>JAAAKM020721499.1:98752629-99352629 GCA_010016025.2 Alatinidae sp. Z8VKAUB7J3 | reverse complement strand
GATAGCCGGCAATGCGCGTCGCCTCGTCCGGTTCTCCCCAAAGCGGGCCGATCATCGCGTCCAGATCGTCGGTATCCCAGACCGAGTGCGGCGACGGCCCGAACTAAAACTGCTGATTTTTGTTATTGGGCAGTATTCAAGTCTGGTAACCTGAATAGATCAAGTACATATTTGTATCTCAAATACTATATAACAATGGTTCCCAGAAGGGTCCAGTTGGACCCCCAGGGGTACACGGGAAGTTCTACGGGGGTCTAGGTTGGTGTGACAAAAAAATGGGGTTCACAATTAGCAAAAGGGGGTCCACAAAATTTTGTCTGGTTTCGATAGTGAATGATTAAAATGTTGGCTTGATCTCACCTATTATTATGGGCACATACTTTTTTTAAATGCTTCCTGGTCGATCAATTACCAAGGTAAGCCATTATTTTTCAGCTGAGCTGATCGAAATGGCGGGTGCTGAGCAGTCCGACACGAAAAAGGTTACCGGTGAAAATGTCTACGACGGAGAAGTGGTTTCAGACGCTGTGTTTAGTATCGACGCTGTCATGGAAGTCTTTGACAGCACAATCGAGCAGGAAGACTACGCCATGGGTGAAACAACCCAACAAGCTGCTGAAAACGGTTTGCTTAAGCATCTTATTTTTGGTCGCAATGAACCAGCTCTGCACCATTACCACAATAATTAGAACGTCTCTACGATTTAAACAAAACCGTACAATTAAGTTTCCAACTCATTATTCACAAACTAGCGTTTACTGATGGTTTCTTCACGGTCGTCTTAGGACAGAACACAAATTTACCTCACCCATCGTTTTGCTTTATCTTCAATTTCGTAAAGAATGTCTCCATTAGAAGACTTAATGAATTTTGGGGCCGATATCGATTTTCTGCCAGCTATTTTTGCTGACACGGCTGAACTTTTCCTTGACGTTAATGTCTTGTAGCTTCTTAACTTCTTCGCGCTTTTCTTCTTTCTACATAGTAGCTTTTTTTCGCACCATTAGTGCACCAAAACTTTTGGTAGTAGTTTTTTGCACCAAGGATGATGAAAATGAGAGCTGATTGATCTGGTTAAGTAGAAACTTAAATAACCATCCGTCTTAAATTAGGAATTCGACATTAAATGAAAAAGATATGCATATGAAGTTACGCAGTTTTTGGTAGTAACGTTTTTACGTAGTAGTTCGTTTTTTTTTGCACCAGTAATTTAGTAGTAGTTTTTTTTTTTGCAACAAGGACGGTGAAAGTGAAAGCTCATTGACTAGGATTTGTACTTATTTTTCCCAAGTTTCATCCCGATCTCTCGCTCTAAGCGTTTTCCAAGATTTCTGTTTTCCCCTCCAAGCCGCTACCGGATCCACTTCGAGTCGAAAACAGAGCATCTAAGATATAAGATCCTTCTATATATCAAGACCCGATCACCTATTTGCTAGATAAAGATACCCCAATTTTCACGTTTTCTAAGAATTCTGGTTTCCCCCTCCACCTCCCCCCAATGTCACAGGATCTGGTCAGAATTAAAATAAGAGGCCTAGATGAAACAATCCTTCTGGTAGGCTGCCAGCTTCAGTTCTGTTTTTAAGAGTCAAAAGTGATTGGAGGGCAACTAGACCCTCCCCGCCCCCTCCATGCCCTCTTCCCCCATGACAATGATAGCAATTTGTTCAGAATAGTCCAGAGATCATACAACAATGCCTCCAGGGTTAATATCTTGGAGCAAGTGTTGTAATTTATGCCTTGGGGGCATAGGGTGGTCATATAAACTTTGTAGGAAGCTTGTTTGATGGGAAATTGAAAGTTCTGGTGACTTTTTCCCTAAGTATAACCAATAAAAATTTTGAACCCGGAAGACCCGCCTCCAGCTGACGAGAGTGACGACGGCGGAGACGTTCCGGTCGACACTCCGGACGACGATATCGTTCCGAGTGGTGGTGACGGCGGCGGCCCGGTCGACCCGATCCTGCTGCTGATTCTCGGAGCGGCGGGCCTCGCGTCGCGTCGCCGGAAGCACGTCTCGTGAGCCATTCGGTCGTCGCCGGTCGCTCACTTGCGATCGGCGCAGGACTCACTTCGATCGTCGCGGCCCTTGCGATCGTCGCGTTCTTCGACGCCGGCTGGAGTCGAGGGTTAGATAATGAGCAGATATTAATAATAATAATAATAGTGAGCAAATAATAATGATAACTAGACCTACGTTGCCCGGGCAACGTGAAGTGTCGCGACAACCTTGAAAACACCCAAAATAAAATACCCAAAAATATTAAAGGGACTTGGAAACGTAAGATATCGAATAGAAAAATATCCAGCTGTGATTAGATAGGGACTGGAAACATTTTGTAAATTAGATCTTAGCTGGAGGATATATTTATGGAGGCTAGGATCCCAAATGGAAGAGTAAATGATAAGGATGGGATTAGCCCCGGTATTTTTTTTTTTTTTTTTTATTTATGAATAATGATGATGGTTCCAAAATATTAACACGTGTGAAATTCTGCTCACTGAAATTTATCATAATTAGTATGTTTTATGAACATTCAATTAACCCCCAAGAACAAAAAGTTGTATAATAAACATTAGAGACTTACATAAATACTTGGTAGGCATTAATTGAAGTGTGAAATCTTCTTTTCTTCCTTGGATAGTGGCTACAATACAAGTCATTTTTATGGCACTTGGTATTTACCAACTGACATAAAGCAATCACAAATTCTTATGGATTGAAACTGACGGACACTGACATCCAAGTATCATCAATATCAAGATCATGAAGATTCTGAAGGTTAGCACTGTCCTCAAAATCGTAATCATCAATGTACTGTGGCAAAGAGAATACAAATCAATAGTAGCTGTTAAGCTGTCAATGTGTTTCTACGAGAAGTCACAAGGAGTGAACAATTTAGACCCTGAACAACAATGATCTAGTTCCTGAGGGGTTAGATAGGTCAATTCATTGATTCCTCCATCTTTTAATGCGACCATCATTAAATGAAAATGCTTCAAAAGCGAATCGTTTCGTTTCGTTCACTATCGTTCCGTTTCGTATCGTCTAAATCGTCGTGCAGTGTGAATAGGGCCTTAGGAATAAAAGTTGGCCTTTGCAGAAAGAAATGAAGGTTCAAATACTCACGAAGCTATACCCGTACCTGTAGAATCGTCCAATCAGCATGCGTGTTTGTCGGAGTCGCATTATTAAATTACTGTTTCACCAATGCGGCGAAACAATTTTTTGATTGCGTCAACTGTACAAATTTGTGAATCCTGCTCGCAATCTATGCGTTTGAGGGCTGTATAAGCTCTTTTGTTAATAGGTCTTTACTTTCTAGAATGAAAACTCGTCTCTGGGCAGAATGCCAGAAATTACCACTAGTTAAAATTTAAATGAGCGTACTACTTTAACCATTCATATCGAATTCCCGTAATAGTAAAATGAGCAATATGTCAACACGCAAACCGTCATTTTCTGTATTATTTCACACTCCCCCAATCATCGAAATTGGTAAGTTCTCAATTTCTTATTCGTATCCTGTTACAGCCGATTTAATGCAATGACACGTGAGAATTTTTCAAGTTTTGGTCGACACGATCATACTGGGCTAACCTTTTTGAAAGTTTAGGAGGTGGTACCCTTAATCCTGTTTAATATCAATAATAATTATTTATTGTTATCCTCTTTGCATAACAAAGGCGCACTAAGAACAGTATAAAAGAAGAGAATGAAAACAAAAAGGACAACTCTAATGAAAGAGGTGAGACGCCTGGCAAAAAGAGGGAAAACGATGAAACTCGTTCACCAGTGATTTCTAAGCTTTTTCACATTTTTGGGTAAAAGTAAAGGCTTTTTAAAAATACAATAGGTAGACAAAGAGGAGAGAGCAATGACGAAAGCCTTAGGAATAATTACATCATCATATGCATTGAAGGTGATGTCTATGAATGAAAAGGTTCTTAGCTGTTAATTGATGAATAGAAAGATCTGTAAATTTATAGGCATTGGAAAAGATTCGAACTTCATGTTATTAAGTAAAGTTAACAAACCTCCATCAAATGTTTAGACGAAAGGCTGACTCTTGACCACCACCACCAGGAAAGTTTTCCTCTCAAGATTTAAACCATAATAACTATGTCAAAATATTGAAACACACAATACTATTTTGACACACGAAAGTCTAATGCCGTATCCTTTACCTTATAAAGAGAAATGACCGGATTTCCAGAGTTTATATTATGTCTTATTTGATCTTCATTTCAAGTGATACTAAAGCATGTTTATTATAATTTAAGAGTGTATATCTATACCATTATTGGTATTACGGCTGGTGAAATCAAAATGCTACCTGATAAATCAATCCAATATTTCTGTGTGCTGTTCAATTACTTTGCGGTTATTAAAAAAATATTAAATTTTATGATTTTATTTAAATTTTTTTTTAATTATATACTGAAAGTTACTGAATTGTCAGTACCTTCTTCAAACCGGTTGTTTTTTTTTTGTTTTTGTTTTTTTACTGTTTTCTTGCTTTATGAATTGCCAGGCGCTAATTTCATGTTATTTGTTGGTAAATGACACTTGTTGCAACTAACTTTAAGTGATAAATTTGAAAACTTCAAGCTGTTATCATTTAAAAATGTATTCATTCTACTGGTCATAGCCAACTGGCTACAAGCAATTTGTAAAAGAAAACGGGAATAAAGCAACCATTGGCACCTAGTCAGAGGCAATTGGCAGCTGATATTTTAAATGGAACGGTGTTTCGCTCAACGTATTGTTAGATCTGGATGCCCTTTAACTTCTCTAGTGGACAATCTAGAGTTGTCTATTGAAATCTCGAATGGGATAGTGCGCGTGCGTAAAATTGAGCAGCCCACAGTCTTTATACAGTCATCTTGTTTAGTTGTCTCAAATGTGGCATGTGAGTGTCAAGAAATAGATTGTTTTATCCCGCAGCACGAAATCTGAAGTAACAAGTGGCATTAGTGCAAATGATAGCCATTCAAACATTTCACAGCGAGAGAAGGCACGATTAAAACGAAAACCTAACGGTGGCCAGCCAAAATTTTAGAACAAACATAATTTGGCTCTGCCGTCCTACTTGGACAAAAACCTGGACATTTATTTTTAGGCACGCTCCTTCTCTTCCTTTAAGGTTAGCTTTTTGTCACGTTGAGGTTTATTATTGGGCTCATGACCACATAATATTTGAATTGAAATAATTTGTAAAGTTCAAATTATTATTTTCATTGAAATCCTGTCTCTGAAAAGCGTAAACAAAACTTCACAAAATTTAGTATTGTTGCGCGTTTAGTAAATATAGTTATTATATAAACGTTTTTTTAAATAAATAAACTTCTGTTTATCTCGTTTCTCATGCGATAAACGTGGCCTGAGAATCCTAGCCTTTCTTTCCTTATAGACCTGGAAAGCCTAGAACCATCTTTGATTATTTTTGGATCTTTTGAACATTATCTTTTTTTCTTTATGATGAATAGAACAAAAAGTAAAACACATTATAATAGTACACGTCGCATGCCCTGGTCCTGTTAACGCACTGATAAAAATGCGCCATTGGTATTTTGTTATGAATTTTTTAAAGGTATATTTTAGGTACAATCAATGGGACTAGAGGTCAAACGGCACTCAGTATTCCCTGTAGTTAAGAGTGGGAATTTAACAATAACACGAATCAGTAAAGTGTTAAGATGACTATTACAGCACCATCTTATTACTGCTATACTTATCTCGTAATGTAAGATTCACGAAGCCATGGGAATAGAATTCAAACGGTACTCCGTATTCCTGTGTTTAAGAGTTGCAATCTGGCAATAGTACGAATAAGCAAAGTGTTAAGGTGTGTATTACAGTACCGTCTTATCAATGCGATACGTATTTCGAAATGTAAGATTGTATCATCGAGAAGAGAGGATTTGAAATGTTAGTTTTGAATAGAACACTAGAGAAATAGAAAAGCATGTCACCACCGTGGATCGAACCCGTGACCCACGCTTTCGCGGCGTGCGCTCTACCAACTGAGCTAGGTGAAAAAAGTACGTTAACATCGGAGGTCACCTAGCTCAGTTGGTAGAGCGCACGCCGCGAAAGCTTGGGTCACGGGTTCTATCCCCGGTGGTGACATGCTTTTCTATTTCTCTAGTGTTCTATTCAAAACTAACATTTCAAATCCTCTCTTCTCGATGCCCGAACCTGCAAATCGTTCATTTGTATCGTAAGTCCCGTTATCGATTAGGAATCGCTGACGATCGGTCAGCACTTTGGTCGCGGATTATACTGAATTCGTTAGCGCTTGCATGGCAAATTGCGCGTAGGAAGAGTCTCAGATTTAAAACCGCCATGAATAGGGAGGCCATTTAGCTCCTCACTCAGCTACAATCACCGCGATCAGAAATAGCGGGACGGGAACTATGTGTGGAATAGCGTGTATCTCCAGCGTGCATGTTGATGCAAATCTGGAGAGAAGGTTCATGCTGGCCGGTTTGAAATTTTTTGGCCAATTTTAACGTGAACCCCTGAGCATTTCAGAAAATTTTCGCTGCTTTTACGTGCCACGTCCTTGAAGCTATCACGGGACTTGTCTATTATCTCGACCACACTCAGGAAGTGTAAGTCAGGTTAATCATAATGAAATATACGAAAATCTGATGAAAATATAATAATTTAGTAACAAAATTATTGAAACTAAAACAGAGGACTATGGAAAACAGGCCGCCCAGAACGCATTATATGAAATACCTAACCTGATCAAATCTATATGCTAACGCCAATTGCGGGAATTACACTTCCTTTTTCTAATTAAGGTAACTATGGTAACATTAAAATTGTTCTTTAATGTCATATAGTCATCGAGTTCTGTATCATCTAGTCATCGAGTTCTGTATCATTAACAAAAGTGTCGTCCTTTAAAACACGCTGTGAACATTAGAATTGTGCAGAAACTCAAGTATTGACCCAATACTAATGATGCTGTCGAAAGGACCCCCGCCCCCGCATAATCAGAACGTAACAGTTAAATAGTCCCAAAGACTTAGTTAACAATTCTTTTTTCGATCGCATGATCACAGCACAGTTTTATATATTTTGTCATCCGATTTATTTTGACTAACTTTTGGCTTCAATTCAAAAATAACCTCCTATTATTAGATTAGAAAATTGTTGTTCCAAGCTCCCATTTTTCCTAAATTCCAAAAATTATGCTATGTATCTTCGGCATCTTCCCATCTATGCATCTCTTTATGCATCTTTGGCTATGCATCTTCGGCCGGGCACAGCTTAATAATATCCAAAACTCTAGAAAAGGAAGTTTGATACCCATAGATATATATAAGTTTCATTAGATTTCATTTTTGGCGTCTCCACTAGTTTCAAGCCTCTCCCATTTCCTAAGGGGAACAAGGCCAACTTGTTTCATATACAAACAATCTCTAAAGAATATTTTCTGGTGTGACAAATGTTTCAACAACCGTCAAATAATAATTCTGCTCAATTTATTGTTTACAAATTTTGCAGAGTGATTTAAGCAGTTTTGTTTCATGTTTTATCTCTTCGAAGAATCACTGAAGCAATATACATTTGAATAATGAATAGCAGGCTGGAAACAAAAGCAACTCAATGGGAATTTCTAAAGAAGTGTATACATTCACAGAAGTAACTCTTCCATCATTTTCATTTTCGATTAAAATTATTGGGCCTAAGGCAACCAAACGGTCCATTTCGGTACCGTTCACATTTATTTTACGTTTAGCTTGTATGACCAGGATGATCACAGAAGTGAGAAATCAGATATAATAGTGGTGAGTGCCATGTGGTAGGGTTTGACAGGGCTACAGTTTCTTCTGGCAAGGCATATACCCTTAGATTTTCTCCCAAAATGAAACAAAGTAAGACAAACGATAAAAGGTAAAAGACACTGAAGATATTGTACTTCAAACAGAACAAAACTCGTATGTAACTGACAAACATTAATTGCTCCCATTTTTCCTGAGAAGGACTTCACTTCTGTGTATTTTTCAACAGAATCTCAGAGCCACTTACTAGAGAAAACTTGAAATGAAAAACTTATCAGTCAAAAAATCGTATATGCATTAATCGGCTTTGATTTGTGTTTGCAAGAAAAGTGTACTTCTGGCAACACTGCTGGGGCCAAGCATAATACAAGAGGTCCTTAAATAGTTTGGAGAGAGGTCGTAAGGAAATATTTAAAGGAAGCAGTTTAGAAGAAACTATGCCTATTACGTAACAACCACCTGCATCTCGAAGATGTTTAGTAGCACCTTGCCCTGAGGGAATCGCCATTCAACTTAAGACATTAAAGGAAGAAAGGAGTAGTGGATATGGGTCCGTTTAAAAGCAGAGAAGGGATACTAATAAGGCGGCTGAACCTTGGCACCAATTAAAGAATAGAATGATGAAGTTTTTTGGAAGGGATGGATGAGGAACCAGTTTATGGGGTCCTGATCTTCGATTTTATTTATTTTATTTTTCTTTAATAAGCTTGTTTGAAATGATAGATCTGCATGTAGCGCACACGCAGGGCCTGTTGGAGTTCCGGGTCCACCGCTCGGGCGGCACAAGCAACGCGCCCGACAGTCAGGAACACATGGGGCTCGGCGGCAACGCAACCCAGTCGCTGGTCGCCCGGCATGGTGGCGCCTTGCAGACCAACAGCAGCACCTGTAACGGAACGACGGTGACCTTCACCATCCCCGCCTGATCTCTCACAACAACCGGTTTTTCATCCCAATGGGCATCGGCCGGTCACACCATCCGGCCAGGGCGCCCTATTCTTCCGCCTCCCTTCTAAATTTGTGAAAATATATTTTTGGTATTATTGTCCAATTAGAAATTTTTTGAATGGCTTTTAAAATTACTAAAATTCTTTTACTCGTTAGATTTTGCAATTATTCCAATATTTTGTGAATTACTTCTAAAGGTTGTGTTTGATATTTTTTATTCAGTAATACCTTTCTCATAAGTTGTTTTTTCTACCTATTTTGGGTATCTGTATGATTATTCTAAGACAAATTAGAGTTAATAGTTACTTGTTTTAAGAAAATTTTATGAAAATAATGATTACCGGTGATATAATAAAGTAAACAATCTGATAAAATATACAATATGATAAAGTAAAACAATACAATACAGTAGAAAGTATGATAAAGTCAATGATATGATAAAGTAAAATGTAGGATAAGGTAAACAATATGATAAAGTCAATAATGGAAAAAAATAAAAAACAATACAATACAGTAAACAGTACAATTGAGTCAACAATATAATAAAGTAAACAATATAATAAAATATACAATATGATAAAGTAAAACAATACAATACAGTAGAAAGTATGATACAGTCAACAATATGATAAAGTAGTTGGACCCCAGCCCCCCCATAGCACTTCCTGGTTGAAGGGCCGAGAGATGGAGATAAGAACCATTGATTTGGCCGTAAAGCTTGGTGTTACATCTTTTACCCGTTTTTTATACAGACTGACATAAATAGCAAGAAGACAAGGGCTGTTACTAGGCCCGCATTTTCAACTCGCCATAAACGAATAGGAAACAGAATGATATCAAAATTCCTAAAAACTAAAAAGAAAACAGAGTTCAAATGGAAAGTGACAATAAATGAGGATCAAAGAGAAAAAAAAACACAACACGCTTTAGCTGAAAATGATTTTAAAAGAAGAGAAGGGTATTTCTCTGCTTTTGAAAAAAATTGGAGGAATAGAAAAATCATCAAACTAAGACTAGGATTTTGGAAGCCACGATATTGGGATGGGCTGAGTGTAATCCTAGAAAACGGGTACTTGGAAAAACTGAGGAAGGACAATGTAGATTAGAATTAGGACAGACCGTATTTCAAAGGGTATGGTTTACAAAAATGCGGTTCGATTCCTTTTTCTAGGCTGTAAAGAAACAAAGGTTAAGATTAATTGACCATATTTCAAGGTAGAACCTTTTCAATTGAAAAATGAAAACGAACGTTACTTATCGGTTATATAATAAACACTCGAAAAATGAAGTTTGGTTAATGCTAATGAAATAAAACAAAACATCATGAAAATATAATAATTTAGAAACAAATTTGGGCTATATATTTGCACACTAGGAGGGTGGGATGGGGTTTGCATATACTAAATACGTAACATAACCTAAATACCAACAAAATACTTAAATATAATACAGCTTTACTCCCAACCCACCCCTAATGTGCAATTATATAGCCCAAATACCTAAATACATCAGGATAATATCTTTTAGCTGCATCAGCAATGGCCTCAACACGTACTTTATTAATATCGTGGTTAATTCCTGCGATCTCCATAGTGCCTGCAAAACGCGTAAATCCATGCATTGGTGTCACAGCCACTTTGGCTTCGGCTAAAATTGCTGGAATGGTAATTCCATTATCCCTATCAGAATTAACGCGATATCCCTTTCCTGCTTGCAGCAATAATTTGATGCCTAATTTTTTACTCAACATATCACTCCAAGATCCTGCTGCCAACACAAACTCATCTGCTTTCAGGAACCGATTGCTGGGGAAATGAATGGACGGCCAAGGACGCTGAAACACTCCGCCTGTTTGAATCGACCGTCCTGAAATACCTGGCCATGCGGGTCGATGTCGGCGACAGCCTGAAGGCCGTCTTCGCACGCGATCCCGATATGCCGATCGCACATATGGCGAAGGCCGCCTTTCTGAAAATGTTCGCCCTGTCCTCGATGGATGCCCGGGCTGCGAAATCCGTCGCGATGGCGCGGGCTTTGATGGAAAAGGGCGATGGCGGCACCGAACAGGAAAAGCAGCATCTGATCGGACCCTTCTGCTTCTTCTAAAAATTTAAAACCTAGAGAGGTCTTAAATTGACAGAAACTGTTGGCTATTGACTAATTTGACTAAATCCATCCTAAAAGAAACCTACGCACATTTCCAATACTTAGATGTGTGAAGACTCGTTCACAGTGAGATTTAGCTAACAACAGATTCATTCATGGTAAAGATTTAGGGTGCGTTACCGAAACCAATTATTGTTAATCATAATTAATTATTTGTTTTTATCTTCGTCCTAAAATTTCTCATACCTACAAATTCAACCCCTTCTATGCACAGAAAATTCCTCCATGGAAATTTCATCCAACGTTTCTTGGTACTTTTAAAAAAGCTTCTTGTTGTTCTAATCAAACGAACGTTGTGTTTCAGGAGTTGTTCTTAAAGAATTCAAACTTTAGCGTAAAGAGAGAGGTGTTTAGGAGGAGTAACTCCTCATACACTTAATAATTTCTGTTCGTCTTAAGTTTTCATGTTGCTCCTTGCTTTCATTTTTAAAAAAATCTGTTTTTTTTTATTTCTTATCGTTTTTTCAATCTGGCTACTCCGCCATGGAAAATCCCTCTTCATTGAGGTCGCCGGGGCTGCCGACGTCCTGCCCGAAAACGTCGCTAACGTCGAGCGGTCCGGTAAAACCATTGAGGCCTTCGCCGATCTCAAATTCTTCTTTGACGGTGCCGTCGATGTTCAGGCCCAGCAGCCAGATACTGCCATTATCGCCGCCGCCCTGATCGTTGAGCGGATTGCCTACGGCTATATCCGGGACGCCGTCGCTATTGAAGTCGCCAATAGCGGCGATCGATTCCCCCCAAACGGTTTCGGCAGGCATGACGCCCGCGGGTACGATTTTTGTCGCGGAGATGGAAAGCACCTGGCGCAGGATGTTTGTAGTGCCAAGCAAAACCGACCTCTGACGTACGATAATATTGAACTTGATTCCTAAGAAGGTATTATTATTATTATTATCATTACTACTACTTAAAGCTAATTGCCTTAAGTCTCTCCTCCCCTTGTTGTAACACTTGTTTGATAACCATCCAACTTAGGACCTGGAACATCAACTACTACTTGCTAGAAATGGACATTTGGCATCGGCAATGGTGGAAGCAATAAACCGTCCTAATAGTATGGCACTTAACGTGGAGGAGAGCAGGTTGGCAATCATCCAGAGTTTTTGATCGATCTTGCCCTTGCTGTTATCGAGCAAAATATTCAGGTGCTCAAGCGCCTCTTCAATATTGCCCTGACGCACTGACATGACGGCCAGTACCTGATGCGCATCGACGTTGTTCGGGTCCACCTGTACCCAGAGTTGTGCCGCTTCGGTCGCGGCCACATCGTCGCGGGCATAGACTGCAATACGCGTTGCGCGTTCGATGACTTTTGGATCAAGTGTGCTGCGTGCCAGATCCATGTAATTGCTGACCGAGATATCGAGAATAGAAATTTTTTCAACAACATCTTCCGCAAAAGAGGTTTAATTTACGTTAAAATCAATATAAGCAAAAATAAAATCAAGCAATTTTTCAAGCATAAAACTACCATAAATCGCTATTATTAAATAAATGAAACCCCAAAAAACAGAAAGCACGCTTAGTAACCAAGCCAAACACAAAAGAAGAAAAAATAATCACAAAGAAAAATTTTGCCTTCTAAAGACCAGAACATAATTCGCAATTTACGGAAAATAAAATACTTTTTTCTTCTCTTTTATGAAGAAAATTATAAACGAACTTGTTTCCGTGGAAGAACTGAAGACGCGGTTTGCCGATGTGGTATTCGACGATACGAGCATTACGCTCGATCGAGCGCGTTTGTTGAAGATAGCAGCAGGAATCGGTGAACAGCGCCCCGAATATACGGAGCCGGAACATCCCGAATTCCAGGCAACGCACTCGGCCTTGGGCGCGATCGTCGCGCGACGCATGCTGCCCGTCGACTTTCCCAAGCTCGGCGGCATTCCGATGGACGGGGGTAAAACGGTCATCGTCCATGCGCCGGTCAGACCGGACGTTGAAAAATTTAAGCCTTGTTGGCTATATTTAGCAGAGAGCATGTTTCAAAAGTAACTCTTGCATTAAAAATTAAATTTATTTATAGCCCTTCTCAAGCAAAAGGAGAATAAATAGCCCTAATGATGGAGGAACAAACCAAAAATAAAAACATTTAAGCAATAAACACAATAATTGACGTGACAGAAATTACAAACACTACGTAAATAAGTATTACCAAGGAGCAATTAAATAAACGGCCCTGAAGCATAAACATGAAATATATAAATAACAAGAACATATAAATAACATATTTAAATTCTATTTCTACCTATAGAAGCTTTTTTATGGTTTAATCAAAATGTTTTCCACAACTGCCATACGTGAGTTGGATTTTTTTCTTGAGGTTCCATGACCAGTCGCATTGACCTTTTCCAGCAGTACAATGAAATGTGCCGGAATAATACGATTCTTTATTTCAAAGGGACCCTGTCTCAGGAAATCCTCTTGAATTTGGCAGAAATCCTCAAGAACCACAACGGCTTGAGGAATGAACGCAAGTTGGTGAAAAGACTGGTCTCCATCTTCATTGAAATGGCCCAAAACAATATTTTGGGTAACCATCATTACCAGTAATTGTGTTGGATACTAAAAGTCGAGGATATTGCTTTGTGCACTTTCTTTTGTCCATGCATGGTGATTTTTCATTCAGTGCACCGTAAGGTCCATTTATAATATATTTTTACAGAGTTAGCAATATCATTATCAATTTTAAAAGTAGTCCATCGACTCTGCGAAAGGGGCATTGCCTATATATCTTTCAAACAACGAGTAATATAGAAATTTTTGGTGGCCAGTTTAACTTTGACCCCTGATGCTGACCTGCAACAAACACTCGCTCCTTACTTTCATTTAAAACAACTTGTTTTTTTTGTTTAATTTGAAATAAACTATACTGCTGATGCTTCCTTAAGCTCGTTTTCAAACAGTTCGTTGTAACGAACTGTAGTAAGGAGTGACCCGGTTCAATAATAACCAAAACTCTAAAAAACGGAATTTTGATACCAATGGTTACATCAAAGGAATCAGATTTTAATGCTGATTTTAAATATACAAGTTTGATCAAGATCAGTTATACCGATCAAAAGTTACGAGCCATACTTTTAGAAAATAGGGGGAAATACCCCCATAGGGGGTATAATTGTTTGGTTATCTGGAATTCACATCAGCGAATATAGTTCTCAAACTATGTAAGTGATTTACGATTACAAATTGTTTGCAAGGAATATACAAATTGCCCTGTATAATTTATGTTTAGGCTATTATGGTAATTTGAAGCAAAATGACTATCCTTGATGTCTCACTTTCTGTCAACAATATTTCAATGTCATGGTTTTCGCTAGTATTATGATAAGTTAGCTCTGAACCGTAAATAACGTTGTTTTACAATGGTGAACGTATAAAAATTTTGTTCTAGAGGAAAATAACTATCGCAAGGCCAGACGACCTGAAAACGTATGTTCGGAACAAAAACACAGCAAAAACCGAAAACAGCAATTACTCGTGAAAAAAAACTCAATAGTCTTCATTTTCAGTGTCATTAATCTAGGATTACTGATCAGTATTCTATCTCTATTTCTTTTAAACAGAACGCTCATTTTTTTAACGTGAGTCAACTAAGAGGCACATTTCGGTAAACTGTAATATTATATCATTTCTTTGTTTAAGTTCTAAATGCGGAAACAAAATTAGAAATTCAACAGAAATAACCGTGTATCCATTCAATTGTTCTCGGACGACGTCAGGTAGTTCCCCGGTAACAAACCGGCGGCTTTTGAAGTAGTCCATCGACAATACGTAGGTACTAATAAACAGCAGCGCAAAAAACAAAATCGCCGCCAAGGCACCAAGCCCATTGTTCCAGAAAACCACCCCAGAAAGGATTGGAATGGCTATGAAGGGCAACAAAACTATTGTGGCCGCAGGATTCAGAAAATCGGGACTGAACTGTTTGTTCGTAAACATGCGTAGGGCGCGAACAACCAAATGGTGAAAGTCGTGATGTTCCACGAGCAGCTTGCGAAAGTCCGGAATGCGGCACACGTCCCACAGCAAGCGCACACGGGCCGGGCTCGTGGCCCGCGCGCGGATCTCGGGCCGGGTGGCGAGGAGACGCAACACCGCCTCGTCGCTGGCGCGCTCCTGCAGCGAGAGCAGCCGCCGCTTCGGACGCTCGGACAGGGAGTCGAGCAGCGCATCGAGACCGCTCATGTCGAGGTCGCTGTTGCGCCAGACCACACGCCGGACGGGGGCGAAGCGGTGGGACTCGACGGCGAAGATCACATCCAACAACCACGAAGCACTAGGCTCATACGCTTACGGTAATTTGCCGTTTCTTCATCAAGAGCTTCACTACCACCACCGGCATACATTGCAGGGACACCCATGTTTGCAAATGCAAAGTGATCAGAGCGGTAGTAACCACCTGAAGACGGTTTAGGGTCGCCAGATACTGTACGGCCTTGTGCTTTTGCAGCTGTTTCTAGCAGGCTATCCATTTCTGATTTACCAATACCAACAACACTGATGTCTTTTACCTTACCTAATAGGTTTAAGCTATCCATGTTGATGTTGGCAATCTACGTCGAAGGACAGCGAGGAGCTCAACGCTTGCCTGGATCTCGCAACGACCGACCGCGAAGACCGATCCAAGACGAAAACCCGCAACATCAAGAATGGCTCCAAGGAAAAAACCACCCGTCGCAAGTACTGATCTCTGAACGTTCGGCCACGCCCCGCGATCTGTCAGGTCTTTGGGCGACGCACTCATCAACGCAGGCCGATGATGCTGTTCGGAAGGCTGTCCGGCGGGCACTAGGTGGCCGGCGGCGCGACGGCGTTTGCGGGGCCAAGGCCCGGCCGGTCCAAAGTTACCTGGAATAGCCAAATATCTGACCTGGTAAAAATTAACAAGGGAGTTTGGCAAGGTGCCGTGCTGTCTCCTAGTATAATTAAATGTGTGCTTGCATCGTGCCTGTGTCCCATTGTCTTCTGTTGCATATGCAGACGACGTTCTTCTTGTTGCCCGGACTCGCCGTGGATTGCTTTCCAATTTTACTGTCTTAACCAATGAACTGTCTAAGATTGGACAGTCAGTTAATGTGTCTAAATGTGGTCAGTTAATGTGTTTTTTTAATAGCTCTTATGCGGTCGCTCCACCGTGCGAAGGTACCGGGTATGAAATCGGCTCCATGTCCATCGTCAAGGGTGCCCGCAACCTCGACAATGCGAAGGTCTGGTACGACTGGGCCCTGTCCCCGGAAGTTCAGTCCCGCATGAAAGAGGCAAAGTCCTTCCAGCTGCCGTCCAACAAGGCTGCCGAAGTTCCGCCGGAAGCACCGAAGTTCGAAGACATCAAGCTGATCGACTACGACTTCACCACCTACGGCAACCCGGATACCCGCAAGAGCCTCCTGGAGCGTTGGGACCGTGAGATTGGCGCTATCGATCACGTTCAGATTGGTTCAAGCAGATCGTATGCGTAAGGCGAATTGGTGGAAGGAACCATTATCAGTAGATCGCAACGTGTCGTGAGCATCCTCCGATGCGAGCACTCCTGGTATCGAAGGATGCCAAGTACACTGCGATCTATTAATGATTATCGTACAGGGGGGCACTCGCATAACTAATCCTTTGACATTTCCCTGTTTCTTGAATTTATCAACGTTGGGTGGTCCCCAGAATAATGACATGATGAATTCCTCCCCAGTCCGCTATTTTATGTAACAAACACCGCAAAAGAGATAAATAAGAACATCATACGTTCGTTTCATTACATATAGAATGTTAACTTCTTTGAAACTTTAACATGACTGTTTATTGCTTCGAGTGAGATCAAACAGTCTACCATATCAGACAGTCAACCAGTCAAACAGCCCACAAGCAACACTACACTCCGCACAGTTTTTACAGATTAAACATTTTCAACATTCCACTGTAAAATCGTTGCAGCTTTTAAGAATCTTATAATATGAAAATCACTTATAGTTGAATTAATCTTCTACAATTAAAAAGTACCAAAACTAGTGACATAATATCTTTCCAGACATCAAATTTCTTTAAGATAGGATCACTTTTTCGTAAGTTAAAAATACCTCATTTTTCTAATTTTTTAGAATTAACCCTCCTACCCAACTCCCCCCAAAGACAGCAGATCCATTCCGGTTATGTCAATCCCGTATCTAGGACTTGTGCTTATTTTTCCCACCAAGTTTTATCCCGATCCATCCACTCTAAGCGTTTTCTAAGATTTTAGGTCCCCCACTCCGACTCCCCCCAATGTCATCAGATCCAGCCGGGGTTTAAAATAAGAGCTCTAAGCTGGTATCTCGCATCCGCGCACGTTCAGTTTTTTCACTTTTAAGTACCCATTGATAGCATGCCATCTCCAGCAGCTTCATGGTCTGGCGGTATGGCAGGTCATTAGACAGCACCAGATCCGCATCGACATCGACTGAATCTGTGCAAAGAAAAATCGCCTCTGGAAATTCTTCCACCCACTGCTGATAGTCCATTTCTCGAAGTAAATGGTGGTCGAGCAGGATTAAAGCAGGGTTATATCGCTGCGCTGCAGTTATCGAGACTATCTCGGTGGGGATTACCAGTTTCAGCATCATGGCTGTCATCAACATCAACATCATCATCAATAGCATCGCCATTACTAGCATCGCCAAAACAACAACAGCATCATTGCCGTCATTTACCTCATCGTCATCAACATCAAATTACCATAATCATCATAATTATCACACAAGTGAACCTAAATTTCCTTTGCGTTTCCATTTTTCATCTTCTTACGTATTATCTTCTACTAGTGTTTCCAAAGAATTAAACTTTTTCAAGTGATATTCCAGCATGGTCACTCCATAGTTTTGTACACACACAACAACGATAGAATGAGGACATTCACAGAGTTTTGTTGCAAATTCGAGAGAGTTTAAAATCGAATGTTTCCCCCCTGACACATGGAAAGCAATAATTTCTTTGCATTTGTGGACACGATTTGTGGTAAAAATTTGAGTTGTTTTCAAAAATAAGCCTTGCTTCGAAGAAAGGAGCCATCAAGTAGCTGTATAGAGATATACAAGCTACCCATTTTCTAACAATATTTGATACACGAGGTTTGGATGAGTCAACAGTTTTAGCAAGAAAATTCTGGTCTTGCCCATTAGTATCTTTTGATCGCGACACCTGCCAAAACGCGCGTGACGCTGTCGGTGGATCCGCCCGGCGACCAGGGAACAATGATGGTGACCGGCTCTGCCGGCTTCCACTCGGCCGCACCTGGGCCCGCCAGTCCCAAGAGCATCGCGGCGGCGATGGCGTATCCTGCAGATTTCTTGATCATGCGTTTCCTCCCGGATTCGATTGGATGATTGTGCGTTTGAAGTTCTTAAGTGTCCGGCTGGATAAGAAAGTGTCCAGCCAGATACTTGTAGATCGACACCGCCGCTGGAGTCAAACTGATCGCACGTCGCGATGCCATATGGTAACGTCGAGGAAAATTCATACTACCAGTGAGCGACCACATTCCTGTTGATGGATCATATAGCTCAGCACTACTTAAATAGCTGCTACTACCCTGTCCACCAGTGACTAATATCGTACCATTTGTCAGTACAGATGCTGTATGATAAGAACGAGTAGAATTCATACTACCGGTGACTGTCCAGGTACCTGTTGACGGATCAAATAATTCAGCATTTCTTAAGTAACCACTACTGCCATATCCTCCAGCAACTAATACTTTTCCATTTGTTAAGATAGACTATATATTTAACATTAATATTATTTGGTATATTAAAATATGCTAGGTGTATGGTTTTAGTATATATGAATTAAACAAAGAACCTGGATATTTTTTAATTAATTCTTTTTTCTTCTTGTTCACGTTTAAATTTTTTGTTCCCCTTATGTTATTTGATATTTTCCTCGGTTTTCTCATACTTTTTACTCATATTTTGTTGGATAAATTGTGAAATATTCTGAATGGGTTCCGTCACTGAATAAATTATTCATTCATTGATACTTATCTTTTTAGGCCAAACAGTAACGAAGCAACCTGGTGTATTTGCAAAACTGGCGAGCCTCCTTGCCGAGGAGGGTGCCACAATCGGTGCCGTGGATATGGTGACGGCAACAAGGACAAGCGTGATCCGCGACATCACGTTAGATACAAAGAGCGATGAGCATGCAAACCGAGTCCTCGACCAGATAAAGAAAATTCCTGACGTCAAAGTGCTGTCCGCATCAGACAGGATATTTCTGTTGCATCTGGGTGGAAAAATCAAAACCGAGAGCAAGTTTCAAATCTCCACCCGAAACACCCTGTCCATGGCGTATACACCAGTCGATTACCCGGCCAGACCGTCGACAGAGTGCAGTTGTCGCAGTGCCCGTTGAATTCGGGCCTTGCGTTCCGTTTCGATGATTCTCAGCAGCCGGCCGGCTTCCCGGCGGTCGCCGCGTTTCAATGCCTTCGAAGCCTGCAGGTAGAGTTCGGCCCAGCGTTTGTTTCCGCCGGCACCGAAGCGTTCGCGGATCGATGCCTGCAAGAGCTTCATCGAGTCCTGACTGTTGCGCACGGCCTGTTGCCATTCTTCGACGGTGGCGTACTGCGGCGGCTTGCGGGCTTCCAAGGCACCCCGCCAGCAATGGCGGCGACGAAACCTCCGTCGCTGGCAGCAACTCGATGTCCTGGAACCTGTTTGGCACGCCGATCTCGGCAAAGCGGTTCGAGACCGCCTGTTGGTCGTTGGCGAGGATATTCACCGCGAAACTGCCGCTCGCCTCGAAATTCGCGTAACTGCCAGCCTGCAAGTCGAGGCAAAACAAGACCAGAGGCGGGTCCAGTGATACCGAGGTGAAGCTATTCACCGTCACCCCTTCCGGCCGGCCATCGGCTTTTCGCATGGTGATGACGGCAACCTGGATCTCTTGGGTTGACCCCATATCTTTATGAATTTGTGTGGGTTTCTATGCATTGCTTATAATTTCTATGAATTCGTCTGGATTGCTACGTATTGGCTATCATTCCAATGGACCGGTCTTCATTTCTGGAGTTTGCTATTGATTTTTACGAGTTCATATGGATTTCTGTGGATTGGTCTATATTTCTAAGGATTGTTCTGAATGTCTACAGTTTCGTCTTGATTTATTGGATTTGTCTCGATTTTTATGAAGTTGTCTAAATTTCTATGCACATGTTTTGATTTATATGCTGCTCTCTAAACAACTGTGACAGAGTCGGGTCCTCAATTCTTTCCACTTTTGCGGAATACAATTTACGCTTGAGCAATGCCGGATCAAATGGGGCTGGATGGTAAGAAAAGTGAGGCTCTCTTTGAAAGAGATTATGTTTGAATTGTTCAAAAGCTTCACCGCTATTAGTTGGAGTAACTAGTAACAAAAAATCTATTTGATCTGCCACTTCGGACAAAACCCTATCAACTTGCATAACAGAATGCACTCGACTTTGTTTACCCAGTGCTAAGTAACTAGGCGGACAAGGCCTTCCTCTCTTTAGATATCTGGTGTGAACTTTCTCTTTGGCTGTGAGGTCGATAGGATGGGATCCTGCTGTAGCCGTTATTGTATTAGTTTTAGCAGATAAAAAAGACGTTGGAAATTAGATCCATAGAAGTTCTTTGAACAGATCGTGACTTTTTTACAATTTTTTTTCAGTGCTGACAACTATACAGGTATTGCCTATAAAATGGTGGATTCAATAGCAGCTTTATATAACTCTCTTATGGCAAATGGATTAAGAACCCAAGTGGTTATGGTGGCACATATCAACACCGCAACGCCGATTTTCGTGGCACCGCCCGGCACGATGGCGACTTTGTCTCTCAATCCACGCATTGCGCGCTCCCTGTTTGTCATTTTTCTGAAATGAAAGCTTGCAGGGGTGCCGGCCATGCGCGCTATCCTGATTGCGCAGCCGGACTCCGGATTGCGCAAATTATGTTTCAGGGCTGAAGGAAGATCGCGGCGCCACCATGGAGCAGGTCACGGGCCATATCACGGGCCGGATGCAGACGGGTCCGGAGGGGCTGCCGCTCGGCAGCCATCCCCTCTTTGCGACCAAGTTCCGCTTGCATGGAATGGATGGTTATCCAAAATCAGCTCACGCACCGACCGGTGTCATTGGTGCGGCGAACACGCCAACCGAGCTGAGATTGTGGTTGATTACCGCTTAGAAGGTACTCATATCGAGATCGTACATTCCTCGCAACTTTCACTGTCATCAGCAGGCAAAGTTTGTCGGGGTGATGACGCGAAACGGGGAAGTCCATGGAAGACCGGACAGCACAAGACCGGGCGAACGTCGATGCCGCCGAAGTTGACCAGTTTGCACGCCAGGCCGGCAACTGGTGAAACTAAGACCTAGCCAAATTTTTTCTCAGGGTTTTTTTCTCACCTGCAACAATACTTAGAAAATTCTTCTGAAAATACCTAGTATATCTTCCCCAAATTTTTTAATCACCTAAATTTCACAGCCATAATTGACCATTGTTATTACCCTGGTCAAAAATATTTTAATCTTAGTTCGAAAGCTTTACCTCCTCAAAATTTTGAAGCACCTAAGTTTCTGAGCCACAATTGACCACTGTCATTACCCTGGCCTAAAATATTCTATTCTTAGTTCGAAGGTTTTACCTCCTCCCCGCTAAATCGAATTTGATACTCCCAATTTGGAGCGGGTTCGTCCGGGTCTGAACGGTGGACCAGGAGGTGCCGTTGTTTGGGGAACGGTAAAGCGTAGCGAGGTTGCCTTGTGGGCTGGCTCCGACGAAGACTTGGCCGCTCGGGCTCACATCCATCGCAGTCAGGTTGGGAAATGCCCCCCATGGGCCAGCTAGCGGCTCCCAGGTGTCACCGAGGTCGCTCGACCGAAACATGCCCCGGTCCGTTGCAATGAACAGAACGTCGTCATTGACAGCTACGGCTTTAACAACCAAAGGTGCCTAAGACCGTGACAGGCATCAAGTTTTGAGATGAAAACCCTAGCTCAAATAGAACGAGGGGGGGTTGGATTTTAAGTGCTGAAAAAAGCCAAGCTTTTCGTTTAATTCAGCATAACTTGCAAATGGAGCAACGGATCCAAATGAAAGCTAGACCAGAGATGACTAGGATCATGGCTCATATCAAGCTCTGATAACACAAGCCCTATTTAAAATGGGGAGAGAGGGAGGGGGTTTCAAGTTTTAAGAAAGTCGAGTTTTCCTTCAGTTTAGTAGGGCCTAGATAACAATAATCTCCTCAAGTGCAAGGGACGTCATTTTCTATATTCTATATTTCTACATTTCTATATTTTCTATATGGCAGGTCAAAATAGAGATAACATTTTTCAATCTTGTACATCCTTTATAAATCCTGTGCTGTATGGATATACGAAAAAAACGGGTCCGTCCGTCTTACGGTACCAAAATCCGCACTGGTTAATACATTTTCGGCCGTGCAAATGTGTTTATTTATTCGTATTGCACAAACTGCAATTGTAATACATAGGCCGTACCTAGTACAGGTCTGGTCATCGAAGGGCAACTTGCCCCCTCGCCCCCCTAAGCCCTTTTTTTCCCAGACGCATCCGATACAAATTTTTAGAAGACCATTTTGCTGCTCCTTTCTGATATTAAATGTTATCCATATTGCTACACAGATTGAATCCAGGGATTTTGATCTGAAATTCTCCCAATTGATTCATCCAGATTCAGCACTGAGCTTTTAAAGCGAATTTCACAACACAAATAACGTCTATATCGAGATCAAAACACTCAGCTTTATGTTTATTAAGTTTTGGAGCAAGATCTTCAGAATTTGTGACTGAAATAGTACCGTGTAAAAATAATAAATAAAATAGAAGGTTTGATTACTTTTAATATAATGGAAATGCATCATATGTGCAAAATTGAAATAGTGCCGTGTAATAATAATAAATAGAATGGCAGGTTTCATTATTTTGTATATAATGCAACTGCATTATTATTGCCAAGCTGAAATAGTGCCGTGTAATAGTAATAAATAAAATGAAAGGCTTGATTATTTTGTATATAATGCAACTGCATTATAGTTGCCAAACTGAAATAGTACCGTGTAAAAATAATAAATAAAATTAAAAATATAATGCGAGTAATCCCTCACTTGTCTTGGTCAAGTTATGCGGAGTTCCGCTGTCCTTCCGTATTGAATTTAACCTCTAATACATTCGAACAAGCCTCCATCCTTAAAAGATAGGCTTGAAGCTCGGAATAGATTTAGCTGGGGTTAACATTTCTGTAATTCTGATGTGCACTACCAGCGAAAGGTGGAATATTAGTTACAAGCTTGTCGCATGAATCGTTTATAAATTAAAGAAGAAGAATTGGCCAAATCCAGCTGTCACTGCTTCCCTATGACACTGTTAATACGTCTGAGCGATTGCTCTTTCTCTACACGGATTTAGCTTCTGTCTTTTGTCTAGTCTTCCCGCTTTGGAAAATTTGTAAACAACCAGGTGCTAGACCGTGAACATGGTAGTCAGGGAGTTATCCTTTTTCATTGCAAGAAAGTTGACGCAAATAAATGACTTTAGTTGGTAAAATGAAAATATATCGGGAATGATCGAAACAAATCACTGAGGATCGTGGCAGGCACGCCCGTCGCCGGGTACTGGCAGTAAGGGGGGTCTGGCATATGCGAGAGTGGGCAAGGATTACACTTCCACCAATTTTGATTGTAATCATTTCTAAACCGGAGTTAGTGGTGTGTATCTTAGTCCATCCATTTCATCAAAACCACACATTACATTCATGTTTTGAATGGCAGAACCTGCTGCACCTTTCATCAAGTTATCTGATGCAGACAATGCAATCAATCTGTTGTTATCTTCATCTAAATCAAATCCAATATCACAAAAGTTTGAACCAACTAAGAATTTTGGATCTGGGAATTTGTATAATCCTTTTTTATCTCTAATTAATCTGACAAATCTTTCATCACCATAGCATTTGTAATCGGTCATACGATTTTAATTAATTATGAATTGGTTTTGCCTCTCTTATTATTAATCGGTCCATAAATTGTTCGAACAATGTCACAAGGTTCCAGATCGACAGTTCTAGCTAACGACTGCGGCGATCCGGTACTTGTGGGTGCAGTCAATGAGTTTTTCTGTCACACGTTAACATGCCACCCAATATGACACTGCAGGCAAACAATATTAACGACAAAAGTATCTCGGACACCAAAGTTCAATCTTTTATTTTAACATTCCTTATTTGTTCCTAAGTGGAATAGGCGAGGCTATTAGTCTGGCAAATACCGAATATCTATAAGACCCTTAAGAATAGTGTAATCGAATTTGTTATATAGAATCCTTGAACTGGCAACAGGTTAAGAACTGGTTTCAAGTTAAACCATGTTATTTTGGTAGAGAAACAGATCATAGATGTATAAGGCCACCTAACCCCTAGGAGAGGTCAGTAGCATACTTCTTGGGTTGCACACGTGCAGGGATGTATAATTGTTCAGTTTCACTAATTTGGTATTTACACTAAAAAAAATTCGTCCGCGTAAGGTAAACCTTATTTCTTTCTGTTCACCTGTATCAATAGATTTATCAAACACTAAAAGCAGAAAAAAATTAGATAAAAAAATTTTTTCTGTAAGCTTAGAGTGTTTGTATTTTAAATTATGTTTAAAATTTTTGGAAATAAAACCTTCTATATTTCGATATGAAACTATCTTATGCTTATAACACAGACTTATACTAGTTATTAAATTGACCAAAATGTATTTTATTTCTTTCTGTTCACCTGTATCAATAGATTTATCAAACACTAAAAGCAGAAAAAAATTAGATAAAAAAATTTTTCTATTTGAACATATTGGAAATGCGTTTTGCACGCTGGAATGTGAACATTTGAATAGTGCCATTAAGCGTAGTTACACCATTTGAACATATTGGGGAAGCGTTCCGCCCGCTGGAATGTGAGCATGTCAATAGTGCCATTGAGCGTAGTTACACTATTTGAACATTCTGGAAGAGCGTTCTGCACACTGAAAGGTAAGCATTTCAATAGTGCCTTTGAGCGTAGTTACACTATTTGAACATATTGGCAATGCGTTCTGCACGCTGGAATGTGAGCATTTCAATAGTGCCATACAAAACCACATTGATGGTAATTTCCTTTCAAATGAGCTATTAAACACCTCTCTATGATATTTTACTGCCCAACTAGCAGTGACTTAAAAAAGGGAAAAAAAGGAGTCACTTGCCTTCCGCCAATGTGAAAAATTGATTCTTCTTGTTGCTGAAGAGGGAGGAAGGCTGTGAACTTAAAGGTGGTTTTTGACTATTGCGATTCTAATGGTAGAGTTTCGTTTCTATCCGTTTTGTGGGGCTTCAATTCATTTACGACAATTCCCCCAAATTTGTTTTCTCAATAAACTTTTTCTTGACAAGCGAGTTAGTGATCTATGTCAGATAATATACAAGTTCCTGTTGTGGGGTATTGATGATTTGTAAGGGCCTTGTTTATTTGTTGTAGCCTATGCTAAACAGGTCATTCATGACACTGAACTTCTGGTGTGCCCACACATTTATAATGGGGTGTGAAGACCAGAGGAAGTGGCAACACTTTCCTTGTTAGCTCTTTTAGGCTGCAGTGACACAGATACAGCGTATCATACAGATAGTGGTACTAGTACTAATGGGTCAAATGGTCATCAGCCAAGCTCACAGTCGCACAAATATGTAAATAGTAGTATATTCTTGCTGCAACGAAATTTTAAAATAAGTATCTTGCAATCAAATGCAGTTGTTGACCCTCGTCACCTACAGAGAAGTTAGCAATCCTGCCTGCAGAGCTTGAGGAAGGCTTGCGCAACGCGGTGCCAGCTTCATATTCTTTTGAGGTTTAGCAACACCTTTTCTGAGAATAGGTACAAGGTCAGTATTCATTCATTAAATTAATAATATGAAAAAAACTTCGTTTTCTTAAAGAGTTAAAGAGGCTGCGTCCCAAAGTCGAAGTTAAAAAGTGACGGTATATTTAGTCGTTCACATCTTGGTCATTTCGTGAAGGAATACCTTTTAATTACTACGTCTGCGTAAAAGTAAAAATACTAAAGAGGTTCTGAAAAGAACATGAGAGAAATAGAAAATATGTGACCACAGGCGATCGAACCCATGACCCATGCTTTTGCAGCATGCGGTCTACCAACCAAAATTTGAACCCAGCCTACTTGCTCTAAGTGATAATGGAGTAACCCTAAAAGAGGGGCAGGTACACTTGGCCCACTTTTCTATGCTAATTAATATGTTCGGAATTTTAATTATAACCGTTTTTAGAGAGTCATCAAACTCACTTTTCTAAATGCATTGAGGTATAGCAGACAACGCATGAAGCAGTTTAGGCTAACCGCCGACGAATAAAGTGCCTAATGCATTGCATCATTACACAGGTGAAAAGCATTTAAAAATGTAAGAAAACAGAAAGTAGTTGTGGAACTAGGTTGATAATGTGACTACCCAAATCGACTTGCATTTGTAAATGTACAACATGCCGGTTCCCACGCATTACGAATAAGTTTATTAAACGAACCGCTCGACCTATTACTGAACTGAGTAAAAATAAAATGACTAAAGCTCTAAGTAGGGTAAGCTTTGGAGGGGGGACAAGTTTGTGGCAGTGCTCAAGAAATGCTAATAAATACATTAGCGAAAGGTATGAAAAAATTGCATCTCGGCATATGTATCATGCCCTCTATCCTCCCTATCATAAATAGTCGCCCCTGAACTTCGACTTGCTCAAGGTAATTAGGCTTGCATAGGACATAACCTCAGTTTAGTTCTTTTTTTTTTTAAAGAATTGTCAGTCATAGGATAAACGGCACCTATGATTTTCGTCGAGACATCGAATTCACAGAACAATAGACCAACAGCGGCGATTCCTGACAATACTTTACAAAGACCCTGGGCAAACTAATGCTTTTGAAAATCACGTAAAGCCGGCTTGGAATTGCGACCCCATTTCAGTTAGACAAGAAAGAATGTTATGTGGTATATCCCCATGAAGTTTCTTACATAAAGAGAGCTAGTACGTTTTTCAATTTCATGCTTAAATTGTTTTGTAGGCGGTATCGAATGTGGAGAGGAAGTCATCATTCCTGAATAGAAGATCTTGGCACAGAAAATACAGCTGCTAGGTTATGCTTAGCTTCGCCAAGCGAGGAAAAGTTATCATTGTTTTATTAGTTAAAGTTAGTTAAGATTGTATGTCTTATAGATTATCATCTTTAAGATGAAAAACGAATGGGGTCGAATAATCGGGGGGTGGGGACGGTGGAAACTTGAGAACATTTGAAAGATGGGGTTGAAAGAAATGCAGACAAGAACGCCTAATGTAATATTTAGCTAAATCTCAATAGAATAAACATGAAAAATACAACAAAGACGAAGTACGTAGAGTGTTCCTAAAAACAACCATTATATTACCAAAACAGAATCTACTTTACCACACATATTTGCCAGGAGAAAGATCACGGATGCGCAATTGTTTTTTAATTTTTTCCCCAGAGGTGAACATATTGAACCAGTGACCCTAAAAGATCAGAAGAGTGTTCATTTGATCGTAAATCAAAATTTCTAGTGCCCTTTTTAAGTACCTAAAAAATTGGAGGACAGCTAGCCCCCCTCCCACGCCCTTTTTCCCCGAAGTCCTCCGATCAACATTTTGAGATAGCCATTTTGTTCAGCAAAGTCAAAAGATCAGTCCAGATCTTGCGGGGTTAGCCCCAAACCGAAAGAAAATTAACCAATTATCTGTGGAGTAAACAGTGAATCATTCGAAAATTCCATCGTATCCCTTTAAGTCTAAATCAAAACGTTTATTTTGGAGACACCTTTTGTTTGGACTTTAGGAGCTCTGTGACTTTTCAAATAACGTTACTGCTATGCTCGTGTTGACGTCCGTGATGGCTTTGCCCAACAGGATAAACAACTATCCAGAAATCTAAGATAAACGTAAACATTATCTTAGCTTTTCTGCAAACCTTTTAATGCTCCCTGACACGCCTACCAATTTTCATCGTCCTAGCACGTCCAGAAGCACCAAACTCGCCAAAGCACTGAACCCCAACATCTAACTCCCCCTAAAAGAGCGGATCCACGCGACATTTATAAGCATTTTCCAAGATTTCTGGTTTCCCCTTCCAGCTCCCCCCAATTTCAACAGATCTGGTTGGGACTTGAAACAAGAGCTCTGAGAAATGAGTTCCTTCTAAATATCAAATTTCATTAAGATCCGGTCATCCGTTCTTAAGTTAAAAATACCTCAATTTTTCTAACTTTAGATCCATTACTCCATTCGCAAGTTACACTGAATTAAACGAAAAAATTAACTTTTTTTAGCACTTTAAGCCCCTCCCCCTCGCCCTAATTGAGCTAAGGTCTCCCTCCATCTCAGAACTCAATGCGTGTCATAATTTTAGGCATCTTTGATCCAATTTTCATCGAAATCCAACTCTTCATTCGCAAGTTACACTGAATTAAACGAAAAACTCAACTTTTTTAGCTCTTAAAGCCCACTTCCCTCGCCTATTTGAGCTAGGGTCTTCATATCCAAAGTTTATGCGTTTCCTCAATAAAAATCTGCTAAAGCTTTTATCCCTAAAGGCCTTGAAAAGAATTTTTTTTATTTTACTTTAATATGGACCCAAGACTATCCAGAACAGACCTAACATTACACGAGAGATGAAACTAATCAAACATACACATTTGACTAGAGTCTTGGATTTGTAGCAAGTCCTGCATCAATGACGGTTAACAACTCTTTGCTAATGCAGTCTTTGGTATAAAGGAATATTGAAAATCTTTAAACGCTCTTCCATGGAAAAATTGAGCTTATTTTGAGATTCTAGGAGCATCGACACTGATCAAGTATAAGAGGCTTACTACAAAAAGTTTATCCATTTATTTCCATAATTTATTAATTTGTCAGTGGTAAATTACATTTTGTTGCTGTTATATCGAACTTTTGCATAATGGAAAATAAGCTTACATGGTGTATAATCCTTAGTAGATGTCAAGTCTATTCGGAACTGCCTACATCACGAAGACAATTGCCCTGTTAGATTCAATAACGCAACTTTTAGCTTTAAGTTATTCAAAAACATCATTATAGCATCAGATAGGTTAGATTTTACTTCAGATATGGGAAGATCCGTCATCAATCCAAAGCCCATTAAAGTTAGAGAGTATCATCGAGAAGAGAGAATTTGAAATGTTAGTTTTGAAAATAACACCATAGAAATAGAAAATATGTCACAGGTGTTACAGGAAGGTATAGACTTTTGAAAAAAACACTAGAGAAATAGAAAATAAGTCACCACCGGGGATCGAACCCGTGACCCAGGCTTTCGCGGCGTGCGCTCCACCAACTGAGCTAGGTGGTCTCCGATGTTAACATACTTTTATTTCTCTACTTCTCATACTGTTATTATCCCCGGTGGATGTAGGTACTTCATAAAACGCGTTCTGGGCAGCCTACTCTTCATAATTCTCTTTTGTATTCGGTTAGGGTAGGTACTTCATAGAATGCGTTCTGGGTAGTCTGCTTCTCATAATTCTCTGTTGTAGTTTCTATAATTTTGTTACTAAAGTATTATATTTTCATTATAATTTAGTATATTCCATTATAATTAACCCAACTTACTTCTTGAGTGTGGTGGGGATTTCTCACTGTCTTGCAAAATTAATCCTCTATTGTTCTTGTTTTTTTTTTGGCGTTTTTGATGGAAAGAGAAAGAGAGAAAGAAAGAGAGAAAGAAAGAAAGAAAGAAAGGAAAAAAGAAAGAAAGAAAGAAAGAAAGAAAAAAGGAATGAAGGAAGGAAGGAAGAAAAGAAAGAAGTACAGAAGGAAAGAAAGAAGGAAAGAAAGAAGGAACAGAAGAAGGAAAGGAAGGAAGAAAGGAAGAAAAGAATTCACCGGAAAGAAACGGGATGGTGACTGCAAAGGAAAAGAAAAGGTAGTAGTTCAGTACTTTAAATTTTTTGAAGATCCATTAAGGTCATTTATACGTGTCATCTCTTCATCAAAGGTCAGGGCTCTCTAGAGGGAGAAGGAGTGGAGGTGGGTACTTTAAAATACCTTCCTGGGGCATACTTTAGCCTGTAGACCTATCCCTGAAAATTTCATTTGCCTATTTTAAACCCTTTATGAGATAGCAAGAAGTCAATTAACTAGAATTTTACCCAATGTTTTACTATTATGCTGTCTAACTACATTTTCTAGATTCTTGGGAATTTAATCCATGGCCTCTACTACAAACCTATGCCCTCTCTAGGTCTATTTACTTTACATTCCCCTTGTTTTCATATGACTTTATGCACTAAGGCACGTGTAATATAATAAATGTGGTGCAACCGTAGAGAAGCCATTTTCCTATTTAGCCAGCATGAAAATCGAACTCAGGAATTGCCTGGATGCTGCAACTGTAAGCTGTTCGAAATAACTTGTGGACAGGCCCTCCAGACAGCACATTTACGAGCCATTCAACTAGCTCTGTATCACTTGCAAGAAATGGTACCCTTAGGAGGAGGACTCTAAAGGGGCCGAAGGAAGATCAGCTTTTAATAATTTTATGGATGATGACTAGGAGGTGGTTATCTACACTCAAATCTTTTAAAATATACGAAGTAAGTTATGTCTAGTATTGAAGCACCACCTTAAACCGTGGAAAAATTTTTTAATACCCTTCACTGTGCTTAGCTTTTGACAGAGACGTTAGTTGTAACAAAAATAAGATCTAAGGCTGAAAGCTGAAAAAACTGGCCAGCCATGACAAAACAAAGAAATGAATCTGAAAATGACAAAATAGATCTATGGCAAGTAAAAGAAATCGAAGGGAACAAAAAATCCAACAAATATTTTACCCGTACGAAACAAGGTGTCTTCAGCGTAGAGGAGGGGGGCTTGGGATACATTTTCCCCGACCGTAAAAATTTTAGGGGTGCAAATCTGAATTAAATAATTAAATAATCTAACATTTATAATCATTTTGTAGTTTTTTTGACATTTTATTTTTATTAAAACAAAGTAGAGATCGCAGTTGGCAGTAAGTTACTCACTTACTATAATACTTGTATAATAATACTTAATACTCACTGTATACATAAGCAAACTAAATATGCCAGAACCACCACTTCTTCCCCCTAAAATGTATTGTCCTTGCCCATTGACTATCCGGATGGATAATTTTCTCGTACGAGAGAAATTTGCAATTTGGCACGTTTTTGAAAGTCTGTCCAAGAGCACAGATGTGTTCTTTTTGGAAGCATCGAGTATGTCTCAAGTAAAAATAAGATCCTTAAAAGATCCAACACCCTTTACGAAAAAGACATATACACATAGAACGCAGTCATATGCAGGAGGTAGTTAAGCTTCTTTTTTACAACTTTAATCCTACTGAACAAATTCATCGTATTTAAAGACATAAAAAAGCAACCAATTTAATAAGCAAAAATTTTTAACATTTTTTCAACTGGACGGCTCTTATTTTGAACCTTACCAAGAGGAACCGTTTACGAGTTGGGTTCGCTTGGAAGGGAATGAGATCACAGTCCAGGGGCGGCTACGGCTTTCCGATGATCTGAACGAAGCCAAGGTGTTTTACGTCGACGTGGAGGGTCGGAAGCCCGTGCGCATCGAGGTGAACTTTCGTGACTTTCACCACTTCAACCTGGCTTACCACTGCGGTACGGCGATCACGCTGTCAGGGAACGGCACGCGTGACGGCGAGCGACTGCTGATCACGAAAGTGAAGGCGCTACAATTAAGTAAAAAGTTGCTTAAAATATTCTTTGATACAAAATGTTCATAACAATGTTTTTAAGTACATTGCTTTATAGAAATGGCTAGGTTGACTACTGAAAATATTTTCTACTATTCGAAAAGATAGATTTGCCACCGAAACGAATTTCTTTTATTAAGTACAAATAAAAACAAAAATTACCATCGAATGCAAGTTCAAATACACTACATTATGGACATGGTCAAATATGAAACTAAAAAAGATAATTTCACTACTTCCTGATAAATTTACCACGAAACACCCTACCCCGATATGTAAACGTTTCAATCATAGTCGCTGTAAATTTCGTAAGCAGTGCAGGTTTTTACATATTTGTCGTAATTTTATTTCAGGTAATTGTAGCTCCATTGACAAATGTTGTGGTTTTGCCCATGCATCACCAGTAGCAGAGGGCAAGTTCCCTCCTTTGGGCCCTGTTCCGGTGTCCGTGTCCAAAGATAAAAATTGTATGAGCCACTCATCTCCCACCCGCCGTCCTTTTTAAGTGCACCGCACCCAAGCAAATATCTCTCATCGAAGCTCGTCGGACACAGTTAAACGTCCCAACTATACTTTTTGGGGGTCAAAAATTATAGCTGCCACAAAATTCTTGTCATGTAGATATTTAACATAAGAAGTTGTTATGTCAGTCGGAGGTGTTGGAAGGTAACAGTAAATGCCTTAGTTATGTTTTTTTTTTTTTATGGGGCAACATCTGACTTGAGTAAAGCGCAATTACAGGATGTCTACTATTACCACTTTTTTCTATTGCCTCTTCATTCATTAAGATGTGTGGCTCTAGTCTTTGCTGTTCTTTGGAGCGGTAAGCTTCTCAGTAAGGCAACCATGTGTCCCTACTAACAAAAACATTCTTACAAGTCCCTACCTTTTCATCCACGAGCAAACCATTCCAATCACCACACACACACACAAAAATTACTCAATAATGACTAAAATCCCCTATTTATTTAAATTCTTTATTCAATTTAATCTATTTCAAAACAAGATGTTTTTTTATTCTCTTTTTGAAAGAACCAAGGGAGCTCCTACCTCTCAGTTCAAGCGGAAGGGTATTGTAAGCCTTAGCGCAGACGATCTCAGGTGAAAAATCCGACCTCACCGTTGGCGTATGTCGAACATCTGTTAGTAAATTCACACTTCATTTAGGGTACCCTCTGTTCCAGGTTAGCCTATTCATGAAATAACCCATTATCAAATTGTCTAAACCGCTTTCCGAGATATTTTAGGTTTCTTAGAGCAGCCCCAGCAACCCTCGAGTTTCTTAAATTTTGGGGAGATTGAGCCCTGGTTTCTTATAACCTGGTTTCTTATAAAAAAATAACTGTACCTCACCACAACAAGTGATAGCTATTATAACTGTATAACGATATAAAACTAAACTATGAATTACTCAATAATAAACGAAGCTTAAAACAGCTCTGAAACAACAAAAATTAGACTGTTGGTCATGTTATTGGCTAACATCCAGTTACATCTAGTTATTACAGGTGTACGGAGCGTCTTTTACAGACAGTACTAGAATACTGCCTGGCGTAGACTATTTGATAAGAAACCTCTTAGGCTAGCAGTAGCTGTGACAAGTATGCACACGTAAAAGTAAGATACGCATTTGATAACTGCATGAAATACCATGATATATGTCAATTTTGATAGCTCCACGTCAAAGAAAATCAACACGCCATATAAAAGCCCCTCTACACCTTTCAAATATGCAAAAAAGCAACTGACTAAGCAAGAGTTACAACTGAAAAAAAAATATCATTTAGCTTCAAATAAAGCACAAATGATAATCTAACCTTTCAGAGTGCTTGATGGGGGGAGGGGACTGCCACCCTAAATCAATTTTGATAATTTCAGTTCCTTTCAGGTTTAAATCCACTTTTTAATAGCTTCGGTTCATTTTAGGCTTAGTTTCTTCATTCATAGTATTTTCTGCTTGTTTTAAGAGGATCCGAAACTTTAAACATTTGTGACCCTCAATGTCGGCTGCTGAGAATGAAGCCCAAAATCACGAGTTTCAAACTACAACAAAAAGCAAATCGACTTTTAGCTGGTATTCTTTTCAATGCTTTTCTTTTGTGCATTTCAATGCTGAGCATTAAGCATATTAATTTGCTCCAACGCTGCTTTTGGTCTTTTAAAATACATGACGCCATAAACCTATAAAATTGAGTTTATTGGTGATTATATAGTAACAATTTGTTTCCGTTTTTTTAAATTAATTTTTTTTTTTATTTATAATGTTGTTTTTTTAAAGCAAAACTTGAAAATGTACTGTACAGCCCTTTAAAAGTTATGAGCTGAAATGTGTAGCCGCGGGCCTACTAGGCCCCCCCCATGTAAGATAGGGTTAAGGGATTGTTATTATCAGGCCGTAATTAGATTCTTTAGTGTATGTCTTTTCGCCTGCCTAACACCTGCTTTTTTTGTACTACTAGTGCTCGCTTATACTCTTATTGCATGTACTTCATTTTGATTTCTTCGCCGTAAGGTGATTACTTAAGAAATACATTGATAGTAGTATGCAGTATAGGGCTACTTAAGGAATTGTTATTATCAGGCCGTAATTACCAAAAGCTGTTTTTAGTGAGACTTGCATACTTGGAATGCGTACATTCCATGGTGCACAATGCGTTTAGAATAGCATCAAAAGTTGTTTTTAGTGACACTTGCCTACTTGGAATGCGTACATTGCATGGTGCACAATGTTGTATAGAATAGCACTAAAAGCGGATTTTAAAGACACTTGCACACTTGGAATGCGTACATTCCAGGGTGCACCATGCGTTTAGAATAGCACCAAAAGCTGTTTTTAGGGACACTTGCATACTTGGAATGCGTACATTCCACGGTGGACAATAATGTCTACGGTTGAGACGGGAGTCAGCAAGACACATTCACAAAATCTTTAAAATCACAATGTTTTCCTTGCAACATGTAACAATGTACTTGGCAAAGATATTGTACAAAAACGTCCGAGTTTGCTCCGAGTTTGCTGTTTGCTGTCTTGACTGTTTATTTATGGTAGTTTCACAAAGTGGCCCACTGCTCATTAGGGGTTTTTGATTGAACGATTGCCTGACACTGGGATCGAACTCACCACTTTCTGGTTCGAGGTCTTTAATTAATTCTTTAAGCCACCTCGTCCTGCAGCGCTCACGTCTTAAACCTTGCACTAGCTTCATTTTTGGAGGGAGGGTGGGGGGCGAGCTTTGGATTTCCCGATGGAAAACGTACGTTCTAAGGTAGTGAATATCCGCACACATTTAGTTCAAAGAAGGTAACGAAAGTTTGGCTTTGGAGTACCCCCCCCCCCCGAGTAGAATAGGGTACAATATGATAGTATCTTAAATTTTATGATGTTCTGGTACAAGAGACAACTTCCGTACGTTATTGTAATTTTTTATTGCATGCGTAGCTATTTTACTCACGGCACGTCGTTATTGACGTTAAAAGTAAGTGTCACAGAATGTCACAGAATTTATAAGAGCAATCGTAGTTTAGAATAAAAATTCAAACTAAATAGTGCTAGTACTTACAACGAAACCAGAAAAACGCGAGACCATAACTTATTAAGCACTGAAATGTAAAAAGGAACGAACGAATTGGCGAAACGGTTTGTTCTTGAAGTAGGCAATTGTATTCTCACTATGTTGGCTGACCTTGTGTTTATTTTATTCCTTAAAATACCACCTATAACTGGTGGTAGAATCTCTCTATGTTTTTCACTTTATAAAAGTGATGGTAAATAATATACTTTAGGAAAATGCGATCTTTTAGAAGAAATGTAGTGCCTTTAAACCCTATCAATATCGGAATTCAGTTTGATGCTCTACTGTAAAGTTCTTTCCTTACTGTCAAAACAAAGTATCATGGAGAGTGTAAATTTTTCAGATAAAAATGCGCTTGGGATTCCGTTGCCTTTATAAAAGTGATGGTAACTAATATACTTTAGGAAAATGCGATCTTTTAGAAGAAATGTAGTGCCTTTAAACCCTAGGAATTTAGTTTGACGCTCTTACCAGATCTGTAAATTTATCAATACACACTTTCACTTCGACTTCAACTAACAAGCTGTTGGTAGTGATTTTTGCCTATGCTAGTTTCGCTGCCGCGGATATAACAGTCTTGCCGCTATCATTGCACTACGAAGTCAGTATACATCACCACGTAACCTACAATCATATTGTCAAATTAGCGCATTGACGAGGCGATGACTGCAGTACCTACAGCTCATGTTGCTAAATAGCACATGGACGAGACGAGGACTGCGGAACAACTCATGTTGCTAAATAGCACATGGACGAGACAAGAGGCAGAGCATTGTAAGTTTGTTAGTTTTTCGTTAGGGAAGCTTGAAAACTTGATATGAGCCATGATCTAACTCTATTTTCAGTATGCAAGAACTCCTTTATCTTACGCTGCCATGAAAGGGCACTTGGAGACTGTACAGTTGCTGTTAAATCAAGGAGCCCAAGCGGATAAAGGAGATGAGGTAAATTGAAATTTTATGTTTTGAATTTTGTGTATCGAAATATATCAGACACTGTAGTGTTTACACTTGAGTATTTCAAGCGCAGGTGGATAAAGAGAAAAATCGATTTTATTTGCTTTAATTTTTCTTAATTTTTATTCGGCTTCTCTGCCTTTCATTGATCCTTGTTGAATTAACGCGCCGACCTTTCTATCTTGGAAAGTTCTGTCAGCAAACACAGCAAGAGATAAACAGCCTGATTCGTCTCAAAAGCCTTCGACAACTTCTTAGTAGTGCATATGTTGCTTTCGCATAGTTTTCCCGGGTGGGATTTTTTTTGCTTTTATTTTTCTCTTTCAGGGATGTCAATCATTTAAGTTTGTTCGGCTTCTCTTGGTTTGAATGATCGCCGGTGCTCCCCCTATGTAATTAATGCAACACCGGCTGCTCGCTCTAAGCCCAAAATCTGACGGATACTAATCAAGTTGTGTTTAACTACTGCTGTTGGTTTATGCTTCAAAGCGGTTTAATGGAAGTCATGGCTCTTACAGTAAGGCATATTTTGACATGATAAAAGCTAGATAAATTTGTCCATGATGAAACTACTTTATGTAGGAGGGGGTTGGGGTTTTAGCTGTTAATCCAATATAGAGAGCTTTAATAGGTTAAATTTGGACATAATGTCCCCTATTTGTTTGGTGGGGGGGTAAATTATGGCCTTGGTACATAGATGGATAAGCATTTGTTACCATTTTTTGCCGATTTCACCTGGGGAAGTTAAACTTTTTCCGAGGAATCGGATAAGGAGTGCTCCAACGCACTGCTATATCGGAACAGCTCAGGAGAAATAGGTTTGTGAGAAATGATGAACAGTGAATGGTTCGAATCCTGGTCATCAGCTTCTCAGTTTTACGGATTCGCCTGCGCTGCCGACGCTTTGTTGTCTATGTTTGCGAAATACCTGCCATATTCTTCTCTGATTTTAATTGTCATTACTAACGGGTATTGGCACTACCTTGTGTCCACCATGCATTTTAGGTATTTTAAAGAAAAGAAGGCTTGAAAATTTGCAAGCAACATACAATAAGAGCTCTTCATGGCCACCTTTTTCCATCTCAAGAATTCAACTTTAAACAAGCTTCTGTAAACTGCAGGTCTGTTAGGATCTGTTTATCTGTTTTTCATACAAAGCAGCTCTCAAATATAGAGAACAGCGACCTTCTGCTTCCTGTTTGACAGATATGCCTAAACAAAATAATTATATATATATAGAATTTTCTTTCGCAAAAGAATGTCGGAAAGCTGTAAAAGCTTTAGATGTTTCCCGCGGCCGCTTACTACAAACGTCGCGGCCTCAGATATGTCAATCGAGGTGCTAATCTTATTGCTAGCAATTTTTCTCAACTCTGCAAGATGCAATGGATTCATATACCAGCAAGAGAAATGAAGATAACAAAGGAATGACTCAAAGCTTACACATAAACATTCACGATTTTTTATAAGCAACTCCATTTTCGGGGTGAGGCCTCGAGTTGCTTAGCAATTTTCCAAAATCAGGCCTGGAGTTGCTTAAGTACGTCGAAACGGTTTAATATCAAGACGTTTAACTCATGTTACAAATTGATGTTAAGTATCATTTAACTTAATAGAAGTTACTGATTGGTTCTTTGAATAAACACATGAGGTTCTTAATTTTCTGTATACACATTGTAGTCTCTTCCTCGTCAGAGCGTAAATCTGCTTTACAATAATAATACCTACACTTTTATGTCTGCTAGAGAAACTTTTCTGAAATGGTAGTCAACTAGATTAAAATATTTACTGATTCCACAACAATAACATGTACATCAATAAAAACAAGAAATTGATGGTCTACTATATGAGTGCTTGTGCGGGCGGGCTCGTCATGGGCGCAAAGGTGCCCGTACTTCTGACGAGCCGTGCAGATCCACCCGCAGCCCGGCTCGCATCCGCCTGTCTTGCTGCCATTGCTTCCGAAAAGTGATTTCGAAGAGCGCATGGAGCCCTCCGGCGGCCTGGGCGATTCTCGCCTCTGCTGTCGGAAATCCGACAGCATCTCGTCAGCCAAATTGATACTCGTCGATGAGCAGAGTCCAAGGGCTTCGGCGCTCTCGTTAAATCCAAGAGCAAGAACGTCTACAGTGACTCTCAGTCTAAACAATCTCATATTACTAAGTAAACTGATACTTACAGAGACCAGACCAATGCCTCAGTAATTACAACACCCACTCTTATCACCTTTCTTATGCAGTGGTTTAATTAAGGTTTTTGTAAAATCATTAGGTACTTCTGCTTGTTCAAAAATCATGTTCATAATCCTCAGTAACTTATTTCTAACCTCAGAGTCACCATATTTAATAAACTGATTTACCACACTATCAGCACCTGTATCACTAGTATTTTTCAATCCTTTTAGAACTGTCAGTGTTCAAATCCACTAGAGACACAAAAGTTCGATTACCAGTGCTGAAATCTGAGGTTTCTCAGTTTTAAGGTTAGAAAGCTATAAACCCTCAGCTTTAGAGTTTTAGGCCAAGGAAATAGTAACAACTCTGACTATCTCAGAGTTTGTATCTTTAGGCATTTTGACCCAACTTTGGGACGAAGTTGATGTGTTAAGGCAGAAAACAGCTCTTTCTTTGTGCAAACCCTTCCCTGAGTATGGAAAATAGTAACAAAGAACCATGATTACAATTCTTGAATTCAATATAAATCATAAGTAAACAAGTAAAAAACTATTGACTTAAAGTGCTGCAAAACTTCTATAAAACTTACAATGTGACAAAATTTGTTTCTCCCGTTACCTGGATTGAGGTTTAAGAACCAAGCGAGTTTTTGCCTTGTATTGGAATCTTCCAGTAGTTGTTGTTATACATCAGTGCAATAAAGTGTGAATCCTATCAGCTTAATGCTACGATACAAATTCGACAGATGATAAATAAACAGACATTGTAATAAATAAGTGAACTATTTAATATAGAGGAAAAGGGCGTTTTGAACTAATATTGACATTTAGATTCTTTTCTTTCAATTTTGGTGGTATTTGATTTAGGATTACGGTCTTCTTTTCATTTGATGTTGGGGCATATTCTATGTCGTCAGCATATTGTTGATCCTGTGTGTATTCTGTGATAATTTGCTCGCAATAATTATGATCTTTGAGATAAATTTTGTTGAACATTTTCTTTGTGTTTCTTAGGGCATTTGCAAGATAAAGTATAAAGAAGATGGGGCTGAGGCAGTCTCCTTGGGGTACTCCTATATTTGTTGTAAATGGCTCTGATATTTCTGGACGCAAACTATGTCAAATATGCCTTATTAGCCTGTTTTGAACGCTTTGTGCACCATGGAATGTACGTGTCTTGTGTATGGAAACTATGTCAAATATGCCTTTTTAGCCTATTTTGAACGCTTTGTGCACCATGGATAGTACGCATCTAGGGTATGAAAATATGTCAAATATGCCTTATAAGCCTATTTTGAACGCTTTGTGCACCATGAAATGTGCGCAACTAGTGTATGCAAACTATGTCAAATTTGCCTTATTAGCCTATTTTGAACGCTCTGTGCACCATGGAATGTACGAAATGCCATTGACCGGTTTCGTTGCACTCTCATCAGAATGGCTCTTGCAAAGAACGAGTTGTTCAAACATTCAAGCGCAAACAAACAGTTTCTCTGAAATTGTTCTAACAATTCTGGCGCCTCCAAATCGTTTGTAGGTGTCAACGATTGTCCAATCAGCGGTGGACAAATTTTTGCTTCGATCCCTTTCTTTGTATGCGCGTTATCATAAATGATGCTTGAATGTTTGAGCAACTCGTTCTTTGCACGAGCCATTCTGATGAGGGTGCAACGAAACCGGTCAATGGCACATAATTTCTGCGGCGGAATACCCTTAAACCGAGTTTTACGATCCTCCTCTTCTATATTTACCCCTCCCATCCCCCATAAGTTTTCCATGAATCGTTTACTAACTGGCAAAACTATCAGGTTACTGCAAAATTGTATAGAGATATTTCAAATCTCATTATTTCAAATCAGATCAAAAATCGGTGTTGATAACACAATGATAAAGTGCCATATGGCACCAAAAATGGTACTTTTGTTGGCGTAGGTGGAGTAAAAATGTTTAAGCATAAAAGGAGCCATGGCATTGTCTCCGCATAAGTGATATAATAAGCATAGAGTTACATGATGTTATATGCCAAAGCTCAGAGCAATTGAAACATATTCATACCTAACCAACTTTGAAGGTTGACAAGCTGTCACACACGTAACATCTAATATTATGGCTCGTCAAATACACACGTTCTATTAAAATCCACTGAATTTTTGCAGAGTGAGAGTAGACAATGATACTTTCAAGAACATTTGCCAAAACTGAAACTATTTGCCCCCAGCACAAAAATTCAATTCCTTTTTCACCCAAAATGTGGTCCAAATGTCACACAATTTAGTCCTCTTTTATTTTACCGAGTTCTTTTCGCTTTTTTTCATCGATCAGTTTACTAGGCGGACAAAGCAGCCTAGCTCCCATCTATCGGGACGTGAGCTAGACTCGTGTCTTCAAAAGCTATGGCAGTGATGTTACGGCAGATAGGCTAATGGCTAAAATAGTTGAACCTTTTATCCAAAACCTATGAAAATGGGGAGAGATTTGCTGTCAGCAGGTGGATTCCTTGAAAAGCTCTGTAGCTGTGATTCAGCCAAGGCACAAAAACTGTTTGACAAATTATCAATTGGAAACACTGAATTTCAGGCTTCTTTATGGTTTGGCTTACAAAAGGTTTCTTTATGGCTTACAAAAAACTGTAAGTAAGGAGTGACTTGGCCCAATATTAACTAAAACTCTTAATATACAGAATTTTGGTAACAATGGGGACATAAAAGAAATTGGCTTTTTATGTTGATTTCAAATATATAAAATTCATGAAAATTAAGGTTGCCCATCAAAATCTTTAACCAGAGAAGATTTGCCAGGTTTTTGAAAAAAAAACGGGGGAAGCCCCAAAAAGTCAAGGGATCAATGAAGGTCTTTTTTCAAATCATTTTTTCCGAAGCATTAACTATGAGATTGAAATCCTCTATTAGCTCGGATCGCTCTAATTTTATGTGTACATTTAGAAGTATCAACCTTATCGAATAAATTCGATGTTTAATAGAATATATTTAATAAAGTCTAATTTAATAATATGCATAAGAATACTTAATAATGTTTTATAGGATTAATCCCTTCGTATTTGTATTAAAGTAAAAGTGTTGACTTAATTTGAAAAGTCATTTACTATTATAAGGTGAAAGTTTTCTTTTCCTGGAGGGCCATGCAAGAACGAAAAACTCGGTTTGATGAGGGTAAAGAAGAATTTAATATTAGATAGAATAACAAAGCGCTCGGTTTGAGGAGGATAAAGAACAACTTAATCTTGGATACAATAACAAAGAGCTTGAGGAGGGTAAAGAATAGCTCTCAGAACAAATGAATGAAGATTGAGAGTTTAGTATATGACGAGTCCTAAAATACTTACTCAGTCTATATAATTCCTACAAGTTATTCCTCAGTCCCCGAATGTGCAAATATATAGCCCAAATTATATATTTCCAAAGCATTTTTATCATGAGGTTTAGACTCACTGTTGTAACTTATTTGCATACTTTTTAGGGTAACCTCCAACTTATTGTCACTAAATAGAAAAAATCCTATTGCGTGATAATGAAAAAAGGAAAAATCTAATATGTCGTACGGGACACAGAAAAAACACAAAAATTGAATTATAATACTTAATGTTTCTTTGTGGTACAAAATAATAATATTGCACGAAATAGGGAAAACATTGTGTACTTAAAAGCTTTTTTCGTCTGACATTCCTCAGAGTACTAACGTCAGAATGACCGAAATGGAATTGGAGGCATAATCCACCATTGTCATTTACTCAAGATTATGGATCGGAGTGGTTGCAAGCAGGTAAGTCTCTTATATTGGAAGTGCCTTCTGCAATATTGCCTTCTGAATCTAACTTTTTGATCAACCCTAATCACTTTCAGTTTTTGGAAATAAAAATATTGAAAAAGAGTGCTTTAAATATTGACTCGCGAGTTTTTAAATAAAGTTTTGTACTTTTTATTTCAAGAAATGCATCTTTTTTAGGTATTGTTCGTCTTATAGATGTAACTATAAAAAGATTATTATGAAAGGTCCCCCTGCAAGTAAGGACATTGTTTAAATTTATCATAATCCAATATTTTCATGCTTTACACACACATAGGCTTTTGTAGTCTGTAAACAAAGAATTTTCCACCATTTGTAGGATCAGAACCACTATACAGTCTAGACGTCTATTGATTTTCTAGGAAAAAAAGGCATGCTATTTTTTGTTATTCTGCTAGTGGGACTGGGTAATTTTCATTTGCTATAATGGAAATTTTCATCAGTCTTGTATTAGATTTTGAAGATACAACTTGATTTAAAAAATAGAAATGTCCCTAGCCTCATGATGATCGTTGGTACCATTTGGTAATGATTTTGTTTGCCAACAATTGCACGGTAAATAGTGTGTTTGATATAGAGTATAGAGTATACACCATCCGCTATTTATCTATCACTATCAATAAAAAAGAATGAGTCACTCAGAAACGTGCCAGAGCAGAATGTAGCCTAACTCTAATGATATTATTCTAGTGCAGTAATAAAGATCATGGTAACGCGTGTGTTATTCACAGTTTCACAAACTAGATGAGGGACTTCAGGGAGAGGTCAACAAGGCGCTGCGTGGCATTTCAATATAAAATTGAAAGAGCATTGTCGAAAACCGTTTACTGAAGGTTAAAAGCCCCTGACCTTGAAAGCCAAGGAAAAACCCACATTCGCATGGCTAACAGTTACTGCCAGAAATGCATTCACAAAAGCATCGATGTCCCTGTGAGCCTGGGAGCCACAAACATGTAGTCCAACACACGGTGTTTCATGATTTTCTTTGGACTTGGAATTATCATGATCATGTAACAGTTATAGATAAAATTGAAAAAAGATCACTAAGTTCAATAATCATTGATTATTTTCTATGAAACATCATAGAATCTTAATGAAAATCACACCATCAGATTCAGCGTATCAGCGAACCCTACTTCAGAGGTTTCAAACTCCTATCTGCAAAAATGTGGAATTTTGTATGTTTTGCCAGTAGACAGATCACGGATGCGTGTTAATTGTTTTTTTTTCCCAGGGGTGATCGTATCGATCCAGTGGTCCTAGAATGCGGTGAAAGGGCTCTTTCTAACTGAAATTAAAAGTTCTAGTGCTCTTTTAAGTGACCGAAAAAATTGGAGGGCAACTAGGCCAAATCCCACGCTAATTCAGCAATTTATACCAATATTGGTAAATACCAAGTGCCACAGTGATGCCATCACATTGTCTCGTCCAAAAATAATTAAACTTTTTCAAAAAAAAACGAACTAAAAAGCATCTAGACATGTACAAATGAGTTTTTTCTGTAAGGATTAGGGGTTGGGGACAATTTCAAAAAAGCAGTAAATAGCCAAATTATAGAGAATTATATTAGAAGACATTGGAAAAATCAACAAACCTTATAATTTTGAGGGAGAAGATAACGTACCCTTTGATGAGCGTGTCTAAAACTATTATTCCAGGATGGCCGCGAACAGCACGCCGGTCAGCGGCGCCGGATGCGACTCGAGCAGACCCTCGTACTTGGCGAGGGCGTAGCCCTCGAGCGCCTTGGTCTTGTCGTTGCTGCGGCCGTGCAGGTGGAACGCCGCAAGCGCGCCCAGGCTCCGGCCGACGGACTGCACGCCGGTCGCACCGTTCACCGCGGAGTAGGCGAGCGCGCCATCGTCGGCGATGCAGCGCTCCAGGTAGTCCAGGCCCTTGGTGATGGAGGCCTCGTCGACCTTCATGCCCACCTTCATCGCGACGCAGAATTTCCAAGAATTATTTAAAAACGATCAGAAATTAAATAAAAAAACAAACAAACAATTTCTTTCAACTAAAAGTAAGGAGCAACATTAAAACAAAATGAACAGAAATTATTACTTATATGCGGGGGTAGCCTCCTCCCCAGTACCTCGCTCTTTATGCTAAAGTATTTTTAGTACTTTCAAAAGTGCTATTTATTCTAATTAAATGATCTTTGTAATTCAGGGGTCATTCTTGAAGAATTGGAACAAAATTCGAACTTTAGCGTAAAGAGCGAGGTATTGACGAAAGATCAGGCTTCGCGCTAGATCTTCTGTCAAAAATATGAACTTCATGATCTTTTGATTGCACTTTTTACGAACGAATTATGAACCAAAATTTACAATATGTGTAGCTCAGAGCCTGTCCGTGACATAAAAAGTGGTAGTTAGTGTTTCTATCCCTAGTGCATGTATTCTTCTTGTTTTTTTTTTACGAGTTCAGTTAAATGCTTTTAATTTGCATTAGAGTACAAAATACACCAGTACAAAATACTCCACTCAACTTGTTCCTTTTGGCAAAATATACCGAAATTATAAAGGGAATTTCATACGTACAAAAAGGAAAGAGCCGACCTTGAAAGAGAAGAGGAATCAGAGAAATGGGACTTGAAGAAAATCTGGCAGAAGCAAACACACCTTAGGATGCCCGTGTCTATCTGTCTCTTATCTCATATGGCACAACAGCTGAGTGGGATTGCAATGGTAAAAGTTTTCTCTATTTAAATGTCATTCTTTTAAGAAACATTTAATTGTAATAAAAATTGCCTTCACTTATTCACAGTGGGGTTTAGCTAACAGTTAGATTTATTTAACGCCAGGCTTGCTTTGACGGTGTGGTTCAAGAGGCTTATCTCAAAAAGGAAAAAAAAATATTTACAATGATTACTTTTGGATGGTTTAATGGAAGTAGAAGACGGTATTTTTTTTTAAATAATATTTTCTACCGAAATGAGCCATCTATATCCTCAGAAAGGGAAGAAAAACACATTTATAAAATATCGTCATGGTGGCTACATCAGAATGTTTTTTTTTGTGATTATCAACTTGATTAAAGGTTTTTATTACTCTCGGGAAGTTTCAGGGATAGGGTAAGCTTCAAGTAGACCTTATTAACGTGACTCAGTTTATTTTGTTGACTCTTAAAAGAAAAAGTTTATTACGACAAAAAAATTATGGTGATTTCGAAAAAACGCAAGAAAACCCTCAAAAAAATGATATCAGAACAAAATAAAGAGTGCACCATTGGAATCAGCTTGGTCAAAAACCTTGCATAAAAATAAATTGCAAAAAATTGCATAAAACCTTGCACTAAAGTCCTCCAACTTGAACACGAAGGAAATTCACCTTTTTGCATGGGTAGCACTGATGTATTTCCTTTTTTCGTCAGAGATAGGAGGTGAATAGAACATTTGGCATTAACCCCCTTATTAGTCAATGCCAACCATTTGGTAAATTCTGGAAGATATTCCAGAATCGGTTTAAAGAAATCAATGTCTACTACAAAAAATATTCGAAGTAGGGATCATTTAAACATTATTAATGGAAGGAAACTGATTTCGAAGTTCGCGACAGATGAAAAAGAAACGAGCTCAGGAAGCCTCCGTTCCGTTTGGTGCTAAAAGCCGATCAAGTCAATTTGGGTTCAACTATCCCGAGAGAATGGCAATTAAAAAATACACAAGTAATGCAACCTTTACTCGACCGTGAGTCTGTAGCGGCAGGCTGCTCCCTATCGCCACCCGGTTCGTTAGGGGCTATTTCAGACACTTGTTTACTTGTAAGTATTTCACCGGTTGAATCGATTGGAATTGGTTGCGATTTTGCAGCGCCTGTTTTAACTGGCTGAGTTGCTGCTTCCGAGAGTTTTTCCGATGGTGTTGATTGCGTATTTTCCACATTATTGCCAACCGTTTTCATTTGGGATGGCGCCCTGGATAAAACCGAGGATGATTCCCGGGGGACCTCTTTAAGCGGTTTTGTTTCCGTTTCCGAATGGAGTTCCCAATCCTTTAAACAATTGGTTTATTTTTCTTTCTCGAAAATTTCCGAGTTGCAATGCTAATAAAATTGTATAATAGGTTAGTTAGTGGTACAACATTTAAATATTGTCTAAAGCGACAGATTTATTTTTCTAATGCTTTCGCCGCACACTTGTCGCAGCAATCGTCGGGAATAAAGTAAAAGAGTTTTTGCGAAGAATTAATCAGAAAGAAGAGAATTCGGAAACGTCCATAAAAATAAAATGCACGTGAAAAGCACGTTTTCTGTCACCGAGGTTACGGAGATTCAGAGCTTGTCAAGTTGAATAGAAATGGAGCTGGTTTCATATCTGAAACATAAAATTAAAGAAGGCTTTAGATTGCAATTCATAATTCAGTACATTAGTTTTACTTTACTGAAAAAGAATAAACCAAACATTGGTACCCCTCTAAAGTTTACATAGATTTCTCTGACTGAATCATGGCTGTGAACAACTTTAAATCCATTTAGCTGAATTTTGCAAGAAACAAAGAGGATGAAGGTGGAGAGAAAATACATTGCTCTAAACAGCACAACAATTAAAAAGGTACAACCCATCTCCCCTACATTTTAGTGAACTAACAACTTAAAAAAGACAAGAATTTTTTTACAGAAAATGTATGCCATCAGTGGAGTCAAACCCATTGCCTCATTACGTACGCAATCATAGCTTGATTAATTTGTGATAAAAAATGGATTGGTGGCTCTCAGATCTCAGTGGTTGGATCTACCTACCTAGTATGCAGAATGACACAGGTTTGATACCCACCCGTAGCAGAATCCTTATAGTATATTCCCAATTATCTGCTAAAATAGTAATCGAAAGAGACTTTGTTTAATGCCCTCATCTTACCCTAGTCACGGCTGAGGGTATTAAGGTGAAACGTTCAGGGAATGCCGAGGGAGAATGTCTAACTAGAACAAAGACACTCATTTGCATCCAGATTGTCAAGAGGGTGCATCTGCAATATTAAAGGAATAGCTAAGTGTATTAAGTTTGAACTTTTAGTGCGTGTGAACTGTGAACAGGTATTTAGATAAATCAAAAGACACGATATTCATCAACATTTCAAAAACATCGCATGTGCAATATTGAACAAAGAGTTAAAGGCCTCCGAAAACTAAAACTTTAGGCGTTGTAATAATTGATTGGCCCGGAGAAAGAATTGTTCTGCGTCAGACAATATTCAGCTTTCCGTCGATTTTATTTGCCCATACTACTGAAACTGGTGGGACATGAAAACCACCGATTTTGAAGGTGATTTTCGAGCTGTGACTCAGGATTGGGCGGCCTTGTTTTCCGGTGTGTGGCTGAGTTGCATTAAGGAACGGTTGAGTTTTTCCTCGATTTTCTTTTTGTAATTGAGGAAGTGAACGGATTGCAGGTTTTTCGGCTCGATGACATCAAGGATGCCGCGGGAAATGTTCCAAAAAATTTGTAGTGCGGGGTAAAATCAATCGGTAAGTTACTAATCCTCAAAATTTACGCTACTTCCGATTTCTGTTTTTAAATTTAGGAATAAAATAATGACCAGTTTATTTGGTTTCGGAATATAACTTCGAAAGTTTGATGTCATTCCTGTTGGCTATACTAAAGAGAAAGTGTGCTTCACAATTTGAGCTAAAAATAACATATTTTCTTAAATATATCGTATCATTTCTTAACCGTGTGTCAGAAAGAGAATCAAATAAACCCGACCAGTTGCTGTATGCAAATTAGACTAGGCTAATTTTAGACTTTTTTATGGAACTGGCTCACTGAATTGATTGCGCGGATTTACTGAATGAAAACTGGTTCTGTAATGAACAAGGCATGCAATTACACATGTACAATGCCACTTGATATGCAACAGCTAATCAGTTCAATTTTTGAATTCTGATATAAGGAACCATCACAGCATGGACTATACGCACAAACCTAAAAAGACACATCGCAATTTTAAGAGAGAAAATAGTGTCATGATCTACAACGTTGGAGTAGATATGTTTTAAATACAAAGAAATATTGAAATTGTTCCACCAGAAGAGAATGAACAAGAAAATGTACTATTTAAAGCATACGAAAATCCAATAGTTACATCCTTCGGCGTTACGCCATCCGTCTTTTTAAAAATGTTAAAATCAGGTAGCTATACTAAAGAGATGATAGAGCAAGCGATTAATGTAACCAGAAGAGCCAAGTACAATCAAGAAATCAAAAAAAGTGTAGCTGGTTATTTTGTTAAGGCTCTGAAAGAAGGATTTACCGATGAAAAAGAAGAAGCTAAAAAAGCATTAGAGCGTAAAAAGCACTTAAAGAATTGGAACAAAATTCAAATTTTAGCGTACAGAGCAACGTATTGACAGGGGGTGAACCCCCTCATATAACGTCTACGAGGGAGTTTCTTCCCCTCGTCAATACCTCGCTCTTTACGCTAAAGTTGGAATTTTATTAAATAATGGCGCATATAAACAGTAATTTATTTGTGTTATTTTTCAGCCAATCTTAGCGTTAAATATTATCTTAAGCAGCTTTTTAACTATGATTTTTATGTGATAATGAGCCAAAGACATTGTATGTTTTCTGTTTGAGTTTGTTATCACAGAAATAATGCAAATTGCGAATTATTTATGCTTTGTTTTTATAATGGAAAAAGGAGACTTGTTTGATGTTGATTGTACAATGAGGTTAAGATCTTTAGGGATTGTTCTTTAGGTTAAAAGATCAAAGATTTTCGAGGAATTTGTCCCTATTTCTCAGGTTTTTGTTGTTGTTGTAATATATGCACCATCAAATAGAGAAATAAAGTCAGTTTTTGAACTGGTGATTCATGGTAGTTTTCATTTTCTAGTTGCTTCAAGGTCAGTAGATGAGATTGTGACACCTGAGGAAAGAGAATTTTTCTAGTCATTCTTCCAAACTGACATTAAGTTATTGACCCTTGCCCATGTCCGTGGTTGTAGGTGGACTTTCGACCTACAAAGGAGATGGTCCAAAAATGAAAAAAACAGGGTTGACAAGAACGGGCTTGTGTTGTTTCCCATAATCTTTATTTTATGAATTGTGGTGGTTATTTTATGGCTAAGTTGAGAGGTTTGTTATTGTTTATTGTTTACTAATTACAACTATCTATTTTGTTTTATGTTTTGTGTTTGCATCCTTTTGTGTGTTTTATTTATTGGGTGGCAAGCTGCATACGCCACAGCGCGGGCATATCCGCACCAACCCCGATGACCATCGCGCGACGTTCGCGCTCGCCATACTCGATCCGCGCGTTGCCCTGCACAACCGGCATCACCGCCGTCACCCCGGGCAGATCCGCCAGCGCGTTGGCGTCGGCCACAGTCAACGGCCGCACACTCGCAATCGCTGCACCGGAGACGCCAAAGGTTGTTGCGCGTCCGGGCTGGATGGCGATGATGTTGGTACCGAACTGGGTAAATTCACCCAGCACGTAGCGGCGCACGCCCTGCTTATATCGCTATGATGCGTGACAGCGGTTTACGGCGAGCGACACTGGTTGCGATCCTGAATGCCAATTACATTCGTACACGACTGGAAGATCATTATCCTGTTTTGTATACGGGCAAGAATGGTATGGTGGCTCATGAATGTATTATTGATCTCAGGCCAATTAAGGCGACGACGGGTATAACGGTTGATGATATTGCAAAGCGTTTAATCGATTACGGCTTCCATGCCCCGACCATGTCCTTTCCTGTGGCCGATACACTGATGATCGAACCAACAGAAAGTGAGAATGACCGTTTAAATTGCGACAAACTTTCCGCTTCTCAAATTAAGTCTGGAAAGGTTGAAACCCTTATGCCTCACCACATGGCTAGAATGAACCGCACTTCTTACCTAACTTACCAGGTCTCGAGCATTTCTTGTCACATATCCGAGATAAAATTAATTAAAACGAGTAAAGACTATTAAAAGCATCAGGTGCGAAGCCACTAAAGCCTCTAAAGCACAAAAATACCGATCTGATAATCCCTAATATGACCAACATTCAAAATCCTAAGTTTCCTAAAATTCAGCTTTCCATGATTTACTAGATATTTTCCATGGAAATTGCTAACGGATTGTTCTGGATACCCGCATGACCGGCCGTATTTCAAACAGTAAGCTGAACGAAAAATGTGGTTCAATCCCACTTTCTAGGACTATAATGAAAGAAATGTTGAGATGGCTAGGACAAGCTTTGCGATTGAAAGATGACAGATTGCCGAAGATTGTCTTTTTCGGCCAACCGTTTAGGGCTAAACGGAAAGCAGGCTGTCCTCGTCTGGGGTGGGAGGATGTTATAAAGAAAAATTTTAAAGGAAATGGAAACTTCTCCTTCCTACCTGTACGATATTGATTTCAGTATCCTAAGAATAAAATGTTTTAATAATGCTTGTAAATTTGTTTTTATTAATAAAACTTGTGTGTACAAAAAACTTCACTCTTTAAGTTTCTTGTTTCAGGATATAATTACAATATATTTCTCTGATGCAATTTAAGCATCTCGTAGCCTATGTACATAGGTATGCTCGTTCAAGATTGCCTCTAATATAAGTGTAAAATTCCCTGTAGTGAAGAGGAAAAGAAAGACTTTTGATAGTATATAAAGATGTGCGACATTCCTAAAGACGACCAACAGAGCGAGTTTATCGTGCACTTCACAAACACTCCAAAGATGACCAACGGAGCAATTTTATCGTACACTTCACGAACACTCCGAAGATGACCAACGGAGCAATTTTATCGCACACTTCACGAACACTCCAAAGATGACCAACGGAGCAATTTTATCATGCAATTCACGAACAGTCCAAAGACAACCAACAAAGAGATTCTATCGTGCACTTCATTCCATTTGCAACAAACATTAACTAAACCAATAACGAATAAAAGCCCTTTTGGGTACAATTTAAATTCTTGTCTTCTTGCGAATATTGGCTTGGCAAGCAGTCGCTATTATCAAGTGGAAAGTGAAGCCGGGTTTGCTGGTAAGCGTGATAGTTAATTATAATTAATGATTATCATTAATGATAGTTAATATAAAAACAATAATAGTTGATATAAAAATAACCGAAAAGAGAAACGCTTTTCCACAACCAGCCTAAATTTGCTTGGCAAACTAGGCAATTCTTGTCTTCTTGCGAATATTGGCTTGGCAAGCAGTCGCTATTATCAAGTGGAAAGTGAAGCCGGGTTTGCTGGATTAAACAACTCCTAACCTTGTTTCCCACCCGAACTACAGCATTGTTGTTCTTCTGCAAATAACTAATCACTTTAAAGTGTCTATCTGGTATAACATACAAGGATAAAATTTTCGCTAAATAAGCTGACAAAAAGAATTGCTCACAATGTATAAGACTGAGTACTAAAGGTATTTGGTAACTCAGGCCTTTCTAAATTACTGATTTAAGAGACAAAATCAATTAATTAATCTAAATCATTAAATAATTACTCACTAGCTTACTCATGGCTCTATATTAGAAAATCTTTAGATATAAATCCTATATAAATCCGATTTATGGATATTCTTTAAGCTTTATTTTGTAAATTAAGTAGACCCGATTGAAAACCAATTTAAACCGATGTGAAAAATTCCTATAAAGCTGCCAATTTTAATTCATAACACTATAATCCTGTTTGAAAATGTCCATTTTACTGCAGATTTCAAAGTTTTAAACTTTCCTCTTTACTGCAAGTTTTAGCAGTAAATATGTTCAATGCCGAATCATCTAGGCCATCTTCATTTGAATTCAAATGTTGCACACACACTTTGCCTCCCATAGTTTTCAGCTAAAAATATAAACCGATTTACGCTTATTCACATTGTCTTACTCGTTTTCTATGTTTTGCTGATTAAGTCAATCTGGTATTAAAAGTTAGTCATTAGCGGCGTTATCAATCATGGTCAGCAGTGACGTCAGACCAGAAGTACTATAAACTAGGGTTTCTCAATCTCAGACAGTAAATTACTTCCCTCAAACTTACGAAAATTTTCAAGGATCCCCTGGGATCGAAGCAATTTGGCATTGTTCCACGTCATCGATATTAAACAAGCAAACCATGAAACTGACGGTAGTAGTAGTGGCAGTGGTTGTAGTAGCAGTAGTGGTAGTTGATGTTCTTGTGATAGTAGTAGTAGTAGTAGTAGTTGTAGTAGTTGTAGTAGAAGTTGTTGTTGTAGAAGTTGTTGTTGATGTAGTAGTAGTGGCAGTGGTTGTAGTAGTACTAGTAGTTGTTATTGTAGTAGTAGTACTAGTAGTAGTAGTACTAGTAGTAGTAGTAGTCGTAGTGGCAGTGGTTGTAGAGTAGCAGTAATAGTAGTAGTAGTAGTGGCAGTGGTTGTAGTAGTAGTACTAGTAGTAGAGTTACAGTGAAAAGCATGAGACAATGAGGGTTACACAAATTGTAAATACATCATCGGTGTATTATGGTAGTAAAGCTGCACTTGAAAGAGCGTTTTTTATTGATTATATTTGTGTGTACTAAACATGACTTATTATCTTCATTGCTTTGCATTTTATATCAGTTGTTTCGAAGTTGTTTCGAAGACTCAAGTAAGTACGTAAGTAAGTAAGTCACGAAATAGCGAAAACATTGTGTACTTAAAAGCTTTTTTCGTCTGACACTCCTCAGAGTACTAACGTCAGAATGAGTTGTGGATTGCGTTTTAAACGCCTTAAGTATTTTCTTTTTGTTTAAATTTTTGAAGTTCGATTTTGTGAATTTTTCTTAGACCAAGTTTTGCATGCGCTATATTTCTATTTAAAGATGCATAATTGAATTCGCTTTGTTTCTATCGATTCAGGGACAATTTTGCTCAATTCCCTAGCGATTCCCTTATGGTTCCATTCAAAGGGAACAAAAAACGTTGGTTTCCAAAATCTGGCTGCTCAGAAGAGACTCAAAAGATTCAGGGCTTCTGCTCAAATTCAGGACTTTTCTCAACTAAAACATTCAGGTACATTGGAATTTGGCAATTTCAAGTTAAACTTTGATTTTATAAATACAGACATCTTAAATAAATTGTTTGTGCTACAAAATCTAAAGATTGCTCTGAAAAGACGATTCATCGTTATTAGGTTGAAAAGCTTCTTTCGTATGACTCTCACCAGAACCTGGCGTCATAATTATAAACGAAGAAACAAAAAAAGGGATAAATTTACAAGATGTTGAAAAACTAAGTACGCGATTGGTTACAAAAAAATATTGAATAGACGGGAAACTGCGGACGTAGAACGCATTCCCAATATGTTCAAATACTGTAACTAGGCTCAATGGCACTATTGAAATGCTCACATTCCAGCGTGCATAACGCATTCGAAATATGTTCAAATAGTGTAACTACGCTCAATGGCACTATTGAAATACTGACATTGCAGAGTGCAGAACGCATTCCCAATATGTTCAAATAGTGTAACTACGATCAATGGCACTATTGAAATGCACCCATTCCAGCGTGCAGAACGCATCCCCAATATGTTCAAATAGTGTAACTACGCTCAATGGCACTATTGAAATGCTCGAACATACTAGAACATACTAAAGCATACTAGAACATAGTAGAACATACTAAAACATACTAGAACATACTAGAACATAGTAGAACATACTAAAACATACTAGAACATAGTAGAACATATTAAAACATACTAAAGCATACTAGAACATAGTAGAACATACTAGAACATACTAGAACATACTAGAACATAGTAGAACATATTAAAACATACTAAAACATACTAGAACATAGTAGAACATACTAAAACATACTAAAGCATACTAGAACATAGTAGAACATACTAAAACATACTAGTTAAATAGAATTTAAGGTACCTACCACGTTGTCGTAGCTCCTCAAATATAAGGTAACCTTTACGACATTCATCATTCCTAACCTTACAATTTCGAAGATCCGCATAATAGTGATTTTTTAAAACTGCTAATTGCTTCATCATGGTTAGGGCGACATTTTGTAACAAGGGAGTGACAGCACCAAAGTGTTCGTAAGTTAATTTACGTCCTCACATTTTTTTGACGGGAATGTGTGTTAATAAAATATAAAACATGGTGACAATTATTGCTAGGTTGACAAACTTGCACAAAGTGGAATCCAGACATTTTGATCAGGAAGCCAAAAAAGTCAGGCAAAAGCCTCCAGCTTCAACAAACCTGTAGTCCAGACGTTTTTGATAAGCTGTTTGATTTCTACAGAAGATTTGAAGCCAAGCTGACACCCAATCACATCTGAAATGTGGATGAGACTGGCATACCCATGCTGCTTCCACCACCTAAAGTCCTAGCACTGACTGGACAACAAAGGTTGGTCAGACAGTGTCTGCAGAAAGAGGTCAAAATTTAATGTTGTCTGTTTTACAGGTGTATCCAGAGCAACATGCACTACTGACTAACTTTGAGGGTAAATCCTGGTTCGTAAATGTCAATAACGTATTTGAATAAATATGAATATTTATGAATATTATATAATATATGAATATAAATATGAATATTAAATTACAATATTTAAATGAATATTTTAATAAAGCGAAGCATTCCTGGTACGGATAGGTTTCTTGTTAAAAGTGTGCATCCTAGCAATGGAGAGTTCCAAAAGCCATCACTGACCCACCCCCAGAATGAAAGTGAAAAAATTGAATGGGAATTATCAACCGCCTCCATTGACCGTATATCCATCAATCATGTACTCACTAAATCAAACGACCAGTAACAAATTTAATCAACCAATCCAATGATCTAAAACCATGGCGTACTAATAAAGTACGCCATGTCTAAAACCCAACCCATTCATTAATCAAGCAATTTATTCATCTATGACTCATTTAATTAATCAGTATAGCAGTTGCTCCATTAATAGATAATTAAGTAATTGTTCCATCCGTTTATATATCTGTCTCTGTCACTGCATCGATTAATAAATCGTTTGCATTTACAATTATCCGTTTATTCTTGCACACAATATTTGGAAAATAAAAAAGTGTGTACTTAGAGGTCACAGCAAATATTGATTAGTGTGAGTGCTCCTGTCTGTGTGCGTCTGTGTGCGTCTGTGTGCCTGTGCCTGTCTGTTTGTCTTCATGTACTAGTGTATGTCCATCCAACACACGTGTGTGTGTGTCTGTGTGTCTGTGTCTGTTTGTGCATGTCTGTCTGTCTGTTTGACAGTCAGTCTGTCTGTCTTCATGTACCAGTGTATGTCCATCCAATACACTTCGGCGTGTGTTTGTGCGTGTCTATGTGTGTCTGTTGAAAAGGGAAGTCCTCTTCCTTGCACTCCTATTACAGCGTGAGTCTCTGGTTCCCTTTTAAAGAGGAACAAGATATTGGCGGGCAAGCAGCTCTTTTCTCCAGCTCATTCATTTTCCGAACACATCCAATCAGAGTTTCAAGACACCCATTTTTTTCAACATTGTAGAACGTTCCAGCAACTATGTATTTAGGTATATTAGGCATGCCAACCCTGCACAATTGTGCAACTGGCCCATTATACTTTAAAAATAGACGTTGCTTTAAAATAAATCAAAAGGCGTTTAGTTTGTCAAGAGCAAATAATTCTTTGTTGCCAGACAAAATTTGGTAAGTCACAAACCCATTTGTGTTAGCGTCAGCATCTGTTGCAGTTATTGTCATGATTTTTGCTCCTGCTTCAGTGTTTTTGTGCAGAATAGCAGCACTAACAGAAGTGAAGAAAGGAGAATTGTCGTTGACATCTTCAACAATTATTGTCACTAGCTTCTCTGATGACATTGGAGTTTCTGGTGGGCTTGGCTGATCGGTAGCAGTGACTAATAAACGAAACGTGTCCGCGAATTCTCTGTCAATCGGATTTCGCGACTAACTTTCGGTTTCATGGATTTCGTACGGTTTCCCGGCGTAGATCCAGCTTTGTTGCTACTAGGCACAGATCCACTGATCTATACTTTACTTTTATCGGAGGAAGATGATACTCTAAATGCAACCAGGGATCTTTGACGTAGGTTGAAGTTCTATGATACAACGTATACATTTAGAAATACTTTAGAGATACTAAAAGCTGCTACAAAATCAAAATGTAGTTCAAAAAGTGTGTTTTAAGGCCTGTTTACAAAATTTTGAAATTTTTGAATATTGCGCAATAGTCGGCGCCTCCTCGGTGACCGCCAACCAGGCGATCATCGAGGCGGAGGTGTTCCGCTATGTGACCGACCGCGAGGTCTATAACCAGCTCGACAACGATCTGCGCATCCGCAGCGTCCTGCGTCGCTCTGACGGGGCTGCCGAAAGCGGGTTGCGCCAGATCTGGAACAGCGCAAATGAGACCTATCCGCCGACCGTCTATGGCCCCAATGCCAGGCTCGACGTGGAAATTCTCAGCATCAACCGGATCGGTACCAACCGCGCCACGGTGCGCCTGCGCAAACGCCTGTCGTCCAGATTTTCAAAAGGGCGTGTGTTTTAAAAACTGTTGATAATTTTCCCCAACACATAAATATCAAGCCAAACTACGGAGACTTATAGATAAAAAAAAAACAACTTAAAATATGCTTTACTTTTTCCATGGGAAAGTCAATGACAACAAAAAAGAGTAGCAATTAATTAAAAAGTATTTTCCGCAAAATAAGTTTGTCAAATAAAAGTAAAGAGCTACATTAAACCAAAAATGAGAAGAAACGAAATCAAATCATTTTCCAAGCATAAAAATACCAGAAACCATCAATATTTTCGGGGTTCCATAAGAATATTTATGAGAATATTTTGGAGGGTTTATGAGAATATTTATCCGGGCCCTACTTATTACCTATGAGCATATTTTAGGGTATGCTTCATAAATTTAAGGCGTGCGTGCCAACCTGTTCACTAATTAACGTAATTTTTATCATAGTAACTAGAAGGGGACTCGATTTACTGTGTTTTTATGTAACCCCTTCTGGAGAATCGATGAACCCTTTTAAAAGTGGGGCAGGGGTGGCGGAGTGAAAAAAATGGCGTGGCTCAACCCATATTTTAGAATAATAATAATAATAATAATAATAATAATAATAATAATAATAATAATAATAATAATAATAATAATTTAAACTTCATGTATTTATTTCATTCCGAATAATACAGCCATTACTCACTTTACAGGCATAACGGTTACATGTACGACATACGTTTTACTTAACAACTACCATACAACTACAATAATTTTTTTTTTAAACTTCAACATTTATTTCGCAATTTCACCTATTACAAAAATACCAAGTCAGACACTCACTGCATAGGCATATCTGACTTTTATGGTAAAAGCTACAGACTGTACTAAATAAGATATTCTATTTTGGATAAACTAAAATTGAGCCATTGTGACGCTGAAATTGGTAACTACTTATCTAAAGTCATGGAATAACAATTGTAGAATAAATCCCCAAGAGCAGACATGATAGTAAGCTGTCACTGAAAAGGTGGTAACATTACCTCAACATTCGCTTCCCAAATGCAAAAAAACATCGACAGTTTTCAACCATAAAGCCCAATACACACTGCGTGACGATTCAGACGAAACGAAACGATTTGGGCCAAATCGTCTCAAACCGTCAGGTAAAAAACTTGACAAGCGAGTTAAGGGAAGATTCAAATTTTAGCGTGAAGAGTGGGGCGCTGAGGAGGAAAAGCCCCGTCCATATACGGAGTAATTTGTGTTCGTTTTAAGTTTTAATGTTGCTCCTTACTTTCATTTTTTAAAAATCTTTTTTTTTATTTAATAAACATATAGAGACCTCGGTATGACGAAAAATTGTGTATCTCAATTCACTAATTTAGGTAGCATTTTGAGTTATTCTAGTGGCCGATTTTTGGTCACTAAATGTTTGTCCAATGTATTGTTTTAGATTAACCGCGCCGCGAAGTCGGTGACGGTTTCGCCCGTTGCCCGCGCGACGACCCCACCGAGCAGGACCGACGTCGGCGTGTTGTAGGAAAAGCTCTCGCCCGGGGTCCGCGCCATGGGCATCGACAAGGCGAAATCGACCCAATCCGCCGCCTTCCACATATCGCTCTCGCGCCACGGCCCGATGCCGTAGGCCTCTTCGGCATCGAAGCCGGCCGTCATGGTCAGCAGGTGCGCCAGCGTCATGCTCCGCTTCCGCGCCGGCCAGCCAGCGACCGCGGGATGATTCGGAAAGAATCTAATTCTATAGTATAATAAGTCTAGGGACAAGACAGAGACATATACGCAACCTAGACTATCAGGACTGATACAGGAAAGGTATCAATTAATAGATCTCGGAAACTACCGAAAGTATAATAATGGAGAAAAGGCAGGTATCTAATTCTATAGTATGATAAGCGTAGGAAAAAGACAGAGACATATGCGGAACCAAGACTATCAGGACTGAAACAGAAAAGGTATCAATTAATAGATCTCGGCAAGGACCGAAACTATAATAATAGAGAAAAGGCAGGTATCTAGTTCTGCTGATTTTGAATATATAAGTTTCATCAAGATTAGTCTTAACCATCAAAAGTTACGAGCCTGAGAAAATTTGCTTCATTTTAGAGAATAGGGGAGAACACCCCCTAAAAGTCATACAATCTTAACGAAAATTACACCATCGGATTCAGCTTATCAGAGAACCTCATTGTAGAAGTTTCAAGCTCCTATCTACAAAAATGGGTAATTTCGCTTTTTTTTGCCAGAAGACAAATCACGGGTGCGTGTTTATTTGTATTTTTTTTTCCAGAGGTGATCGTATGAACCCAGTGGAAAACTCTGGTCTACGCCATCCACCTGGAAATGAAAGGCATAGAAGCCGGTTAAGACAAAGACTGAATCGGTTACAGCGGTGACGGTCAGGGAGTCGGCGTCGTCCTCTACCCAAAGTCCTTCGCGCGCGGCAAGGCGCACAAAATAATCCTTAATCTGGCTCGGTGTGCTCAGAAGGATGGGGGAAAACGTCGGCGTCAGGGTTGCGTCATCTGCATAGAGGCCGGTGATGGCATCCAGGTCGCCGCCATTCACAGCTTCCAGCCAGAGATTGCGGATCTCTTCCGGTTGTCATTAACACCAAATTGAAAAATTTTTTTTTTCAATTTGTTGGAAAAGAGTTAAACTATAAACGTACCAAATATCTTTGTAATTGCGTACCTCAATATAAAGTTATAGTGTGTCAAAGTACAGCGGGCCTACTAGGCCCCCCCCCCATGTATCAGAAGAACCAAAAAGTCCATGTAAGGTAGGGTTAAATAACGAAAAGTGGTTATGATGGTATAAAAATGCTATATAACAGAAAAGTATGCCAAGTCATAAAGATATTTCCTGGTTGTATCGAATTCCCTTTGCTGACCAGAATACAGAGTTGAATACACCATGTACAGTAATTTAGCACAGACTATATTGCTGATCCCTTCCTATACTCGAAAAGAAACCCAATCAGAGTTGATTCATAGGTAGATTAGTGTTTCATTAAAACTTACAAAAACCTCACAAATAGGCAAGGAGTGGGTTTTCTTCTGGAAATCTGAAAAGAAACTAAAATACATCACAAGAAACCACCTTCCTCGGTCACAACTTGGTTTTAAACCCGCTTCTAGAAGTTTAGCTAACATAGGAAAACAAATTTAGGCAGAAGACACTCATGAATATTCTAAAATTAGAATATTAGAAATTAAATATCCAAACAGTTTTGGTATTGCTGATCATAGTATTTGTGTTTTTTTTTTTCCGTGACGACTATTTGAATTCGCTTTTTGACAACCCCAAAGCCCACATCACACCTCTCAATGGCTCGAAGCTTTGGCAGATTGCACTGCTCGAGCTTTGGCTGCAGACGCATGGCATGTAGGAGACGGCAATACCGCCGCACGCGAATTATGCCCAACAAGATTTCTCCCGAACACCTTATCGAGATGGCATCACTCAAGCACGCTGGTCAAAGTTTGTAACTTGCAGCCCCTCCCCTGAGAACTGTGGGGGAGTAAGTCAGCCCCAGAACATAGTTATTATGTTTTTTGACTATGCTGAACAAAATGGCTATCTTAAAATTTTAATGTGTCAACTTTAAAAAAAAAAATGACCGTGGGAGGGGGCCTAGGTGCCCTCCAATTTTTTTGGTAACTTAAAAAGGGCACTAGAACTCTTAATTTAGGTTAGAATGATCATTCGCGCGACATTGTAGGACCACTTGGTTGATACGATCACTGCCGGGAAAAAAAACGTTCAGATCTCCGATCTGCTCTTTGGTGTACCGTCGCTTAAGGTGATCAAATAGTTTGTTAGTGGTACAAAACAAGAATATTGCACAAAATAGCGAAAACATTGTGTTCTTAAAAGCTTTTTTTGGCTGTTCTGGAGTCAGTCCACATAAAAGCAATAAAACTATTACTATGCAGACAAAAATACTTTGTTTTCTCGCTAGGCCTATTCAATCAACCTTGTTGTAATGGACGCTGATTTGTCCAAAAACACAAGCCATTCAGGCAGTCCAATTTCTGATTGGCTCCTTCAAATTTACATATTAAAAGTAATGAACCAAAAATTTGCATTTCTTAGAAATAAAAACGAGCAAAATATCTCTTAAGGGGAAAAAATTAATCTAAAAAGTTAGATTTTCTTGATACTCAGCGCATCTGGGAATCTTGCAACAGGGGTTTTAATCCCCTACATACAAAAAAAACTGCATGTTTTTCAGGAGAAGGATTGTCAAAAAGTTTTTTTTGGCGTTAGGGAGGGGGAGAGGTCATATCAAACAATTGGTTATAGAATCTTTTAAAAAAGACTCATTCAAACTAAATTTCTAGATGCGTACATTCCATGGTGCACAAAGCGTTCAAATTAGGCTAATGAGGCATATTTGACATAGTTTGCAAACACTGGATGCGTACATTCCATGGTGCGCAAAGGGCTCAAAATAGGCTAAAAATGCATATTAGAAATAGTTTGCATACACTATATGCGTAAGTCACATGGTGCACAAAGCGTTCAAAATAGGCTTATAAGGAATATTTGAAATAGTTTGCATACACGAGATGCGTACACATTCTATTGTGCACAAAGCGTTCAAAATAGGCTAATAAGGCATATTTGATTTGAATGAATATAATAATTATTCAGGAACTACGTCATATTGTTTTATTATTATTTATAATGTTCCTTAAACTCTTTAACTCCGGGTGACGATGCTATTTTAAATCAGCAGTTGAATTAAAATCAAGTAGTTGTGGGCATCAAGCCATGGCTAATTGTAGAAAAGGCCAAGACAAATAGTCTGATTGAGTGAGAGGCAAATCCGGCATTAACCCCGTTATTAGGATTGTATAAAAATGATGTTAGTTCATTTGTAGATAGATAAGTCTATCTATTATCCGTCCATGCATCGATTCATTAAAAAGTTCAAGATGTTGGGCAGATTTGAAGGAGAGGAGAAGAAAACAACAAAACAACAAAGAAAAGAGGAGAGGAGAGGAAAACAACAAAACAGCAAAGAAAAGAGGAGAGGAGAAGAAAACAACAAACAAAAAGGAAAGAGGAGAAGAGAAGAAAACAACAAAACAAAAAAGAAAAGAGGAGAGGAGAGAAAAACAGCAAAGAAAAGAGGAGAGGAGAAGAAAACAACAAAACAACAAAGGAAAGAGGAGAGGAGAAGAAAACAACAAAACACTCTATACAGAGACTGCAAGTTTTCATTACATTAAAGCCTCTGGCATTAGCTTGCTTAATTATCCACTAAAATCAGGTTTAAAGGCAATTAAATACTTAAATAGTATTTGAACAAGTGTTCAATTTCCAGCTGTTTAACCTTTAATTGCTATCTTGTGTTGTAGCTTGAAAACAAATTTTAACTAATATATTGTGTTTGGGTAGTTAGTAAAAAAATCAGTTGTCATTTAAAAACCACAAAGTATTTTATTACCCTTATCAAGAATCTTACCAGCCGATCAAGTTGTTGTTTTTAAATGTAACTGAGGCGGCCGTTCTACGATATTTGGAGTTATTGTCGCTTTTGAGACCAAAATTAGTTGATACTTTTACGTTGTTTTCCTACAACTGTAACAAAACATTTCTAATTTTACATCTATTACTCGCTGAGCCTTACAGAATGAACACACATGAAGAGTATGAGGTTCGTACGGTATCACCGCTGCTCAAAACACTCATATTCCGGCTGTGCTCTTCAAGCACCGTCCCCTCAGCATGTCACGTGATGCTAAACAATAACATAGTCTCGAGCACATGCTGTCAATTCCACGAGATAGTGAAAGTTAAACTAAGATAGTTATAATTAGGTGAATATTCAACTGAGTCTTGGACCAAAGATAATTTAGGCTATATCCTAATAATATCTACTCAACGTGTCTTGCTTCTTCAGATTTCAAAACTAGTATTTTTAAATTATTTTAATTTTATTTAATCATTTAATATAGTTGATTATATTTATTATAGTACTCCCCTCATAAAGAAGAGAAGTCACCGTCTCTCAATATGGTATTTTCAAAAATTAAGTTCTAGCGCTTGAGCATTCTGCTTCACCTCAGTCTACCTTAGAAAATCTTTTTAGTTGCTTCCTCTTTTGATTTCTCAGCCATATTTCTAATTGTCTTTAGAAATTATGTTAATTCTGAAAAGAACACTAGAGAAATAGAAAATATGTCACCACCGAGGATCGAACCCGTGACCCACGCTTTCGATGCATGCGCTCTGCCAACTGAGCTTTTCTATTTCTATAGTTTTCTTTTCAAAACAAACATTTTAAATCCTCTCTTCTCGATAAAAAACTATGTTAATAATTCTCCTTTCACAATTTTGGTTGCGTACATTTTTGCGTTATAGTAATTTAAGATGTCATGAAGATTGAAGACTGTGACAAAATATGCAGAAAATACTCTGTGTAAAATGTCTAAAGAAACCTCGATCAAATGTTATTGTGCAAGTATCATATGCTCTACTGTCAGGCTCCGCCATCCTTTTACCTAACAATTAGGAGGTCTTATGGGGCGAGGGCACATCAAAAATTGGTCACTACTAGGTGTAATCAAGACAAGCTATTGCATTAAAATAAGGACCAGTACATATCTATGCTTGATGATAGATTTTGATTGTGATCCAGGAAAGTATGCCGATTTCAGAAAACCTTTCAGAAAACCCGATTAGCAGATTTTACTAACTCTGAAAAGCTACGGTCTAATTTAAAATTTAATTCTAGCTAAATTGTTCAATTTTTCGATGATTCATATGCAAGACCTCTTTTTAGTTCCGAGGTGGTCTCATGGGTGGATCTCTTTAAGATTTCAGAAAACCTTTCAGAAAACCCGATTAGCAGATTTTACTAACTCTGAAAAGCTACGGTCTAATTTAAAATTTTATTCTAGATGAATTGTTCAATTTCTTGATGATTCCTATGCAAGACCAGCCGGCCGCGGGGCATGAAACGGTCTCGTTCCTCATCCATGCCCGTCTCGCGTCGCTGTCCAGCGTGTGAGCCTCACTTTGGTAGGTGTGCCAGCGCCCTGGTGCTCAGCATCAGCTCCTATCAACCCTGATCCTCCCCACCATCATCACCCAGACGAGCTGAACGAAAACATGCCGGAAAGCCGACGCGTGAACTCGTTCCTCCGGTGCGGCATCAACGGTTCGATCATCAACGAAGACAACCCGCCCTTGGTCCTTCCCAACGGTCATCTCTTCAGCGCATCGGTCACGATTGATTGAAATAGATGACAAGTAGATCAATCTCAATGATGATCCCCGCCCCAGGGTAACCACTTTCCCTTTTGGGAAGAGGGCCCTGGAGAATGGCACCACTGCTTATCAGGGTGTCAAACTGAGAGATTGCGGTCATAAGTTTCATCACTCTCCGGAAATAATCCTAACAATAGAATCCTTTCAATTTTATATCACATTTGGTTACATCGATACAAAAATGTCAGAGGTGGGCAAATTCAACTGAAAGTGGCATTGTATAGTCTAAATTCTAGCTGGGACAAGCTAGAGCTATTTTTCCTTATCCTTAAATTAAAAAAAAAGTAACTGTTCGTTGATAACAATCAAAATTCTAAAATGTTTAAACAATTAATTCAGTACATTCCTATTTTTGAGTTGAGTACATGTTTTTTTTTCGAATTACACTATAGCTGCTTTCCTGAACAAAAATTGCTAGGATTTGAAAGTTTTAATATTAAAACTTACTTTCTTATCTTTTAATCATGAGAAAAAATAACCATTCATTAATAATAATAAAAATTCTTGAAATTCCGTCATTTAGTTCAATTCGCCTTCTTATAAAAAAAATGTACCATTTACACATTTACTAATTCATTTCAAACAATGAAACTGCAAGGAGAGCTGACGAGTTTAATCTACTAGGGACTCATTTTTTCACCAATCTTTCTTAGAATTACCGCTTTGAACCAGGGTGAGCTTAGAACACCTTTTGCCGCACGAATCTTTTTCCATTCAGCTCAATTATCCTTGTTCTAAAGTTGTGTATCAGATCCTCAGCTGAATCAGGATACCCACTATATCTCGCTGCTCCATTAACATTGATAACACTACCAAAAAAATTCATAGAAATTTAAGTTTATACAAGTGGAATGAATCAATGCTCTTAATACATTACTTTGAAGTAATAGATTGTATTGTGTTTTTAACTAGTCTTTTTTAACTTTACACTATAGTCTAAAACTATAGACAACTAAAACTAGTTCCAATTTAAGGGCCCTATTAACAGCTCAAAAGGGAATTTCCCTTTAAGCAGTTATTATTTTGGAAAAAGCATAAACAAGCTGTAAAGTGATGTATTCAATTTCTTTGTTTATATCAATAATATCATTGTTTTAGCAACTTTTTGTAGCTTTACATCAATCTGCTTTATCTGCCGCCGTCCCTGTATGAAGGCGGGTTGGTATTCCTACTGTCTCTTTCCTAGAAGAAGATTAGTACAATTTCCGAGTCAAAGCGTCACAATGCAAAATTCTTATCTATCAAAATTTAGATAACTGAAATGGTAGTTAGTTACCTGATTCATTGCCACTTATCTCCAATAAAAAAAATATGTTTACTGACTATGGATCGTCTTGAACAAGAAACTTAAAGTTTACCCCCTTGAAGACCTTCTTAACATATACATAGTTGGAGTTCATAATCTGGTTGCATATTTGACATAGTTTGCATTTAAAAGATGCGGACATTCCATGGTGCACAAAGCGTTCAAAATAGGCTAATAAGGAATATTTGCAATAGTTTGCATACACTAGTTCCGTACATTCCATGGTGCACAAAGCATTCCAAGTAGGCTAAAAAAGCATATTTGCCATAGTATGCATACACTAGATGCGTACATTCCGTGGTGCACAAAGCGTTCGAAATAGGCTAATAAGGCATATTTGACATAGTTTACATACACTAGATCCGTACATTCCATGGTGCACAAAGCGTTCAACCTGTAGGGAATCATCTTTGAAACTTGTCCTCAACAACTCGTTCAGGACGACTTTTTATGAAAATCTCGTTCTCTCCTGAATGAGTTTTCATGTCAGTTTAGGCGCTCTAAAATCGATAGAAAACGTCTATACAGGAATTGTAGACACTATGACAAGATCATTGGCTGTAATTGGATCAAATTTAGAATGGTTTAGAGTCAAAAGTGGACGTTGTTTTATCGATATCAAGGCCAGCGTAGACTTCAGTCGAAAATGCCGCTTTGAGCTCAGGTAAACAACAGCGATGGCAACTTGAGGTTTTTTTACCAGTGTATTACTTACCAAAAGATGCTTTGTAAAGCTTTTTCAAAACGGTCAGTTAATATCAAATATAATGAAAAGGAAAAAATCCATACAAAACATTCATACAAAATGACTTAGTGTCAAAGCCCAAAACTCATATAAACACACAAATCCCTTATTTTGGAGAAATCCTACGACATCTCTAGTAAAACCTGCATGCTAAAAAAAAGAAAAAAAAAGAAAAAACAGAAATACCAAAATATATAAAGTGGGAAAATGTTTCGTTTTATGCCATAGCTGTTGCATTAGTTTTGGTCATTCTCCTCTCATTAAGTGAACCCAGACTTTTGCTTTTTGGGTCCAACCCTGATTTATGAGAGGACCTCAAATTTTTATGGTGCACCAAATTATGGGGGGACCTGAGAAAATTTTCCCCATGGGGGGACCTAAAATTATGGGGGGACCTAGAATTTATGGGGGGGACCTGGAAAGCTGGATGAAACCATGGTTAGATAGAAAATAATGTCAAATTAGCCCCTTTCGCCCTTCCTGAGAAATTCATATCATCCAAGTAACAAAAAGGAAAATAAGAAAAAATAAAATTATATGACGCCTTTATTATAAGTCAAAGAACTCTAAGTAAAACAGTTCGTGGTAATAAACTGAAAAGTAAGGACCAACTCGGCCATATAGCAACCAAAACTCTAAAAACCGGACTTTTAATTATAAAAGATACATCAAACGAACCGGCTTTTTATGCTGACTTCAAATATATACAATTAATTAAGTTCAATGATACCCATCAAAACCAACGAACCAGAGATAATTTACCCAATTTTCAAAAAAAGGGAAACACCCCCAAAACCCCCAAGTCCCTTGCCGGCAGGGCCGAAGCCAGAGTCAGCGCGAGGGTCGGGATCGATACGGGTCGGGCCATGAGGTGACGTCGGGTTCGGGTGACAGTTCTCAGGGGCGTAGCACGTTGAGTCGGTCGGCCTGCAAGGTGACCGGCAGGCGCATGAGCTCGGCGCCGCGCGCGTGGAGCACGAGAGCCGCGGCGTGTAGGGGGACGCGATGCACGCTGCTGCGTCCGGCGACGAGCGCGATCTGCTGCAGGCTCGTGCGCACCAAGTGACCTTCGTACGCGACCATCGCGAGCGGTTGACCTGTGGGCGTTGATTGAAGCATTGCACAGTATCTTGACGAAATCAAAATACGTATATATTTATTGACTGTCCGTTGATAATTTTGAATTGTTTGCACTAGGGAGGTGTTAATAGAATTGGGAGTTATGAAAGGATGTCTATGGTTTGCAGCGCATGATCGATATTGGCCCACTACTTTAGTCTTTCCTTTGAAGTTCTAAGGATAGCTGTTCCGTACGTGAGGAAGGGTACTAGTGAAATGAGCCAGTATGTGTTATGTTTGAGATTCCTTTAGATTGGAGAGACATTCACAAGTGACATTGAACTATTCAAGGCAATAGTTAGAGGGAGGCAAATTAGCATCTGGGTTGGAATTGTTGTTGTTATTCTGATTTGGATGTTTGCAGCAATTTATTGTACAGCAAGACGGAGATATATTAAAAGGTAACAGATGCTATTCTTGAATGAGTTTTAGGTAATAGTAACCTAGTTTAGATACAGCAGAAGTTATTCTCATTTTTTTAAAGAAAAAAAAGCGGTGTGTTTCCATAATTTATTTGCCATGCGGCACGCGCTGGCCGGCATAGGCCACACCGCTGGCGAAACCAATTCGAGTCGGTCCCCAGCCTTACTGTCAACTGACTTTGGGAAAGGTCTCTTTGACATCTTGCCTTCTATAGAAGGCTCACAAAGTGGCTGCTCCTTTCTATTATCTTCAGGTTTCAATTTAATTCCCCTGGCTTTTCCCTGCCATAACTAATATGACCAAGCCTTTGGTGCCACAATTCCAAACCCTCCACCTGGGGACTGTCTGATACTGTACAGCATTCCTTATCATGAAACTCACCACTCCTCACCTCCTGGCACTCAAGAGTATAGAGCCTACCTGTCACAGCGTAAAAATGTAATTCTTTTAATATAGCTATTGGTATCAAAATTCCGTTTTTTAGAATTTCTGTTACTATTGAGCCGGGTCGCTCCTGAGCCAAACTGTTTAACAGAAAGTCTAAAAAGGAGTTTTGGTAATAATATATACATCAAGAGAATCGAATTTTTATGGTGATTCTAAATATGTAAAATTCATTAAGCAAAAAGTTACTCTCCCCCCAAAGTTAAGAGCCTGAAAAATTTGCAATATAAGTGTTGCGGGGTGATAGATCCCCTCCTATTGCAGAATCCACTAGCCAGAGTCGTATTCAGAATTATTCAGGGATCGGACGTTTTTTACGAGTCAGATAAACATTTCTGGGGTGGGTTGTGTGTTCAAACCCCCTAATACCCATCCCCCTGAGTCTTTGAGCACTTGTAATTCAAGTTATAAAATAAAATTATGTTTCTGTTTCATTACTCCCCGCTCCCCCAGACGAGATCCTTCATTCATGCCTCCTATAATGAATATTTTCAAACCATTAGACGCATAAACCAAAATGATCTAATGACTTCCATAAGATTCAGGATTAAGTAAATTAGTGATGAACGAGCCAAGAAACTCGATCCTAAAGTTAGTATTGCCACAGTTTATCGCACCGTCAAATTGTTAGAAGAATGCAAGATTCTTGAAAAACATGATTTTAAAGACGGACGTGCACGTTACGAACCTGTTCCTAAGACTCACCATGATCATTTAATAGACCTTCATACAGGGCAAGTTATTGAATTTATTAATGAAGAAATTGAAGAGCTGCAGAAAAAAGTTGCGAAAAAATTAGGTTATAAGATTGTTGATCATCGTTTAGAACTATATGGTGTGCCTCTAGCAAAGGATCGCCATGACCGCGCCGGTAACGCAGACACCGGATGAGAACGGCGACAATTGGACAATCCGGTTTGTCATGCCGTCGGACTATTCACTCGAATCCCTGCCCCGTCCCGCCGGCTCGGATGTCCGTATCCAAGAGATGCCGGCGCGCCTGCGGGCGGCAATCCGGTTCAGCGGTGTTGCTACCGACTCATTGCTAGCAGCCAAGGAGGCTGAGCTGCGGAAGTGGATGGTCTCTCGCAATCTGCAGGCTGGCGGTGTACCGACATATGCCTACTACAATGCGCCTTGGACTTCCATATCATTAAGCTTCATATCAGTGTTGTAACACTGTGTCTTATATTTTCGTTTGATAAGCGAATCCCGAATTATGCAATAACAAAAATTTTAATCTTTCTAATCGCTCGACTAAAAACATATTCAATATTGGACCTCCCCCGAAACGTCAAGATTTTGAGGATTTCGCTTTACTTCCAGCTATTTTTCACACTGCAAACGTATATAGCATTTGAAAACTTCGACCCTCCTTGAAATAGGTCCACCCTCCATCCAAAACATAACCATGCATGACATAAATTCTAACATATGTATGTATGTATGTATGTATGTATGTATACATGTATGTATGTATATATGCATGTATGTATGTATGTATGTATGTATGTGTATATGTATGTATGTATATATGTATGTATGTTTGTATGCATGTATGTATATATGCATGTATGTATGTATGTATGTATGTATGTATGTATGTATGTATGTATGTATATATGCATGTATGTGTGTATGCATGTATGTATGTATGTATGTATGTATGTATTATTTATTTTCCTATATATATAGAAAAAAATAGTTACAAAAAAAGGGAAGATTGCCCAATTTTGTGCTGCTGCTCCCCCAATGTTGTGTGTGGATATTTCAATCAGACGAATAAGCAGTATTTGGCTTCAAGCCTCAGTATGAGACAAGCTGTCAAAACTGCTACTCATGTTGTTGGCAATACACTAGACTTGATTTGACAAATGTTGAAAGCTTCCACCACAGTCCCCATTGCCTGAATTTATTAGCAAAATCAGACCATTATACTGTCTTCTGGCAGGAAAAAAACTCCGGTAGCAGTACCTAAACGCGTTCTAGCTGTGTTAAGACCTGTCACTAACCAAACCCGCATACAAAAAGTTTTGAACATGGTTGTTGATATTATATACCTTCTTAGTTACGCCTGGAACCAAAAACACCCAGGATACAATAGACTTGACATCACCAAGACAGAAATTCATCAGTATCTATTATAGGTGATACTAATGACCTAAAGTTAAATTCCCTTTGCAGTTCCCTTAAGTTAAAACAGATAGCAAAAATACCAACAACCAAAGGAAATACTACTCTTGATCTGATTTGCACGAACATGCACACTTTCTATAGCTCACCTGTTGCTTTCCCCCCTTTACTTACTTAAAGAATATATCTCGTCATGAAAACGAGGCTACTTTCGAAAGATCTAAATCTGCTTAGTAATCGTTACATACACTACCTAAATAACAAAAATCTGTAGATAAATTTCAAAGATTTGTCAACTAATTAATTATCCCCTGGTAGCTCGTGGATAATTAAGGGCCATGGAATAGGTATCTACCCCAGGACCTGAGCCCTTAAAAGGGCTCGTAAGTATCAGATGCAAAATTATAGGCCCCATTTAGCCCCGAATCATTTAGTCCTTACGAGGGGAGCAACCGTCCTATATTGGGCAAAGAGAAGCCGGAGCTCTCAACGATCAAACGCTTGTGAAAAAACTGTCGTATTCCGTTGCCGGGTATTGGACTTATCTGACCAAGTTTTTTTGGCCGAAAAACTTAGCGTTTTTATATCCATATCCACAGATGGACTGGCCTGTACAAAATTTGGTTTTCGCGGCTTTATTTTTAATCGCAATATCCGTTTTTGCAATTTGGCAATTTAAGAAACAGCCTTATTTGTTGATAGGCTGGTTATTGTTTTTAGGGGTTCTTGTTCCGGTGATTGGTTTAATAAAATCCAACTCTTATAAGGTCTTCGTCATTATCTGCGCACTTTAATAGTCTGAAACTTTCAGAAACTTTTTCGAAAAGGAGGGGGAAGGATAGGCCAAGGTGACTTCAGAATTTCTGTAGAGAGGAGGGGTAAAGGGCTAACGACTTGTCTCTGGTCCATCAAAATGTTTTTTCACTCTAATCTCTTATGGGACTTATAATGTATACACACTGAAAAAATGACAACACTCTAGGTTTTGTCACAAAATTGTTTTAAAGCATTTTAGATCTTATAAATTTTGTCGACGAGGAGTAGGAAATAACACCAAATTGTCTCAAATTTTCTGCGGACTTGATTTAATAATCAAACATCTTTGAGAAGATAACAGTATGAAAAGACAGCCAATTGTCTCAAATTGGCTGCGGTTAGAAGACAAGCAACAATGAGAATTCGTCTTTAGACGCATGCCGAGATTCCGGGTCCCGGTGGCGTTTCCACCAGGCTCCCGGTACTTTATATATATAGTCCCGGGCCCTGGCACTTCAGCACGTGGCAGGCTTCTAAATACAGATTCTCGTTTTTGCTTGTCTTCTAACTGCGCCCCCCCCCCCTTTTCTTTTGATCCTGAATCTGCCAATCGGTGACACTCAGAAACATCCAATATCAAAAATATATTTATTTTATGATTCTAATTGTATCTTTGGAAAGATTAAATGTTCTTATTGGAATTCTTTTACTAGTTCTGTAAAGATCAGTTTGTTGCCTAGCAGACATACACATTTCTGATTTTACAAGGACACTGTGTAAATCTTACAATGGGGAGTCTTTCTTTTGTGCTTTGCAAATTTTGGGCTTAGGCTATTGTCAGCTCCTCGCTATATTGGAGTAAGTTTTGATACCATTTCTATATATACATCTTGTGATATAAAAAATGTGAACTTCAAAGAAAAATAGAAGAAAATATTGACCAAATTGACTACAAAACACTGGATATAGAAACTATTATGCGTCTTGTCCGTCTTTGCAATAGTTTCCCCTCATATTTCCGGCATGATGACCAGTTTTAAACCCAAATCATGGGTTTACCCATGGTTACAAGCCTTTCACCAGTTTTGGTAACTTTTTATATGGAACTTTTTGAAACTTCCGCTTTGAAAAATTTTATTCTGAAACATCGGTTATGGCGGGACAATCGAAGATGATTAATAAATGTAACGAGGAAGTGAATTCAATAGTAAGTCAATCGTTTGTTGGAGAAAATCGCAATAAAATGTGTAACTTGTTATTTTGAGACCTAAATGAAGTAGCTATTAAAGATACCAAGTCACTGATTTCGGATCTGCTGGTGCATGAATTGCCATTAAATAGCAGAAATTTGCAATCTTTTAGTATTGTTCAGTGTTCTAAAAAGTCTGTAAAAATCAAGCTGGACAATACATAGGTTCTATTTTGAGTAATGAAAACTTAAAGAACTATTCTCTATTCCCATGATATTCTGCTTTAGGGACATCTATCGTGTGGTGATTGTTGAAGACTAAGCAAAAATGTGCAAGTAATAAGCCTGTGCAAAAAATGTGCAAATCCTCTTTAATCTTCTAATCTGATTTTCAAAAAGCTTAAGTAGCGTTATAATTCCATTTTATTCACTGTAAAACTGCAGCTTCTTCTATAACTAATTGAGTAGTGAGAAGTTTGGCTAGCCCATGTGGAAAGGAAATTTGCTAAAGTTAACATAGCTTAGACTGCTTCAAAACATGAATCGCTGTGGTTTTGATACTGTTTTTTTTTAAAGAATATATATAAAAGAAAAGAATGAACAACAACAAATCTCAAAACGAAAGTCAAAAAAAAGGGGAGATCGACGACGACTACTGACCGCACGAGAAAATAGGAGGCGCGCAGCTACGGACCGAACGGGCGACCAAAAAAGAAAGTCATGGACCGACCCAAAAAAACAAAAACGAAAAACAAAAAAAAAACCGACGATGATGATGGTCTGCTGTCGGTTTTTTTGTTGTTGCTATTGTTATCGTTCGTCCCTAGCGAAAAATGTCCTTTTCAGACTTTTTCTAATATACAAACACTTAAGATCTTCGTCATATTTTCCTTTAACTTTATATTTGAATTACTAAGGTCCTTTTTATATACTCTGATCGATTATGAATACTGTGCTACTCTTCCCTCTTTAATGAAAATATGTCACTATAGCTCTTTATGGAGTCAATTTTGTAGACTGTGCATGTTATCTGATTTCAATTGTTCCCTATTTTGACGATTTGAACAACTAAATGCAATTTAGGTAACTGATAATAATATTGCCAACGAAATAAATTTGGCTAAGGTGGCGCGAACAACCATACGAAATAGGGTTACGTAAAAAAAGGAAGCCTATTCCACAAAAAGTAGACGTGGTGGGAACAAATGAATATCATTTTTTGATTCAGCGCAAAAAACTGGTGCAGAAATAGTTATGGTACTTAAGAAATCATGAGAGTCACAAAAAAATGTTCCCCTGTTACAAGCTGCGTTCACACCAAAGCTTAAAACGGTTTTGACAACCGTTGTAAATTCTATAACGGTTCACACCTGCAAGAACCGTATCGAAAACGGTTCTACAACCGATGTAGTTTCTAGCTGGAAATTCTCTAACCTAATTTTTTAACATACCAAACAAGTGGCCACTTCGTGCAAACTCTGGGAGCGTGTTGCAGATCCTGTTGCAAGTTGTCCGTGGGTTGAAGTTAGACCTCACTGAGGGAGTGTGAAGAATGTTCAAATTAATTTAAGTGCGGAGATGGCAAGTCGATTGAACAGAAACAAAAGATATATTATTTCATAGGGCAGTGGCAAGAAAGCCGTGTAACTGGAAAAGATGAAAGAAGAGCAAGGAAAAAATATAGATTTCAAATAAAGCAAGGGTTTCAAAATAATACGCCCAATTCACTAGAACTGTAGGTACACACGCTTTATTTCTAAGTGATTAAAATAAGAGCTTTACTCGGCTGTGGTTTAACTGCTCCCCAGGGAAAGTATAAGAATCGTTGATGACACATCTGGAGCATCTGGGTAACATCACTTTTAACTTGGGCTTTATCGTACAAGGTGTGGAGGTGTACAAGGTTAACCTCCGGTAATTTTCGAAACAGTCGTTTCAGAGAGCTATGTTCCAGAGCCCCATAGTACCCCAAGGAAAGGGACAGGCGCAACAAAATTGACTCTCCACGTATTTCAACCTTTGGTTTTCGTCAGTGAATAAGGGTATTTGCAAATCTAATGCTTCCTTTATTTTTGTTAATTGCATTGTACCTTTAATCTTGTCTATTTTTGGCCATATGGATGTTTTAGATTCCTCATTGCTTATATTCAGAATTGTGAACGACAAGTTTATTCCTTGAAAGTTTATTATTTTGGGGCTCATGACGTTAGTGCTGGTTGTGATTAGAGGTGTTTGCACAGTTGTATCCTTAGATACAAGTCTGCAACCTTGTTTGATTGTGATAAGAATTGCTGTAGTGACGTTAACTGCATAAAGACCCTACCTTACAGGGGGGACTAGTAGGCCCGCATCTACATACTTTCATTCATAACTTTTTAACGACTTGAGATATGGTTATGAGATCCCTTGATATCAGTTAACAGGTAGCAACTATTGTTAGATACCCAGTAAATTCGAGATTCGCAGTAAGTGAAATTCATTTATCATTTTACGGCCAGATATGTTCGTGTGCTTTGAAGTTATCAAAATCAAATATATAATCTACATTAAATGCTGTGACAGTAGATTAGGCAAAAATTCCCTTATTTGTAATTGCACTGCCTAACAAGCGCTGATAACATCCTATTCCTTACTTTTCCGATTCACATAGTAACCCATAAATGTAGAATTGCCTCTATAGATAAGAAAATACTGAATTCTTGGTATTTTTGCTTTTCTCAATTTTTTTAACTGGCTCCAAACAGACATAAATGTGCTAAGAATTATGATTGAGATTAATCGTATTTTGCACAACGTAAGCGCTACTTGTGGGACCTTTGTATCTGCATCAGTATGCTGCACGAAATGTTTGCTGACAATAGAATTAATTCTTACACACTAGGATTCACTACCTGCCGATCGTGTTTGAACGTAAACATTACAAGGCCCCATGATGTCAAGCATTGCTGATTACCAATCTTGTTATGTAAAGCAATGTACCTATTTCATTAATGTACGTAGAACAGTATTGTTAATCTATGCTTAACTGTGCTTGTTAGTGGTACAAAGCAAGAATATTGCACGAAATAGCGAAAACATCTTCAGGAAATTGGGGAGGGACAAGGTTACCTCTATACAGTGCATCAGGGCATATCTTTATTGTCTCATCTAAGGGCCCAGCATCAAAGAAATTATGGCCCAATAATTAGTGACATATTTTCTATTGGACACATAATTGTCCAGCATCAAAGAGTCAAAAGCACCAAAATATAACCCTCAGAATATAGATGGGAGCAGGTCTTATCGTGATTCTAAATTCATAACGATGAACAGAACCAGAAAACAAAATAACACAATACCCCACATGTGAAAATACTTAAATTAATATTGTTTATAAAATAAGTGTTTTAAGATGGCTGTGCTTTAACTGAGTGGCTAGCGACATAAGCTTCTAATATAAAGTCCTTTTTCTGTTTATTTAGGGTAGTTTCAATGTCGGGCCCACTGCTCATCAGGGGTCTTTGATTGAGAGACTGCCGAAAACATTTGAACAGGGCTCGACTTCCGGTCGTTACTTCCTTTATTTCTTCAGTCATTTGTGTGAAGTATAAAAATATCTACAATGTGAAATGTGTGAATCAATCAAATAATATGAATACGGCAATCAGTCAGAATTTTTTAGTTTTCCTGCCTGTTGACAGGATTTTAAAAGCGACTTGGTAATTCAAGGTGATAGCTGTTGCCAATGCTCTGGATTCATTCAACTGGACTGAATTCTTCAAAACCTTGCTCTTCAATACATTTACAAACCTCAGAACAAATGCTGTCACTCTTAATAACCTTTTCCAAGTTGAAAATTGGGTAGCTGGAATTAACTCCTCTCTTATTGCTAATACTGTAACATGCTGCTCTCATCCTTCATTTTCATCATCAGCTTTAAGCTTACCTGAAGACATGTCCTGAGGCCATGTGTAAGCAGGTGACAGTAAACTGTCAGAATTATAAATCGATCGTTATGATATTTTGACTTAATACTGTTTTTAAAGTAACTCCTTATCAGCCCCCTTATAAAACGCGTGACCAGAATGAGGATCCATAATTGCAGCCTCAGTCAGGAAGAAAGTCAACTCCACAGCTGCATAAGGGCGAGGAAGCGGAGTCCTGTTGACCTTAATCGAAGTTGGATTGTTTCGAGAAATGAATTGTCTTGAAATGAAAGTGACAATTAAATTGCAGACTTACTATTAAGAACGAGAACTCTACTACCATGTGTTAGGCTTATCAAAATTGGATGGAAGTATGCGACATCATTTCAGGCTTTGCTCTGATTCGATTTGTATGTATGTATGTATGTATGTATGTATGTATGTATGTATGTATGTATATATGTATGTATGTATGTATGTATTTATTTATTTTGCCATATAGAAGAAAAATAGTTATAAAACAAAATAATAACTCAAAATTACAATTTTTTGGATATTAATTACTTTACAAATTTAAACAAAAATATTTAAGTCACTCTAAAGAATAAAATACAAAATATAGGTAATGAAAAACAAAGAAATTGTGCTCAATAAACCCCTACTGATAAAGTTGGCAGGGATAGCATTAAAAAGGTTCAGCATGTCACGTGATACTAAACAATAACATGCTCTTGAGCACATGCTGTCGATTCCAGACAATTCCTCCATTGGCTTTGTTTAAAACAAATTTGTGTGTGAAAGGGTATCAGAAAAAAGCCCCCCCCAAAAAAGCCCCCGGAATATTGCCCCCCGGGAAAAAGTCCCCCATAAAAACTAATACATAGAAAGTGTCTAATACATGGTAGAGGTTCCGGGGGCAATTTTCCGAGGGGCAATTTTCCGGGGGGTTCTTTTTTCCTAGAACCTGTGAAAAGTTAGATGCAATTCAGTCTTGGAAATAAACCAAAACATGTTTAGCAAAGTAGCAAGCCAGAGAGAGCAAGACTTATACAGGTAAACTCTTTGAATACAGCCATGAACAATTGGTTGATGAATCGGCGATTGGGGTGGAAGATTGGGCGTTGGCGTTCAAGGTGCAATCGCAGAGGGTCAGTGCTGAATAAATCACTTAATGGAGATCCACCTTGAGAGAGAGAGGTTGGTCGTCAATATCACATTCCAGTTGTTAAAGGACGAGTATTGATTACGAGATCTTCTTATCAAAGCATCCTGGGAAACTTGTCTCTTCCACTTTCCATATTTAGATAACGGCGGGCAGGAACAATGTAATCATCTCTATCAGGAACAATTAGGCTCAGGGTAATGTTTGGTTTAGGTCTCTCTATTCCACCTACTTGATTAGAGTTTCAGTTTAAAGTCGAATAAAGAAAAAACCACACCAGAAAAGCTTTGCAATCTGTAAAGAACAATTGCGGTATTAATGAAATTACTGTATTGCCATGGAAAATCTTGAATGAAACCACAGTCTAAGGCAGAAAATACATATAAATACATGTTTGCAATCCAAAAGTCAAATATGCCTTATTAGCCCATTTCGAACGCTTTGTGCACCATGGAATGTACGCATCTAGTGTATGCAAACTATGGCAAATAGGCCTTAATAGCCTATTTTGAACGCTTTATGCACCATGGGAATCTACGTATGTAGTGTATGCAAATTATGTCAAATATGCGTTATGAGCCAATTTGGAACGCTTTGTGCACCATGGAATGTTCACATCTAGTGTATGCAAACTATGTCAAATATGTCTTATTAGCCTATTTAGAACGCTTTGTGCAACATGGAATGTACGCATGTATACCCGAAAAGAAAGTTGAGAGCTATTAACAAAAATCACACCATCAGATTCTACTTATCAGAGAAACATGTTGTAACGGATTCAAGCTCCTATTCGCAAGAATATGAAATTTCATATTTTTAACGGATGCGTTTTAGTTAGGTTTTTCTTTTTTCTTTTGTTTTTCCCACGAAGTGATCTTAAGCAACAAATGCTCTCAGAGGATCGGGAGAGGGCTCATCAAGAAATAAATTTAAAAGTTGCAGTGTCTTTTTTAAGTAACCAAAAAGATTGGAGGGTAACTAGCCCACACTTCTACTACTTCTTATGACTACTTCTACTATTTCTACTACTTCTTATGACTACTTCTACTACTTCTTATGACTACGTCTACTATTTCTACTATTTCTTATAACTACTTCTACTACTTCTTATGACTGTGCTGCCACTTTTTATCCTATTCAGTTCAGGGATGGGGGCAGATGGGGCCAAGGATAGAAAGGGTTGGGCAGTCATGGCAGCCTATGTCTTAAGACAAGGCAACTAATGAATGAATGAATTTTCGGAGGCCAAGGGCTTTGGAGACTTGCTTTAAGTTAACTCATTATATTCAAATAGTGTATGTATGCAGAATGGCACTATTGAAATACTCACATTCAATCGTGCACAACGCATTCTTATTATATTCATAGAGTGTATCTATGGAGAATGACACTATTGAAATACTCACATTCCATCGTGCACAACGCAATCTCATTTAATTCAAATAGTGTATATATGCAAAATGGCAATATTTAAATACTCACATTCCATAGTGCACAACGCATTCTCATTATATTCAAGTAGTGTATGTATGCAGAATGGCACTATTGAAATACTCACATTCCATCGGTTCGCCACTAACATTTTTGCTACAGATTTCTAGTGCTCCTGCCAATCTTTTATCAAGTATTTGATCACTAGGTATATTTGCACAGCTGCGTTTAAAAATCAATAAAAATTAGGGAGTCAGGCTGGTTTGAAGACGAAATGTCTTAGTACCTAAAACTAGAGGACTAGTTCCACTATTTCTAATTAAATAGGACTATCACACTAATTAAATAAAACTAAAATATAAGATTTCAATCAAATTAAGATTTAGAATTAGTAAAATCAGAAGTAATTAAAAAAAATAATAAAAATGTCTTCTGCCTATTAATCGACAGCCCTATCTTTAAGGCTTCTTCAGCAAGGATCTTTAGGACTTCTGTGAGCTTCGACGGTGAATCGGAGACAAGAGCAAGGTCATCGGTATAGTCAGCGTCTGAAAGTACTCTATCGCTGTAATGCAACCCAAACTGGAGGCGGTTTATGGTCCAAGTCTAATGTAGTCTATGACACAATTAAATAGCTCTGGAGCAGCAGCACAGCCCTGACGGACTCCATTATTGATTTCAAAAGATTAATTGCGTCTGCCATTGACTTGCATGCAAACTGAACAATCTGAAAGAATCGAAGATAAGCAAAATGACAAAAATGTAAAAGAAGCAGGAGAAAATTATATAGTCAGAGAAGATCCAATTGAACAAGATGAAAGTGTAATTAAAATGTCCGAAACTAGATTCAAGCAGCAGACTGAAAAATCTGCAGAAGAGTTTCAAAGCATTAAAAGAGAATATAATAAACCCATAGCAGACAAAAAAGGAACTGAACAATCTGAAAGAATCGAAGATAAGCAAAATGACAAAAATGTAAAAGAAGCAGGAGAAAATTATATAGTCAACCGCTATTATCGTGAGGCAACGAAGAGGTAGGTACAGAATCGAGGCTATATTATCATGACGTAATGATATAACATCAACGTTATATTAAAGCACTTGGCAGCCTCACCATCATATTTAAAACTCAAATAAACACATGCAATATACTCAGTGGATCCATATCAGTAACAGTGGGTACTTACAACGATAAGGCATGAAGGACTAGGCTACCAGTTTACTTAACATTTAGATTTTAACGAAAAAATGTTACCGTCAACGTTATATTAAAGCACTTGGCACCCTCACCATCATAGAATGTACGCATCTATTGTATGCAAACTCTGTTAAATATGCGTCATGAGCTTATTTTGAAAGCCTTGTGCACCACGGAATGTACGCATCTATTGTATGCAAACTATGTTAAATATGCGTCATGAGATTATTTTGAACGCTTTGAGCAACATGGAATGTACGCATCTAGTGTATACAAACTATGTCAAATATGCGTCATTAGCGTATTTTGAACGCTTTGTGCAACATGAAGTGTACGCATCTAGTGTATCCAAACAATGTCAAATATGCGTTATTAGCCTATTTTAAACCGTTTGGTGCAGTTCAAGTTCTTTATTTCTTTAACAAACACTGCTTTGGTATCGCGTCTACTTCTCACTGCGCCACCACAAATTTAGGTACAAAGCTAGAACTCTGGTCGGGAGGGTTTTTTTTAGCAACCTTTGGGGTGGGTTTTTTTTTAGCAACCTTTGGGGTGGGGTTTTTTTTGCTGCTCTTGAACTTTAGAAGGATGAAACATGCTGCCTTTGCTTTCACAAAAGCAAGATAAAACATATACAACTGTGACTACGCCGGAAAGATGGTGATATAGTCGAACGCGCATTCCATGGTGCACAAAGCGTTCAAAATAGGCTAATAAGGCATAATTGACATAGTTTGCATACACTAGATGCGCACATTCCATGCTGCACAAAGCGTTCAAGTAGCCTGATAAGGCATAATTGACATAGTTTGCATACACTAGATGCGTACATTCCATGGTGCACAATGCGTTCAAATTGCCTGATAAGGCATATTTGACATAGTTTGCGTGCACTAGATGCGTACATTCCATGGTGCACAAAGCGTTCAAAATAGGCTAATAAGGCATATTTGACATAGTTTCCATACACAGTGTTTTCATGGGCCACCGACTACCGATCACTGCCCGTAGTTCGCAATTCAAAGCTGCCCGTTAAACGCAGAGTTTAAATGCAGAGCTTACTACAAATTTTTGCTGGGACATTGATTTTGCGCCCACATTTCAAAGCTACCCTTAAAAGGAAGCTGGCTGCAAGGACAGAGTTGCCTGTATAGTTTTAAAAGATTCAAACAATTCAAGGTTTCATTCTTCCTATTGTGTAGTGTCGTCTTATTTCATGAACCATCGAAGTCTCCAGCATGTGTACCAAATAAGGACATCAGAAAATTAGAAGGAGTCGCCCTACGTCTCACAAAATGTATTTGTGACATTCATTACAACAAGTTTTGTAAAAATGGGATTAGTAAAACAGTTTGTAAAATCGCTCGAGAAGGAAAGCAAATGTTTTGAGTTTATATTTAAATCGTTTCCAGGGCTTAGAACAGAAAAACTCAAAGCATGAGTGTTTGGTGGTCCTGACATCGGGAAAATTTTAACGTTTATGAATTTGTTAATTCAATGAATGACTCGGAGTTTCACGCTTGGACATCCTTTATTGACATGGTAGAACTTCTACTACCCTCCCCCCAAATGTATATTTATTTCGTTATTCTCGGACTAAGACCTTTGCTTAGACCCGCTTAAACATACACCAGATATATACAAAATATGGAATAGGCATGACAGTTTAAGAAGATTACGATGAATAACCAATTAGAACCACATACAGCCATCATAACATATTACTCGTTAGATGTTAAACCAAGATCACTGTTGGAAAGACGATTAGCCTAAAGCAGTAAACTAGAAAAAAAAAAAAAATCAGCGGAACCAATTCACAAAATTGTAGGGGGGATGGGACAGGGACGGGGGAACAGTGGGGCTCAATTTTTCCCAGACCATTTTCATCTTTATCAAAATTGAATTTGATTGCGACAGTAATTGCGTCACATTTACAGCAAGATATGCATATCAACACAAAATACCCCTTTCCACACAATGCAATGACCAAAGGCACTTTAGTGGAATGTGAAAAGATAAATTTGAACCCAGCCTACTTGCCCCCCCCCCCCAATCTGCATTACCTTCCCCCGTCGCTGGTACATAATATGTCCGTGCGTCATATTTACTAAGTAAGGCTTTACATGTTCTAAATCCTGGGATAAGGAAAATCAGGTGAAATCATAAGGAATCGAGTAAAATTATATAAGTCATGTAAAATCAGGCTGAAGCGTAGGAAATCATTAAATAACAGGTGAAATACCTTATTCATTTCAAATTTCGCCTCCCTATAATTTTCGTTCCCTTTAATTTTCGCCCCCTGCTCCTTAGTTTTGCCATAAACAATTAGACATAAAACTCTGCGGTGAAGGCAAGGCACCGCGGAAATTACCGCGGCACTTTTTTCCACGGCAGAAAAAAAAATCCGACTTATATGACACCCCTACCCCTATGAGATGGAAGCGGGAGTGTAAGAAACTTGGCAACTTTTTTTCATAATGAAAGAGGCGGAATTTAAAGTCAACGCATGAAACTTCTAGCACGCCCGAATTAGGGAGTACGGATGCTATAAGGGCTATTTCATCCCAATAAGTCTTTTATTTGAATTTAAAGGAATTTGGTTTTCAATAAAAGCTGCAGCATGAAAAGGATTCGAGGATTCTTCTTAGTCGTTTATATTTAAAGCTTACGCATTATTGCAAACGTAACTTATGATTAATTTAAAGCTGCTCATTCAAGTGCTGGTCTATATTAATCACTAATTTAGGAAAACAGTCTTCCTTTTCTCCTTCTGTCTCTTTTTTTTGTGTTTGTGCTGTTGCATTGGTGATTTCTCTTTTCATAATATACTGCTGTGATGGGTTGGAAATTGGGGTATATACTTGTCCATCAACATTTGGTACAACTGCCAGAAAGATGACTTCTTGCATACCACTAGGCACATTCCACTGCATTTGCATCATCTGTGGTCCTGGGGCCCCATTTACAGGCCCCTGCATGGGACTATGCACCACTGAATATCAATTGAAATAAATATGTATTCTCTTCCGTCTTAGTGCCTTTATTCCAATACCCCTAAGTGGTATGGCTTGGCGTACTATGTAACGAATCTTATTCAAAATCAATAGCAATATCTTTCTGTTCTTTGCTTCTTCCAAATTGGAGGAAAGCATCTCTCCAATATTACCAGTAACAGTTGCTGGTGTGATTTTGTAACGACTAACAGCTTCTATGTGGCTATCAGAAAGCTGGTGGTTCTTAAATCCTCTGCCTTTCTTCATTGCCTTTTTCCAGTTTCCAAATCCTATTAAAATAAAATTTAAGGCACTGTCAACTGCTTAATGATTTGCCACCTGTCAGATTCATTAGCTAACTAACACCTGAAAGAGTTGATAGTCTATTCGACATGAGTAAACACGTTCTAATGCCATACTGATCGACGAAAAAAAAAAGTCAAACAAGGAAAACTTTTAGCCAGTGACATGCTGAATTTTTTTTTGTCCTCAGGGTTGTGTTTCTCAAAAGAATATCGTTCGATGAAAGTCAGTCTTATTCCATTCAATAAAGAACGATCAATACAGTTTATCAACAAATGTGGTAGTAGTAGTAGTAGTAGTAGTAGTAGCAGTAGTAGTAGTAGTAGTAGTAGTAGTAGCAGTAGTAGTAGTAGTAGTAGCAGTAGTAGTAGTAGTAGTATTAGTAGTAGTAGTAGTAGTAGTAGTAGTAGCAGTAGTAGTAGTAGTAGTGGTAGTAGTAACAGTAAAAGAAGTAATCGTAGTAGTAGTAGCAGTAGTAGTAATAGTAGTAGTAGCAGTAGTAGTAGTAGTAGTAGTAGTAGTAGTAGTAGTAGTAATAGTAGTAGTAGCAGTAGTAGTAGTAGTAGTAGTAGAAGCGAAGTACTTAATTATATTACTCTGGTTCATGTTTTAAATAGCGTCAATATAACGGGGTAAATAAGCCCTGAAATAGCTTATGGAAATCACCGTTTTTCGTCTCATACAAAACCGCTACCGTTTTCAGAGACATGTTTCGCATGACACTTATTATTATCAGTTAGAAAATAAAAGTGGCAACATCTAAGGAGAATGGCATACGAAAGTTTAATCAGAGTTTTTCAATAGAAGGGTTGAGTAACTCAAGCTGTGAGCCTCTGATGTTTTTGTTCAGCTTTTGGACCCGATAGTTATTAAACCTCGTCCGAAAAGGTGTAACGGTACTTCCTACATATTGGAGTCTACAAACTTTACACTGTAATAGGTACACGACGCCTTTAGAGTTGCAATCAAGTGGACCATAACGAATTTTAAAGGTGCATGAGTTTTCGCCCGCATCAAATGTTGTGCTTGTAATTAAATAATTACACACATCACAATTCACAATATTATCACATCACAATATTAGACAGTTCCGATAACCTAAGGCAGATTTTCCCGACAGAACCAGTTGTAGCATTTCGTAGAGCTAGATCAACATCTGGTGGTGATACTGGCTGTGCATCCTCCAGCAGCACATACCATGTCTCCCAGGTAACAGAAGCTACCTACCAAGTCGAACTGGTGGTTGTCCATGTTCACATGTTTACAGAATTACAATATCCAAAAAGCGATTAGACGACGACGAACGAAATCCTAATGGCTTGGATTCTGAGACATAACACTTTGTCTATTCAGCAGCTGCAGTCAAACACAACTGACTGAAAGATACTACATCAAGCTGTACATATACCGATTGAGGAATGTACGATTGCACAACAAAGTATATTGGCTGAACTCCTGAGGATTCGTTTCTTTCATAAACTCTACTTTTTTAACCATTTATTCCCCATTTTTAACTAATAAAATCGCAATTTTTTACTAAATCACAGAGAATGGACCGCTTAGATGTAAAGATCAACATATTAATAACCTAGAATTAAAGCTAAAACAAGATGTCAACAGTCACGGAACGATAGAGAAAAAACATTCAATAGCTTTTTACGGTATGAGCTCAGTCACGCAAAGGACTCTATGTTCTTACTTTGGTTAGTAGCCTTGTTTCGTCTCAACTGTGGAACAACGTCTAATTCAGTTTTACAATAATGTATAAAATATTCACTAAAGGATGTAACAATAGAGCAAATAGAAAAACTAAAACTGGAAGCAATGGCCATAATAATCCCCATTTGATGACTTTCCCATATCCTTTTAAGACAGCCATCTCTACTCTGTTCTGCTGAATCAATTACTTTGGGGTGTGCGATCCCTTTAGTCAGATCAATTCCATTTTCTATATCTTTCGACAAACCTTGGTTATCAAATTCATTGGTAATTGTGCGCTCAGAACTCTGATCAATTGTTGCTCCAAAAAAGATTGGTAAAGAACTTTTCCCTATGGTCACACAATTCAAAATTGGAGTTAAACAAAAATCACAAATAAAATGCTCAAATTCAAGGTCAGCTAGAAATCACCAATCAAGAAGAATGTCACTTGGTGGTATATCACCATGAGCGCAATGTGGAAATTTTAACTATTCCAAGATCAAAAGAGTATTTTTTGTCCATATTACCAAGCTTTAGGAGTTTTGGAGCGATTGTTTACTTCCGGAGATATTAGACTCGCGGTTGATTAGAAACATGCCACTTAGAGAGCCAAGAGATGATGATATTATAGTTAGGCTTATCTTTGGTCGATAAAATAAATTCGTTTAGTCATCTTGAATGTCACTCAAATTACATCGAAAAACCCTAAGCGTGCTTTTTTCCATGACCAACAAGACGAGAGAACAAATTGATCAAGTTGCCAAGGCCAAACAATCAACATTTCGCCAAACAGTTTTGTTTTGGTTATTTAAATTGTTTTTACTAGAATACTTCAACAGGAATAAATCCTAGTTTCTATTTAGGCTTAAAGTGCAAATATGTTAATTTGATTAGAGACATACGGTTTGCTGCTACGGAATATGTTTATCCTTAGATATTTCGATTGCCCTTTGGTTTAGTCTTTATACACTGTGATTGAAGGTGTAATTCTGAAATCATGTCTACCATTTTGAGACCTGCTGATGGATTAAAACACGGGGGGAAAAGTTGCTGGCGGGAAAGAGTTCTTTACCAAATATGGCAAGTTGTCAACAACTTTCAGGACAACTTTGGGTCGATTAGGTGATTCCTTGCTAACAACTTTATGGGGGTCACACACGGACAACTTCGCCGACAACCGAGTTGGGCAACGCTTTTTACGCTAAAGTTTGACTCTTTGCCACAAATCTACTTTTTAAAACAATTAAAAAACTTCAGCGTAAAGAGCGAGGCGTTGAAGAGGGAACAAACCCTTTCATCAACGGAATATTTTCTGCTTGTTTTAAGTTTTAATGTCGCTCCTTACTTGCAGTTAAAAAAAAACTTGTTTTTTTTATTTAAGTTCTGAACGTTTTCCAATAATACATGTTCTGATTTTGGCTCACCACACATGAATAAAAAAAAACGAAATTTGCATTTTATTTTGCGTTTCAGGTTCCTATTATTAGACTATTTTATGATTGCATATGGTAAAGAATGTGATTAAAGGCTCTTTTCCTATTTCAAATGTTTTAGTTTTAAGGGGTAATAACTACGTCTGTGGAAAAAATGAAGATATTAGACTATTTTATGATAGCAAATGGTAAAGAATGTGATTAAGGGCTCTTTTCCTATTTCAAAAGTTTTAGTTTTCGAGGCTAATAGCTATGTCTGTGGAAAAAATAAAGATATTAGACTGTTTTATGATTGCATATGGTAAAGAATGTGATTAAAGGCTCTTTTCCTATTTCAATTATAATTACAAACATGTTTGCTTACTTTATGAAGGTTCTTGAATGAAGAAAAAACTTTTAATTTTAAAAACTTTTTATACTTTTTGTATACTGTAACCGGAAAAGAAGCTAGAAGCTAGAAGCTGTTGAGATGTGGTTCTTAAGGAGGATGCAGAGATTTTTTTGGACGGATCGGGTAACAAACGAGGAAGTACTAAGACAAGCTAGGACGGAGCGAAGCCTCTTAAGGACGATAAGGAAGCGGCAGCTGGAATTTTTAGGGCATGCCCTGAGGAAGGAAAGTCTAGAGTGAAGCAAGCACGCTTGCAACAAGGCAATTTAAAAGGTTCATGTGGTACCATGCCAGAGTGCTCAAACCGCATGCGCAGTGAGCATTGCATTGCACGCAAAGAGTGGAGCATTACCACAATAGCTTGCAATTTAACGGCACTGACCGGATTCGAATCCGCAAGCACATGATTACTAAACCAAAGCCTTAACCATTGACCGTTTAATTGCAAGCTTTCAACTGTTTAGTGCCTGATGAAGGAAACTAGTTTCCGAAAGCTCGTGAGAGCCAGAGTTTAGTGTTTTATTATAGAACGCTGGAATGTGAGCATATCAATAGTGCCATTGAGCGTTATTACACTATTTGAACATATTTGGAATGCGTTCTAAAGGGTCAATAAAAAGTTATTCTTTAGTTACTCTTTGTTTACTTATATTTTTACATATTAAGAAAGAAAATAAAAAAGGCCGAAGGTCTTAGAAATTATGGGCCTCAGATAAAATATTTTTTAATTTTTCACTTCTTAATGCTTTTTAAGAGACCTTTATGTTGCTGTTAGTGACACGATCACTTGGAAAATATGAAAAGTCAAATGTCACTACCTTTCACACAAAGCTAAACAATAAATATCTAATTTCTTTCCCAGAATAAAGATTTAAAAGTGCTCCAGTGACATACCATTCATTAATCAACCCATAAAAACGCTAATTCGAAAAAAAAATTAAGCGTTTCAAAAATGGTAAACTGGATGAAGCTAGTAAACTAAGAAAAGCAATTAAAAAGGAAATACGTAAATCTGCCCGATCCTACTACAAGAACAAGGTGAAAGAATTGTTTACCCATAAACCAAAAAATTGGTATTCCGAGCTAAAAATGTTGTGTGGTAGGAGTAGTATGTCATGACCATCCTAAGAGAATCTAATAAGCTAGTTAGCGCGGAGAATCGCACCTCACACTTTTACTGTCGCTTTCGCTAAATGATGATTGGGAAACGGACCTCATAGATGCAAATAAGCTGCGAATCCTTTTCAATTTCCTTCCATAAAAATGGCAACTACCAAACATTGTTTTTCAAGCGACCAACAGCCATATCGTATCGTTTTACAACGTGGAGCTTATTTGTTGCATCGAAAATGGTTTTAAAAAGTAATCTCACCATGTCGCACAAGTGCTGTAGTAAATGTTTTTAGTGACACTTGCATGCTTGGAATGCGTACATTCCATTGTGCACAATGCGTTTAGAATGGCACCAAAAGTTCTTTTTAGTGACACTTGCATGCTTGGAATGCATATATTCCATGGTGCACAATGCGTTTAAAATAGCACAAAAAGGTGTTTTTAGTGAAAATTGCATGCTTGTAATGCGTACATTCCATGGTGCGCAATGCGTTTACAATAGCACCAAAAGCTGTTTTTAGTGACACTTGCATGCTTGGTCTGCGTACATTCAATGGTGCACAATGCGTTCTGAAAATTTACACCCTAGAATCATGTTATTCCTGCCATTTTGACTGTACGCCCACCTGTCTTTCTGTCTCTCTGTCACTGACGGCGTTTTTATAAGCAATTCAGTTGCTTAGGTGTGAGGCCTTGATTTGGTCCAAAATCTAAGCAACAAGATAAGCAACTCGACACAGGAGAGGCAAATTTTAAAACGCCTGAAAAGCAAATCAAGAAACGTTTATTCATTAAGAATTAATTACAAACTGTTGATATATAACAAATATCACACTGTTGATAATGTGTTAAGCAAAGAGATCAATATACGGAGTAATTTCTGTTCGTTTTAGGTTTTAATGTCGCTCCTTACTTTCATTTCAAAAAACATGTTTTTTTATTTAATAAATGTACAAAGGCTTTAATCGTGTACCAAAGAACTGACTTTTGTCTTATCACCTATTGACCGGCTTTTCTTATTCCTATGCAGTTTCACAGATGTGTCCTGTCCTTTGAGACAGAACAAGGTAGAACCGAAAAATTTTAGGTACCAAATTACGCAGGGGAAACTGATTTTTGGACTGAAGTTTTGTAATAGTAAGATAATAAAGGTCACGTAAACAATGGTACAAAAAGGCAGATGCTTATTTCAAACGATGAAACTAAAGACGTCAACAAGATTTTTTATAAATAGGACATTTCATGCAGCATTAAGTTCCACCCACCTTAATTATTTAACAGATATTTAAACAACATAGGCATAGGAATGGAATAAATCATGCTTTAGAGCCTCCGAAAACAATTCAAAGGGCTCGCCTGTATTAGTCTAGGCTAGCATTGCCTAATTAAAAATAACATTCTTATCTTCTATGTTCATTTCCTTGGAAATGCCCTCCCTGTTCTTCGATGCGCAGTTGCGCAAGCTGCACAACGCCGGGGTGCGCGGCGTGCGCTTCAACTTTGTCAGACGGCTGGTGGACAAGCTACCCCACGAAGCGTTACGCGCCGTGGCCGAGCGCGTTGCGCACCTGGGTTGGCACATTGTTATCTACTTCGAGGCTGACGAACTGGACGATATCTGGAATCTCGTTACCGCGCTGCCCACAACGGTTGTGGTCGACCACATGGGTCGGCCGGATGTTACCAAGCCGGTGGATGGCGCCGGGTTCCAGCGTTTTGTCAGCCTGCTCAACAAGCAGTGTGAACCTACTGCTTTGATGTACTAAAGAAACACAAGATAGAAAAGACTAAGGTATATTTATAAGTTGGATTTTTCGGTTATTATTTAATTGAATAAAAAATAAAACAGTTCATTATCTGTTAGGAATTTCAAAATGTACTCGTCTTAAATTTTGATAAAAATGGGTTTCTTAGATAAGGTAACTAGAATTGCTATAATCCATTGTCAAAATATATTCAAATATTTTTGCAATTACCAGTTTTTAATCTTTAAATAGTTTTAAATAGTTTTTTCACTATCAGAGATTTCACAAAATGTGAAGGACAGGGTGAGGTGCACAACCAAATTGGTTATTAAAGTCGACTAAAAACATAAAAACCCGTTCTATTCGCATGAGATAGTCGATTGACTTGGATATGTTGATTTTCGTAGGATATTCCCTAACGAGGAGGATTAATACAAAAAAAGTAGAAGACAGAACCTGTATTTGCAATTGCATACTATAAAACTTAGATACCTTCTCACAGGAGCAGGGGAGTTCCCTCGCCCCCACTTGGAGACTGGATGTGGTGATGGACATTTCATTATAGCGGGAGCTGATCACTTCTTGTCTTCTCCAGTTGGTCCTCAGTTGCGACTAATTTGTCATTAATTGGGGCAATACTTCAAGAAACTGAGTTTTGACCCTAATTTATCACTTGCTTTCAGGGCTAAAAAAGTCTTAGAAAGAGTTTTATAAATTTCAGGGGTATTATAAAGTTCTACAATTGCCTTTTTGACAGCGGGCGTGGATGAATCTATTATTTTAGGGTTGTATTCTTAAAGATTCGCATCTATTAACCTAAAGTCATCATGACTAGCGTAACAAAAGACGAGATAAGTGAACAAAATTCACAAGGTTAGATCAAGTAGTTAGATTTCAAGTGATAAGTTACCAGAGGAATAATAATGTAATTTATTTTCTACTAGTTAATTCGTTATATTGATTAACTTTACAAATAGAACTTCGAGGTATTGTGGCCTCAAGAAAAGCTTTTGCCGAAATATCTTCCTTTAATGAAAGAATCACTTGAAAGAAATATCTTCCTTTGAATCACTTGAAAGAAATTCTTTTTCAAATTGATGTATTTTAATGTTCAGTCGTGGCTTTTGTTTGCTTTGCGTGAAGTCCAATTTTCCACTTACCGCTATTTGAGCTATGACCATGACAACATCACTGTCATTAACTTCTAACGCTTTGGAGGTGTGCTTGCGCCAAGTTGTGCCACTAGGGTTATTGCCATCAAGACCAACGCCTGCTGACCAGTTATTGTCCCAAAAGTCGGTGGCTGTTGGGTCCACAAGAACGCTTAATGTATCGGGGTATACTGAGCCATCGTCAATTCCGCCACCCCACGATGCACCTTTGTGAGTAAATGCGCCAGGCTCGTAAAAGTGAAAGTCGTAAACCAAGTTGTTGTCGGCATAGATATATAAAAATAAAGTTTACTAGAATACATAATACGAAAATTTGGACTGTTAGTAAGATCTTAATGGATGTAGGAATTGAAAAACATTTTTGACGCGCATGAGCAGACTTTAAAGCAACAACAGCTAAGAAATCGGTCGACACAAAATGGATAAGTGTTTGTAACACATATCTGTAAAAGTTTTGACACAACTAAAATAGTCAGTTAGATGAAAAATTGATATAATGAGAAAAGAATTAACACCGGGACATCTCTTGCCACTCTTTGATTTGCGAGGCATCTTGCATATTGCTAGATGTGCACAGTGGTAGCCATCAATATTGCTAGATGTGCACAGTGGTAGCCATCAATATTGCTAGATGGCTGTATTGTTTTATAGGCACATTGCTAGGCCTCAGTATCGTGAAATGTGTACATTACTATATACCAACATTCCTGTACGGGCACATTGCTAGACACAAATGGTACTAGAGGCCTACATTCCTTCATGCCTAGATCGCTAGATACTCACACTGCTAGCCACCAATATTGCTAGACCGCCGTATTGTTTGATGGGCACATTGCTGGACATCAATACTGGATCTGGTCAGGATTTAAAACATGAGATCCGAGTTCCGAGATCTTTCTAAATATGAAATTTCATCCAATGAAATTCAAGATCTGATCACTCCTTCGTAAGTTAAAATACCTAGTTTTTTCTAATTTTTCAGAATTAACCCTCCCCCAACTCCCCAAAAGAGAGTGAATTTGTTCTGTTTATGTCAATCACGTATATAGGACTTGTGCTTATTTTTACCACTATGTTTCATCTCGATCCCTCCGCTCTAAGCATTTTCGAAGATTTTAGATTTCCCCCTCCAATGTCGGTATCGGCCGATCAAGGGAGGCTGGATCGGTATCGGTATCGGTTCGGTGAAATCTGTGATCGGTACACCCCTAATCATTATTGTAGGGGGGGGGAGCAGGGGACCTTTGCCTCTGTTGTAGCGACACCACTGGTCTGACATATGAGCATGTAAATAATAAACATATGCTTCTTATGCGATGTTATTTAATGGCTTTTCCAGGCAATTGACAGGAAATATCGGTACTGAAAGAAGTGGTTTCCACGGCCAATCTTGGCCGACGGATGAAAGAGGAAGAATCGGTGACAAGGTTAGTGGTACAAAACAAGAATATTGCACGAAATAGCGTAAACATATTGTACTGAAAAGCTTTTTTCGTCTGACATTGCTCTGAGCATTAACGTTAGAAAGACCGAAATGGAATGTGTGGAAGAGTATACCCAACTGTATTTTGAAGGAGCTAATCAGAAATTGGACTGCCTGAACGGCGTGTCTTTTTTGACCAATCAACGTCCATTATAAGAAGATTAGCCTAGCGAGGAAACGACTTCTTCTGGCTCCTTCAAAATACAGTTGGGTATACTCTTTCACACATTCCATTCGATCGTCAATTATCGTAAACATCGTAAATCATGATATCAAGTGATAGATAGATAACGTCATAGTCTTTTTATTTTTGCTTTTTATACAACTCTTTGTCGGAAGATGCTTTTACCAAAGGTAAGTGACACAAGAAAAGCGAAAGCAAAAGTTATTAAACAAAAATCACCGAGGAAAAACCTTCCCACTGTTAAGAGAACAATCAAAGCCCACTTTAGGCATAATTTATGAACAGTCATAATTACCTTCATTGACGCATGCGTATTATGTACGTACCAGCGGCTTACGTACTAGAACTTTTAATTTCGTTCAAATGAGCTCGAATGCGATATTATATGACCATTGGGTCAATATGATCACCCCTGGAAAAAAAATCAAACAAACAAATAAACACACATTTGTGATCTTTTTTCTGGAAAAAAAATACAAAATTCCACATTTTTGCAGAGAGGAACTTGTAACTTCTACAGTAGGTTTCATAGATACGCTGTACCCGATGGTGTGGTTTTCATTGAGATTCTTTGACTTTTAGTGGGTGTTTTTCTCTTTTTTGAAAATCAGCAAAATTTTCTCTGGTTCTTGTTGTCCATTCTGGGGCGCTTTTTAGGGATATCAAAAACTTCTCTTTGACTTAATGCAGGCGGAGTACGAGTAACGCCATCAGTAGATTCTGTATCATCAGCCGTTAAACTGCATGAAGGTTTATTAGTGCGCATAACAACTTCCAGTGATGATGGGAATTTCTTTATTACTCTGCGTACCTTCAATTATGGCTGCTTCATCGTCAGTGAGGGTTTCAAGTTCAGTATCACTATCAATCATCATGTGTCATTCACCAATCTCTCCAAGCCATTCAATGAAAGGATTATGGGTGAATAAACTTAAAAGTATATGTTCAGAGCCTAAAATATGCTCTGGGAGTAGATGCATGGGCTTCAAAATACCTTCGCAGGGGATCATTTTTGCTGTGGATAGATTTCTGAAAGTTTAATTCACCCTGCTCAACTAGCCTACATTCCAATATAGAAAAAACCCTAAACTAGAATTTTAATATCTTGAAAAGTAGCCCGGCTAGTTGAGTTAGGTGAATAAACTTAAAAGTATATGTTCAGAGCCTAAAATATGCTCTGGGAGTAGATGCATGGGCTTCAAAATACCTTTTTGTTTATGCTCAGTTGTCGTAGATTCAACAGGAATGCCAAATGTTGATGTTCAGCCAAATGAAGATTCGTCTTGAACATGCTTACATAGTTATTTCTGCCCTCTTACTTTCCGAAAAACTGAAATTCAAGTTTAGTTTGCCTCAATATGTACCTCTTAGATACCTTGATAGGAATTCGGGATATCTGCTCCTGTAGATAGATATTATATGAAGTACCGATAAGGTATGCAAATTTCGTATCATTATGTCGATCGTAAATGGAGATCACTGCTTTGTACCCAACCGTTGACTCCATGAGCACCACGCAGAAAAGGCATTGAGCAGTATCTGGTTCTCATATTCCTGACCAGTTAGAACGGCTGCGTTATCAGCGAACTGATACCAATGTCGAGGATTGAAATTATACATACATTTATAACCAAACTGATTAAATTTTTCTGATTTGATATACTGAATAAAGGTGTTAATAACATAGTTAAAGATCAAAGGACTTAGACAATCACCTTGCAAAACTCCTCTTCCAACATGAATAAATTCAGTGCGAAAAAGATCCGTGGTTAAGGAAGTATGAAAGTTTACTTAAGCACAACTAGAATGAAGGCCTTGCCCTTGAACGCAAGACGCTAACATGTGGTCTTTATTTTTATGAGCCTCGCGATTCTTAAAAAATCAGTGTTTTGAGCCTCTAATAATTCTCAAGTCGATTCTTAAATTTTTATGCTATTCAATTTTTTTTAGAAATTAAGCTGTTAATTGTTGGTAGAGAAAAGGTATATTAGACCATTATTAGACTTCTTCTTCTTCTTCTTCTAAGTGTCTTGTCCTGCGAGGACGTTGACGATCATGGTTCGCCACAGCTTCCGGTCTCTGAGTAGCCTATTTTGATCGCTTTGGGCACCATGGAATGTACGCATCTAGTGTATGCAAACTATGTCAAACATGCCTGAGTAGCCTATTTTGATCGCTTTGGGCACCATGGAATGTACGCATCTAGTGTATGCAAACTATGTCAAATTTGGCTTATTATACTATTTGGAACGCTTTGTGCACCTTAGAATTTACGCATCTAGTGTATGCAAACCATGCCAAATATGCCTTATTAGCCTATTTTGAACGCTTTGTGCACCATGGAATGTACGCATCTAGTGTATGCAAACTCTTACGTCCTCCACTCGTATGGGTAGTTATTTATAGATCGGATGCAGTTGTTTCTGAAACTTAGCCTTGTTCTTCATTCTCTATTTTGTGTCCTGCATTCATTCTTGGTTCAGCTTTCTGTTTTCTTCATTCTTCATTCTTCGTTTTTCATTCTTCATTCTTCATTTTTTGTTCTTCATTGTTCTTTCTGTTTTCTTCATTCTTCATTCTTCATTCTTCATTCTCCGTTTTTCATTCTTCATTCTTCATTTTTTGTTCTTCATCGTTCATTCTGCTTTCTTTATTCTTCAACTATGTCAAATATGCCTTATTAGCGTATTTTGAACGCTTTGCGCACCATGGATTATACGCATCTAGTGTATGCAAATTATGTCAAATATTTCTTAAAAGCGTATTTTGAATGCCTTGTGCACCATCGAATGTACGCATCTAGGGTATGCAAACTATGTCAAATATGCCTTATTATCGTATTTTGAACGCTTTGTCCAGCATGGAATGTACGTATCTAGTGTATGCAAACTATGTCAAATATGCCTTATTAGCGTATTTTGAACGCTTTGCGCACCATGGAATATACGCAACATTTGTTGATTTAGACCCCCCAATGCAAGTAATTCTGGGAAATGGTAATGTTGTGCAAGCAGTTGGTATTGGTACATTAGCCATACCATTATGTTATCCTGCATACTGCAGAATTGCATAATTATCTTTATGTACCCAAGCTTACAGTAACTTTGTTTTCAGTACCAAAGGCAACATCACGAGGAAAGGTAGAAGTATTTCTTGGTGATGGTGTTGGAGCTTAAGGCAGCGCCTTAGGTAAATCGCGCTATGCTGCGCCCTGACTATGCGCTTGCGCAGGCGTCCCCACCATTCAGGAGGAGTCATTCCACTTTTCTCAATGTCACTCATATCACAAATGTTACCAAACAAGTTGACAGCTTTTAGCTATAGTTCAGGGTTCTCTTCTTAACTTCGTGTTGCCTTCAGTGGTATGTATGAAAATCCAGTGGTAGATTAATAGTTGGGCAAACCAAAAATCGTAGAAGTACATACACACCATTCTTCTACCATTCAGGAGGTGTCATTCCACTTTTCTCAATGTCACTCATATCACAAATGTTACCAAACAAGTTGACAGCTTTTACCTATAGATAAGGGTTAGGTATTTGATTTTAGTTCTTTCAATTTTTGGTCTTTATTGAATTTTATTTAATTTCTAGGCGGTTTTCTTTCATTGGTTTTGTTGTACTTTCCGAGCTTGTTTTTGGTTTTTGTTTATTCCTTGATCAGCGTTGAAGAAGAGAGGCGGTTGTTCTCTCAAAATATTCGCTTTCTGTTTTCTTCAATGTTTTCATTTGGCCTTTAAGAACCCCACTTTTGATCGTTTTCTTTCTTTTTTATTTAAAATAAAACAAGATTTTTTAATTGAAAGTAAGGAGCAACATTAGGGAAGATGAAACTATAATTCTGGAGAACATTTGTTTAAGGCCAATTTTTCCTTTGTTGTCCTAGACACTGCAATATCCTGACTAAAGGAGAGATTTGAGCTAATGAAAAACTACAGTGACAGTTTTAAATTTCTCGAAAATATTCAAAGCTTGTAGAATTTTACAGATAAAGAAGAATTGAAGAAGGCCTGTAAACATCTTCAAATCGCTTTGAGTACAGGAGAAGACTGCGATGCAAACGTCAACGAGTTGTTTGAGGAGTTGCAAATTTTCGCAGAAATGCTGCCCTTATACAAACTATGTCAAATATGCCTATTTGCTTTATTTTGAACGCTTTGTGCACCATGGAATGTACGCATCTAGTGTGTGCAAACTATGTTAAACATGCGTTATATGCCTAATTTGAAAGCTTTGTGCACCATGGAATGTACGAATCTAGTGTATGCAAACTATGTCAAATATGCGTTATATGCCTATTTTGAACGCTTTGTGCACCATGGATTGTACGCATCTAGTGTCTGCAAACTATGTCAGATATGCCTTATTAGCCTATTTTGAACGCTTTGTGCACCATGGAATGTCTTATTGGGTTACGCGTTCAAAGTGCCTAGGTTTTGTGGGCTTACAAGAGAAGGAAAATTAACGTTAGGTTCATATCTGGCCAGTAACTATCGGGCAGCGAGTCGGGGTGGGTGGGTGGTGGGACCATTGGACTAAGTCCACCTTATTTGTTACTAGCCCAACCCAATTTTATGTGGTCCCACTGTGGGTGTGTAGACCCACCTAATTTACGTGGTCCCACTGTCAATCTCTCACCTAACTATTCAGAGCAGCCACCCCAAGTTAACCCTGTCTGTAGTGTTCCTCGTAATGACAAATGTTATTCTAGTGAAATGTTACTGAAACTGTAACTTGAGTTTGAAAAGAAGAATCTCCACACAACAGTGCCCTTGCTCTTTAATGTCACAGATCCTTAAGTTGTAAGAAAGCTGACTCACCTCATACTTAACAGCAGGTTTTGCAAATGTATATACTTAGAAACCTGCAATCTAGTAATAAGATCAAGTATATAGCTTCTAACCAATATACAAATACATATAAGTAAGAACTGTGCACATACCAATGTTGCTTTTGAAAATAAATTACAATTCACCATCACGATGAGCAGTGGGACCGACATAGAAACTACCCTAAAAAGCCAGAAAAACACCAAACAGGCTAACTAATAAATAACGGAAAGCTGGGACGTCCAAGGGTAGGCTCAACCGCCCAGTAGGACCGCCTCTCGGCTCAAGTTGCGCTTACTAACATGAGCCAATCAGGGACACAATCTAATAAACTTATCAGTGTTTCGGGTTTTATGTAAATAAGTGACGATAAGATTAATAAAATCGTTTCATCTTTTGCTGATTATCCATTCTATATGTCTGCCATGCCGCTGAAAGTTGTCTTGTTTTGTACCACAAACAAAGTATTTGATCACCAAAAGTGGAGTTATAAGTGAGAAAGGCATACACACCGCAAGGATAAGTTTGACTTTTGGAATGCCAAAAGTACCCTGGGTACTTTTTGTCAACTCGGTATCTTTCCTCTCCGATACCTACCACCCCTCTTGGTAAGGTATCGACCAAAAGTACCTCCCCCCTGATTAAACCTCTTGTTTTGTTTGTCAACGGGAAAAACGTCCTGATATTTCGAACTTATGGCTACTTATAATTCAAACTCAAATTTTCGATGCTAAGTTGTTGCGGTCTGGCGTCGTTTATAAATTTCAGTGTCGTTGCTGTAGCGCAACGTATTTGGGTCAGACGACTCATCAATTTCAAAGACGCCTAGCCGATCACTTGGGAACCTCGGCCGTTACTGGTAATCTTCTCTCCACTCCACCCTTTTCTAACATTCGCTCTCACTCCCTTCAACACTCTCATCCCTTTTATGAATCTGATTTCACGTTCCTAACTTCTGCCTCTTCTGAGTTCTCTCTCCTTATCAACGAAAGCCTTCTCCTTGCTAAACTTAGGCCAAATTTTGGAATGTACGCATCTAGTGTATGCAAACTATGTCAAATATGCGTTATCAGCCAATTTTAAACGCTTTGTGCACCATAGAATGTACGCATCTAGTGTATGCAAACTATGTCAAGTTTTGCTTATTATCCTATTTTAAACGCTTTGTGCACCATAGAATGTACGCATCTAGTGTATGCAAACTATGTCAAGTATGCGTTATCAGCCTATTTTATACGGTTTGTGCACCATGGAATGTACGCATCTAGTGTATGCAAACTATGTCTAATATGCTTTATTAGCCTATTTTGAAGGCTGGTATTATTTTCATAACCATGCTCTGTTGGTGATATGGGGACAGATATAAGGAAGTCCATACCATATACAGAGTTTTGAAGATTATATTTCTGTTTGCGTAATTATTTGTGCTTATTTTTCATCAGCAATTGATTTATAAGGCTAAAAGATGTCAATCCGAAAAGAAAACAAAATCATTGAAGTTTTATAAATAGCCTAGGGCTATACCTGGCCCCATTAGAGGGGATTGGGCTACATTTGTAAGGGTAGAAATTAGTGTTTCCAGAGTCTGTTACACAAATCCATTGATGATGATGATGATGATGATGATGATGATGATGATGATGATGATGATGATGATGATGATGATGATGCGGTTTTACGTCTTGCAATCTCTCAATCAAAGACCCCTGATGAGCAGTGGGTCCGACATTGAAACTACCCTTAATAAACAGAAAAAACACCAACCAGGCTAACTAATAAGTAAAGGGTATCTGGGGCGTCCAAGGGCAACGCCCTTCAATTTAGGCTACCGGGCAGAGAAGCAAGCCATGAAGCAGGCTCAACTGCCAAGTAGGACCGCCTCTCGCGGATTACTTCACTCTGCGATGAAGCCTGTGTGCTAGTAAACGGCTTTAACTGAGGGTAAAGGACGTCCTCTCCCCTTTGTATTTTGCCTTATTTTTTGCCCCCTTAGTTTTTTGCTTCTGCCTAGGTTTTGAAAAACACCCTTTTGTCATTTCACTGGAAAAGGCACTTTTTCATTTTAAAAAAATGGGGGAAACATACGAAAGTTCACTTTGTGGGAATGCGCTATCTAGTCAAATTTATAAAAAGCGATTAGGTATAAATATAAGCTTTTAAATGAGCCCTTAAACAGCTCTCTCCAAAAGCTGTTTTTAGTGACACTGGCATCCTTGTAAAGCGTACATTCAATGGTGCACAATGCGTTTAGAATAGCACGAAAAGCTGTTTCTAGTCACATTTGCATACTTGGAATGCGTACATTCAAAGGTGCATAATGCGTTTAGAATAGCACGAAAAGCTCTATTTACAGACACTTGCATACTTGGAATGCGTACATTCCATGGTGGCAAACGCGTTTGGAATAGCACCAAAAGCGGTTTTTAAAGACACTTGCATAGTTGGAATGCGTACATCCCATGGTGCACAATGTGAAATGGGGACAGTAAGATTTTTAGGAAGTACGAACCTAATCACAGAACTCTAATATTGATACTTAAATACATAATCAAGTATAATCGCATAATAACACCACAAAAAAAACCCAACAAACCCCACTACCAAACAAACCCCAAAACAACAAACAAACAAACAAATAACAAAAAATAACACACATCCCCCCAAACACAACCGAAAACAACCCCGACCTCTCAAACCACACAAAAGCACCAAATCGTTAAAATACAACTTCAAATTAATGCAACAAAAATAAATGGAATGACTAAGGCATATTTGACATAGTTTGCATACACTAGGTGCGTACATTCCATGGTGCACAAAGCGTTCATAGTAGGCTAATGAGGAATATTTTACATAGTTTGCATACACTAGATGCGTACATTCCATGGTGCACAAAGCGTTCAAGAAAAGCTAATAAGAGATATTTGACATAGTTTGCATACACTAGATGGGTTACTTCTATGGTGCACAAAGCGTCAAAATAGGCTAATAAGGCATATTTGACATAGTTTGCATACAATAGATGCGTACATTCCATGGTGCACAAAGCGTTCAGTTAAAAACACCTAATCACCACACTTATTCGCCTCTGCAATTAAGCACAGAAGAAGGGGCGGAGGAAATTGTCTTGAATTGGAGGTATGAAATCTCAAGAACCTATGATCGACCCAGTTTAGCCTCACTTTTTCTGAATAGACTTGTGAAATTTGTGGTTCTCCTCTAATATGCATATGTTTATAATTTTGTTCCATTTGTATTGCTTTATATCATTCTCAAATCTCACATTCTGTAGTAAATCGTTTCCAGATTGATTAGGAAGGCCACCTGCCTCCCCTTTTTGCGGGTGACCAAACAACCGCAGCCTGTTGCACCTCAAAACATCCTCAATGTTTGGAATTTGAAGCTTGCTTCTCAAGTCCCCGGTGATATGAGGCTGCATGAGTTTCACACCACAAATCCATCAAATCATTGCATGATCACATCTTTTTAATTGCTAGAATTCTTGTAACAGTGGTGGCGGAGGGAGGCAATTGGTAACAATTTTTTAATAACCAATGTAATGGCAAATTGCACAAGGCAATGGTTGGCAAAATGCATGGAAATGAATGAACAGCAGTACAGATAAGACTATTATAAATACTGGCGGAACTTGTCGGTTATTGCCCACTTTAATGCTAAAAATTCAAGTTTGGAGCTATGATAGCTTTTTCTGCTCCCACCAGGGAACGACTTGCAAAGGCAATAACATGCCATTTATTGTTAATATGTTGCAGAAGTACAGCTCCAAGGGCTTTCAAACTGACATCGGTACTTAGCACAAAAGGATGCGAGAAGTCAGAGTGTGAGAGTGGAACACATGAAGCTATCAAGCATTGGAATAACCAACAATTAACAAGTAGACAAGGTAATGCAGGAGCACCGAAAACGATTCTAAATCTTAAGATCAATGGTAGCAATAAGGATTAATGATAAGGCCTTTGGCTCTAAAAAAACGGAATTTTAATATCAATAGTTTTTTATTGTTGCAAGAAGTAGAACTGTTACAAAGAGTCAAACTTAAGCGTAAAGAGCGGGATGTTGAGGAGGGACAGCTTCTTTCATATACGGAATAATTTCTGTTCGTTTTAAGTTTTAATGTCGCTCCTTACTTTCAGTTGAAAACAATTGTTTTTTTTTATTTAATTTTACAAAAAGACGCCATTGTTTCCTTACGAGATTAATTGAAGTGGATAATTACAATAATAACGATAATAACAATAATAACAACATCAACAAGATAATAATAATAAAAATGTTAATAATAATAATAATAATTTATTTTTTTAACTTCAATTGCATTTACTTCTTATACTGAAATTGTACAACTCAACGCTACAATTTCTAAACTAATAACATTCTCATTGTTTTCTCCCGGCAAATTTATTAGGGACAATGAGATTCTTTGTGTGGATACATACACGTTAACTAATATACAATGAACTATGATGTATTAAGTAGAGCAACAGACTCTACCGCCCAGTAGGGCCGCCTCTCTCAGATTATGGAGAGCATCTGCCATCAATAAGAACAGATACTACATACCTTGCCAAAAGGCCGAGAAGCTATTGCACCTGATAGACCTTTTACATAAACCGTAGCCATGCTATCCGGCACAAGTGGGGGTCATCTGGTATCAAATATAGACGCAACGACAGGAATTTGTCTCGACATTACGTATTATTTGAATATCTGCTGAAAGCAAAGGGATCTGGTACCAAAACATTATCAACAACTGTGTAACTGAGCCTTTCACTGACGCTTGATACACGAGTCGCGCGCTTGTACGCTTGTCCGGCTACCGGTCTAGTCCCAAGACCATGTGCCCGAACCCTGATACGCTTTCCGAGATCGCGACCTAAAGGACGCGACTTCGGCTATCAGTATGGTCGATAGACGTATGGACTACTACACCTTACACAAAAACACTTTGAAACTATTTTAACGAATGAAACTGTTCCTCCGCGAGAAATACGGTTCTAGATCAGAGTTTGTAATATAGTTTGTCAACGTTAGAACCATGTATTATAAAACACGACACTAAGATTTTCTAAATAGAAGCTTCAAACCTACACAATAGGGATCTCTAATATACTGAATCTGATGGTGGGATTTTCGGTAAGATTATTTTACTTTTAGGGGAAATTTCCTTTTTTTTCAAAAATCGGGTAAACTTTCTAAAGCTCGTAGCCTTTGACCGGAAATCCAAAAATTAACGAATCTTATGTATTCGGAATCAGCATTATAATCCAATCCTTTTTATATATCTATTGATATGAATATTTCTTCATTTTGGTTACTATTGAGTAGCGTCGTTTCTTACTTACAGTTCGTTATGAGTGCAGGAATCATGCGCTGCTGCCTCCAGTGCAGACCCCAGCAGACGGCTGTGCACAGCTGCGCACCATTGGCGGATGATACAGCACCAGCAGCACCTGCAGTGTCCGCTCCAGTCCCTCCTGCGGATGTTTGAGTGCAGGAATCATGCGCTGCTGCCTCCAGTGCGGACCCCAGCGGACAGGAGCGGACGGCTGCGCACAGCTGCGCACCATTGGCGGATGATACAGCACCAGCAGCACCTGCAGTGTCCGCTCCAGTCCCTCCAGCGGATGTTTGAGTGCAGGAAAAAATAGGCTAATAAGGCATATTTGACATAGTTTGCATACACTAGATGCGTACATTCCATGGTGCACACAGCGTTCAGAACAGGCTAATAAGGCATATTTGACATAGTTTGCATACACTAGATGCGTACATGCCATGGTGCAAAAAGGGTTCAAAATAGGCTAATGAGCCATATTTGACATAGTTTACATTACACTAGATGCGTATAATCCATGGTGCACCAAGCGATCAAAATAGCCTGATAAGGCATATTTGACATAGTTTGCATACACTAGATGCGTACATTCCATGCGTAAAATCTATACTCTAAAGATCCTAAAACTCCATAATATTCTGCTACTCAGCTCATTCTATACTAAACTCTGACCCTCAGGTCAAATGCGATACAAATTTGTTGTAACATGGGCGTGACTTACCTTACTCATGCCCAGACTACTTCAAGAACAGGAGCCTTGAATTTTCTTGCTCTCGAGTCCCGAATAGTTGTCCACCCCCTATTGTTAATTTTTTTAAATTTTCCACCCAGGACATTCTTATTGCAACCCCCCCCCCCCCCCCTCTTCATTTTTTCAACAAAAACTCAAAGAACTACTCATCTTCTCTATTTGAAGCTTTTAAACTGCTTAACCCTCCCCTAAAATAAATTCACTTACATTCCAAGGTATCATCATCAACAATTCAAAAGCAAGATCTAAACTTTACGGGTCCAAAAGCTCCAATTACCAGCTTTGGCCGTTTTTATCATGGCAACATGATTGGAACTTATAAGATCTACGAATGAGCCTATTATGATAACATTGCAGTTACCGACATTCTACAGTTACGTATGTCAAGTCTACATGGCCATTAGTTTAAACTGCAAGGCTTCTTCAGGCGATCATGAACGTTATCATGAACCCTTGCCCCTACCATAAATCAAGTTCACTCATGATCACTTCATAACAATATCTCTTGGAGTTTTTGTAGTAATGGTCGTAATTGTAGAGCAGCAGCAGCAGTCGTAGAGAAGTAGTAGTAGTAGTAGTAGTAGTAGTAGTAGTAGTAGTAGTAGTAGTAGTAGTAGTAGTGGTAGTAGTAGTAGAAATAGTAGTAGTAGTAGTAGTAGTAGTAGTAGTAGTAGTAGTAGTAGTAGTAGAAGAAGAAGAAGAAGAAGAAGAAGAAACTAAAAGGTGGCTTAAATGGTACGACTCTCTCTTGAGGTAATGGTGCCATAATCTGTGACATTGGTCGAGCATGTAATTTCTGGCATACAAAGCAACTCCTCAGGATCTGCTTCACAAGACGTCTACCCCCAACAATCTAATAATACTGTCTCACGTCAGCAAGCGTCTGCTCTCGACCACAATGTGCGGATTATTGCCTTGCTCACATGATGTTTACGCAACTTGGAGAATCTGCAGCACCAAAAATATGTCTTGTCATTTGAAAAACTGCAGGGGGCTTACTTAAATCATGAGCTTCGAACTCCCTTAACGGTTATTAAAGGAGCCTCTAAACTTCTTTTGAGAACGACTGACGACAGTTTTGTTTCACGTCAAGTCTACAGAGTTCAAGACGCAACTACACAAATGTCAACTATGACAGATGCCCTACTCGCGTTAGTACGCTATGAGCGAGAGAAACACAACGAACCATTTAGAACGCTGCAAACTGAGGAGTTAGATAAAATTATAGAGTCCAATCACCCTCTTGCATTGGAAAAGCGACTCAATTTAAGCTGCACAATTGAGGGGATGCCTACACCGAGCTGGCCGCGGCGCTTCTGTGTGTCGGCTTCGAGAAGCTCGGTTGCCAGAAAGTCTGGGCGAAGGCCTTCGCCGAGAACAAGGCGTCCATGCGGGTGATGGAAAAGATCGGCATGGCGCATGACCAACTGGTCCGCGACCAGAGGGTCGCGCCCGGTCTGTGCGTCGACGTCTCCTACTGGACCATGTCGGCGGATACCTATTTCGACGCCGAGTATGTCATGGGCGAGCACTGCGGCGACACGCCGGACGCCTGAACCGTACCCGCCCGTTTCTCACGTCAAATACAGTCCTGAATGAATCTGTCAAAATAGACTACAAAAGACTGCCTATTCAACAAACCATTTTCTGGCCAATATCTTTTTATTTGTCACCAAGTCAATCGCAAATCAGAGGAGAGAAAAAATGTGACCTTGTGTTCAAGATGCGGTTCTGCCGAGCACATCTCATTCCATGATAACTCTTGCTCTAAGACTATGTTCTAAACTACTTGCGAGGTTTTTGGCCACACTTCTTACAACGTAAAGTGTCCGTTAAATCTACATAGTAAAAAAAGAATTTGTGATGCAGCCACCAACGGCAAGGTGGCCGTGGTCACCGGCGCCGGCGGCGGCGTCGGGCGTGCCTACGCCCTCGATCTGGCCCGACGCGGTGCACGCGTCGTGGTCAACGACCTCGGCGGCGCGACCGATGGAACCGGATCCTCGGATTCTGCCGCCAGCAGGGTCGTGAAGGAGATCGAAGCCCTCGGCACGGACGCGGTCGCGAGCTTCGACTCCGTCGCGACCTTCGAAGGCGGCAAGAAGATCGTCGACACGGCCCTCGAGAACTTCGGACAGGTCGACATCCTGATCGCGAACGCCGGCTACCACACGTAGCGCTCAAAATAAATCCAACAATGCAACAATACATAACGCTCAAAACAAATGCAATGATGCAGAAATTGATTGATCGCTTTAAGATTGAGATGTAAAGATTTAGATTTGTATGCCATAGTTTCAGATTAAAGATTACGATTTCAAGAGAGTCCCGGTGTGAATGAGGGTGAGCTAAGTCGAGTGTGCAGTCACCAAGACACCAGTCCTGCGCCGATCCCGTGGGGCTCCCCACACCTACAACCGCATCAATTGCGGTGCTACACTGCGCGGACTCCAGATTAAATATATAAGAGTAAAGGAAACTCCGTATATTTCTTCGAGTTCAGTTGCGGCAGTTTCAACTTACAAATCACCAGCTCCTAAATTAAAAAAGGCCAATAGACCAATCACACTGCAGGATAAAAGAATTTAGCGCAAAATTTATTAGGTCCATCAAGCACAAAGACGTTTGAGAGAATCATGGTCAAATGTAATTGTAATTTTTGCCTCTCTTAGGGTGCGTTCACACTGCAAGCGTAGCGTACAGGCGCGCACAGAAGCGTAGCGTATTGAAGCGCACAGAAGCGTATAAAGCCATAACCAGTGATGCTACGACGATCGTGGGGACAGTTGCCCCAATCCGCATCACAAAATCCAATAAGCGATAAATTGTTATCTTACTTTCTAAACCGTAAACTGTAATCAATACTACCTTTAAGATATCTTAATACATGCTTGACCATCGTCATATGTACAACAATTTGTTTCAACATGTACTGTGATAATTTACTCACAATAAAACATAAATCTGGCCTTGTGGCCGTCATGAGATAAATCAAACTACCTACCATCTCTCTATACACCTTAGCGTCAGCTAATGGAATATTTTAAGTGTCACGCTAATGATATTATCTTTTATCGCCCAGATCATTATTCAGCAAGTGATGACCTGAAGGGGTGAAAGGTGGTCTTGCTGGAGGTCAAAGGTGAACTTAAAGCAGCTGATGTTCACGGAATCAAAAACTGCTCGGTTTCTACTAAACTACAAGAAGGCATGTTATTTATCTATTATCTATGGTATTCTATTATTTTCCGACAACAGAACGGGGTAAGCATGGGAAGTCCCCTGGGTCCAGCATTAGCAAATATCTTTGTTGGTTTTCATGAACAATGGTTACAATAAACCTATTGATGATAGGAAATATGATATATGTGTTAATAACAGATATATTCTTAGTGACAAAGAAAAACTGAACTGTTTGCAGAGCATTATAAAAAAGATATCGTAAGACAGTCCCTAAGACGACCTCCCTTTTGTTTTCTGCCAAAATCCTGCTCACATAAACTTTCTCTTGAAAAACCCTTCCTGTTTGAAGGGTTTTACATTTACAATCATATATGGGCCCATCACAAAATTCCTAGATCTTGGAAAATAGCTATAGTCAATCCCATTCTTAAGATATTTTCATTTTTTCAACATACGGAGCTATTACCCTCGAAAACTAAAACTTTTGACATAGGAAAAGAGCCTTTAATTACATTCTTTAACATTTGCAATCATAAAATAGTCTAATATCTTCATTTTTTCTACATACGTAGCTATTACCCTCGAAAACTAAAACTTCGACATAGGAAAAGAGCCTTTAATCACATTCTTTACCATTTGCAATAAAAAAAAAAGTCTAATATCTTCATTTTTTTCAACATACGTAGCTATTACCCTCGAAAACTAAAACTTTTGAAATAGGAAATGTACGCATCTAGTGCATGCAAACTATGTCAAATATGCCTAATTGGTTTATTTTGAAAGCTTTGTGCACCATGGAATGTAAGCATCTAGTGTATGCAAACTATGTCAAATATGCCTAATGAGCCTATTTTGAAAGCTTTCTGCACCATGGAAGGTACGCATCTAGTGTATGCAAACTATGTCAAATATGCCTAATGAGCCTATTTTGAACCCTTTGTGCACCATGCAATGTACGCATCTAGTGTATGCAAACTATGTCAAATATGACTTATTAGCCTATTTTGAACGCAACGAACGGTTGATGCCAGAAATAATTAAGTGGCCAGACAACGAGGCTGAACGCAAGGACATCGCCACTCGTTTCTATAGGGTTGGGGACTTCCCTTCTGTGATATGCGGCCCCGAGTTACAATTTTATTTCGTCAATACAAATCGGCCTGGGGTAACTCATGATGCCAAAGTTCTGCATCTGAGTTCCATTCAAACTTGGTTAGATGGAGGGTGGCGCCCTTTCCCAAAAGCTATATTTCTAGGGGACTCGGCCTACCCTCTTCGCGATTACCTTCTAACCCCTATTCTCTTCCATTGCAACTTATTTTACAAGCTCAATTCTGTTAGACTTACATGACCCACTCGTCCACTCGTCCACTCGTCCACTCGTCCACTCGTCCACTCGTCCACTCGTCCACTCGTCCAAATAACTAACTAATAACTAATAGACCACTCGACTACTAGACCCCTTGACTGTATGTTCCGGGCCACTTGAATACTCCTACACGTTGGAGTTCTAACAGCACAGCTTGCAATCTTTCAAACGCTATCACATCACCCCTAAATACGATCTTCAGTCGCTACTAAGAAGCAAGCAAACGAGGATTTTTTTTTTTATGAGGACAAAACAATTGCGAATTTCGCACCGAGCACTTTTCGAAAAAATCTTATTATTTGTTTTTACTAGTTTCACGACTTTCTTAGCGCCGTTCTAACGCTGCAACGGCTCTTTTAACTGTAATCTGTAATCTACTTTTACTAGTTTCACGACTTTCTTAGCGCCGTTCTAACGCTGCAACGGCTCTTTTAACTGGAATCTGTAATCTTTTAACTTTTTTTTTCATCAACATTGTTGACTTAAAATTTATTTTTGCAAGGTTTTGTCCACAGCTGGCTTACTGACTTAGTTGAGTGGGAACTGTTGACCTTGGTTGGTGACTCGCTTACTATCACTCATGAACATAAACATTAGTGTTAGGAAAGGCATCCAACCATAAAATTTTTGCTTCAATTCACTATGGCAGTTATCTGCAAAGTTCTTTCACAAAAGTGGTATCACAAAACTTGTTGTAATGAATGTCACAAATACATTTTGTGAGATGTAGGGCGACTCCTTCTAATTTTCTGAAGATCTTCTTATCTCGCAGTACACGCAATACTACAAATGAAAACCACTTTTTTGGCACTTGAGAGCAACACAAAGCCTAACTATATCTTACATGGTGCACAAGGAGTCTACATGCAACCTGTGGGCTTTATTATATGAACAATATTCAATGAAGTTTACAAAAACCAATTAATTGTTTTCTAAACTTGAACATGAATTTCTATGGCCCTTTTCTCCATGGATACAAAACATTCAAACAAAAATGCTTAAGACTCTCAGTGGGTGGCAGTATGGGATCAACACTGATTTAAAATTGTTCATGCAAAAATGTATGATCTCGCAGAAGAACAATAACGTAGTAAAATGTGTAATAAGAATATACCATAATGTTTATTAAGAGGTTTCCATCGTTGGGGAAAAAATAATTGTTAATAGACCGTGTCTATTGTACACAGCACCCTTTGCCCATATGTTCGCTTTGATATAGTTCTGTTTTCGGTTCGAGATAAAGGAGAGAGAGCTAGGATACGATCATACAGTAAAACGAAGGAGAAATAATAAAGAAGGAGTAGAAGGGGGTAGCAAAATATATTGAAACCTTGATCGTTCATCGTTATTGAATAATGAATTAAAGAGTTCAGTTATTTCATGAATTTTCTTGCCAAGAGTCAAACATAAGCTTCCCTTAAGTAGTGGCAATGTCAGCCCTCCCAAATTCAAAAAGACCCGCCTTAATCAATCCATCCAGTTCAAAATAATCCATTCCAATTTCTAACGCTGGGTACCGGTCTGCTGTTAGCTACCTTTACTTTAAGGAAAAGAATGTTTCTATGTTTTCTGCCACTAGCAGATATTATGAAGCAAACGTATTGGATACTAGTGTCAATAAATAAATTAACAACTTTACTTTCATGAATACACTTACTAACCATATTTGATGCCTTTTTACAAAATTTTTGAAATTTTTGAATATTGCGCAACATTTCATAGCCATAGATGACGTCATTCACATCAAATTAATTTTTTTTTTCTTTTAATTTGTTTGAAAAGAGTTAAACTATAAACGTGCCAAAGATCTTTGTAATAGCATGTTTCAATATAAAGTTATAGTGTGTCAAAGTGTCGCGGGCCTACTAGCTGGTGTCTCCCATATAAAATGTTTATGACATACCGAAACGAATTTCAAGATTCAAAATCCTCCTTCCCTAAGCAAAGATCCGCAAATGAGTTTCATGAATAGTTAAAACAAAATTTGCATATTAATTTTATTTTGCTAAATGTCTTTCTCATAGTTTTGATAGGTTGATTTGATAACAAAAATGGGTGGGGGAGGAGGCTTAGTTGCCCTCCAAATTTTGGTTACTTAAAAATGCAACTAGATTTTTTTTACGAACGGTTTTGTCAGTAATAAATATACCTACCTTACAAATTAATTTACGTAACGAACTTCTATATTTGTGTATTTTTATAAAGAATATGAGGAGGTTGGCTCCCTCGTCAATACCTCACTCTTTACACTATAATGGTGTAAATGTTGCTAAAGGGCCTCAAACAGATGAAAGAATCAAGAACTTAAAATAACAAAGATACAAAGTGAAAAATTTAGTGACAAAGAATAATACTACCACGTAGAAAAAAGAAAGAGATGAAAGGACTATGGCAACTTAGCTTTGGGCATCGGACAGCATCAAAGATCATTAGGTAGATCGTTGGATCAATCAATAAAATGATTGATTTTCCATCTTATTAATGGACTATTTCATTAATGAGTTGAGTAATTGACTGATCTTCCAATTGATTGATTGATGGAGTTAGTTTTCGGTTAATATTACTAGAAATTTTATTCGCTTTGTTGATTGTTTGATAAAGGTTATTATAATATTTAGTTGGACATTTTCAGTAGTGTGAATATTTGTGGTTAATTCAAATTTATATCTTGCTTAGCAGCGTGGAGGAAGATAATAGTAGGCGTGGCACTTCCTCTTCAGCACACAGCCCCCCACTTAACTTTTTAGGACGGCAGACTCTCAATCAAAGACCCCTGATGAGCAGTGGGTCCGACATTGAAACTACCCTAAATAAACAGAAAAACCACCAAAGATACTCTGGAGTGCCGAATAAACGGGGGGTCTGAATAAACGGGGGGTCATCATTACGGTCTAAAGTTAATAAACGGGATGTTCAAATATACCAAGGCTCTGAACTCCAGTCTCAATCTTGTGAAACTTTTAAATAAGGATGACACACAAGAGGACAGAGATCGTACTAATTGACTAATTAGCAACTGTTTCAGGCTCAAATGTTGCATTGGGAGTTATTCGAATGCTTTCAGACATCATTTACATTTTGAGTACTGGGAAAACGCCTTGAAATTAATAAACAGGGGGCCCTAAACAGTTGCTAATTAGTCAATTAGTACGATTTTTGCCCTCGTGTGTGTCATCCTTATTTAAAACTTTCACGAAATTTAGACTGAAGTTCAGACGCCCCGTTTATTAACTTTAGACCGTGATGATGATCCCCTGTTTATAATTTCAATTCTAGTAGATTAAGAATATTTATTCCAAGTTTCTACTATGATTGTACTTGTTGTTGGAGTAATTGATATCTTGCTTCCATTATTTCCCATTTTAATTTTATTCAAGTAAGATTATATTTTTGAGAAGCTTTCTATTCTGTGTAAGCTGGATAATCTTCTGCTTGGAGGGACAATTTTCATCAGGACTGGGTTACTTTTGGAAGGGGAAAGTATCCCCTTTTTATGGAACTAAACAAATTTACATACAGTAAATGGGTATATATAAGCTTAACATATTTTAAATATCTAGAATGCATACATCCCTTGATTTATCCAAACCTTCTTTTAGTTACTACTGGAACAGGTCTATTCCCTGACAGTTTATTACAACAAATATTTTTGATACATAAAGAAGGGCCAATTTGTAGGACTTTACCTGAGCACATCTGCCTACCTACGTTATCAAGAGAATTTAAACTGCAGCATCATCTTATGATCTCAAGGCCATACATTTGGGCACCAGCGAGTCTATATGAAAAATAAAATATCACTGATATACGCCACGTGTAAGAAAAGGGCCTAGACTGCAGCCTTGATTGACACCGCAATTTTGTTTATTAGGCTATAGGAATGGACACAGTCTTGGGCTCTGCAAAGCTTGGGAGGTTGGGAGACACGAATTGAATTACAAATCAGTCTAAACCACTTTGATATATGTTAAACACGTTAAAAGAACCCGATCTAATCGAGTTACCGAGAGAACGTTTTCTATGTAATTTGATTTTTGAACCATTTTGAAACTCGGAACTTCTTATTCCTGAAATTTTCAAAATTTTACCTTTGTGCAGCATTTAATTCCCGCAATTTTTACTCCCTTTTTTCGTCCAGACAACTTCGCAACTTCGCAAATTTTTGTTTCCACAACCACTACAAAGGAGCATCGGTTGCACCCATGTTTCCGTGACTCCACAACTGTTCACTTTTGAATTCCCCGCGAATTATGATAAAGCTATGCCATTTTTGTCTTTGGGTATCACAGTACGGTGGATGATAGTGGGCCTCTTGATCAGAGGTTTATAGGTTCAATCCCTGCTGTGGCAAAGCCACGTGTCCTCGTTTATTACCTTTTCGTATTACTTGTTTTTGTCTCGTTTGCTTGCTCCGAATTGTTTTATCGTTTATTCGTTAATTGCTCCGAATTGTTTTAATCCCTTGTTAAAATATATACCAATATTTTTGCTTTTACCAGTTTTGGCTTTGTAAGCAATTTACTGTAAACTTCTCCTTACAATTCTCCTTACTTCCCTTACAATTCTTTATCCGGTAACGTGCTGCGGCCGTTTGGAGTATTTGCCACGTTAGATTGCTAGGGTCTCGACTTAGAGATGAGAATTCGTTCTAGCAATTATCTTTATCCTCAAACTCACGTGAACACTATAAAAGTAACAAAAGTAAGGTAAATAGTACCTGATCGCATAATACACGTTAGAACATATTTTCGGAAACGTCCGAAATTGTTCTTAAATCGGAATAATATTAATTACTATAATACCAACGATAACAACAACAAGAAAAGAAAGATAAATCTAACCTCCTTGCTTCCTTGTGGCAATAATAGAAGGATTAGGATTTATCTCAGAACCAGCGTCTTTATATTTGTATCAAGAATTGTATCATTATCAACTAGAAGTGAAATATACAGTCCATATAGAACAAGTGGATCTTGAATTATCTCTCTAATTACCAACAAAGCTGTTTGAATTATTTCTTCCTTTAACTATTTGCCTCAGGCTGCTGAAAAAAGATGCAAATATGTTTCTTTTAAGAGTAGCAGCTAAGCTGGAAAGTAATACTTCAAATTCCACACAATGACGTGACGTTTTCAGTCACGTAACTGTTTGTGCTAGTTTGTGGTTTATGAGAGCTTACTTTTGAGTGACAAATATATAGAGGGTGGTGGGTTTTTCAAGCAAATTTTAGGCTCCTAAGGTGTCAAACGAAACTAAAGCAATGTGTCAATCCCGGCAATTGACATGGATCATATTGTAAGATGTGTGGTTACATGACCACTATAGAGCATACAAAGTGAAATGTAAAAGGAACGGACTCACCAAAAGAATTGTACTGACGAAGATGACAAGAAACCAGGACGAAGGATATTCAGCTAAGCCATATCAATTAGTGTATCCAGTACGCATTGGCTAAATATCTGAGACACTGTAAGAGGAATCATCCCCTCGGTGCCAGTTGTGTTGCCACCTTCCATTGTGTATGTTTTCCCGCTGCCAGTCTGACCGTAGGCAAAGACTGAAACATTATACCCATCCAATGCAGACTGAATATAAGATTTTATTTAATATAAAGTGTCAGATCAAAGTTCACTAGTCAGTTAGGCGACAGTAATTCAAGAAGCATTGGGTCACAATTTTAAATTTTACAAAAAAAATTTTTTTAATACACTTTGAGAGAATGTTGCACATATACCAACGATCATGGATTCCAGTGCAAGTGGTAATTTTCTGCCCATTTTTATCCAAGAGATCCAGACATTTCATATCTTTATCATTTGCTATCTCTTTAGCATGTTTGAAGATAAGGTGTGAGTCACCCCTCATGAAGTTGTCTTCGCATTGCTGACACTTTTTGGGTTATCATGTCTTTAAGTGCCCAGCGGATTTTTCTCTCGATTTTGCGTTTGGATTGCTTTAATTTTAATTTTAAGTTTCAATGTCTGTGTTCTTGTTTGTTTCTGAGAGTGCGTTTCTTGTTGCTCTTCGTCGCATTCGGACTCCTTTTCAAATATTGCAAATGTGTCATCGATATAACGGAAATAAACAATGGGCTTTGGGCCGGATTAAAACAGTTGAAGTTCATGAAAGCCAACAAAGATATTTGCTAATGCTGGACCCAGGGGATTTTCCATGCTTACCCCGTTCTGTTGTCGATATATTTCATGGTATGATCAGCGAAAGTAAACACAATTTTCCGAATAAAGATGAAGTACGGGTTGTAAAATTTCTGAAAGCCATTTGGCCATTTCTCCTCCATCACCCGGCTCAGGTACTCCACACCCACAGTGGGACCACACAAATTGTGTCTACCACATAAGTAGATTGACATAAATTTGGGGTGGGCTAGTATCAAATAAGGTGGACTTAGTCTAATGGTCCCCCCACCTACCCAACCCGCCTCGCTGCCCAATAGTTACTGGCCAGGTATGATCATAACGTTAATTTTCCTTCTTTTGTAAGCCCACGAAACCTAGGCACTTTGAAAGCGTGACCCAATAAGACTTCTACACTTTAACACTTCATTATCCTCAAACACCAATTACCTTGTCACCCTGACTTGCCTTTTAACTTTTTTTGTCCTTTTTATACTAAAGAACTACCGAAGGTAATTCTCAGTATTGGTCTCAGACTAGAACTATGGCCTCGGTTCTGTACGAGGTAGTCTTAGAGACCAATCCCCTCCAAAACAGAGCACAGCAACAAAATCTGTCTAACTTCTCGCCCTGACTTCCCAAGGAATAAATTTCTTTGAATTTTAACTTTAATGTGTTTGATTTTTAACTTTTTTTGTCCTTTTTATACTAAAGAACTACCGAAGGTAATTCTCAGTATTGGTCTCAGACTAGAACTATATCGGTTGCCACTAGATACCAGGTGTTGCTATTGATGTTTTCGTGCTTCATATTTCTCTCCATGACATCTACGGATCTCAATTTCGGCCAACCCCGCCTTCTGGTGCCGTGTTGGAGTTGTAAATATAGTAGCTGTCTCAGAAGTCTATCTTGAACCATTCTGTGAACTTGTCCTACCCATCTAAGTCCTTTTTCAATCAAGATATCTGACATTGAAGAAAGTCTGGCTCTGGTAAGAATTTCGATATTTGCAATCTTGTTTCTCCATGTGATACCCACGATTTGTCTCAGTCTACCATTATTGCTGCAATTCGAATGTGTACTTTAAAGTGCTCCATTATCAGTCAATTCCAGCTATAATATGTGGTGATATATCGATAAGACAAACATGCAATTTACGGGAATTTGGTATTTCTAAAAATCCCCCCCCCGGCTTATTAAATTTCTAAAATTTTCCCCACCCCCTACTATTAGCACCCCCCGCTTACTAGGTACCCAAGAGTATTGTTCTATATCATAAACAGTCTTTTGAATAAATAAACCATGGCATCTACAGTCTCTAATACAAGGAATGGTTGGAAGAACGGTTGAAACGAGGATCCGACCATGAAAGCGCTCAAATCCTGCCTGTGTTTCGCACTCCTTATTTCGGCGACCGGTGTCGCCGCTGCAGATGAAACGAAGGTTGCGATCGAAGGCAGTTACCTGCTGATCCAGGAAGACAAGTATCAACGCGTCCTGTCTTTGGGATCTGGCGGTGTCGCCATGCATGCGGCCAGCGAGGAGACGGTCGTCGGCTTTACCGGCGGGCAGGGCGCCTGGGCTCAGACCGGAACTGGAAGCGCGAACGCCAAGGTGGTGGACTTCACCAGTCTGTCCAATACCGTATTTTATTGTTTGAAAATAATTAGTGCGTTTTCGCCTTTTCGAATGTATTTATGATAAAGAGAAACTTGGTGGACTTTGTTATTCAGAAAGTTTAGAATTCACGAAATTTGGCAGAGATCCAGATTGAAATGGGATTGTTAAATGGTGACGAAGACCACACTGCCTTTCCAACATAAATACAAACAACGAGTAGAAACAACAGGCAATTTTTTCTTAAGACAGTGAAACCTTAACCCTAAATAAATATTTCGACCCTATATCCAATGTCCGTCACTGACTTATAAATTCCTTACTCTTTGATGAAAGGAAAAATACTACTTAGAAATATTTTCTTCCTTGCAGATTTCTAACTACTACAGTTAGTTAGCAATGCAAACTAATAAATAGAGTACTAATGAAATATGAAGTCCAAAGATATGATTTCTACATTTGCTATTAGCCAGGTTAAGCATTCAACTTGGCGTATCGCATAGAAATTTGTTTGAATATTGCATTAAGTAAAGGATTAATTCGCGATGAAAGTATAAGAAACGAGAAGGCCTTAACGAGTCTTAGAAAAAACCTTCAAAAGAATCGTATTTTAATGCTGATTTTTAATATATAACTTTAATCAAGTTTAGTTTTACCCATCAAAAGTTACGAGCCTGAGAAAATTTGCCTTATTTCAGAAAATAGGGGAAAACAACCCCTAAAAGTCATAGAACCTTAACGAAAATCACACCACCAGATTCAGCGTATCAGAGAACACCATAGTAGAAGTTTCAAGCTCCTATCTACAAAAATGTGGAATTTTGTATTTTTTGCCAAAAGGCAGATCACGGATGCGTTGTTATTTGTTTGTTTTTTTTTTTCACGGTGTTCCATTTGACGTCTCCACCCTTGGTTTTGGGACTCTTACCCTACGAGATAAGTGTATCAGCGATAAGATTTCACCGTAATATTCATCTTCACACTCTACTTATTCGTATCATTGTAAGACTCCCAATCTTAACCACAGGAATACGGTCTTCCGTTTGACGTCTCCATTGTGGGTCTTGGCAATCATACACAACGAGATAAGTGTACCAGCGATAAGATTGCACCGTAATATTCATCTTAACACTAAACTTATTCGTATCATTGTAAGACTCCCAATCTTAACCCCCAGAATTGGGTGACATTATTTAGGTCCCCCCAGAAGTTCAGGTCCCCCCACTTTTTTCCCAAAATCGTAGGTCCCACCATAAAATAAGACATTTCAAAAAGTTAGGTCCCCCCAGAATCATGGGAGGGGGGGTGAAACCATGCTGCTGTAGCATCATTGACAACACTCGACGCCTATTCCGGCATATTCAGGCATATTCCGGCATATTCAAGTATATTCAGATATTCAGGCATGTCTACTTGGAGGATCAACACCTAATAAATATAATAAAAAGTATACGACCCAAACTTCAAAGAAGAAATGATCCTGAAGTCTGGTGGTGAAGAGCTAGTGTCCTCACCATCTTATTTTTGGAAGCTCTTGTTCGATGTGAAGAATCCCGACGGCACCCCCAAATTCTTTGAACTATCAAACTTTTTGTTGAACTTATGCGCGTTACCTCACTCACGTGCTGGTGCCGAAAGACAGTTTTCTCAACCAACAAACATTAAAACTATGTTGCGAAATCGGTTGGAAGTGAAAACTGTGGATTCCCTCATCCATGTAAAGCAGATGGTTACTCGTAGCGCTGCATCGGTTTTTGTATGTGTTTAGAATTAAGTTAAATACCCTTAAAAGTAAAATTTAGGACATCAACCCTGTGCATGACATCTATGGTTGATATTGCATAATCATTGTAGGGTGCTGGAATACCTGCCCTATTTGCTTCCGTAAGATTGTAAATCCTAGCAAATGGTCTTCGTAAAATAAAAAGATTTAGTAATGTATATTAATTACCAGCATACTCAGTTAAAATAGGGTCTATATATTTGTTTCAAAGGGAAACTTCAAATGGACCACGGAGGCTAAGGAAAATATCACGAAACTGTACAAACAGAGCTTCAAGTTGGCCAACATTTGGGGCTAAATTTCTCAAAATGCCCCACGTTACGTTTAGAGACTGGAAACGTGCATTATTACCATATCAACGTAGACTTTGCAAAATTTTTTATTTAATTAAACAATTAACGGACAAAGGTATTGATATGAATTTTAATGTTCCAAAGGCTCGATTGACCTCGCATTTTGAAACTCAAAAGAATGGCCTCGCCTCGCCGTCGCCTCACAAAATTGATGCCAATCACCTCGATCATCAAGAGCAGCGTCCTAAAACTGTTTAAACTTTGAATCTCCCCAATCCTCGAAAGCAACATTACGAGGAATTCAATCCTTCTTCGAATCACTAAAACAGTGCACGCGCTTACTATCAGATAATGCATTCAGTAGTGGAGTAATCATACATCAATCCTTAGGGAAAAGTTTTTATAAAAAGGAGCAAAACAAACTTCAAGTGAATGACTAGAGTGGGGTTAATACGTGTCACAAAAGACGTTACCTCTAATTCATCACGATGAGACGAAAAGCATTTAACCATCCGAGAAGACTGTCCCCCTTTTACCACAACAGTACTCTTAACAAAAAAATCTCCTCTCCCGAAAAATATCTGTATAATTTATAATAACCAATACAATATGTAAACAATGGGCAAAGTTCACAGCTTGCAGCCCTTCCCCGGAGAAATGGGAGGGACGAGTCATGCTCAACGACATAGTTATTAGATCTTTCGACTAAGCTGAACAAAATGGCTATCTCAGAATTTTCATCGAGCGACACTGGGTGAAAAAAAGCGTGGGAGGTGGGCAGGCTGCCCTCCAATATTTTGGTCATTCAAATAGATCACACAACTTTTGATTACTGGCAAGAAAACTACAACAATAGAGCTATAGAAGCAGATACAATTGTTGACAACTATATGCTACAAGACGTATCTTTCCCTGCACCAGAATATATAGAACGACACATAGTAAAAGTAGAGGATGAATTGAGAGATTGTGATAAGGACGAGATAAGTGAAGTAAAGGAGAAAGCTGAAAAGCTTTGAATACCCAAGAAAACTACAACAATTGAGCTATAGAACCGCATTAGTCTTTGCCGATTCTTTCTCAATAAACCATTAAGGAAAACACATTCAGGTAAAGTTAAAACATCATTTTCAACGCTCCCTTAATCTTTTAAAACATTTCATATTACCTCGATGACAGATATACATGATAGTGCTCTACATACATGTACTAAAACGTAAGAGATTGTTGGAATGCTGATAGTAGTGATTTTGATACTCAGCAGCTTACACTTTCAGGTTTTTTTTAAAAAACGCCCCAGAATTGAAATTTTTCAGTTAGTGTATTTCGATGAATTTTCAAGCAACCCAACATGTGCAACTTGTTTTCATACAAATCATGGAGTACTTTCAGCCTATCCAGAAGAAAGAAGTTGTGCATGGTCCACACGTTCTTCTTGTCGAATTTGTTGCGCGCTAGTTTGAAAACTTCCTGCCTTTCTTTGGTGAGGGCCTCGTTGACAAAAATAAGCGAACCTTTGAGCTTTTTTCGATTACGCAGGATTTCGACAGATGTCACTTCAGATACAAAGGTAAGCTCAATTGGCACCTGAGACTGGTCAAAAGACCCTAAACGCCTTACAGTCTTGACCATAGTATTATTAAGATGGAGTCCCATATGTGCATTCAGACGATCTAAGACTTTTTCGCCTAGAGTAGGTAGGTCCCAGTTCATTTTGTACCTCGGCAAGAAGTAAAAGTTAGATCTTGGAATCGGTGAGGGTGTGGTACTTGAGTTGTGCAAACGTCTTGAGGGAACGTACTGTAAAATTTACTTTGACAACTTCTTCAACAGCCCAGTTTTGATTGAGAAACTTTTTGATAAACGGTATCTATGGATTTGGCACAGTGAGATCTAGTCGGAGGTTTATGCCAAGCATGCCAACTGATCGTGAAATGAAACGTTGCGACATTTCTTTTCAATATCTAGAAAAAGTGGCTGTTTGTAAATGGTTTGAATCTCCAAATCAATAACTATATATAAATACATTCTTATCAAAGACTTAGAGAAGTATACCATACCTTTCTCTTTCCTTCTATTTGCATCGGTTAACATGCGATATCATCTCTAGAAAGAAATAAAAGAAGCCTTTTAACTCTCAATTATACTCATGTTCTTAATATAAAAACCATGTTTATGCTTACTCTTTTCATTGCTCTAGAGTAATATGTCATGCAAAGATTACTACTTAAATAGAATCCCTTTCTATTTGTATTAGTTTGTATACAGTGTCATATATATTAACAACAAAACGCATGCTAACTCGAGGATAAGCAGAAGAGACGAGTTTATTAAGTTGTGTGCCCTGCGAATCGTCATCAAGGTCATATCTTATGGTCATTCAAACATCTGCTTGCGAAAAAGCGTTTGCTAAGCTGTTCTTAATGATGGGATCAGCAGAAAAGTGAAATCGTTATTTTTTTGTTTGTTTCTTTAATAAACCATCTCCAATCCTCTCATGATGACAAATTTAGCAATAAATTTACTTTATACTTTAGACGTCACCTACACTCCTTTCAAAAAAGAATAAACAGCATAATGCTTTTGAAGTCAGTTTTCCGTGACAAAAATGTCCGTGAAGCAACATCACAAAATTGTGACAAGAAAACCATTTTCCCAAAAGTTCCTGCACTTTCATAAAGAGATCTTCCTTGTTCAAGTTCTTAATTTTGTGCATGGCCAGCAAATACAAAGTCTCGAGCTTCTTTGTTAGTATTTTGTTTCTATCCTTATAACAAATTTTGGTCAGGTTGCTGCAAAATCTCTCCAGCGGACTCATGTTTGGTGAGGTTGACATTAAAATGAGCAACATTTCACATATGTTTGGAAAATGCTTTCGGAGATATCTCTTAAATAAATGGAGGCCAGGCAAAATCCCAAACTATGAGTAGGCGGTCAAAGCTATGAGTGGTGAATCTTTGTTAGCCGAAGTTTCACCTACAAATACAAGGGACACATACTAAAACAAGGGGGCTTCGACATAGCTCCTTAGCACTCTAGGTGTTATTTATCTAAAAGGACTTTTTGAAGTTAGTTTGAAATAAATTTTGATGCATGATCCATTAACAGATTTCCATTTATCTCAAAGTTGCCCGTGTACGAATGAGTGTGCTGCTAGTGCTTTCTAAGTATGAGAATATGTGCACTTAAAATTTGCTTCATCCAGCCATATAAAACACTGAATTATGAGTGTGGATTACATAGATTGTCTGCACTCTATTAATATCCCTGGTGATTGACCACCTGTGCTGTATTTCTTTTCATTTTTTCTTCATTTTTATTTATTTACTTAATTTATATATTCTTAGTGTAAGCAGGTAACAGTCTACTTTAAGATTTAGGGATCGATCGTTATGATATTTTGATTTAATACTGTTTTTAAAGTAAGGCTTTTTAATTCGCCGTTTAACTATCAGAATACGTCCCTGAGTGTCTTTTTTAGATCTCATCATTGAGAATTTTGAATGGAGGGGAGAGTGCAAGCAGCGTTGCGACCCCACAACCCCTATCTTTACTGAAATTCCAAATGATTTGCGCTACAAACGAGGATTCGAAGGGGGCTGCCTGTTTTGCAAAACCTGACAGATTCAAACAATGAGTGATGCTATGTGCACGCTTTTTACCCCGGATGCCATTGACATTCAGAGTAGCAATGGAGAATGTGAACATAATAGAAAGCTATAAAAGTTGGGGATATCAGTTTTAAATACACTGTTTCGATTACGCTTGCCATGAAATAGCGGTTTAGCTAAACAAGCCAAGTGTAAAAAAATTTCAATGCAAGTAGCAGCTTGACCTTTCTCTCAATCCAATATTTCAAATATGCTCGAGCAATTTGCTTTGGACTTCAGCGTTTCCCAGTACTGTGTTGAAGGTAAACTGCTGTGGGAGGGGTGGGGAGCCCGACGGGGTCCCTTCTCGGCTCTTTGGCTAGGAATGGATGTAGTATCTGTTTTCAGTGATGACAGATTCTTTCCATAATCTGCGTACCCAAGATTAATGTCAATCTTTAAGCAAATAGTTGTTGGATCAGATGAATGACTTACTTAGTAAATAGTAATGAAATGACTGCTGTCGATCAAAGCAGATTCAACAAGAGTTGCGTGATTCTTCATGAATATCATGTGTATAGCAATCTCTCATTCAAAGACCCCTGATGAGCAGTGGGCCCGACATTGCATCTACCCTAAGTAAACAGAGAAACCACCAAACAGGCTAACTAATAAATAAAGGGCAGCTGAGGCGTCCAATGGGGACGCCCCTCAATTTGTGCTACCCCAGTTTTTATTTGCAATTTTCAACTTCTTTAAGTTTTCCTTTATGTTATCGCGGTATCTCTTCTTTGGTTTATGAGTAGGTCTCTTTCCTAATTGAAGTTCTCCATACAACAACTGCTTTGGAATCCTCTCCGCTCCCATTCTAATCACATGCCCAACCCACCTCATACTGCTTCTAATCAGGTGAGCTTCAATGCACAGTACTTTTGTTCTTTCGAGGACAGTTGCGTCAGGTGTACAGCTGGACCCCTTGATACCAGTAATCTGCCGTAGACAGCTCTGATCGTTCGACATGTCACGCTTCACTTACAGTATACAAGCATTGGTCCTATAGCCTATAGTACGTTAAGATGGAAAAGCCGTGTGGAGGTGGGGGGAGGTGGGGGTGCTGGCTGGTTCATTATTTGAGAAACACGGAGGATAGCGATGAAAAATTGAGATGATGGAGAGTTCGAGTTTGTTTACTCAAGTACAGATTTAAAAAACTGCGCAACAGCTCAGTTACAATTACTTTTGGAAAAAGTATGTTTCCAAGTGCTTTGATACATTTTATTTATGATTAACAACACAATTGTGGGACAAGATTTTTGACGTTGCTTTGTTCTTATAATGGCCTGTTTCTTATATTTAAGGCTTGGGAATGAGGTTCCTAACACCAAGCCATCTATGAATATGCAATTTCAGGACTGATACTTGGTTAAAGGCCAGTCTTGAAGCGTCCGTGATTGCTTTGTGTGAGGTGTAGCCATTGTGTAGCCATTATATGCCATTGCCAGGTACAGGTACAGGGTACATGAGGTACAGGTTGGCTGACCATATTTGTTGTGTTGTACAGTGATGACTTAATTCATGAGATACAGTAAGGACTAGTATTAGACTATTTTATGATTGCAAATGGTAAAGAATGTGATTAAAGGCTCTTTTCCTATTTCAAAAGTTTTAGTCTTAGAGGGTAATAGCTACGTATGTTGAAAAAATGAAGATATTGGACTATTTTATGATCGCAAATGGTAAAGAAAGTGATTAAAGGCTCTTTTCCTATTCCAAAAGTTTTAGTTTTCGAGGGTAATAGCTTTGTCCGTGGAAAAAATGAAGATATTAGACTATTTTATCATTGCAAATGGTAAAGAATTTGATTAAAGGCTCTTTTCCTATTTCAACAGTAAGACAATAATATCCCAAAGCGGATCAAAGTCAACAGATAAGAGCTATTGCAAATATTAGTGGAACCACCCCTCTCAGACTCTATTTAAAAGCTTAAACAAAATATACTTGTATTCTACTGGAAATAATATCCATTTACAGCTGGGTGGTTTTCAAAATATTGGTCAAAACACTCACAACAAAAATAAAGAATATCATAATGGTAATCCCAAACAACAGGAAAGAATTAATGAGTGAAGATGATAGTTTCAGATATAACTATTTTAACTTCCTGAAACTTATCATCCTAATCGGCATTACGAAATCTTTCTAGAAGTTAACGCCAACTCAGTAACAGAAGTCGCTGTTAATACACACACACACACGCGCGCGCGCGCGCATGCACACACACATAAACACACACACACAGAGGTGCGCATGCACACACACATAAACACACACACACAGAGGTGCGCATGCACACACACATACACATACACACACACACACACACACACACACACACACAAACAGAGAGGCGCGCGCACATACACATACAGACACATACACGTTCTCTCACAGAGGCGCTATTTCCTAAGAAAAAACAAAAAAATTAGGGCTTTAAGAGCTAGAACATTGAGAAAGGAGAAGACAATACATGGCCTGGTAAAAAAGCTAAGGGACTTCAAACTGTTATCTGATGACTAGGGCCAAATGTTCTTAAAAAAACTTTGGACACATGAAATATGAGATATTTAAGAATGAGATTGATAACAAAGGGTGAAAACAAGGTTCCAGATACTCAGATGCTGTGAAGCAGTTTGCCATTTCCCTTCACTTTTATAGTCCATGGGCATATAAATATATCAGGCAAACATTACACTTGCCGCATAAATTGTATGTTGCTTTCATAGTTTGATAGATCGTTGCCAGTGCTCACCAAGGTCTCATTTATCGAGACACACATTTGTCGAAACAATTTGTCGAATCAAACTCAATTGTAGCGGCGGGAGTTTGATTTTTAGATATTTTCCTCGCCAGAACTTTTGAATCAATAAATATGGATGATGAATCTATGAAGTAATCTTCAATGGAATAAATTTCAAAATGTATATTTTCAGAGAGTGGTTGTTGTGGGTAGAATTGTTCATAATAACCATATTTTCCACTGACACCTTTGCTTTTGTTTACATCCTTGCCGAGTTAGCCTCGTTTTCGGTTATGATGATGCAACCTAATTAAGAAGGGTCTATGCTCGGCATGGCTCATTTTGGCTAGACATGGCCATGGCTATACAATGCTGTACAAAGTCGTGCAAAGTCTAGTTGAAAGTCGAGCCCATTTGCACAGGTCCTGCCAGAACAGATTTGATCTTTTTGCCAGAATAGGTACGGATAAACTCTGAACTCCTTCTATGTGCTATGCGTACGTATTTTGGAACATTAACGAAACAGGACCCATTTGGATGTACTGGTACCTTCACTATCTAGACAAGAATTTACAGTGTTAGCCACTGGTACCGGTTCTGAGGTAGACGACTTACTTTCTACTTGCGACTTACTCTTGCACAGTGATGTGTGATGTCTACCTCGACAGGATCTACAATTATACTTAAAGCTACATCTGAATACACGATGTCCCTTATTTAGACATAAAAAACATCTACCCTGTTTAGTTACAAACTTCTTCCTTTCATCAATGTCTGTGATGTTGTTACAGTCAGCCTCTTTGTGATCTCCAGAACAAAAACAGCACATAAGTCATACAACTTACTTATGTCCGTTGCATACCTTGTTTTCTTACCCGGTTCTCCTTGTGATGTTAATTGCTTTTTCTCTTCCTCTGTTGGAAGCCCTCTTTATTCCCTCCGGCGTACTCTTCTTCGACTGCCTCATTTTTGTTTGTCCTACTTATTCTTTCGCTCGTCTTTTCCTTTGCCCGTAATGTTTTGTCCGTCATCTTTTCACCGTCTTCTTGCTGCCTAATGCTTACAGTAGTTGACGATAGAAGGTCCAGTATTAAATACAGTTAAAGTAGCTTGCCTTCCGGACTGTGGGGGAGTAAGTGATCCCCAAAGACATAGTTAATATGGTTTTTGACTATGTTGAACAAAATGGCTATCTCAAAATTTTGATCTGTTGACTTTGGGTAAAAAATGAGCGTGGAGGTGGCCTAGTTGCCCTCCAATTTTTTTGGTCACTTAAAAAGGACACTAGAACTTTTCATTTTCGTTAGAATGAGCCCTCTTGCAGCATTCTAGGACCACTTGGTCGATACGACGACCCCTTGGGAAAAAAAAGATATTCGAATTCCATATCTTCTGGCAAAAAATATGGAGCCTTGCAGTTTACAGCTTCATTGCAAGCTGAAGTCCAAAATAATGAAATGGGCACCAAACCAGACTCTTCTCTGATCTAAGTTCCTTTAGATATTTGGTTAGAATTTTGTACTAAAAACCATTTGAGAATGAGCAGATGCTAGATGTGCACGATGTCTTGAACCTATTTTTAATGTTTTGAATGAAGGAAATTACTCTTAACTCTTGGTTGTGATAAACATGACTATCCATTTGAGAAAGCAAATCCGTTGAATTCAGGTAGACTGTATCATCATTTAATGTGAACTATCTATACGAAATGAGGCAGTACTTTCACGCGGAATCGCTATCTAGGCCATCAATGAACATAATAAACACATATAGATCCTTGATTGAAGCAACTTTTTTGTTGACCAATTTTTTCCACTCTTGGAAGCTTTGCTATCCTGGAAAATGCAAGAACTCAACCTTTCTCTATCAACTTACATTTCTTACTATATTTTCTAAACTATACGCAATCAGACACTGATTTCACGCGGAATCATTATCTAGGCCGTCAATTAACATAATAAACACATATAGATCATTATTGAAGGACCTATTGGGGTATTTTTATCTTACGAATAGGTGATCGGATCTTAATGAAACTTGATTTATAGAAGGATCTTATGTCTCAGATGTTCCATTTTCGACTTGAATTGGTTCCGAGGACATAGGGGATTGGAGGAGGGAAACGGAAATCTTGGAAAACGCTTAGAGTGGAGAGATGGGGATGAAACTTGATGGGAAGAATAAGCACAAGCTATAGATACCTGATCGACATAATTGGAACGGATCCGTTCCTTTTGGAGGAGCTGGGGAGTGTTAATTTGGAAAAATCAGAAAAATTGCCAAATATTTAAGATTAATTTAAAAATAAAATATTTTATTTTAAAAAAACTTAAAATCAAGATTTTTTTAAGCTAACGAATATTTTAATAATATACTAATTATTATCAAGATAATAAGATATTATTTTATGAAAACTATATCATCAAATTTTAACTAAATTCTTAAGGGGGCATTCATGACAAATAACATTGGTAGTCAGTGGTATAAGTTCGATTTCCATACACATACACCAGCTTCATTAGATTATAGAGATAACCCAGCTCCATCTTGTCTAGATTGGTTAAAAGCAAATAAAAATCAAAATAATTCAATTTATTTAATTTTTTAATTGCATAAAAAGGAATTAAATGAACATTTGGCGGAGAGGACCGTATACCAAGTCAATTCAGTCATTTCTAAAATTATTGCTAAATATTTATTGTTTACATAAATGTTAGAATTTCTTTCTCTGGGGATATCCTGCAAGGTGGAAACTATAGAAACTTTAGACAAGGTGGGATGAGATATGAGTTTTGCCTCGGAAGGCTTAATGTGGTAAAACTTTCTTGATAGTAGTAGGAGGAAGCCTATTTCAGCGGTATTCCGGCAATATCCGCATGAATTGTCGGGCGGAATGCGCCAGCGCGCGATGATCGCGATGGCGTTGCTGTGCCGGCCCAAAGTCCTGATCGCGGATGAACCGACCACGGCGCTCGATGTGACCATCCAGGCCCAGATCCTCGATCTCTTCGCCGATCTCAAGCGGGATTTCGACACCGCGCTGGTGCTTATCACCCATGATCTGGGGGTGGTGGCGGGGCTCGCGGACCGGGTGGCGGTGATGTATGCCGGGCGCAAGGCCGAGGAGGCGCCGGTCGATCCGCTTTTCGATCCTACACGCTTTACTTCTTGTAAAATCTGTAGAAAATTGTGTCGCTTTTGCAAATATAAGTTTTTCGTAAAAAATCAGTATATTAATAAATGCAACATCAAGTTGTATGTGGGGGGTTTGCTTGATTTTTAAGATAGATGTAAGTTTTTCAGATGTCTCAATCAATTTGTCCATTAAAGGCTGCTTTTGAAACAAGGGTACATTAAGAAAAAAAAATTCTTCAGTCAAACAATTCGTGGTAACGAATTGTAAGCTAGGAGCGACTCAGCCCAATAGTGACCCAAGCTCCGACGACGTAGTATCGTTGTTGTTTCCATCGTTTGATGATGATGATGATGATGTTGTTGTTGTTGATGAGTTCGTAGTATTCGTGCTAACGGTACTGGAAGACAATGTCGTCGTTATCGTTGTTGAATCGTCATGGCCATGGCCGTCATTATCATCATCATCATTTATATGGAACGATTTTGTTGTGGATGATGTTGCTGATGTTGTTGTTGTCGACTGGGTGGTTCTTCTTCTTCTTCTGAATTTAGAAACATTCATCAAAATTTGTCCAATTACATATTCACGTACAAGAAGACTTTCAACCTATCCAGAAGAAAGAAGTTGTGCTCAATAAAAAGTTTAGTTTCAGGCCCTAAAATCCTAAGTTCAGGGCAAACTTTTAAAGAAAGCATCTTATAACCGTCAGGATAACCTTGTTGAAAAATTTGTTGCGGCCAATTGTGCAAAAAAAGATTGGCCACGCCTTTGCTATGTAGTTGTCACAATTGAACGATCAGACGTCAAGACTTCTCATGAAACTCAGGGAGTCTCAGAGAGTATAGCGTCAAGGAGACTATGGCATACTATAACGGTAATGATGGAGAGGATACCGACTGTCGCAAAAAGTGATACCCTTGGCCCCTCACATTTTGGGTGGCTTCTCTTTGGAACTTTCCTGGGATAGGACACAGACTGTCGCAGGTGATGCAATGGGTGCCTCACATTTTTGTGGCTTCTCTTTGGAACTTTCTTAAACACGCTACTGCTTTGGTGAATATATATTTAAACTAGTGATTCCAAACCTATTCATAGCAAACTGGCTCCTTTTGGAAAATAGTGAATTTGTCACCCCTCAAAAAAAAATAGGAAAGGAAAGACCATTTCATAATACGTTTCCTTTCCTCGCTGCCTTTTATCCCCCTCAGTTAGCACCAGGTACCCATTTTCCTGCTGGGCTCAAGGTAGGATTGACAGCTGTGTATGGACTCAAACCATCAGCCTTCAGCTTGCTTGACTAGCGCTCTAATGACTGAGCTCTCCCCCCTCCCCAGGGGGTATTTTTCCAAGAGCTTGCAAGGTTCTCCAGGGTCAACAGGGCTTGTTGGCCACCCTTCTCAATTACACAATGAAATAAACAGTTGGTGTTAAAAATTTCGCTCCATGTATACAGGAAGCACAAGTGCGATTTGGAATGGATATGCCTGCTGAGAAGGGCACCTTAGCATCACAGGTTACGAAACAAGATTAAAAAATTTAACACTGTCAAAGGGCTTCTCTAATTAGCGAGAGATTTACTTAGCATGATCAAGTGTAAGAAAATAGTGCTACACCACAGAGAATAACAAACAACATCTGCATCAATCACAACATTTATATACTAAAAACAATTCTGTTCATACAGGCAGGAAAAGATGTAAAGTGATAATTACGACAAAAACAACCAAGAGCAAGGCACAGTGACTGAAAAGTACATATTTGGTTACGCATTCAATACCGGGAGAACAATAAAATTATCCTTCCAGACTTTTTATTTATAGTTCAGTGGTCATAATTTTACCTTTGAACGTTTTTACACTTAAAGAGACATACGTATCTCATGTTCAGAAGATCTAGTCGTATTCTTATATCGTGATACCAAGTGCGGCAAGCCTTGTCGGCTAGGACATAACATCCATAGTTCAAGATTATCTACATGGTGAATTTTTGCGTTTATGAGCTGTGAGGTCAATAGAAACTTATCCGTATCCTTCACTGCTAGAGTTTCTCTTAGACCCTCCTGGATCTTGTTTAACATTCTTGTAACCATTCTCCGACTTAAAGTTCTTTTCTTCTTGATTCTGGCCAGTTCTTCCATATTGATATCGTACGCTATTATCCTTAGCTCCGGTGGACCATATGTTAGATAAAGTAAATCGAACACGACTTGCCTATCTTCGCGCTAGTTCTCAGGATAAGTGACGTACTACTCAAAATAAAACACCAGCATTCCTTGTTGGCGATCTATCGCACTCTGATTTATTAATCCAAACACTCTAATCCTTACACTCCAACATCACCAGCCCCGGCTGTAGAGAGTTAGATTATCCTGGCGCCCTCCGCTCGCCAGTGAGCCGTTGTTGTTGGCGTTAATCAGGGGGGACCACGAGGAGATAACAAACGGCTGATGACTCTAGCGTATGTGACCTTTTACATGGAGTCATTGACCAGCCAATTCGACACCTCAGCCACGCTAATTGAGTCTGTCACATTGTTATGTGTAAATCCAACTGTTCAACTGTTCAACTGTATATAGGGGCACGTAGGAAATCCACTAGGGATTTATAGGGGTCCCCTGGTAAGTAAAGTACCAGTCGCTATCTTGGATTGGACATTTGCCATTTATATTTTGTGTTCGTAAGGTTTTTATGAATATTGACCAGGGCTATCTAAATAACAGGCCTAGCCAACACGCAGCTGGAGGCAAAAGCTGGAGGCGATTGAAAATTTAAAAGAAATCTGAGGCATCTACACCATTTTTAATTAATACAAACTTATTAGCATAAACGCCGTGGCGTATAGGCTTAAATGCAAGCCTTGCAAAAGAACTGATTAAGAATTTGGGTTAAAAGTCATACTTCAAACAGAGAAGTTTTTTGGCAATTGGTTGTAAACTCGCATTGACCGTCCAAGGTCATGTCTATCCTTGTATCTTCAAACGTTCCTAAATCAATTTTGCTTTGAACAAAAGCAGTACGTATGCATATTTATTGTGAGCTTTGCCCCAAACAAGTGCAAAGAAAGCTATCGGCAGACAAAGCATCGTTTCCGCCGGGGAAATTTCAACTAGAAGTTATGTTGTCTGCACGATGATTATTGTAGACCTGATGTTTGCATTCGTATAGTCCGAGACAGTGTTTGAGACAGCGGCTATATCTTTTACTGATACGGTAAGATAGGTAAGTTGTGTGTTACAGGCTCATTTCTGGCATGTTATCAAGCACTAAGGTTTGGAAAAGTCAAAAAAATGGGTCACGAAAAAAGGTCCGTCAATTATGTTCTTTATAGGTTTAAAATGAAGATTGATGGCCTGCAAACTATTTCGCGGTAAATTCGAGTCTGAATGTATATAATTTATAATATGCGGTAAGATAGGGAAGTTCTGTGTTACAGGCTCATTTCTGGCATGTTATCAAGCACTAAGGCTTGGAAAAGTCGAAAAAATTGGTCACGATTGCAACAAAACCAAAACAACATCTTTTGGTTAGACTATAAGTTTCCTAAGATGTTTTCATAGACAATTCATGATTAGTGGCTGGTGTACGAAGTACTGCATGGATCGAAAAACTGAGAGTAACGAAACTTTTCACATAACAATTACCTCACCTAATGTTCACCAATGGTGATATTGTTTAAATATGTACTACTATTGTTGGATAATAACTAGAGGACAGGACTGGTAATGATTTAGAGAATGTCCCTCCCCAAGTTTTGTTAAGGAAAGCATCAAATGTGCCACCATTATTAATCTTCGAAGATTTTTTGTTCTGAGTTGCCTGCAAAGAAGAAAATATCGAACACTCTTTAACGACCATGTTTAAGCACGAAAATTTGACTACGAAAAAGTTAAAGAAGCTAAAATATCAGATGGCCTGTATTCCGATCTCCTTTACGGAAAAAATTCAAAACTTTAACTAGAAAATGCAAAATAAACGGGCAATGGACAAAACAAAACTAGTTCACCTCTTTGTTAATATCTTTCAGTCACCAAAAAGCAGATATCAATGAAATCAAGTTTCCAATCCACAAGAAAGAGCCATACATGTGTGCAGTCAATAGCCCCTATCACATCAGGTAAACGCTTGTGTCGACGAAATAAGTCCTTTTGTCTGTCTACGTTTACGAAACCCAAGTAAGTGTTCAGATGCTTAACAAGAGCCTCAGACACTCTCCCAATGCATCCGGAAACTGTAGATTGCAAAATATTCAACATATCCCCAACGCCAAGCTGAAAAGCTCCAGAAGCTGTGTAGTATCTGAGAGCAGCACAAACCTGTGTTACCGCGTCTACTGGCTTTCCAAAGTCTCCTTCTTTGTCCAATTCCAGTTCTTCCTTGGTCAAGTCACATGGCGCAGAGAGGCTGGTCTCCAATTGCGTTGAGCTGGATGTCAATGTCCACCTGTAGATGATTTGGAGCTAATGTGGCGACTAGAGAAATAGAAGTATGTTAACATAGTAGGTCGCCTAGCTCGGTTGGCAGAGCGCACGCCGCCAAAGCGTGGGTCACGGGCTCGATCCCCGGTGATAACATGCTTCTCTATTTCTCTAGTGTTCTTTTCAGAAATAAAATGTATAAATGGACAAAAGATTATCCTATTTCATAAGAGAAGCAACGTAAGTGCATCATCTGCACCACAAAGAAATAGTGATCAATGAATTTTATGCACGTTTACAGTGTGTAACTTGTAAACTTTGCACAGACTAAAAACTTTTCTTCTCAAAGCTTCAATTGAGTATATGAATTCAGCTATTTAATGAGTCCTACTAGTTGGGTATTTTAACAATGTGCGAATGGTCATTTTCTAGTATATAATAAGTCATATAGGGCTAGGGATCCTTGGGTGCAACCAACCCCCTTAAATGTTTTGATACCCTTTTCCTTTTGAAAAATGGCTACTTCGTTTATTTCAGACCACTTTGCACTCCACTGTGATCTCTCCATGGCAAAACCACCAGTCACCAAACGTCTCTTATCTTTCAAAAATAAATTCTATTGACTATGATAAGTTTCGATTTGATATAGCAAATTCTGGCTTATTAACCCAAACTTTTGGAACTGTGAAAGAGGCAGCTGAGGAATATGATTGCGTTTTAAAATCTATTTTAAATACTCATGCTCCATCAACTTCTCGAGTAGTAACAATTCGTCCTTCTTCTCAGTGGTACACAAAGGAAATTGCCAATGAAAAGACCGGACAACTTGCCGAGTAAAATGGTACTAACTATACACGCAGTAATGAGATTTTTTTTTTGTTTCCCCGTTCCAGCCAATGAAGTTGCAATATTGTGTTTATGTGATCGGACGGAAAACTATTACTAATAATAGTTATTTTTAGCCATGGCTATTGATATTGTCTAACAGTAGGGTATTTTTAGAGAAAAATTATCGATTAAATTTGAATTTGAAAAAAAGGAAAAATTCGAATTTCTAGTTAAGAATAATTGTTGATGAACTATGGCTTGGCGTTTTGCATTCTTTTTATTACACCATGTTTTCACTATTTCGTGCAATATTCTTGTTTTGTACCACAAACAAACTATATGTGTATGTGTAAGGGTTCTATGCTTCAGCAAAAGTGTCATATACATGGGCATTGCCCTAGCCCCTGTTAAGAGGAGTGCAAGGCATAAAATCCGTTAAAAAAATGCAGTGTTTGAATGTGCTGGACTTACAGGGAAAGTGGAGGAGCAGTTGTGTACCACAATCACACTATTGGGATAGTTTTTATGAATATCCTGGACAGTTTGATTCTTCTTTGACATCATTTATAATTGACTGTGCTTCAACTTTTATATAAATGTTTCATCAACGGCGATGACTCGTTGTATTTGATGACTCGACTTAAGAAACACTTCGATATGATGTTGATCCGGCATTCTGCCTGGCTGGTTGTTTTCTTACTGCCACAAGCTTGTATGTAGGCCGTACGTCTCAAAGGTTGGCGGACCGGATCAAGCAGCACGTGCCACGTCAACTAAGGGAAACGCTTGTGGCAGTAAGAAAACAACCAGCCAGGTCGTCCACTACAAGACAGGTAGTGACAGACACAACAGCCCGATCAGCAATTTCTGATTGGCTCCTTCAAAATACAGTTGGGTATACTCTTTCATACATTCCATTTCGATCATTCTGACGTTAGCAATCTGAGGAGTGTCAGACGAGAAAAAGCTTTTCAGTACACAATGTTTTCGCTATTTCGTGCATTATTGTGAGAGCCCCCATATTACATGGGGCACACCCTTGTACCTTGGCAATAACGCCTTGCGCCCCCGAAACAGATTGATCGTTTAAAACCAATTCTCGTAGCAAAATACTACAAAGTATGTTTTATGGATACATGAAGAGAAACGAACTAGTCTTCATGCCACTTATAAATTTTCTTGAATTGCCAATGTAGTACATTCTGTTAATCAGCAACAATATTGACTGCTACACAGCTACACCACTACACCACTACACCACACACCACTGCTACACAGGCACGAAGAAAATGGTGACAGAGAAGAGGGACACTGGAACACTGAAAAACAGCTACTGTGGGTAATAAGTGAAAACAGCTACAATGGGGACTAGATGCATCCACAAAAGGGATCAGGTACATTTACAAAATTGATCAGGTACAACTACAAACCCCTGCCAATATCAGTGTTAACGACAAGCACATCAAACCCTTCATCGATCAAAGTCTTGAAGTCACGACTCAAGACTTTATAGAAGAGCCTCTTGCAGATGAAAGAAACAACAGCTTTCAGTTGAGGGCATTTGCTGAGCACTTTGTTCACAAAGTGATTGAAAATGCAGTATCGTCACTCAGTGTTAACGACAAGCACATCAAACCCTTCATCGATCAAAGTCTTGAAGTCACGACTCAAGACTTTATAGAAGAGACTCTTCCAGGTGAAACAAAGAACTGTTTTCAGATGAGGGCATTTAGAATAAGAATTAGAAAGAATAAGAATTAGCAGAATAAGAATTGCGTGATAGCAAACGGCGAACAAAGCAGAATAAGAATTAGAAGGAATAAGAATTAGCAGAATAAGAATTGCGTGATAGCAAACGGCGAACAAAGCAGAATAAGAATTAGAAAGAATAAGAATTAGCAGAATAATAATTGCGTGACAGCGAATGGCGAACAAAGCAGAATAAGAATAAGAATTAGAAAGAATAAGAATTAGCAGAATAAGAATTGCGTGATAGCAAACGGCGAACAAAGCAGAATAAGGTGTACTTAAATCATTAGGAAAAATATGCCCCAAGAATACAGCAAACTAAAATTTTTAGCTTACCAAAAAATGATTTAGCATACCAAAAACGAAGAGTTGATATAATAGACACACTAACACCAAGTTGGATTAAAGAATATCAAGTTGGCTATGGCATATTGAATCAAATGCTTTTGAAAAATCGAGTGCACAAAAATGAACCTTAAAACCATTTTATGCGCCTCAAGCAATAGCGAAGCTAGAGCACGATGAGCATGTTGGCATCCTGTATACGGCTTGAGGCCAAACTGTCGTTTTATTATCAAAATCCCTTTATGTTCTCCTCCTTCTACCCAATTTTTTCGCTATGCTCCTTAAACTATGATTAGTACTACCTGATATATCCGAATTTGAATATTATTGAAGCCTAAATCTTCCAAAAAAAATTTGAGAGCCTTGGAGTCAGGGCCGGATTTAAAGCTTTGACGCTTCTAGGCCAAAGAGTTTTTCCGAGATTTTTGGGGAAATCCTTGAAAATTCAGGGATAGTGAAAGCACTGAACAGAACGTATCTGATGAGCCAATAGTAATCAAAGAGAGAAGCATGGATGAAAAGAGGAAGTATGGTATTAAAGGACGATACAAAGAAATGAAAGAAATTAAAAAAAACAAATTTTGTCAAATAGCTAATCGGCGGCTTTTGAGACGTGAGAGTTGAATATAAAAAATTTTAAAAAGTACAGTTGTGTATATTCTTTTCACACGTTTCATTTCGGCCATGCTGACGATAGTATTCTGAGGAAGTTTAAGTACATAATGTTTTCTCTATTTCGTAAAATTGTAATATCTGTCTATTGCTATAGAATATAAAGATCTTTAAAGTGAAAGAGAGCCGCGTGGCCTAATGGATAAGGCGTCTGACTTCGGATCAGAAGATTGGGGGTTCGAGTCCCTTCGCGGTCGCAGTCTTGTATTTTAGTTAGCTGTTACCTCCTACCGGTTGTAGGCCAGAGTCTTATTATCATGTCCTTTCTCTGCTTGTTCAAGGAAGGGGGCACTGTTTATTAGGCCCAACTGCTTTACAGGGGGCTAAACTGAGATATCGAGATCGCTTCTCGGCCTTTTGGCAAGGAATGGATGTAGTATCTGTTCTCATTGATGACAGATGCTTTCCATAATCCCCTCCAGTATTTTGTTACTAACTGACCGAAATATCTACTTAATTAATTTCAAAATATGTATAGATAATTAAAATTAGCGAAGCTAAGCTGTATTATTTTTTAAAATGACTAGTTTCCTGCTTTTCTTGTCATGTGTGCCACATAATATTGTATGTTTTTCTACTTCAGGTTTTTTTTTCTCCAGATTTTAGCTTAAATTAAAACAATAATTTTGGCTGTTTTACATTTTAAAGATTTTATTATATATTTTTCTCTTTTAACCTTTTTATGGCACTTGGTATCAACCTTGTCGTAAACTACATTTTACGATGCATGAAGCTACTATAAAAACTGTAAAAATATTTCCCAACATCTCATCAACAATTTGAATTTTTTAAGGGAAACAAGAAAATATCTGCAAATTTTAAAAGAAGTTTTAATATCTATTAGCTTAAATGAACTTGATATCATATTTGTTTGCAAAATATTACTTTGACAAATGATAATGTTCACAAAGGACATTTATTAAAATGTTATTAAGTGTTTAATCTGTTTAATCATTGGGATTCCATTTCCTTGCGGTATGCGGGATTGAACCGAGCTATTTTTCTAACGAACAGCCAGTGACGTCATAAATATATCGGATGAATGTATTCTTCAAAAATCGCCAACAAAGTTATTCTGAAAAAGGTATAGAATTCTCGAGTCAACTGAATGCGCAGTGTGTTATTAAGAAGCTGCTGTCTCATATGTTGCATTTATCAGATTGGACAAGAAAAGAAATGTTACAAGTGTAAGCACATATCACACGGCAGAACATCATCTCGGAGTGACAACATGGCGATAAGTATACTCTTTCGTCTTGCTATTTATTGGACTTTCCTGTTATCGTTCTTCAAATTTACTCAGAGCCACAACTTAATGCCATGTGTTATCTCTTCAATAACCCCTGGCCTATTCTCTTGACGCGTGTCAGTTCATCAACAGCATTTTTTCGATACGAAGTACATCTATGAGAGCCCTTAATATTTTGTCTGTTTCGATGGTAGCCACTTCTGTAAATTCTTAGGGTCAATTTAATTAAGGAACTGCACTTTTACATATCCGTGCTCGGTAGTAACCGAGTCTGATCAATGAAAACCTATCCGACACAGTAATTTATAGATACAAATTTTGCAAAGATCTATCTATCTATCTATCTATCTATCTATCTATCTATCTATCTATCTATCTATCTATCTATCTATCTATCTGTCTACCTACCACTAACTACCCTAACCCTATCTATCACTAACTACACTACCCCTAACTACTCCTATCTATCTATCTTCCACTGACTACCTTACTTCTATCTTCCACTAGCTAACCTACCCCTACACTATCTACCACTAACTAACCTACCCCTACACTATCTACCACTAACTACACTATCCCTAACTATCTACCACTAACTACACTACCCCTACCTATCTTACATTTGCTCAAAATACGACCTGTGCGTGATCACGAGCTGTTAGTAAGGATTCTAACGACATCACCTGGGCGCAAATCGCCTAATTGATCTGGCTTGCGAGTAAAGTTACACTCGCGCTGTTTGTTTGTCATAGTGAGTGGCGATGGCGTGTTGTTCATTGATGGAATGACAAAGAGGAAGCTAATCTCAATAACTACTTTTTTATCGACGAATGTGGCGACTAGAGAAATAAAAGTGTGTTAACATCGGAGGTCACCTAGCTCAGTTGGTAGAGCGCACGCCGCGAAAGTTCCTTGAAAAGAAAGCTGCTTTAGCTGAAGGAGCCACTAGGAAGGGTGACTCCAAGACTGTCTATCGATTGACAAATGAGATGGTAGGAAAACGAAACAGCCAAAACACCCCTGTCAAGGACGGAAATGGATTCATCATATCTGAACCAGGAAAAATTGACGAGAGATTGGCCAAGCAAATGTACCTGACATCCCTTTTATGAATTTAGACATAAAAACAGGTACTCCGAGTACCGAGGAGACAATGCATGCAGCAAAGAAGTTAAAAAAATGGTCGAGCCTCGAGCGGTTGCCAAGAAGACGCCTCAGTAATATATCGAGAACGACTTGGAGCATCCAGGGTATCCAGGGAAACGACTTGGAGAAATATCACTATTTCTGCTCTTAAGATTTATATAAAATAAAAGAGTCTAAGTGTATCCAGGTTGTCAAAGAGCATAGATAGAATCCTTTAGGAACGATGCTGTTTTATTTTTCAAGTTAACTTCTGGAGTTAAAAAACAAAATTAAAAACTATTTTTTGTGTCAGGATTAAAAATTGTTGGGAAAGTTTCTCCAACATACAAATAGCAACCCAATCTACTACAAATTCATATACTCACGACCAGATGGTGGTTAAAGAAGGAAATAGATACAAGGGTCTTACTAAAGGTATAGTCATGGCATCGTCTTTCCTCATTTGCTGATACTCCCAAAAAGCCTTCTTAAAAACTACGCTTTTATGTGTTTTGTGGAAATATCTACAACTGATAGGCTCACAAATAGTGGGTAGATTGGGTCATGGCATGCTGTCTTACTAAAGGTACAGTCATGGCATCGTCTTTCCTCATTTTCTGATACTGCCAAAAAGCCTTCTTAAAAACTACGTGCTCTCATTAACTCAAGCCAGATTACTTCAAACGGTTTCTTTCATTTAAATCACAGCTTTTCAGACCTAATTTAACGCGTAGTTAATAATGTTTTTCAGTGGTGAATCACTGTCGGTTGCAAAGTGTTTATTTACGACAGAAGGGATGAATCTGGATGAATTACCAAATATCAGTGTAAACTGAAATTCTTACATGCCGCCGTAGGAAAGGCTTTTTAAAAGACTCCCAATGATATCAGCCCCACAACTAAGGTTTAAACAAAGAACTGACAAACCAGGTTATGTTGTGATAAGGCATTTTTGACCTAGTTTGCATAAACGAGACACGAACATTCCATGGTGCAAAAAGCGTTCAAAATAGGCTAATAAGGCATATTTGACAAAGTTTGCATACACTAGATCCGTACATTCCTTGTTGAACAAAGCGTTCAAAACAGGCTAATAAGGCATATTTGACATAGTTTTGATACAGGAGACACGAACATTCAATGGTGCAAAAAGTATTCAAAATAGGCTAATAAGGCATATTTGACATAGTTTGCATACACTAGATGCGTACAGTCCATGGTGCACAAAGCGAAAAGAAGAAGAGAGAAAATAAATTTTATTTGAATTGAGAGGAAATTTTCAAGAAGCCAAATATTTTTGTCGGCTTACGAGATTCACTAAGTGTTAACGTTAGCCATCAAACAACATATTCTGTTTGTATCAGTTCATTTTAATATTAGGTAATTTGTCAGATTCAAATTTGTGGAATACATGACCAAGAAATAAGCGCGAAAAGTAATTCTATACGACAAAATTAAAGTACTTCTCCTAGGTTTGGCGATACGGGATACGATCTCATCCCTTCCCAAGAGATCCAAAAGTCTGCTGCGACAAATGACCAACGCATTGTGTATCTAGTGGGAACAAAAATTCAGGGAGTCCGTGTTAATGCCTGTGGAGTAAGAAAAGACCTTTAGAGATAGGGGACAAAGATCTGGTTATGGGGCAGGCAGTATATTGCAAGGAACACAGAACTGGCTTTATTCAGAATCGTCATCACTTTTAGCGAACGTAAGACTTTCTCCTTAAGTAACTCGTTGTAATTGATGCCAACTATTACATTAAGGAATATAAATTATGTTATTAACCATTTAACGTGCATTTTTATTTTTAAGTCTCACGGAGTGTTACTGAATGTGCAACTGGAACTGATGGATACTTGTTCCCATTATGAAGCAGAACCGCTTTCACACTGTATTTAGAGGCATCAATGAAAAGTCGCCATTCTGTGGAGTCATACAGAAATTCTAACTTTCCAAAGAGGGCTGATATATCGTTTCAGTAGCATAGATCTTCCGCTGTACAAAACAGTGGTGTTATGTCTTTTGTTCTTTTCCGATATGCGGTCACTTTCGTGTCACTCCTCAGTAGATTCCAACTCTGCAGTCTCGACGCCAGCAAATTATTTCATGAAATGTCTTTCGAGGAAAACTTAATCTGTGATGAAGTTAATTTATATATCACCCATTAAATGATATCTAAAATTATGCAGGCAAGATTTTAACTTTTAAAAGTCCGTCCATAAAACTAAAAACTATATATTTTTTCATAGAAAATTGTTGATGGGCATAATTTTCTGGGATCTTCCCCAAGGAAGACATCTGACATTTTTAACATTAGTGTGGGTCCACTGACAGTCTCTCAATCAAGGACCCCCTGATGAGCAGTGGGTCCGACATTAAAACTACCCTACTACTGCTCAAACAAATGCATCCCTCCCTCAGCACGCTATAGCTTCAATTTTCTTCGAAGTTCTTTAAGAACTACAGCTCAGACACATGGATCCCTCCCTCAACGCGCCATAGCTTCAATTTTCTTCTAAATTCTTTGAGAACTTCTGCTCAAACACATGGGTCCTTCCCTCAACACGCTATAGCTTCAATTTTCTTCTAAGTTCCTTAAGAACTACTGCTCAAACAAATGCATCCCTCCCTCAGCACGCTATAGCTTCAATTTTCTTCGAAGTTCTTTAAGAACTACACACCACCTCGGTGGTATTCAACGTGTGACCATCCCGTTCCCGAGCAAGCTGGAAATGGGCCAGCCGTTTCAGTTCCGGGTAGATGACTTCCAGCAGGCGGTCAAAGGCACCGGGCTCACCCGCGTTAACCGAAGCGATGAGCGCGCTGAAATTGGTCGATGAATCGCCGCTACTTTCTGTCATGGCTCTGGGCATTTTGCCACTCAGTATAGCCACTTGGCGCCACGCCAATTGAATCGTTCAGGTGGGTTTTATTCGTGACCAGGCATTCGCAAGCGCTCCAAGGCACCCAGATGTAAGGGGTGGACAGTTGAGTTAAGTGGATTCTGTTCGTCATTTAAGCATTTCTTATACTTGACATAAGAATCGTATTTTACTCTTTACTCTCTGACTTGCTAAACTTCACCATCGCTTGTTAATACAGGTTAAAATATTGCCATGGTTGTTGTCTATACGAATCTACTCAATTTGTTTCGCATAGAACACTAGAGAAATAGAAAACGGTCACCACCGGGGATCGAACCCGATAAATTTGTTTCATGGAGATAAACTGGCAAATGTCGTTACAACAACGTACCACATGACCGAAATGGAATGTGTGAAAGAGTATACCCAACTGTATTTTGAAGGAGCCAATCAGAAATTGAACTGCCTGATTGGCTTGTGTTTTTGGACCAATCAGCGTCCATTACAACAAGGCTAATTAAATAGGCCTAGCGAGAAAACGAACTCTTTTTGTCTGCCTAGTAAAGGTTTTCTTGCTTTTATATGGACTGATTCCAGAACGGCCAAATTTCACACATTACATTTCGGTCATTCTGACGTTAGTACTCTGAGGAGTGTCAGACGAAAAAAGCTTTTAAGTACACAGGGACACTTTTTATTTACTTATTAAAACTAGTTTGTTTTATGCTTACTGAAGCTTATGGCATAAACGATTTTAGAATGTATTTCGTAAAAAGAAACAAACCAATGTCTAAGCTTTATCTGAGGCGAATTATTTCTAAAGAGCAGCAGAACTCAATCTTACAAGCTTGCAAACCTTCGTTAGGCAGGTCAGAGTATGGGAGAAAAGTGGCATCCTCGAGCATCTGAAATTGGCTACTCTTATTCTCAAGTCGACCTTTGCCGCGGTATTGAATAAGATCTAGAGCCTTTGTTCAAAAGCAATACAAATTTGTTCTAACATGGGCGTGACTTACCCTATGTCACTCATGCCCAGACTACTTCCAGAACACACTCCCCCCATGATTGACAGGGGGTCAATCATGAATACATTACCTATAAAAATTAATACAAGAATATAACAAACTCTAATCCTGAATAAATACTCGAGGTATGTCCTCATCACGCACATGCCTTATCAATATTGTATCCTTGTCAACACACTTAGCATCAACAATACTTAATTCTAAGGGATACAGATGTTCAATTGACCGCTTGAAAATACACATTACTCTCCTTTTCTTTACGCCTTGTTACAGGCATATAACTCACCAACTGTACGTTAGCAGAGAAGTTCTGATACGATAGCACAATAGGAAAGGCAAGGAAAGGAAAACATAAATTAGTCTGTGTCAGTTTGTGATATTTACTTGAGTACCACATTAATTTGTCATTTTGAGACCGCTAGAAATGGGATGGGGGTGGTAGGCAGAAATTCTTACGCTAGCTTCTAAACATGTTAACAAGTAAAGCAATAAACTTGTTTACTCTTCTTTTTTTTTCGTGTTTTAATTACTATCTACCTACCACAATCTACCTCTACCTAACTAACCCTACCTATCTACCTACCTCAATCTACCTCAACCTAACTAACCCTATCTGCCTACCTACTTCTATCTACCTATCCCTAGCTACCTACTATAATCCACCTCTACCTAACTAACCCTATCTATATACCTATTAGCTCCTACCTACCTACCTCTACCTAACTAATCCTACCTGCCTACGTAACTACTTCTATCTACCTAGCCTTACCTACCTACTCCTACCTAACTACAGCTGCCTATCTAACTACTTCTACCTACGATGATGATGATGATGATGATGATGATGATAATGACCATGACCATGACCATGACCATGACCATGACCATGACCATGATCATGATGGTAGTGATAAAGATGATGATGATGATGATGATGATGATGATGTTGATGATGATGATGATAAAGGTGATAAAGATGGTGAAGCTGAAAAAGCAAAAGAAGCCGTAGAAGTAGTAATGAAGGCATTGAAGATAATAAGAAAAAGTAAGCAATCGGAATGATAATGAACAAGTAATAAAGTCAGTTATTATGGTGGTGACAACTTGTTTAAAAATCTCTAAAAGCGGTTTAGACAGTTTGATAACGGGTTATTTCATGAATAGGCTAACCTGGAACAGAGGGTACCCTAAATCAAGTGTGAATTTACTAACAGCCGTGTGACTTATTGAACCCCCGCTGTTTTCTAGCCCCTCTGTGCATTCCACACACTTCTATTTGGTACCAGAGAATAAGACCCTGTTTACACGGGTACGGATCCAATCTGGTACGGATCCAAACTGGTGCGGATCCAAATCGATCCCGTATAAACACCCTAGAAAGGGAATCAGATCCATTTAGAGGATCTTTCAATGGAGGAACGTTTTATTGGGGAAGAGACTTTCAATGGAGGGGGCGCAGGATTTTCTAGCATTATTAAAAAAAACAATGAAAAAATAAATATGAAAAGTTTTTTCTACTGAAATTGAGGAGCAGCATTAAAACTTAAAACGAAAAGATATACTTAAACGAAACTTAAGATAAACTTAAAACGAAAACGAAAAGATACCCCTCACGCATATGAGGGGTTTACCTCCTCGTAATACCTCGCTCTTTACGCTAAAGTATTTTTAGTAATTTCAACTATTTATAACATGATAAAAATGAAGTCAAGAAAATCTCAACTAATGCAAATTGAAGGGTGAGATACGAAAGTAACATTTTGCTATGAGAGGGCACCCAAAAAGCCCTCCGTTTAGTACGGGGTGACCCCCTTGTATGCGTGAAATACCCATAATCGGCTTTACCGTCTATTTAGGGTGTTTTCGATATCAGAGCTCCTATTCACGAGGGGCCTTTGATAGAGAGGCTTCTCGGCCTTTTGGCAAGGAATGGATGTAGTATCTGTTCTCATTGATGACAGATGCTTTCCATAATCCGCTGACAAATGACTGGATATAGATTAAAAAATTCATTATTCAACAGTTTATCGAACTTTAACGATCAAGATAACGAGAGACTTAGATTTATTTGGGGAATTTAAACCGACATGAACGGTGGAAGGTTTCAACGTTGTTTGGCATCATAGAACTTCAACCTACGTCAAAGATCCCTGTTGGCATGCTCCTTCCTCGGATCTACGATGAACAACGGTGCTGGAGCAGTCGATACGAAAGAACCGTCGAAGTTCAGTCATTGTGTATCTAGTGTATCATCGATAACGCGTTGATTCAGCATGGAGGGGGCGAAAATTAAAGGGAGTAAAAATCAATTTTCGAAGTTCAGGAGGGGGACAAAATTAAAGGCAATCAGGCAGGCACAGGCATAGATAAATTGGTATTGTGAAGAAGGTAGGCATGTCTACTATAATACCACGGACAATAAAATTACATAGGATGCTGGTTTTTAAGGGGTGCGATTGTTTACACCGTCATATAAGCCTGCCATGGTTTTCCCGGTAGTTACTATATATGACAATCCTGCTAACGAGAAACATCATTATTTATCGTCGTTCTTATGTAACAAAATGTACTTCAAAAAGTATGTTTTAAAGACTTTTTGAAAAAGTTTTGAAATTTTTGAATATTGCGCAACATTTTTTAGACATAGATAACGTCATTCACACTAAATCGAAAAAGGTAGGGTTAAATACATGATAATAGAATTGTCGTTAAATTTAAAATAAAGTCTTAACATTAACCTACCATTTGTTTAAAAGTTATCCTCTAGAGTATATTTCAATCTGTGATGAATTTCAACCGCCACCCTTACTTTGTAGCATTTAAAACATACTGTCTTGCATATTGGCTAAAATATGATATACTGGCAAACCAGCATTGTCTTTCAAACCAAGATATAGACGCCTAGATGAGCGTTTGCTTATAATAACAGTTTAAGGACGGGTAAAGTTGATGGAAGGTCGGTATTTGGTAATGCCACGGTCTCTCTAGTAGCAGAACCCATTATCGTTGAACCAGATGAGCATATGTAGGCCAAGTAGAAAGGTTTACTGCTTCAGCTTCTTATAATTGTAAAACGTTTAGTATTGCCACAAACTCAGAGAACACACGACATATTGGGGAGTTGACATCAATCTAATAATTGATGTTAATTGTATTATTAGTCTTGTTTCTAAACTTATTACTTTTCACTGTATGTCAGGTCCGGTCCCTAGATCAATATCGACGTCTATCGAAAGTCCATCAAACGTCCGTCCAACGTCTACCGACGTCTGTCCAACGTCTATCAAACATCTACCAAACGTCTATCTGACGTCTATCCAACATGTATCCGTCGTTTATCCAACGTCTATCCTACGTCTATCCAACGTCTATCCTACGTCTATCCAACGTTTACCAAACGTCTATCCAACATCTATACAACGTCTATCCGCCAATATCATGTTTTCAACTGGAACCATGAAAATGTGGAACAGAATTCCAAAATCTCTTGACTAAACTTCGATGTCGAGGTTAATGCACAACAATGCTATTAGATTGATATGACAATGCTTCGCACTGAGGATAGACGTTAACGTGCAGCGAAGTAGACAACGTTAAGAAAGTAACTTACGCGCCCTCTCTCAATTGAACTTCTTCTTCTTCACTATTTTGGGTCATACTCAACTGAGGACGAGCCCCGAGTTCAATCTGCACGTGGTAACAATGGTTCACCAACAGAAAAAGGGAGAAACTCGCGTCTGCAGCTTGCTGTATTGTGTTCTATAGAATACCTTGTATGTAACTGGTTATTAAAGCAGAAGCTACTCCAACTAATGATGCCTGAGATGACCCTTCTTTTGACAGCCGAAGAAGAATCTTCTTTTGACAGCCGATTTCAACAAGTGATGGACTGCGTATGGTTACCCACATGGACCTCTTGTTGTTATTGAACGTTCTGAAACCAACCGAGCTACGCAATCATCATGTTTAATCAGCGTGACAAAGTCGAAATTTGCGGGATATCTTTAGTGATATTATCTTCGTCAGGTATACGTAACAAGAGTAACATGGATCTGCTTAAATATTATCACAAAAATCTACAACATACAAACACTTGTACCATTGGGGATAATTACAACTTATAAATATAACTTACAATAACATGACACATAGATATAATAAACAACAGGGCAAATGTAACGGTTCCTTTTATTACTGTTTGTTGGCATTGTTAGAGAGCTCAATTGATAAAGGTAGAGCCTAATGTTAATCAGCAATGGTAATAAAAGGAACTGTTACCGTAGTTACCTTTGGTTTCATATTGCCAAAAACTGTTTGCTAAGCCGTTCTCAAAGGGAGAATCAGCAGGGTAATGCACATCAGGAGCACCAAAGTGTGATCGAGCATGCAATGTCCTGCTGATCATCCTTTGAGAATAGCTTGGCAAACAGTTCTGGCAATCCTCCAAGACTACCAACAAAACATGTTGGATGATAGAAAAAACCCTTCTCCCCCAAAAAAAGACAAAATTCAGAGACATTTTGCTCTTTTTCTCTTTCTCTCTCTTTTTTTCTCTCTCTCCTTCTCTCTCTCTCTCTTTTCTTTCTTCTTTGACAATTTACTTTCTCTAACAATTTTCACCTTATTACACAACATATTTTATCATTTTGTGAGAAAAGTGAAAATAATTTTCAACATTCTTTAACCTTATGTGATGATAATAAATACATGTATGGAAGAAAGAAAGAATATATAAGTTAAAAATTTAATGGATCATGGTTTGCAAAGAAAAGTGACAAAACAGGAAGGCAAAAAAATTCTACGTTGGTGCAAAAAAATTCCAACGTCCCTATCATTAAAAACATTTTACGACCACACGTCAAGTCGTTAAAAATGTATATTTGTTGATATCATGAACAACTCGTTTGATATCTTGAACTCAAAGTCAAGGTGTGGAAAGTCCAGGGAATATCGAAGACTTAAATAATTTCAATAATTAGAGGAACAAAATACTATTTTATGCTATGAAAAGATGGAACTTGACATTCGCTCAAGATGGGAGCAGGAAAAATGCTGTTGATTCTTTACCTCGGCAAAGCCAGTGCTTGACATATAAGCCCGCCTGTTTGACAGACCTACATGAAAAGTTGAATTCGTTCTAACATATCATTTTTTCTCAAGATACATTAGTGATTGTAGTGAAGATGATGGACTGTTTGTTATAGAAATGATGGACTGGTTTTTATAGAGATGATGGGCTGTTTGTTTTAGAGGTGATGGACTGTTTGTAATGGAGATTGTGGACTGTTTGCAGTGAAGATGAAGGACTGTTTGTTATAGAAATGATAGACTGGTTGTTATAAAGATGATGGACTGTTTGTTATAGACATGATGGACTGTTTGTAATGGAGAATGTGGACTGTTTGTAGTGAAGATGAAGGACTGTTTGTTATAGAAATGATGGACTGGTTGTTATTGAGCTCAAAACATATGTAAAAGACCCCACTCATTTATCCTCCCCTGTACTTTCATGCAAAGTAACCAGACTCTGTTTACCACAAAAATCAAATAATTTTTTACCCAAATTATTCTTTCTTCGGTTACGATCTTTACTCATCCTCCTCATTGTCAACGGCTCAATCATGTAAACTCCATTCACTTGTTCCAGTGTGAGATCCACCTCCTCTTAACGAGCTCTTTCGTCCTCCCCTCTACATCTGTCAAAACCCCCTAGAAAAATAAAATATTCGGGCGGAAACTGTTCTGAAAAGCTAGAAGTTTTGTATTCTAATCAGTCATACATGCCTGTAACATGACTGTATATCGTTGATATATGTTCGAAAAATATATTGTGAGTTTTAAAAAATTATTATTATTATTATTATTATTATTATTATTATTATTTGTTTGATAAAGCTACTACGAAAAAATAGCCCTTAAATGTATAACTACCAAAATTTGTTAGTTATAATTGGAAAAAAAATCACACTGTGGACAGATGCTATTGCATTAAGAACAAGATCATTCGTCAGTGTCTTGAATGAGACCCGATAGCACTTTTCAAGTCACAAGTTTGTACAAAATATCGAAAAAGCTATCTTTGAGATTATGTGTCGTGAACCGATTTGATTTTGCAGGACCATTGAAACAAGGGGCAGAGGTGGAATTTCCCTTTCCGATATTTTCCACAGGCATCAAGATGCACTTTTTTTTTAGTCGCAAAAATCACCCGGGAATGATCATTGCTCCTTTCAGCCAGGTCTTTTGAATACGTTGTTAGATAAAGTAAATCGAATACGACTTGCCTATCTTCGCGCTAGTTCTCAGGATAAGTGAAGTACTACTCGTAACATGGCAGTACCATCAGAAAGAAACTTGGCTTACAAAGAAAATGAAAAGAAAAGCAAGTACAAAGATCTTGAGATAGCCTTTCCTATTTCAAACGCTTTACTTTTATTCCACTTTCTTAGACACAAGTTATTGCTATTTCCTTTATAAAATCATGTTTTCCCTTCGCATTTTCCCTAATTTGGAATTTTATTCATGATTTTGGCAGCTGTTCTCTCAAATACGTTTGCGTTGATGATAACTCTCAAGTCTCTAATCTTGTCTAATATTTTGCACCTGTTAATGGTACTTAACATTATTGGTGGGAAGCAGCAATTTGAGCTTATGGGAATAAAAAAATCATTCCACATAACTACAAACTTGAGAATCTTTAGGATTATTTATCGGTATAAGATCTACAAAACGACATAAAAATCAAGGCTGTATGATTAGTACAACCCTTTTAAATAGTAAAGGAAAAATATCTTAAATGGCAAATTTTAAAGGAAACTGACAACAACAAAAAATTCATGGCCAAAAATTTGGAAATCTTGTGGCAAATCGAGAGGCTACTTTACAATTCTCTACGTCTTCTAAAATTAAAATGCATCGAATGTACATAAGAATGGCATAAACATCACTCTAACAAATAGTCAATGACAACCACTTCATGATTCTAAGTGTGTTTCGGAAACGATTTATAATCTGAAAACGCTATCAAATGCATTAAATAAATATTTTGTAGGGGAGAACTAAAAAAATATGAGAAATATATTTTAAAGCCTTACTTCTTTAATCGGGTTGATACTTTTTATAATAAAGGGAGCTCGTCAATGGACATGATTCCATGACTTACCTATGTTAGTCGGGATTTAATCTTTGAAATCTCCAAAATTGGCACTTTCCTATTAGGAAAGACTGGCTGTTCTGTCCTTGTAAGTGATCTGAAGGGGAAAGTTTGGTCAGTGATTGGGTTATATCCTATTTCCCCACTTTGCAACTAATATCGTGATGGTCTTGTAAACCTACCCCGAAACAAACTGTTTTTCTAGGCGAAAACGAGAACACAAATATGCTTTGAGCAAAAATGACACTGAAAACGCTTAAGTTGTTCATAGGGAAAAAACTAGTCACATTCCGGATCTAGACAATGCCCATCTACTCCAGAAGGAAAATGACCGTATTTAGACCAAGGGAGGGGATATAGTAATCCCTCAAAATCCCCCCGTCATTAATTTTCATTTGAATTTGAGTATTTACTGCGGGTTATAATTTTAGAGCTGGTAACTTATTTTCTAACATTTACACTCGCACAGCTTTCATTTTCATCAATTTTCTTGTGGTCATGTACTGTACGGCACCGAGTGATAGGCCCACTTGTTTAGCAGTGATTATCGAACTAGTAGTCATCTACAGACCTATTTCACGTTAACTTCGAATTATGACCACGACTAACCGAGTAGCTGAGATAGATACCTGTCCTGTTCTTGATGAGCCGGGTTCATACAGTCTGGGTAACTCAGAGGATGCTGCCTGACGCTAGAAGAAAAATAAAATGTACGATTAAATTACTACAACACACACAAACCTTGTTCATGAAAATAGTTCTCAGCAGAGTATTTGCATTCCAAAAGATTAATCTTGAATAGAACACTAGAGTAATAGAAAAGTATGTCACCACCGGGCATCGAACCCGTGACCTACGCTTTCGCGGCGTGCGCTCTACCAACTGAGCTAGGTGACCTCCGATGTTAACACACTTTATAACAATAGCATGCACCTGAAACTTCTACTTATTTTTCCCTTCACCATGTCAGCCGATGCTTTCAAGCTTGCGCCAATCCACTCTTTCGTGTAATCTGCCCACATGTTTTTTTTATTAGCATATGATATTTCTGAGACAGGCTCGGGTATGCTTAAGCAAGGCTCGATTTCAGGCTCAAAATACGCTTAATGCAAATCCAGAAATATTCAACTCAGATAGTCACAGATATAGGACGCTCCCCACTTCGGGATTTTTAGCGTGTCGCATCTATAAGTCTAGGGCTTGTTTGTAGCACTCTTTCGGGACAGTAATCGCATACTCAAAACCAGCCTTTTCCTGAAGGCTGTAAACAAGTAGCATTCTTTCGGGACAGTAATCACATATTCAAAACCGGCCTTTTTCTGAAAGCTGTAAACAAGTAGCACTCTTTCGGGACAGTAATCGCATACTCAAAAACAGCCTTTTCTGAAGGCTGTAAACAAGTATCATTCTTTCAGGACGGTAATCGCATACTCAAAACCGGCCTTTTTCTGAAGGCTGTAAACAAGTAGCACTCTTTCGGGACAGTAATCGCATACCTTCAAATATAAGCCAATTCTGTTACCTATGGTGTCAAACTGAACTTTGCCTTGTTGAATTGACATGGAATGACCCTAACGTATTGACAATGATTCAGAGAATTTCCACTGAATGTATGCAAACGGTTTTTTGTTTTGGCTGCAATTCAGTGATGAAGAGGTATTGGTGCAAACTATTAATGTAATGATAAATATATAAATGTACTTTTGTAGTTTTTCTTGAAACTCTATATGCTCTTTTTTTTAAAAACTTTGTTCTGGAAATTAAAGACCCCCTCTAATTATAGACCTTTCTATTTCTCTATTGTTCTTTTCAACACTAACATTTCAGATCCTCTCTTCTCGATGATACAAAAATAAGTTTTATTTATTAATGAAATTGCGTCATAAGGCAGTACCAGAAGGCGAATGACATGAGTGACTGCCTTTATATGAGTCACCTCGTCATGTGCAACGTTAGCGTCAGCACAGACAGACAAGTCATTTACTCGTGACATTTAAAACTTCAAACCTGGATTTTAAAATGTGTTTATTCTGTTCGGGAGATTCTCAGGTTCATCATGGATAGGCTGACTAAACTGGTGAAAATCTTTTCACTTTTTAATTGTTATTGTAATCTAAACTATCTTCTCAAAGTAGAATGGTAAAGAACACCATTATGCAAGGTAACGTAGAATGAGCAAGAAGCAAGTTTGGTTTTCTGGCAGTTTGCTAGGTAAAGGGGTTTTGTGAACCTGGGTCAACGGTCAACATAGTGCTATGGTGAAAATCTTTTCACTTTTTAATTGTTATTGTAATCTAAACTATCTTCTCAAAGTAGAATGGTAAAGAACACCATCATGCAAGGTAACGTAGAATGAGCAAGAAGCAAGCTGATGATTAGCGAATAAACGATTAATTCGATTACTTCTTTCAACCATCTTTAAAGTCGTTCGGCCAACATTGTAAAAAGAGACAGCGAATTCTGTGGAAGGTACTTTAAATCGATGACCATTTCATGTCAGTCATTTGGTCTATGCAACCTTGTTTATCTAAAGCTTAAAAGTGCCTATGATTTAAATTCAAATGATACATTGTGTTCACTTCTTCCAGCAGCATCTCAACAGCACGTCTCGACACATTAGTTTCCAATAATTATTTGATATTTTCAGTTAATGCACCTGTCTACTTAAAACTACCGTGGCATGGAAACGTTTCACTTCGTTTTGAAAACCAGATCAAAATGGCCATAGGGAAGAGGAAAAAGGCGAAAAAGAGGAAAAGAGGAAAAAGGCGAAAGAGATAATATAACGCACTGCTTCCTTACCCAGGAACCACTAAGTAAAAGTAGAAGAACTAAGGAGTAAGGAGCCAATACGTAACACATGATATCAAAAGGTTTAAAATAAATTTTATATCTTCGTTAAATAACATAACCCATATCTAACATCGAGAATCATGAGCATGGCAAGACAATTGACGATGCGACAATTCATCATGCGACAATTCATCGTGCGACAATTCATCATGCGACTATTCATCGTGCGACAATTCATCGCAGCGATAATTCATCACAGTGACAATTCATCGTGCGACAATTCGTCATGCGACAATCCATCGTGCCACAATTCATCATGTGACAATTCATTATGCGACAATTCAACATGCGACAATTCATCACCTGAAGATGACACCAAGGTGTTTTTTGCTAATTTTGGTGAAACTGACATTTTAACATATTTAAAAGCAGAGCAGTAATTGAGATAGATAGATAACTGATTCGGCAGAAGGCAAGTAGTAGCCTATACGCCGCTCGTTATATAGGAAAGTCACTCAAACTACTGGAAACTTAACTACTGGAAACTCCCAGCTACATGTTACCACAATGATAACGACAATATTAAGAGTACCCAAATGCCTTTTACGTGGAAAAATATCAATTTGAAGAAATGGGGGTTACGACTGTCTACTTTCTGGCGCTACTGCAGTTTCGTACCCCCCCTCCAAAATCATCGATAATGTATTCGTATTTAAATAAAATTTATAGGGTATTTTTATTCTTGTGTTCGTGAAGACCGTCTGGTTCCTACCTGATATCCGGGACGGAACTAAAATAGCCAATCAACAAGGACTTCCGAATTCGAAGCGTATTTTCCGCTGCTGAACATGCGCAGTGATAGCCGTTCAGTTGGCCGTTAAGCCGTTAAGCCGTTAATCTGGGCATGTCGCTGCTTCTTCACGCTTTCGACGGCGTTTGCAGTCTAAGCGTTCCGGAAATGAAATTTCATTTCCGCTTTCCAGATGGAGGGCAAACAAACCGATTTCAATGAAGAAACGCAACAGTATAATACATTGTATTAACTTCACATGACCCTGACTTCGGATTCCAACCCAGATCATGTTCATTTGAAGACAACGTCATTAGGTGAACTGCATTACCGATCTTGTTAATTAAACTGCAACTTAGAGTTCTATTTGAACCATAATGTGGGAACGGAGTGCTTGCTGTTTTCACGTTTAAATAGACCCAGAGTTAACATGTAGAACTTGACCTAGCTTTCGGTTGCGAGCAGGAGAGCAGCTAACGGATGTACTATTGAACTGCATATTGTGTACACAGTCTTTTCATATATTTGCAAAGTAAAACAGAAAATGCATACAAAGGATAGTGGCCTTAAGAGGTAAGCCAAGGTAAAAGAGAGCACGAGTTCATGGGCTCTTGTACAAAACCTCAAAGAAAATGACTTTTGATCATTCATATTCGAATTAAAAACTCTTTTTCTTAACAGGGTACCACATATAATTAGACAAGAGTCTTATTGAGTGATAGAGCCATGGGTCTAAGATGTCTCAATGAGATTTCGCTAATTCTTGATTTTCCTTTTAAATTTAAAGAGGGTTTTAGAGTAAACTGCTCCATTAGTTTTGGCATGAGCTTCCATGAAGGAAAGAGATGATTCAGAGAAAATAGTATTATTTCCACATGTAATGATTTAAATAGAGAAATTTATCTGTTTGTCTCATAAGCAGGCAGTCAGACCTCTGTTTCCATCGTTATATTACATATCCCGTGCAAGCTTATTTCCTTGTTATTTGACCATGGAAGGTAGAGCCCTTCAACAGCAGTTAGCTTAACGCATAATTGAGCTGTACTAGGAAAGGCTAGCTATTGTCACGAATAAAAGCAAAGTGCAAATGTAATATTACAAATTGAGGTAATGAATTTGCATTGTTGCATAATTAAGTGTATTGTACCTACAATGACATAAAACACATCCCGTTTGGGATTGCTTTTGAAAATTAATCAAATCAGACAGGATGATCGACGTTTATTGTACAATTTATCCTACATGAACTTATACGACATGAACTTATACTACATGAACTTATACTACACGAACTTATATTTCACAGCTATAGTTCCATCTCAATTCTTTGATTTATGACTTATACGGCTTGAGGTCGCGCTTCGCTTGACTTGAGCTCGCTTCGAGGGAACGGAACCAGACTACCTTTACCAATTTGCCAAATCGTTTACTCCAATCTTGTTTGGTTATAAAAATATTACAATTGGCCGATTGGATGTGGGAGTACCAGAGATTAATAGAGCCAAAATCTTTCCGCGCTGATTGGCTTTAGGAGAACTGGAGGTTAGCACCTAGTCTAAAGATGAATGTTGAAGTCCTTGTATTGGCAAGATGCAACTCCGACTATGTTTGCAGGATTATAGAAAACTAGTGCTTTACCGATAATTAAAAAACAAGCTTTTTTAACTGAAAGTAAGGAGCAACTTTCAAATCAGAAAATATAAAAAAGCTAAATGGCAGTCTCTCAATCAAAGACCCCTGATGAGTAGCGGGTCCGACATTGAAACTACCCTAAATAAACAGAAAAAACACCAAACAGGATAACTGATAAATAAAGGGAGGCTGGGGCATCCAAGGGCAACGCCGCTCGATTTAGGCTGCCGGGCAGAGGAGCAAGCCATGAAGCAGGCTCAACTTCCCAGTAATACCGCCTCTTGCGGATTACGGAGAGCATCTGTCATCAGTAAGGACAGATACTACATCCATTCCTTGCCTATGTACTGGTTGTGGTTTTGCTTAACATCCTGAGAACGGTTCCAACAGAGTGGTGCAGAACCTCCATGTTGTGTAACGGCACAATGCTTGTTATCAAATAGTTTGTTTGTGGTACAAAATAAGAATATTGCGCGAAATAGCGAAAACATTGTGTACTACACAGTACAGTACAGTACACAATGTTTTCGCTATTTCGCGCAATGCTTGTTATGTACCATCTTCTAGTGCACTTGGTAAAAAGTTTATACCCTCCCTTCAATCCTTCAGTACTTCCAATTTGCCAATTTTTCCAGTGGAGGACAGCAATCCGTAACTCTCGTGTTGGCTGGACCTAGCCTCACGTCCAGACAGACAGACAGACAGACACAACACCTACTCTGTTGCTTACACGAACACTAAATTCATGCAATATGCGCATGTATTTAAATGAATACCGATTACCATTTTTAAAGAGTATTATAGTGATTTAGGTGTTGTTCCTTAACTTTCTCGCACCCTTATTACTTTCGCCTTCCAGTCCCCCCATTTACAGCCAGTGAGGCTTTGCGCTTGTGGCACGAAAAGAACCACCGATGGTTACAAAGTCTTAGAACATCAAATCAAATTTATGTCAGAAATACACACAAATAGGTACCACAACTGTTCTACAGGCCTGAGAAAGCTATCCTCTACACCTCAAATACACCAAACTTCCACCTAAGCTTGCTATAACCTGCACTGTGTGTAGGTGACCGGTTCCCAGCTTTGTCCATAGCATCAAAACACAAACTAAAGTTACAAACCTAATAAATTTTTTTTGTACATTGACATTAGTACTCTGAGGAGTGTAAGACGAAAAAAGCTTTTCAGTACAATATGTTTACGCTATTCGTGAAAAACACCCGTTTGTACTCGTGAAAAACACCCGTTTGTACTCGTGAAAAACACCCGTTTGTACTCGTGAAAACACCCGTATGTACTCGTGAAAAACACCCGTATGTACTCGTGAAAACACCCGTATGTACTAGAATACTTCATGACATTCAATTCCATACAATTTTTAAGAGTCTGTCTCGGTTTGATAATGAGAGGTGGGCAAAATCGCTTCTCGGCCTTTTGGCAAAGAATGGACGTAGTATCTGTTTTCATTAATGACAGATGCTTTCCATAATCCGCGAGATACTGGCTACAAAGTCATGATGACTCAGGTAGAGTAGTTAGTGTAGTTTAGGTAGCGTAGTTGGGGTAGTTAGGTAGGGTAGTAGTTAGGTAGAATAGGTAGGAAGAGTAGTAAGGTAGAATATGTAGGTAGAGTAGTTAGGTAGAATATGTAGGTAGAGTAGTTGGGTAGAATAGGTAGGAAGAGTAGTTACTCTGGAGTGACGAATAAACGGGGGGGGTCATCATTATGGTCTGAAGTTAATAAACGGGGAGGTCTGAACTGCAGTCTTAATTTTGTGAAAGTTTTAAGTTGGTTTACTACCTCACCTGAAAGGACTCAACTTCAATGTGTTGACAGCCTCGATTGTTCGCGGATTTATGCGCGCCTACTTTCTTCTGAAAACAATGAAGCGTGTTGTCACCGCTCTCCTTTAGTTCCACACGCCCAAGTCAAAATTCAAAACGAGGCAATCATGTCGGCCCCATAGAATTAATATAATACACAGTATTATATTTATTCTATGGTCGGCCCCCAGTACAGCAATTTTAACGACTTTTACGGGCATTTACAGAAAATACGGAAATCATAAGACAAAAAGAGAACTTTGACTTAGAATACAAAGAAAAAGAGGGTAAACATGAAATTTTTAATGTTGAGTTCAAGAGTTCAAAATAACAATCCTTTCACTTGTAAGAGGCCCCCTTTTTGGTGAGCGGCCCAGGGCCCGATTCCTTTTGGCCCTACCCTTACCCTGACACGGCTTTCAAAATGTATAATTTAATGCAAACACTAAATTTATCTGTAGATAATGTTTAATAACGGAATCATTAGTGAAATGCTATTGACCGGTTTCGTTGCACCCTCATCAGAATGGCTCGTGCAAAGAACTGGCTGCGCGCCAGCTCGCCGCCCTTGGTCGGATCGTTCCAGGCGGCCGGCGTGTTCCCGGTCATGTTGACGATGACTTCGGCATCGGCCTTGACGTGCTTGACGCCCTGCTCGTAGCCGCAGGCGAACTTGCGGATCAGCGGCACGTCCATGCCGCCGACGAAACCGATCTTGCCGCTCTCGGAGGCCATGGCGGCCAGCATGCCGACGAGGAAGGAGCCCTCGTGCTCCTTGAAGACGACGGACTGGACGTTGTCCGCCTCGACCACGCCGTCGATCAGGGTGAACTTGTATATGAGCATGACTTCCCTCCGAGTCACATACGCGCAAAACACTAGCTTTTGTGGACTCTTTTTATAACTCTTTTCAATGCAGTTATTTGAGCAGTTATTAAAATCAATCTTACATGATGTTTGAAAGCTTTTGTTTGGAAGAAATCAGTTGGAAACGTGAGGCAAGCACTACAATGCTTTTGAAATAATCCTATATTATTTCAAGGGTAGGGAGTGGCTTGCAGCAGGGTTGCTCTACACAGACTTGAATTGATGGAACACTCTTTGTTTACAGTCAGTGACATGAGATACCGATTTCAGAATAGATTGTAAAACGTATTTTTCATGTCTGTGACAGTAAGATTGTTAATATACTCAGCTTTTTATGCTAATAGTGCTTGGTAACAAAATATGTTAAATGGGCCTATGGGCCAGGGTTTCTCAACCTCAGACAGTAAACTATCCACCTCGAGCTACCAAAATTTTAAAGTACCCCCCGTAGTTCCGAAGGAATTTGGCATTGTTTCTGAAATAAACAGTCAGTAAAAGCGTCATAACTTACTCAATAGATTTTAAACAAAGATATGTGCAACAAGGGATAGTCGACTTGGTTCTTTGCGCCGTCTTCTCCGGGTTGTTTCCACGTCCATTTCCTCCTTGTAGGTTGGGTAAACAATGTATTAGTGACTACCATGTCATTTGTCTGTGCCCACTCAACGAGTTTCTCTCCTCTTTCATTTTGTTCTCCTATTCCATGTTGGCCAACAATGTCGTCAATTTGATTCGATCCTACTTTTGCATTAAAGTCTCCCTAAAGCTGCATAGCGTTTCCTAAAACATTGCTGAGCCTTACAGTTCTTCTGACATCATTCCAACGTAAAATGAAAAACTTTGGTAATGAGGTGAGTGCGCATATCAGTCATGAAACTAGTACTAAAAATTAAAAGGGTACAGAGAAACAAGGCTGCAGAATCAACACAAAACACAACGAGCTTCAGACTTCGCTTTCGTAATCTCATCCATTAACATGAAGTGTACACGGAAAGTGGGGTGACATACTTCGGCGGACATATTCTAGGGATGATTCACTGTGCAAAAGGATTCTACTGTGATCACAAAGAAAAGGCTAAAGCTGAAATTCAGGCAATGCCCTGCCAAATCAACGCGCAAGTAGCATCGGGAACGGCTATTGAATATATAGCCGAAATATTTGCATAGATTGTACTATCGTGTTATTCGCTGTCTTCACAAATTTTCTCACTATCTTCTCTTGTTTTGTAAGCCCTTACCAACAAAAGCAAAAACTTTTACTCTATTTTCTTCCTTTTTTACTGCTTCTCACTTTCTTTTATTCTCTTTTTTAGGCCTCTTTCTTTATTTTGTATTTCACTGGGAACGGCTATTGAATATATAGCCGAAATATTTGCATAGATTGTACTATCGTGTTATTCGCTGTCTTCACAAATTTTGTATGTCACTAAGCGTTACCATTGAAAGCATGTCGAAGCAGCAGTACACTTAATACCAACCCAGCCCTTATCAGTTCATTTTGGAACTTTTCTACTTAATGCCTTGCGTTATCAGGCAGGCATTTTATTGAAAGTATTTTCACGGATCAGTAAAATACTTAATTTTGATTACCTAGAATTTCGTCTATCCAGGCTACCTCGATCAGAAAGATATAAAGATAGATAGATAGATAGATAGATAGATAGATAGATAGATAGATAGATAGATAGATAGATAGATAGATAGATAATCAATATTCACGCAGGCCAAGTGACGAACGAAGCCGTCGCGCAGACCTTTGATTTGCCGTACGTTCGCTGGGCGGACGCTTGAGCTCGAATGGCTGCTGCTCTCAGCTGCCAATTAGCTGAGCGATGTTGTCACGATTGACCGGATCAATGACACCTCGCTCCGTAATGATGGCTTGTATGTACTCGGCGGGTGTGACATCGAACGCCGGGTTGTAAACGGTCACCCCATTGGGCGCCGTTTGTTTGCCGAACCCGTGCGTGATTTCTTCGGAAGCTCGCTCCTCGATGTCACGGACTAATATGCTTCATTCTATAGGTAGGTAATGTTACCTGTAAGCAAGCCTATTTTACACATTTTTAGTTTGCCCCATGGAGGAGCAGGAAATGGATGCACTTCTCTAATAATTACAAAGAAACAATATGTGATTGTCAGGATCTTGCTATATGCAGTAATATGCACTTTAGAGCAGTTGAAACAAAAGTAAACATTTACCTATTTCTTTGCTAGCCTATCTCATTAGTGACTTAATTAGAAAATTTGCTCAAAATTCTTTTGGAACTGGAAAATAATTTTGACACAAGAAAACTATTTTTGATAATCGATCATAGAAAGCAAGACTAAAACGCTTGGGATGCATGGTACTTTGATATGACGAAAACAACGAAGAACAGAGGTAAGCAACAGATACTTACCTGAAGACAGGAAGGAGCTACTGTACTAGGGACAAAAAGATTGCAACTTAAGATCGGCATAGATGGAGAACATCACATAGTCACTGGTCTGGTACTATGATAGACAAAGAAAAAAGCAAGAAACTAGTTTTAGCAGCCGTGGAGATGTTTTTCTCAAACAAGAGCAAAGGAATGGTGCCTCAGTGTTCCTCTAAACCAGGGAAGGGCTATCTCTTCCAGGCATGGGCAGTATAAGAAGCTGACAAAGAGGTTGCAGGCCTAAACTTTCTTACCTTTACCCTATAGTGAAAACTTCGTTGTTTCATTAGGTCTATTAGAGGCACACATCTTACTTTATTTTGACGTAACTCTGTACTGAAAAGATCGGTTATTGTAACAAGGACAAAAGGACGACATTCAGTACTATTTAAACTGAGTTGAACCATTTTTAATTAAAAGTTTATCTAATGATATTACAGATTCGAAGTAATTTCCGCGGTGCCTTGCCTTCACTGCGGCGTTTTGTATCTAATTGCGCGGGCTGCAGTATGGGCAGGTTTGCAAGGATATGCCGTTTTGCAATATTTTTCACCAAAGGAGAATTCAAAAACGTACGGAAGAAGCAAAGAAATACAATGCATCCCAAAATTTTGTCTATCTCTAATTTTCGGCCCCGGGGGGAGGGGGGCGAAAATTAAAGAGGCCAAACGAAGGATCAGGGGGCGAAAATTAAAGGGACGAAAATTAAAGGGAGCGAAAATTATAGGGAGGCGAAAAAAAAACCCCGAGTATTTTAAAGCTGTACATGTAAAGGGAAGTAAGACGAATAAATATAAAGAAGCACAGAAAAAAAGAGTTGAAATTTTTCTTTTATTTCCTTTATCACTTAAACCCCTTACTTCTCCTCCCTTTCTTTCTGTGATTAGATATCACCGAGTGTTTGTATAGCATGTCGCGCATTTAAGACCGAGTACAGGTACACCATCGCTAGAACCAGCAAAACAGATATCACAACCAGTACCAAAACAGGACAGACAAAGACTACGCATCATACAGTGGAACGCAGAAAGAGTCCACCTCGACGGAAACAAATTAAAGAGTCCACCTCGACGGAAACAAATTAAAGAGTCCACCTCGACGGAAGCAAATTAAAGAATCCACCCCGACGGAAACAAATTAAAGAGTATACCTCGACGGAAACAAATTCAAGTGACCATCTCTCCGAAAACAACTAAACAGTCCGCCTCGACGGAAACAAATTAAAGAGGCCACCTCGCCGGGTACACATATACGTGAACACCTCGCCCGACACAAAGCACTCTACATATAGTGCTACGACCATGCAAGCCAGACGCTTACTATTTAATAGTTGAATACTTGAGATATTTATTGACTTTGCTGCTTTCTTTGAGTTGAAATGCTTGTTTAATGTAGTTAGTTAACCATTTTGTTGTCTTAACATTATGATAATCGTTGCAATTTTCTTTTAATATTTTAAATTAAACTTAAGCTGAATTATGCTGGCCTGCGAGTTTGCTGTCACTTCTATTTCTGCTGACACAGCAGAAGTTGAGGCCTCACTCTCATGTTTTCATGTGCCAGTAAAATAAAATGATATTAATCAATAAAGTGCTTTTCTGATGGAACATTATAATTATATTTTGTGCAATGAACAATTTTCATTTTCTCCCAAAAATGTCCACTTCACCATGGAATCGCCCTACACATACTTTTTCTTGTGCTAATACTAGTAACCTAATGCTGATGTACGGGGAAGGGGAGAAAAGGGGGACTCCATGCAATTTCAATGCTATGAGCTGACTGCATCATGACAGAATAACAAGCTCAAGAAGATTTTCTCATCTTAGCAACTCCAACAGTTTTATATTATATATGTTAGAGCATTTTCAGTAACTTCTTTAAATAATGCAAGCAATCTTCTCTGCCCTGTATCCTAAATTGAGGGACGTTGCCCTTGGATCCCCCATCTGCCCTTTGTTTATTAGTTAGCCTGTTTGGTGGTTTTACTGTTTATTTAGGTAGAAAAGAACACTAGAGAAATAGAAAAGCATGTCACCACCGGGGATCAAATCCATGACCCACGCCTTTGCAGAGTCACATAGCGCAGAGAGGCTGGTCTCCAATTGCGTTGAACTAGATGTCGATGGCCACCGGTGGATGATTAGGAGCTAATGTGACGACTAGAGAAATAGAAGTATGTTAACACTCGTTTCAAACCGAAATATATTAACAGTAATTTATGTATTAGGTTCGGCGCATGAGAAGAGCGACGTTTGATTTGGGGTCGCTCCACTGCCGCATAATTCGACTGGACTCCTAATACGTTCTGCTGCACCTAATACGTTTTGTCGAACTTAACCAAATCAAGCGTCGCTCTCCTCATGTGCCTAATTCAACTATTAGGATCGGCGCATGAGAAAGAGCGACGTTTGACTTGGGCCTAAGCGTTAGAGATGTATTTGAATACGTGTGTAGTTTATGTTGATGTGGTAGGACCCTAATTGATCCCTGGTCCTCCCATTGCCTTTGTCGTTCTCTTTAGAACACATTCTATCCAAAGGATTCATATAACTTAGATAGAGGACAGCCCTGCTTAACTTATGATTAAATAGGAAACCAGCTATTAACCTCATTTTGGACCTTAACCGCAGCGATCATATTCCTGTACATAGCATTAATCACTGTAATGTTTATATCTGGCATACTATACAAGGATAGGACCTTTGTTAAGCCAAAACGGACGCTTGCTCATTTTTCATAAGACTTGGCACTAAGGGCGTTTGATACTATTCGGCAATCAGCCCATTGATCTGCCCATGCACGTGTTACTCGGCAAGCCACCTAAAATGCATCGGGAATCAACAAGACAAACGCCCGCACTGACGGATCTTGATCTGAGTATTTCGATCAAAGACGCGGCTGAACGTGTACTGAGTTTGCCCACCGTCGCGGATAAAAGCTTTTTGATCAATATCGGCGATCGCTCCGTCACCGGTTTAGTCGCACGTGATCAGATGGTCGGGCCGTGGCAGATCCCGGTCGCGGACTGCGCCGTGACATCGAATTCATTTCACGCCTGAAAACAAATTCGTGGAAATAAACACGTGGAGACAAACACCTGAAAACAAATTCGTGGAAACAAACACGCGGAAGTATACACGTGAAAACAAACACGTGGAAACATACACGTGAAAACAAACATGCGGAAAAAAATACGTGGATGCAAGCATGTGTCAACATACATATGTAAACAGGACCTCGTTAAACACCTGTAAACAGGTCTTTGAGAAAATACCAATCAAACACAAAAATTGCAAAGTTTATGGAGCACTTCTTACCCTTTGCAAATCAGCTAAGGCGCCTGGTCGCTGTATCATCAGCAAACTGTAACCAATTTACTGGGAGATCTTGTTCACTGTAGTCATAGCCTAGGCCTTTCAACAGATTTTATTAGATTATGATGTACTTCACCAAATGCATTTTTGAGATCCAAAAGGGTTGTCCCAGATACACCAGACCAGAAACCTTTCTGTATACTACTATCAGCAAAATCGTTGTCGATAAGAAATTTACAGAGCCTGTTCCTGAGCCATGATGTAAAGACCTTACTCATTACACTTTGAAGAGTAATTGGCCTAAAATTTTCCGGGTTATTAGGTACGTCTTTCCACTGATAGTTTATCAGGCGTAGATCCTGCGCAATATTCTGATACCAGTTCATCTTTGGTCTTCTCCTTTTCCTTTATCCTTGTGGAATCCGTTCTAGAACCTGATAAGTAGATCTCGACCGAGGCAATCTTGAAACGTGATCCAGGTAGCTGGAGCGTCGTCTGGATATTATTGATGACACCAGGGGCTGACCTGATCTCCTTCTGACTTCCTCGTTTTAAACAAAATGAAATTTCTTTTCCTGACTGACTTTTAAGTGCAACGTTTTGCAACCGTAAAACCTGCTCATTATTGTTAAAATGGCGAACGTGCCATCCACGTATCGGGCGTTTAATAGTGGGCTAAACTTTGAGTTGTCGAATAAAAAACATTCATGACATCCTAAAAATATATATCTGCAAGGACAGGTCCTAATTTAACACCTTTTTTTGCTAGTAAAATAAGTTCACGAAATACCTCCTCTGTTATTACGAGCGGGGGTATATCACTCTGATTTATTATTTAAGAATTGCGTTTTATACTGTGAGTATGTTGGCGTTAGAATCTTGATAAGAGCCGAACGAAAAGACAAAATCGTCCTGAGCATCCTGGCCCTTGAAATTCCTAATGCACATTCATTTTCGAAGTAGCTTTAAATCGTGAACTAACGTGTAAAGACAGAAAATGTGTTGGATTGGTTGCACACTCGTCGGCTTTGTTCATATAAAGAACAATTCTGTAGTGAAAACATGTTTATAAATAATGTAGGTAATTTTGCAGTGGTAATTCCTTTCTATTACATGCTCACTTTCTCAACAGTGGCTGCCACACTGCAACCAGTTGGCTGTCTTCGTATCTTGTTACGCAGCAGATTTACTTTCGTTCCTTACAAATTTTAGAGCACTAAACTACTTCATGAAATTGACGATAAATTGTGTGCCGCTTCTACTCGACTAATTGCGTACCGTAAGTCCTCAATTAAACACACGCCCTCAAATAAGCCCCCCTTGAATAAGTCCTCACCCTAAAATATTTTTAGCAAAATAAGTCCCATAGGCGTTATTTTAACAGAAACAATGCAATTTTTCTCAACTGTAAAGGTTATCATTCAAGGTTAAATTTTATTGCTCAAAACTTTCAAAGTTATCACCCAATCGCGCAAATTATAAATTTTTCTTCTTCTGGGTTACCTTTTATTTCCAGTGATTGATTTTCAAGGAAATACTACTCACTCGAAATTGCAGAACCAACTTCTAGGTTATTGTTAAACACCTCCTTCACACAATCGCATCCTACATAGGAAGGTAATGTCTTACTCAATATTAAAATATTAATTAACTCGAATGTCAATCCCATCAGGGGTTAGTATCATTTGCAAAAAAATCTAACCTCTCTCTTAGCATGCATTCCCTCTCACTTCTAATTCCTAAATAAGAAACAGTGTTCCTCTGTGCTCTATGCACACTTGTATGTGTGTATGTATTTTATCTCCCATTATTCAAACAAATAGAGAATTAGAGATTTGGTAACTATTGCGAAAGCTACAAAAATCAGATGGTTCCACGGGTGGTAAGTTCCTTTGGGTGGCACATGCCATTTTAGCTCGTAAAGCTTTTTATATGGATTATGAAACACGTACTCTCCATTTAAATAAGGAGTACACGTCTGTGGAGGTATATGTAAAAGGATATGGAGGAGGGCTTTTCCCGCTCTACGCCCCGCTCTGTATGCTAAAGTTTTTTATTGTAATCCCGGAAATGAACAGAATAACTGAATCATATAAAATTGAGAGTGACAGGGACATCGCGCAGTTAATCATTAGTGGATGCCCTAAAAGACACGATACAATGACAAGTACTAAGCGTACAAAGCGTGCAAAGCGTGCAAAGCGGTACAGCAAACTCTATTTCAGAAGATGTGGATTCATGCCTCGCTCGTTCTCTTTCATCTGCACGTCCGGTTTCGGTTATAACCAACGTATTATCTTCACCTTTGATCACCAATTTCTATAACATCTTAGAGATTTGAGAAAAGAGCGGAAGTGTCCGGGATGGGAAGTGTCCGGGTGGGAAGTGTCCAGGATGAGATGTGTCCGGGAATCGAAACAATAGACAACTCTGGAGTAGTCACGTACGTAGGAATTCGTTCAAACAAAAAAGTTAGTTAAGGAGGGCTCTGTGAGGATGGGATATGTCTGGGATGGGAAATGTCCGCGATGGGATATGTCCGATGACGGGAAATATCCGGGTAGGAAGTGTCCGGGATGGGAAGTGTCCGGGTGGGAAGTGTCCAGGATGAGATGTGTCCGGGAATCGAAACAATAGACACATTTGAATCTTTCTTAAATGAACTCGAATCGTACAGTTGAATCTTTCCTGAGTCAACTTGAGTCATCTTTATGGAGCACACTTTATTCGCTCCCGAGCACAATAATTCTCAAGCAAACTTAAATCTTTCACTAGTTAACTTGAATTTTTGTTCAGAGAACTTAAATCTTTCTTGAGTGCACCCTAATCTTTTCTGCGCTCACTTAAATCATGCTCAAACGAAGTTGAATCTTTGCAAAGTGCACTTATATCTTTGTGCAATGAATTCGTATCCACAAGGAGCCTACTGCTGATCGGACTTTAGTCTCTGGCCCTCACTGTGTGTACAGACAAGAGTTTGCTGAAGCTAGTCATAGCAGCCCCTATTCGGTTGAAAGTCATGCCTAAAGTCATCTCAAGCTACAGATAGCATATGATTTTGTAAATTGAATGTGGGTAAGGGTTAGAATCATTAAGGCGTACAATTTTTTATTCAAATCTATAATAAGTTTTATGCATAAGAGTACCCTCTTGGAAACGTCGAGGATCCTTCGATTTGTTTAGGAAATATAAAGAATAACGGCGTATGGCTTATCTTTGGCGTTGCACCCTCATCAGAATGGCTCGTGCAAAGAACGAGTTGTTCAAACATTCAAGCATCATTTATGATAACTCGCAGACAAAGAAAGGGATCGAAGCAAAATTTGTCGACCCGCTGATTGGACAATCGTTAACACCTACCAACAATTGGAGGCGCCGAAATTGTTAGAACAATTTCAGAGAAAACACAAACTGTTTTTGTCGGCAAAGTAACGGATCCCGAGTTTTGATGAAAACCGCTTCTAAAACTTTCAGATGGAAAGCTGATCTAGCTTTAGCTAATATACGAAACATCAGCAATCATGACCAAAAATGAGTTCGAAGACTGTAAAAAATACTTACATCTGTGTGATAACAGCAACCTGGATACAACCGACAGATTTGCAAAAGTAAGGTCCCTATCCGACTTCATCGATCGACAGTGTTTATTGAAATACCAACCAACACAGAGTGTCAGTATTGATGAGATGATGGTATCTTATTTCGGAAAACATGGGCTAAAGTAATACATCCATGGCAAGCCTATCAAATTTGGGTACAAATTGTGGTCATGGCAACTCCTTTGGGTTATTGTATTCAACGGAGGAAACGTTTGTCACGTCTACGAATGGATTTTTACTGCCCTTCAATTTTAGAGAGTTGTAGAATAATCATTAAAAATCTTTGATCACGTGGTTGTCTAATCCATGATCTGTTTATTCAATTCTAAAAAGCAAGTGGTTAATCAATTAGTACTCAGCGCTAAAAAATTATTGAAATTACACAACTCTCTTACTTGTTGATAGCTCTAATTGACTTTGTAATGGCATTGTTACGAAAGCTATTTTGTATGTTGTCTCTAGTGCAGGAGAATATACACGAGCATCTTAACGTCTAGTGTATACAAACTATGTCAAATATGCCTTATTAACTTATTTTGAACGCTTTGTACACCATAGAATATACGCATCTAGTGTAAGCAAATATTGTAAAATATGCCGGTTATGCCTATTTTGAACGTATTGTGCACCATGGAATGTACGAATCTCGTGAATGCAAACTATGTCAAATATTCCTTATTAGCCTATTTTGAACGCTTTGTACCCCATCGAATGTACGCTTCTAGTGAATGCAAACTATGTCAAATATGCCTTATTAGCCTATTTTCAACGCTTTATACACCTTACGGAGTAAAAAATCATATTGCCTCCCATACATACCAAATCGGGATTAATAAAACAGCTCGTAAAATCGCTCGAGAAGAAAAGCATTGAGTATATATTTAAATCGTTTCCAGGACTTAGAACCTAGAAACTCAAGGCATGAGTGTTTGATGGTCCTGATATCGGGGAACTCTTATTAACTTTATGGATTTGTTAATTCAATGAATGAGTTGGAGTTCCATGTTTGGACATCCTTTACTGACATGGTAGAAAACATCTTAGGCAATCGCTGGGCTGAAAACTACAAGGAATCAGATCAGACTCGTCCTGTCAAAAATAAGAAAACGTATAGATACAACTTCTACAGATTACAACATGTAAGTAGCTGCTTCAGAGCTTTGTGGTTGTATTGCCTATTCAGATATCTCATCACACCATGGCAGATTTCGCTCTTGCAAAACAGTGAAATTAGTTGACCTCGACGACACCAGCAATATGTTCGATGAACGATAAGTGTGACTTATAAGCCGTGTTCACACTGGTGCTTAAAACCGTTTTGAGATCGGTTTTGAAATCGGTTCTAGGCCTTAAATCGGTTCCTGCAAACTATGTCAAATATGCCTTATTAGCCTATTTTGAACGCTTTGTGCACCATGGAATGTACACATCTAGTGTACGCAAACTATGTCAAATATGCCTTATTAGCCTATTTTGAACGCTATGTGCACCATGGAATGTACGCATGTAGTGTATGCAAACTATGTCAAATATGCCTTATCAGCCTATTTTGAAGGCTTTGTGCACCTTGGAATGTACGCAGCTAGTGTACGCAAACTATGTCAAATATGGCTTATTAGCCTATTTTGAACGCTTTGTGCACCATGGAATGTTAGAACACATTTTATTGAAACAAAAATTAATAAAACTAACAGGGTAACCATTTTTCACAAGCGTGGTACGTAATTTTCAAAGTTCTTCATTAAAAGACGCGTACGTTGAACAAATATTAAAAATACGATTAACGAGTGTAGAAATAAGACTCTTCTTATATTCTATGGGAAGAAAACTGTCAAAGCGTGTAAACAGGCCTGTGAAAGAGGGGTTTTGATACACAGCAGTATGAAAAGACCCCTGTGAACGCGAAATAATAGTATCTAGGAACGGTAATTGTTTATTACGGACATAGTTTGCATACACTAGATGCGTACATTCCATGGTGCACAAAGCGTTCAAAATAGGCTAATAAGGCATTTTTGTTATAGTTTGCATACACTAGATGCGTACATTCCATGGTGCACAAAGGGTTCAAAATAGGATAAAAAGGCATATTTGACATAGTTTGCATACACTAGATGCGTATATTCCATGGTGCACAAAGCGTTCAAAATAGGGTTATAACGCATATTTGACATAGTTTGAATACACTAGATGCGTACATTCCATGGTGCAGAAAGCGTTCAAAATAGGCTTGATAGAGATGTATCGAAAGGTTTTATACGGATTTCGCAAACAAATCTTCCTGAGGGGACCGCAGCTAAAATGTCACTTTCAAATATTTTATGGAGATATAAGCTTTCAATAGGTTGGTAGAAGACGTCGTCATATTCCGATCCTATAGAAATGTATTTGTGTCAGTATGCACCGTATATGAGATTTCATTCCATGAAAAGTAATTATTTTGAATTTTCTATTTCTCTAGTGTTCTATTCAAAACTTACATTTCAAATCCTCTCTTCTCGATGAAAAGTAATTAATAACTAGCTATACCAGTAAAAAGACACTATTTCATTTACTTCAAATATTGCTTTTTCTTTTGTTGCTCAGTAAACAAGTTTTTCCATCTTCGTACGCTCCTTTACGGCTCATAGCTTCAGATTTTCAGATTTGTCAACAATCTTAAACTAAGTTATATTATTCAAGACATCATTTTATTAATTTCAAAATTTTCTTTCTTTCATTGCTCAATAGCAGTGTTTTATATTTTCGTACTCTCTTTTTAAGGTTCATTCAAAACTTTTTTTTGATTTTTATTTTTTTTAATTTTGTGTTAACACGAGAAGAGTCAAAGAGGCAATTGAGAGTGGAAGAGGATTTCAGAGAGCAACTAACAACAGAGAAGGATGCAAATTCTGATCACCATTATCACTGACAGGGAGATAATTCTTGAAAGATGTGCATAGTTCTACGAAAACCTCTACAAAGACGTGGCCCAGTACATAGCGCCAGCAGAAGCAGAGAAAGTACCACCAATCTTAGACAGTAAAATAGAACACGCCATGAAGAAAATGAGGGAGCGAAAAGCACCAGGAGAAGACCAAGTTGTTGTGGAAATGCTGAAAATAGCCTAAGCATTATTGGTTTGATTACTAGATCAGACCTTGATGGGGTTGGCCTGCTTTGATCTATGTGAAGTAGTAATTGGGAGTACTGGAGAGCACATAACCTTGTTTCGCTCCCAATAAATGCCTCAAGTACTGGAGAGTACCGGTACTGGAGAGCACATAACCTTGTTTCGCTCCCAATAAATGCCTCCAGACGACCTAATAGCACTAAAACACGGAAATAGCATAGGCAAACGGTTGTATGCATGTACAGAAGGAAAACGTACCTTTCGTAGATATTTTATTAAGCAGCAGTCGTCAGTGTTACCAACTTCTTTCTGTAAACATTGAGATACCAGCTCAAGAACAAAGTTATCAGTCCTTTTGGTTTTACTTATTCAAATGACATGTGTTGCTTATGGGTCGAATTACAACCATAACATAACAACACCCAAAATCTAACTTACTGAGCATAAAAAGTACTATAACTCGTTCAACGTTCGAGCACTACGTCTGATATTTGCATTTTTAGATTGCTCTCATCATAAGCTTTCAAACCATATATAATATATGTACATCCCGGAATTTCGTTTCTGACAAAGAAAACCACGCCATTGCCAGTTTTTAATGCCTGATGGTAGGTCGGCTTGAAATGTGGAAAAGGCAGCTCTGTGTGTGCGAGGCACTGTACAATTACCCCATATCATAACTGTTCCTGGGAGCCCCAATGCTGCGAAGTGAGAGGAATCCCATATCCTGTCCCATCAGGTACCTCTACTCCTTTTACTTCATACAATGCGCATATGGTACTTCGACAAGCGAAAGAGTAGACTCCACTGTGCTATGCAGCTCACTTAAAAATAGCAGACCTCATCATGTACAAGCTACGAGCACTTCATCATCAGCCTATTTGTATCTATTTTTAAATTTTTAACAAATTTCATAAAATCGCATGAATCCTTAGTAAAAAAAACCAAGATTTCTAGAGTTATTAATTTTAATCTTAGCGTTTGATCTATGAGGTCCTTTTCAAGGTCCTTGTATTTACTTTGTTTGTAGTCCTTCCATTTAATCAAGTTGGTCTTGAAGATTTTGAGGTGATATTGTTTACGAGAAATTCGATCAGGATGTTTTGTTTGTCTAACTGATTGAATTTTTCCAGACGTCTTCTTCTTTGTACGTTCATTTGAGCCGGATACAAAGTTTTCTGGAGTTGAATCAAAACATGCCATCTACCCATAAACCAATAGCTCCATCGGGCCCCATACCAAAGCCCCATCGAGCCGGATACCTAAGCCCTCGCCGAGCCAGATAGCAAAGCATTACTGCACCGGATACCAATGCTCCACCGAGCCAGAAACCAAAGCTCCACCGAGCCAGGAAACAAGGCTCCACCGAGCCGGATACTAAATGTCCATTAAGATTGATAACAAATCTCCGCTGCCTCGAACACAAAATCTCCACGGAGTTGTAGACTTTGTTACCTTATGTACGAATGATGATGGGTAGCCATTGGAATATAAAACAGAATACAGATGTTTCTTCCCCTCTGAAATTATAGCACGTGTTGATATTCATGAGATGTTGGGCACAGTCATATAGACACTTGATGACACCTGAATGAAAGTGACAAATGATTATAATTATCAGTATTGTTACTGTATATCACCATGATGAGCAATCCTTTCAATAATATTAACCATGAATAATGAGTTACATTTCAATAGCAAGCCCCAATTAGATCTATCTGGCAAGAAATGGCGCGTCCATAGTATGTACTTGGCAGAGGTAGGGGCATGGACAATTGTAGTGGCAAATGCGTGGTGAAAATGCATAGACAAGGGGCAAAAGCATTAGAGAAACATGTGAAAATGCATGGGCGGATGCATGGGCGGATGCATGGGCGGATGCATGGGCGGATGCATGGGCAAGTGCATGGGCAAACGCATGGCAAAAGAGGTACGTAGCAGGGTATGGGCATAGACACAATGGCAAATGCATGGATTACTGCATGAGAAAGTATAAGGACGGAAAAGTGCATAGGCAGTGAAAAGACGTTGTCATAATTTTAAAAAAGGATACGGGCTAGCATACAGCCTTACCCCGGTGGTCAAAGAGATCACATAATTTACTAAATTATGACACAGTCGTTTACGTTTTAATTGTACATCGTTTTTTGACTCTGGACGACGATGACGACTGGTAAGTCTTTCACCAGTTGAGATTTAATAAAACTGTGCATTTATACAGCAAGTAATGAGTACAAAATGTGTCTTATTGTCAGCTAAGCTGGGCAATCAGGTATAAGATTTATGAGATAATAGATTACAAGAAAATATTGGTGCTATTCTAAACGCATTGTGCACCATGGAATGTACGCATTCCAAGCATGCAAGTGTCACTAAAAACAGCGTTAGGTGCTCTTCTAAAGGCATTGTGCACCATGGAATGTACGCATTCCAAGCATGCAGGTGTCACTAAAAACAGCCTTAGGTGCTATTCTAAGCGCATTGTGCACCAGGAAATGTACGCATTCCAGGCATGCGAGTGGCACTAAAAAGAGCTTTTGGTGCTATTCTAAATGCACTCTACACCATGGAATGTACGCATTCCAAGCATGCAAGTGTCCACATAGCTAAAGGGAATATAGCTGAGGGGAAATTTTATGAATACCAGTTTACCTGAGGCTTCAGGGAATTACGCTGTGCTTTGTGGAATTACCTTCGGGTAATTTGTTATGAATATCGGCCCAGGTGTGCTTCGTGTGAGAGAAACATTGAACCCTCACGTAAAGATTTATAATGGTTTGCAGACAAGTCATGCTGCACTCTTAAGCGCGTACCCATCGTGGTCCGCTAGGATACAACCCCAAGTACAAATGGCATCGGAATCGGCCATTGATAATTTTACGCTATCGTACGAAGTCTCGACAAATTCTCGACAAATCTAATAAAACCTTGTAAATAAATAGAGGTTTTATTAGCGTTGTGACCTGCAGGGTAAAAGACCTGCCGAAGTCTTGACAACTCTAATAGAACCTTGTAAATAAATAGAGGTTTTATTAGCGCTGGGACGTGCAAGGTAAAAGACCTGCCGAAGTCTTGACAACTCTAATATACCTTCTAAATAAGTAGAGGTTTTATTAGCGTAGTGACCTGCAGGGTAAAAGACCTGCCGAAGTCTTAATAACTCTAATAGAACCTAGTAACACATTGTATTTTTGTTTTCTTTACATTTTCTTTGGTTTGGCGCGAAAAATGGAGCATGAAAAGCGACACAAGATCTATGACATTTCTTTTTCTTTACTGAAATGTCCAAGATAACTTTTAAGACCAGATCGGCAACTTAGGGCGAATAAGAAAAATCTATCTCCGAAAAATATTTCCTATCACCAAGTTTCCCTAAAATCAAACATCTTAATCGAGTATCCGTCGACAGGAGAAAATGCAGACCGATTGTAGAATATTAATTCGAAAGTTTGGCTTTTATGTGTGATGGTTATGAAACCTATGATATTTTATAAACGCGGGATGAGATGTGGGACTGAAATTTCTGAAAACAGTAAGTCCTATGAAGGAAAGAAAAGCTATTCTTAGATGCTCTACAGTACTGGTAATGTTGAGTCCTGCTGAAAGTTAGAAACAAGTCAATGTCAGCTCAACCCTAATGCTGGGGAGGCTCATTTTACCCCCCATTCCGGGAGCGAGGTAATTTAACCCTACCTTACATGGGCTTTTTGGCTCTTCTGATACATGGGGGGGGCCTAGTAGGCCCGCGGTACTTTGACAAATACTCAGATGATGTAAAGGGATTAAGATAACAAAGAAGAAGGAAAAACAATTGGATCTGTATTCGGGGAATAACTGGGCAGCTAATTCGAGTATTTGCAGCCAGGAAGCTTATTGTAGAATTATTTTATTTGTAACGATAAGGTTTCCCATTTCATTTTAAGCTTCATAAGCTTCTGTTCCTCTTTTTTAAGACCTTGCATTGACCAGAGCTCTTTTTGCCATCTTAATTTGGCTAGAATACTAATATGTTACCGTCGACAGTTGCCATTTCTTTATGAATTTCTATGTACAAGATATCATAGCTTCATATGAACGGTACTTGATGCTTGGCAGTTTATGACCAAGACGAAATAATATAACTGAATGGTTGGGTGATTTTTTTATCACGCGACGATTCATCACGCGACGATTCATCGTGCGACAATTCATCGCGCGACAATTCATCACGCGACGATTCATCACACAGACTATTCATCACAAGGACAATTCATCACGCGACGATTCATCACACAGACTATTCATCACAATGACAATTCATCATGCGACAATTCATCACCTGAAGATAACACTAAGGTGTGATTGACACTAAGACTGATCTCGATACCAACACACTTCCACTGGCAAAACAAGTACGCTCGTGGATAAGAAAGACCGCATGTCCGTCTCGATTCGTCTCTTTTACCATCCTCGTTACTCCTGTTTATTACCTTCATTACTGATTTAAAAGATTGACTCTAAGACTGATCTCCATACCAACACACTTCCACTGACCTAACAAGTACGCTCATGCATAAGAATGACGGAATGACCGTTTCGAGTTCGTCTCATTTTCCATCCTCTTTACTCCTGTTTATTACCTTCATTACTTCCCTCCTGAATTTGAGGCCTCGAGTTGCTTAGCTTGTTGCTTAGATTTTGGTCCAAATCGAGGCCTCACACCTAAGTAACTGAGTTGCTTATGTTAAAAAACGTGTAGTTTTGTTATCACGAACAGGGAAAGATTTCTCTGAATGTAAGACAGAAGCCACTGACATGCAGCTACCCCAAAGTTAACTGTATTGCGATCAAGCAGGGTAAGTTATACACAGACGGTCGTCGACGCATGCATAAACAGCACTCCTTAATATAAGCTGCCAGTAGGTGATAGTCAAGTGATTCTTTTCTTCGAAAAAATTATTTTAGAAAGAGCTTTTTTATCAATTAATTCTGGGCAGGAGGAAGAAATCCTTCTAAATCACTGAATAATTTTCTTCTGTTTTCTTTTATAGGTTTTCAGTCTGTCAAAGGAGAATTGATACGGTCTATACTCTTTCCGAAGCCTGTCAATATACATTTTTACACGGACTTTCTACGATGCGTAGGAATCTTTCTTATTTTAGGGATCGGAGGCTTCGTTTATAGCACCTATGTTTGGATAAAAAACGGGGTGAGAAAATTTCTTTTTTTTGGCTTTGCGGATCGTCTCCACTCGGTTCTTAGTTATGCCAAACATAGCACAGAAAGCCTTTTGGCAAACAGGTATTGCAACAGCTTGACTTTCTCTTAATACTTTAACACTGTAATTTACACTGTGTCTACGAATGTTTGGGGCTTCGACGCGTCCACGACGTCTAGCTACAGGCTGAACATCCATCAAAGTCGACAGATATGAGTCTTGGGCGGGCGCTACTGCAGTTTCGTACCCCCCTTCCAAAATCATCGATAATGTATTCGTATTTAAATAAAATTTATAGGGTAAAACGGTAAAATCTGATCACTAGCATCAGCTAATCCCGAGTATAGGAATAGGCTGGATTTCAGTGTTAGTAACATCTCATTGTGAATGGGTCTTATCAGAGATCTAGCACATTTACACGACCAGTGAAACGACGGCTATATCAGATCTGGGGTAAAGACAGACACATGGGATAAGTAGGGTGTTACTTGATTTCAGTGTTTAAATGATGAGTTAAACGGTAAAATCTGATCACTAGCATCAGCTAATCCCGAGTATAGGAATAGGCTGGATTTCAGTGTTAGTAACATCTTCTCAGAACCAGACACAGAAATATTGCTCTAGTCTCTAGTTAAATACATTAAGATAACAAGTTTATGCAGCAGTAGAGTACTCCACAACAGTACAGTGAAGTAAGACGACTTGTAAATATACCGAGTATTGAGACGGGACTTTAAAATTGGGTATCGTTCTCCCTTGTAATAATGTGCCCTTGCCATTCTACTCTAAAGTCAGAACTGTACAACTGAGATATTAACAATTTATAGTGACTCATAACTATTACGAAGATAGAGATGGTACACAGCTGTCGGAAGCGACATGTCTTCGGGATAGCCATTAGAAAGAAAAGTTTGCTTTACAAAATTGAGTTCCGATTCTAATTTTATATCGGAGCAAATGACGAGAGCGCGATAAACTAAAGTTTTGATGAGGTTGATCTTCCGTGTTTTGGGGCAGTATACAGTTTGGTATACTCTTTCACACATTCCATTTCCGTCATTCTGACGTTAGTACTCTGAGGAGTGTCAGACGAAGAAAGGTTTTAAGTACACAATGTTTTCGCTATTTCGTGCAAAGCGATTTAAGTGCACGAATACCCTCTATAATAAACAGCCAAGCTATGAGGGAACCGAAATATTGTTCATGACAAAACCATACTGGCAAATACTGGATGAACTTTACGTGGAAACAGATTAGTAATTCCTACATCACTTCGAAGCGAAATACTGCATAAGATACAAGAAGGACATCAAGGTATTCTCAAGTGTAAAGAATTCAGTTTGGTGGCCTAGAATTAGCAAGGAAGTTGAGGACGTAGTCAAGAACTGCCAATCATGTGCTAAAATGAGAGCCGATCACGCAGAACCTCTTCGACCTTCACCATTTCCAGACAGGCCATGGCATTTTGAAGTGCAGTTAACTACGGACACCTGAACAAGGACCAAGCTTATTAAACAGTCTATGTTATCCCTTCTTCTGCATTGATCATTTATTACGTTAAGTCTTGAATGCTTTTGGTTGTGAGTGTTCCTTTACGAACTACGTTAATGGGTGAACAGGCTGGCCCGTGCGCCTTAAATTTATGAAACATGCCCTAAAATGTGCCCATAGGTAGTACGCATGCCCTACAGAGATCTACAGAGCCTGGCTACGGCACTGCCTTAGAAAGTCAAACGTGAAGAAAAAGGAGTAATCGCAATTTCTAAGCACATTCCATAAACATGAAAGAACAGAGCGATCTGACTTTGATCATTCGCAGCTACGTGCATGGTGTGTTCACTCAAGTCATTCGCGCGAACAAGCACTGCTGCATTTGTGTGGAAATTAAAAAGACTGTTCGCGCGAACAGATTCGGCGAAAAAAATCGATTCGCGCTAACAAATTCGCCTAGTGGAAATCCGGCTCCCTCCCTAATGTCACACTGTCTCATACACCCTAACAGCTAAATAGCCCTAGCTAGAAAACTATCACGATTTCGCTTCTTTAATCACATTCTTTACCATGTGCAATCATAAAATAGTCTAATATCTTCATTTTTTCCACGGACGAAGTTATTACCTTCGAAAACTAAAACTTTTGACATAGGAAAAGAGCCTTTAATCACATTCTTTACCATGTGCAATCTAAAAATAGTCTAATATCTTCATTTTTTCCACAGACATAGCTATTACCCCCGAAAACTAAAACTTTTGACTTAGGAAAAGAGCCTTTAATCCCATTCTTTACCATGTGCAATTATAAAATAGTCTAATATCTTCATTTTTTCCACGGAGCAACGCCATCATATCCCTGCAAAAAGCTCTTTTGACTCAACCCTTATAACCTTTACGCATTTTGCGTATTTTTCACGCATAATTGTCATAATCAAGCATCATATACGCATGAAATTTTGACCATGCATGTTAGGAAAAAGCAAGGAAATATCTTACCTCTTTTAAACTAAATACTGACCGATAGAATAAAAAAGCGCAATCACAAAATTAGTTTGTGTTTTTTTCTCTGGAAAATCTTGATTGGAGACAGTGGCGTAGTCGGGGGTATGCTTGGTATGCTAAGCATACCGTCAAAGCTGTAGTTTCCTTATTCTCGTTTTACTGCAGTTTGTCGGTTTTGTTCTGTTTGTTGCTAAAATCTCTACCACATCACATTCACCACGCTTGCAGCAGAGGACAGGAGTAATTTTAGTTTTAAGAAGGGAGATTATGGCTCTTGTGAACTTCACTATAAGTTCAGTAACTGGAAGGAGTCGTTTAAGGTGTGTGTTGAGGATAAGATGAGGGAATCGGCACATATGGCTATCTGCGAATAAGTGGTCTGTTTCATGGCAGAGTGAAACCGCATAATAAGGGAAAAATAGAAACAAGACTGAATTAACGCCTTTCTTACTTTGTTGAAGACTTGCAGGTTTCGAAAAGGAAAACAATCTCTTGGTATAATATTTCGTTTCTGTTTCTCAGTTTGCAGCTTTTGGTTATACTTCCTAGTCCCATGAAAAGGTACTGGAAGCTTAAGCTGCCTTTTCTTTGCCTTTGTTGGTAACGGAAAGAGGGTATTGCATCAGAAGAATATTATCATTATTTATAAATAGGAGTCGCCATCAAATTGCCCCGTTTTCACATTGTACAGATTCATGAATTGACAACCACAGCGTTGACAGGGCCAGAGATCAAGATGTTTTAATTAGTTTCCCTGCGAGTTTTGGACAGGCAAAACATCTGATGGCAGATGTTTAAGTCCTTAGTTTCCCCGGCCTACACCAATGTTCGTGGCTAGTGGGGAAACCTGCCCAACAAGATGTTTGCTCAGATGTTTTTCTAGTTTCCCCCGGACTTAACTCTAACGATCTAACATCTCGAGAATTTCTCGTGGAAGACGAAGTCTTTCGATGAAGCATCAAACTGTTGTCATCCACGTAGACCTTGTCGATAAAATTACCAGCCTTAAGAAAGAAAGAGAGAGAGAGAGAGAGAGAGAGATTTTATATGAGACAGAGATAGGTTTATGTTAGGGTCAAATTTGATTATAATTTTACTTTCAATTTTCCATTTGCATGACTTTGATGGCATAAAATAGTGGTAATCAGCCAAATAATACACGCAAAAACAAAATGAAGTTAAAATGAGAGAAACAGCACGACAATAAAAGAGCAGGGAATATTTTTGAAATAATGCATGTTTTGATTTTGGCTCTCAGCACATAAATAATTTAAACACAATTTGTATTTTCTGTTGGTTTTTAATTTACTTGGGTTCATTACATTTTACGTGTCATGGTTGTATTAATATGGTGTATTACACTTAACAAGAAAACAATAGTGCAGATTTTGATGAGCAAGTTAAAAATACTTCAGGCACAACCAAATTACACATCTTTTCGAAATGGATGGAAATGAATAAAATTAGTCCCAGACTTCCAAATGATATACAATGTTTTAAATACTATGGTGACAAGTACACCGACAAACTATAGGGAGAACGCCAAGAAAGAAACTACAATTGTGACAACGTTTCGTTCTATTGTTTATAACATTTAGTATTGCTTTAACCTTACTTATATTGTTTGTTCGACCAACTTATAATCTATTTCAGTAGGAACATTGAAAGATCAGGCACAAAATTCACTGCATTTGATATCAAATTACTATTGTGACTGCTTTACCTGTTTTGACTTATACTATAAGACTGTATTACGCATGTCGCGTAAAGTTTGAACTGGTACTATACTAATAACTGTTTTTCGAGTACATCAGCAGCTTCTCTGACTAACTTGCTTTTGTAAATCAGCGGTTTAAGTGGTTCAAGGCCGCCTTTGTGAGAAGTTTGCCTGCTTTATCTTCTATCACATAACATTTTGGTTTCCAATCTGTTGTAAGTTCCCTCGCTGTGTTGAAAGCAGCTTTTGTGTTATTATGTTGACAGGAGCTTTTGTGTTATTATGTTGACTCATTGACCACCACAGCACTTGCCTTGGGACCTGGCCAAAAACTTTCTCCAGATCTATGAAGGAGAAGTATAGGGGCTTTGTCTTGGTTAGGTGTTATCCTTTGCAGCTGAGGTAGGATGAATACAGCATCAATGGTGCCTCTGCCAGGTAGAAGATAAGATTGAGTGGATAAAACAGATGTCATTAGTTTAGACAGCTATCTCACATTTGAAAATTCTGATTAGCCAATTGAATAGCATCAATGAAAAGAAAAAAGAGCTTAATTTTTAAAATGAAAAGTCAACACAGCTTTGTATTCTTCAAGCACATCCCCAGCAGTAGAGCAGAAGATAAGATTGAACAAAACGAATAAAACAGATGTCATTAGTTTAGACAGCTATCTCACATTTGAAAATTCTGATTAGCCAATTGAATAGCATCTATGAAAAGAAAAAAGAGCAAGTTGTGCAATACCTAACAATAAAAGTATTTAGCTTTAGCATTGTCAACATGAGAAAATATGCAAAGATAAAAAAATGATTTACGGTAATACAAGATGTACGATTCAAATAGCAAGAGACTTGTAAAAGTGAATATGTTTATACAGAATGTGCATAAACACTGAAGCAGAGCGAGGTAGGGGAAGACCTGCAACAAAAATCGCTGACAAAATCAAGGCAGTCTCTCAATCAAAGACCCCTGATGAGCAGTGGGCCCGACATTGAAACTACCCTAAATAAACAGAAAAACATTATCACTTGATCTAAGTTACTTCATAGCAAACAAGGTTCTTCAGGCTATGGATGATATATTCTTAGCTGTTTGTCGAATGTTTGCGCTCAGTTATGGTAGTTGATCGATGATCTTGACAGTGTTGATCATTGTAACTCGACTGAGATAGCGTCGTGCAAGCAAAGTTGGTCCAGGGCCCGGTTTCTCGGTTTCCTCTATCTTTAAGTGAGCACCTAAGTGCTTAGGCGATTCCCTAGATAATTTAGGTGTGCACCTATCTAAGTAGGCACCTAAATTGAGTTTCTCGTACATTTCAGGTACTTGCAAGTTCTGAAGCTAAAATTATCTGACCTTGAACCACTTTTTGTGACAAATTTTGTGATGCAATGCATGGAATCCTCCAGGTTTGGTTCCCCCCATCTGTCACCTACCACCCCAATTTGGCCTTCTCCCCCCATCTTACTACACCAAGGTCCCCCCCATCTGAACCTAAATTATTGATACCTCCTACATACTTATATAGTATATGTATATGAATGGCAGTCTGACAAACAATGTGGAATTTGTAACGTAATATAACTGCACTAATTTGATTTAAACTCGCCGTTCAAATGGTTTCGGCTACTCTATACGATAAACAACTGCAAAATGATGCAATGAAATAGCAACTTCCGAACAGACCTAGGTTATAATACGTCTTTTCTACTTAAAGAATCTATGCAGTACAACAATTTATTACCTTAGAAAGAGTACCGGTCGTTCTTTAGCCCTCATGCATCCGCGGCATTAGTATCCTATCTCTGTAAGTAAAGCTTTACAATGGCCGCTAAATCACGAAGGACATCTTTTGGGTGTAGTTTAAGGCCCTTTCAGACTCTAAAAGTGCTGGGACTTTTGTCCATCAACTGTGTATTATCAAAATTAAGCGACTTTCTCCTGACAGATAACATCAAACAAACTCACTATACAAGTCCTTATATACATCAAAATTTCTACATGCTGTGCAGAGTTATGCCTTGAAAAATTTTGCATAGGGAGGGAGAGTGTTTCTTGGCAAAAGTTCCTATTTTTCTATGTTAAACTGTGTTACCCTCCATATACGGAAGACTGTAGTTGTCACCCTGCCCCCAACCTGGTCCCAGGAACATTTCCCCACCATTTTAGGTCCATATTTATGGACAATGTGTTCAAAATAACCTAACAAGGCGTTTTTAGTGACAATAGCATGCTTGGAATGCGTACATTCCATGGTGCAAAATATGTTCAAAATAACCTAACAGGGCGGTTTTAGTGACAATTGCATGCTTGGAATGGGTACATTCCATGGTGCACAATGTGTTCAAAAGAACCTAATAAGACGTTTTTAGTTACACTTGCGTGCTTGAAATGTTTACATTCCATGGTGCACAATGTGTTCAAAATAACCTTACAAGGCGTTCTTTGTGTCAATTGCATGCTTGGAATGCGTGAAGGAGAAGAAGGAGAAGAAGGAGAAGAAGGAGAAGAAGGAGAAGAAGGAGAAGAAGGAGAAGACGGAGAAGAAGGCGAAGATTGAGATAAACGCACAAATACACTTACGTACGCAACAATACACCAAACAGCTATCATAACACCTGTCAAATTAATACTCACAATTATTGATACCTATCATACCTTTCGTTTGTTGAGCTTGACTTGTAACCTTCCCAGCCTGCGCAGGGCTAGGCTTAGGTTGACGACTGCCAGCTTGTGATACTTGACTACCAAGTACGTCTCCATCATCTAGTGTATGCAAACTATGTCAAATATGCCTTATAAGCCTATTTTGAACGCTTTGTGCACCATGGAATGTACGCTCTAGTGTATGCAAACTATGTCAAGTATGCCCTATTAGCCAATTTTAACGCTTTGTGCACCATGGAATGTACGCATCTAGTGTATGCAAACAATGTCAAATATGCCCTATTAGCCTATTTTGAAGGCTATATGCGTCATGGAATGTACGCATCTAGTGTATGCAAGCTATGTCAAACATGCCTTATTAGCCTTCTTTGAACGCTTTGTGCACCACATAATGAGAACGAGCTCTACATGTTGGCATGTGGCAATATCAATAGTGATAATCCGCTAGGATCGACAATATTAAAATATTGAGAATACGCTCCACACGTTTGAATAAGATTATTTGAATAGTGATATTTTGCTCCGATCCACTCTATGAACATAATGAGAATGCGTTGTACATGTTGGCACGTGGCAATTTCAATCGTGCTATTCTGCTAGGATCCACTCTATGAACATAATCAGAACGCGCTCTACATGTTGGCATGTGGCTATTTCAATAGTGCTATTCTGGTAGCTGTGGCCTTTTATTGAATCTTCTCTTCTCAACCAGGCCAGTACCCAGAGTTAGCAATTTGGAGGGGCTATTCTGAACTGGGGGTGGGGAGCTAACTTTGTAACTGCTTAAGGAAAGCCAAATAATGTTTGAATATTAACTGGATAAGTGGGGGGTGATGGAAGATGTGGGGGTGGGGGCTAACCCCCTTGTAGCCCCCCCATGACTACAGCTTGTTCTAAACTATTGTGTATATATCACACTTTATGGGAAAAGTGAGAAAGTCCTTGTAAACTAAGCAAAGCAAGTAAACACTGTATTATATACTACTTTTGCACTTGTGAGTACATCATACTTGAATAAGTTGATATGTCAGATATTGTGAAATGTATTCACATTATTATGTTCAGTAGCATTTAGGTATATTGAAGTTACAGTAGCATTGTTGATCAATTAAATATAACTTAAGTCTTATAACTTATGAGTGGTCATTTTTTTAATGGACTCATACTCAAGGCGAGATTCACTGCTCACATTTGTGCTCAATACTTATCAAGTGATGCTGATAAACACGCAGAGGCCAGTGGAGTAGATGACGTTAGGGTCTTTTTTCTACTTCCCACAGTAAACGACAGAGGCGTTGGTAAACCTCGATTTATTATGAACGATGTAATCTGGATCTCAGAAGTCTTTTATAGCGGACTTTATCTGCAAAAAATGCAGGAGCGTATGGAAACCCATTGAACTAATTAATTTTTTGTCAATTAATTTATATTTTTCTGACTATGTTTCAAGGGAGTTTGAACTCAAGATTATATATTTATAGTTTGCTTATTATTAACCTATGTAAGTTAACTTAGTTAATTATTGGTTTAAGGATAAATTAATTTAGAATGAACTGTTGTAGTTTCTGTTACTGCTGAGGGAATCGCTTTGTGTTCTGAATTTTCAAGAGTGTCTATAAATGCCGGCTTGAGGCGACCTAAGCTAACATTTTCTCTTTTCCCGTTAATATCCAAAGTAAAGTATTTTCCATGTCGAGCCAAAACACGAAAGGGTCCACGATATGGTTGTTGGAGTGGTGCTTTTATGGAATCATCTCTTACAAACACATGAGAACAAGTCGATAAATCTTTAGAGATATGTGTAGCTTTGTTTGTCGTTCGAGGTTGTACAGGTGTCTTCGTCTCCCCAATGAATTTGTTACTCAAAATCCTAGCACAGATTTATTGGACTCAAGTCAATATGTCGACCGTCTCCGCCGATTTATGTCACAAGTTAACCCTGTTCCAGCTCGTACTTCCAACAGATTTTCCTTCATTCCGACAGACTTATCTACCTGTTCTCACGTTTTTATCCGAGACGACTCTGTCAAGGCTCCATTACAGCGCCCGTACCGTGGACCATATCGAGTGCTCGCCCGTCAAGATAAATATTATACGTTAGATATTAATGGAAAAAGGGACAATGTCGAGGATACACTCGTGAACGACGTGCTGGCGGACATTGAGGTCCGGGAAACTGCAGCCGTCAAGCAGGTTTGGCTCGCCGTTGGCGAAACTGCCGTCGCGCTGGTGCTAGTGCTCGTTCTTGCGATCATGATGACCCGAAACATCAACTCATCATTCAGCGGGATAACGTCCGCGATGACCCGGTTGGCTGAAGGTGATCTTGAAACGGACCTTCCAGCACAGCGAGAAAACGAGATCGGCGAGATGGTCAAGGCGCTTGAAGTGTTTAAGCAAGCCGCGATCAACAACAATAGCCACTATGAAATATAAGCGAATAGTTGTGGGCATGAAATCTAGGCAAACTGTAGAACAAAAACAAGACAGATAGTCCAATTGAGTGAGAGGTAATTCTGGCATTATGCCCCCCGCCCTTATGAGAATTATAAATGTCTAAGATGTACGTAAGGGGAAATTTAGTTCCTGTTTCTAATGTTCAAAAAAAAAATTCGGTTTAAGACAGACCAAGAATAATGCAAATTTTCTTATTCACTATTATGGCCACTTCGGCCTAAAAAACTACTCTCGGGAAACGAAGCATTGAAAGTTAATATATACAATCAAAAGGTAAAGAAATAAAGCACCTCTTGGGTCCTGGTATATATCTTAGCCAAACCAAGACAGACCAAACGTCTTCTCCATACTACTAACTTCTTCCGAGTCACACTTTTTCTTCACTTTTTAACTGCAGGAGAAACGAGACTATTAAATTCTATAGTTATATTTGTTCCGCTGGTCGGCTGGTCGGTTGGTTGACTGGTCCGCATGAGTGAACTTTTCGAAAGAACAGGATGACGTATTGTGTCATACCTATAACTGGAGTGGCTTTAACAAAAAGCTATATTTACCTTTTTAAGTAATCAAAAATTGGAGGTCAACTAGGCCTCCTGCCCCGCTCCTTTTTTTCTCAAAATCTTCCGATTAAAACTATGAGAAAGCCATTTCGCAAAAAAAAATAATATGCAAATTTCCTTTTAATTATTTATGTGCGGAGAGCCAAAATCAAAACATGCATAAATTCATAAACGTTCAGAATTTAAAAACAAGTTTTTTAACTGAAAGTAAGGAGCGACATTAAAGCTTAAAACGAACAGAAATTACTCCGTATATAAAAGGGCTTTTCGAGCAGGAGGACGAGGGGAACATTTTTAAAATCTTGGAAGCCATGTAGGAGACTGCCATGACTTCGAATAACTGACTGTCGTTTGTATTGTATTGCCAGACACGTTTAGGAAGTTGCAGTTGATTCTAAACATTGCTTGTTGACTTCCTTTTTGGTAATTTTCCAACCTCCCCGTCTATTAGGCACCCAAGAGTAGGCTACAATTCAGATAGGCTGCTAACTGCTGTGGATAATTGGGAAAGATAGACATAGTAAGATAAGCAAACAAGCTCTACTCGCAACGGTAAGTAGGTAAGGAAAGGGCTTCGCTGTTTTCGCGCTGACATCGGAAATTGTAGCCATTGCGCATGCGTTTTTTCGGGATTGCCCCACCCCTAGAGAACGAGGACTGGCCCAGTCTTAAAACCTCTGATTTATTCATCCCCTCGTTAACAATACTCCCCAAAGCGTGTCCTGCATGAACTCTACAAAGGGCCCCAAGCCAACCGGTAATCTTAGTTTATGCAAAGCCGATGGAGGAATTGTCTGGAATCGACAGCATGTGCTCAAGAGCATGTTATTGTTTAGTATCACGTGACATTAATATTCCAACCCTGGGGCGTGGCTGAATTAGCTCCTCCAATGCAAAACAAATTCTGCGGCCCCTAACATAATGCTTCGGGATCGGATCCCGAATTCCTGTGATCATCCGTTGGATGGTAATTTCTAGGGGTGTACCGATCACAGATTTCACCGAAACGATACCGATACCGATCCAGCCTCCCTTGATCGGCCGATACCGATACCGAACCGATCTTAATGGTTTTCAATTTTCGATTCATGCCTTGAGAGCAGCACTTGGTTGTCATGGTGACCATGCAGAGGGCGGTCACATCTGCGTGATTTGAACAAATCTCAGGTATATCCTTATACTTTAAAATGAATAAGCAGGCGACAGCTTGTTTGGTTAGATTTTCTTGTTTATTTAAAAATTGATGGTAAAAATATCTTAGCTTAGGCTTAGCTGAAAATAATATGGCGTAACTCTCTTGCAAGCGCTTTCCTGGATTCAATATTGGTTGAATACGCGCTTTCCTGGATTCAAGGTTGGTTGAAATTCGCCGTCGAAAGGGCTGCTTGAAATCGAGGCAACAATTTGGCGCCTGTTCCAGTGGTTTTCAGAGAGCGTTCTTGACAGGATGACATGATGTTCCTATCTTTCCCATTTAGACAGCCGTGTGCCTTTGTGATCGGCTCATACTGCAATGGCCCTTCCCGGATTGCAATCGGAGTCATGAAAAACAGTTAACCCTTGTCCTGCTGGTATTTTGACAGTTAAAAACTTCCCAAAACATCACTTTCAGGGAATGTAATTACGATTAATGAAATCCACCGTTTTCCAGTTAAAATCGTTTAAGTTCACAAGCAAATCAGTAAATTAGCAGATCAGCAAATCAGCAAATCAGCAGCCATTTTCGTCGAGACATCGAATTCACAGAACAGTAGACTAACAGCGGCGATTCCTGACAATACTTTACAAAGACCCTGCATGATTGACGAACCGAAGCGAGCATTACAGTACACATCAAAAAGCTGGAACCTCATTCAAATTACTACTTCAAAAGCCGGTAGAAATCAGTAGTGACTGGTACAAGAAGCGCCTTTCCAAACAGTCGTTTATATGGTCGCTGATCTCACCGACGAGCTTCACATGAATACAGCATATCAACAGTAGTTTTGTAAGTTGAAATTGACGATGGCCACTTCCATATCACTTACTTTACCAATGCTTAAAAGGTGCATCCAATCGTAAAGACGTTCAAATCCCAAATTGGTTTCTTATTAACTTCCTGTTGCCTATGGTGAAGCAGTTCAACTAAAGATAATTTTACATCTCTTATAGCCATTTGCTAACGGTTGATGCGGTTTAACCTTATTTGGCAGGCTTTCGTTCATAAACGTTTGTCACGGAAGCCCCTCCGAGGTTGCTTACTGCCTCACTGTCTGCTGTATTTCATTTATTTAAACGTAGAAAGTAACAGAAAATACTAGTAGTTTCTATATAGGGCTCACTGCTAATAAGGGTCTTTGATTGAGAGGTTACCATCACAAATCGATTACCGATAGGGCTGCCATGCCAAGATTAGACCCCCTCGGAATATTGACAGCCCTACCCTCAAATCATGCCCGATTGCTTTGGATACGAGTTTTACGTCGATGCGGTAAATCCCTGTAAACTTAGGTTTGTTTTCCATCGTTGTAGGATGGCCATGGAGCTGAATGGTACATGCACTGGTGAGCATGGCATCGGCCAAGGAAAAATGGAATATCTGGCACAGGATTAGAAAAAGTAGAACAAAGATTTTGGTGTATTTGACATCAGACCTTCCCCCTCTCCTGCACACCGCCCCTGTGGAATCAAAAGGTTTTAGCATGTTTAGGGACATGATTACGGTATGGGTATTTTCGAGAATTTAAAGGCATGCAGTGCATGTCTTGCATTCACCGACGGCACGTCTCTCCGACGGCACGTCTCTCCGTTAGAAACAAAGAATTATGTAAGAGTAAAAGCTAACTTCAGCACATAGAAAAGATCCTATGCCTGTATATTAACCGACTTACGATGTTTTTTGTTTTTCAAGGAAAAGTAACAAAACAGAAAGGCAAAAAACTCCACTATAGGTCAACAAAACGCCAATATCGCAAAATTTCAAGAATTTTTTAAAAAACATTTATTCATCATATGATTTCCCAGTACATTTTAGGAAAAGTCACCAAATTTCGTGTCAATCAGGCCAGGCTTTAAAATGTTATGAGATGAAATGTGTAGCTGCAGGCCTACTAGCTCCCATGGACATGACGTACTGTGCGTACATAAATAAAACATAGGAGTGCCCAATATGGCACAGCAAACTTTGCAAATCGGTTCAGAAAGTACTCCATTGCAATTGACTCTTGCTTGCATGTTTCGGTGAAGCTGTTTACATATATCAACGAAAGCAGAAGGGCATCCAACGTTCCCCAATATGATCCAGAGAGCACTACGGTTGACAGTATCAAAAGCCTTAGTTAAGTCAAGGAACACTTGATAAAGAGGCATTTGCTGCGCAATACATTACTTTTTTTTCTAAATGGCTACATACATACATACATACATACATACATACATACATACATACATACATACATACATACATACATACATACATACTATTATTTCATTACTTGTCTTCTTTTAAAAGACATATTTGTACTTTGTAAAGCAATAGAAATCTAACTAAAGAAATAGCTGAAAATGACATTCAATAGAGGACAGCTAACACCTGACATCAATATCGATGGAAGCAAAATTTAACGAGTAACTAACCGTCTAACATGGTACAGCAAATTCGACCAGGTGAAACAACCAACACAGAATTTGCAGTCTCTCAATCAAAGACCCCCGATGAGCAGTGGGCCCGACATTGAAACTACCCTAAATAAACAGAAAAACCACCAAACTTTCTGCTTGTCGAATTACAAACATTGAATCTAAATAGTTTTGCAGATAAGGCTATTTCTGAAGGGTTGATGGCACGAGTCATTGCAACCAGGTTTTAGAAAAGGACAATGATAGCCATGAGTCATAGTCAACTAATCTGTTACCTTTTTACATACATACTTTTTACAAGCATTTTTATTCGCAAGAGGAGAGTTTGTGATTAAAAAACTGAGTATTCAGCGTTTAAAAGACAAAGTTTATTTATGCAGGAAAAGGTTGCACAGTATCCACCGTTAGAGTAGGGGCAAAAAACGACGTTTGGTTAAGTTCTTCCTTACTTCTAACTTCACATTTCTAATACAAATACACAGATTTTTCACGGCTACTTTAGTCAGAAAACAGGCTTGTTTACAGGCTTTCATTTTACCAAACTAAAAATATCTAAGTCTCATAGAATTCCTTTTTAGAAACAAGATAAGTGAATGGCTCAAGCCAATATCTTTTAAAATATTTGAATTGTTTTGGTTAAAATTAAACCTATCAAAAATTCTACCCTCTGTATTCAATCAAGACTTATTCTTATTGCCCTAAGGCATTTTAAAAAATTTCTTGTCTTCGGTACTTTTTTATGTCGTATTTTACGTGGCAAAGGTTTCATATTATGTATTGAGATACGAATTGGCAAATTCCTGGTAATGATTGCGCCGACACCTTATTTTTTTGTGCAGTGTGTGATCGGTTCATTTGCCTCCATACAGGTATGGTACTGTCTCAGTGGTAACTGCATTCTCCCTATTCAGTACTAAATCTATAAGCAATGAATCAATTGCCGCATTTCTTAAATTCGCCTCCGCAAAAAGACAGCCCACACAGGTCTTATTCCAGGATTAAAAAAGAACTAAGAAGAATGTGTCTTTCATAGATTACAGCTTTGACACAATTCGATTTCTATGTTAATTACAACATGATTCTTCGGCCCTACCTGTAAATGTGACAAAGTTATCGCTCCCTATCTTTCGAGATTTTCACGTGAGAATTCTAAACAAGCTAAGATGTGAATATTGTGCCATTGAATAAGGCGCTGAGCAACCAAAGAGGGCGTGATTCTGCTATGGAATATATTTTTATCTAACGGAAAGATCTCCACTAAAATGAAATTTTGCACTGTAAGGCCTTGTAATAAATGAGGATGATCAAAATCACAAAGACAGAATCAATGTTGGTTCGCTAGAAGAAATCAATGGGCTCATCATTTACTTAAAACTTGTTTAAAATATTCATGGTGGGAGTGAGGAATCGTGCCCTTTTCAAGAATTTGATAAAATACATTACGTCCATCTTCCGTTAACACCGTTGTTTCTACGTTCAAATGAAATACCAATAAGTTTTGGATTCAATACAATTTTGACAGTGAAACTTGCTAACTACAACATAACAAAACAAAACCAAAACCATCCTACTCTACGTGTATTTACGACTTACCAGGGACTTACTGAAACACACTTGATTAAAAAGTGTAAATAATTTTTTAAAAGCCTATTCAAAAATGTACAAGTTGTACTAACGTCAATGATACTGCATAATATGGTGGCGACGACACTGGGAGGGCTGTGTTCTTGGATCCCTAGTCCTTCCATTTACACACTACAAACACTGCAACAAGGAAGAAATATCACCGGAACCAGAACGAAAAGAGGACAAGAGAGTCCTTTGTTAAATTATAATTTCAAAAGATGAGAAAATAATTCTTTGATAAGCGAGTAGGGCGACAGAGTTAAATCTTTTGCACAGCTTCGTTTTCAGTAACAAAGCTATAACAGAATGATAGATTGGCTCCTGAACACACCCTTCTGTAATTGTCGTGAGGCAATCTTCATACATTATATTCTAACTTTTCAAATGAGTCTTTTACACTTGTCCTTGGTAATAGGTTCTAATTTTGAAAGAATACGTTATAGCTCCTTGATAGGTACTACACAAGGAACCCGATGTCCCTTCCCCTCTTTTGCTTTTTCCTTTCCTGTCCTGACCCTGTTCTCAGGACTTAAATGATCATAGGTGTACGGTGCAAGAGGGCAGCCAAGGTTCTGTACCCTCTACATAGCCTCCACTCAGACAAAAACTACTTCTAGTAGTAGTTTCTTCGAGTTTGTAACTTCTCCCACCAGTTTCAAACAAACAAGTAACAAACGTAGTAACAAACTACGTCCACAGGGACAGGGGAACAGGGAGGCAGAGGGGGCCATGGCCCAAAGATCTGCAAAAATCTAAATTTTTGCCGTGACTACATTTTATCTTTATCAAAATTGAAATTGATTGCGACAGACATTGTCTCACATTAGCTGCAGATTTCAACTTCACTCAAATTAAAGATACCTCGTATGCGACTCTTGTTTATTACCCTCTGTGTGCCTCTGCTTCTCTTTACTTCTATTCAACTAAAACTTAGTTTTCTAAACTTTGTTCTCGCATAACAACTCCTAAAAACATTGGTGAACGGCTACTTTCATCTCCAACTTCAAACTTGATCATTGAATTCTTGTTCAGTCCACAAAGTATGTAACATTCTACGATAAAACCACATTATATTGCTTAAGACGTTTTAGCATTGACTTTAATATTGTCCAGCACATGGTGCACAAAGCGTTCAAAATAGGCTAATAAGGCATATTTGACATAGTTTGCATACGCTAGATGCGTACATTCCTTGGTGCACAAAGCGTTAAAAATAGGCTAATAAGGCATATTTGAAATAGTTGGCACACACTAGACGCGTACATTCCATGGTGCACGAAGCGTTCAAAATAGGCTAATAAGGCATATTTGACATAGTTTGCATACAATAAATGCGTACATTCCATGGTGCACAAAGCGTTCAAAATAGGCTAATAAGGCATATTTGACATAGTTTGCATACACTGCCTTCCTAGTTTTGTGGAGTTTTCCTAGTTCATACAGAATATCTTCCTTAAAACGACTTTACATTTTGGGCATAAAAATTTAGCATTCATACACACATAAATTTGTAGTTCTCTTGAAATACTCGCAAATACAATTTCACCCATGGTTACCCTCCCCTTGCTACCACACTGCAAGCGTTTACAGAATTGTCCAACAAAACATTAACTGTAACTACTAGACATAAATATTGCTTTAAGCTTGGCTATCTTGACCTAAAGATGAATATCAACAATCATGTTGGCAAAGTGATCGAGTAGTCGACGACCTCGAGTAGTCATGACCTCGAGTAGTCGACGACCTCGACTAGTCATGACTTCGACTAGTCGACGAGCGTCGACTATTAGCAGGCAAGAATGATTTCAATTGTCACACATTGTCATCCCATTGATACCTTGACCCTAGTTTTCTGAGTAACTTACAAGGTGATACAGTGAAGCTACTGCGCCATTTATCTTTTCACTATCGACATTTTCAGAGTTCTACTCTTAAGTTTTTAAGGTTGTCAATTTGCAAGGGGAGCTACAGACGCGCCCTCACGCTGTGTCACAAAACATATTACATCATAAATATACCTATATACAGGTCATTAAAACATTTTTCGCAGAGGAACCTAAGTGATGGATGACATTTTTCTCAGAGGAACCTAAGTGATAGGAGACATTTTTCTCAGAGGAATCTAATATGTCAGCACCTTAAGTCTTGAACATTTTTTAAAAATTTGGACCATGGAAAAACACTTAAAGCATTTCTTGCTATATCCAACTGTTAAACGTTTTTGTTTTTATTTCAGTAGAGACGCTTAATATCGATAAATTAGAGAAATGCATGGTCATAAAAAGCCAATCTGTGAGGTGATAGTCATGAAAATGAAATTTTGGTATCAAACCCAAGCTCGACGGGAATACCACGAAGACGTGTTTCACTTTTTTGATTGACAATTTAGCAATATTATCAAGTTTTTCTTCTCTAAAGAAGAAGGCAAGCCTGCCAAGGAGGATACAGTCGACATCTGGAGGATACAGCGGACATCTGGTAATAGCGGCACATTTTCTAGGAACAGACCAAATCATGGTTAAACCTTCATAGAAATACCGCTATGTAGCGGACAGTTTTTAGCGGAAGCCTGCTAAGTCGTAGTCGCCGTGTTCGTACATGCCTGGCATTTCTGCTGTTTCACCGCCGATAAGTGCGCAGCCTGATTGTTCACAGCCGTCACCGATACCGGCGACCACATCGGCTGCGACGTCAACGTCCAGTTTGCCTGTTGCATAGTAGTCGAGAAAGAACAGAGGCTCTGCGCCTTGAACTATAAGGTCGTTCACACACATAGCGACCAAGTCGATGCCAACACCGCGGTGGCGTTTAAGGTCGATAGCTAAACGTAATTTTGTACCAACACCGTCAGTACCGCGCAACTTCAAAAAAGGAAGAACTATGTCTATAAAACCTGGCTGTTAGATGCTATTTAGGAGAGAAGAAGAGACTCAACGACACCCAATTTGATACCAATGGCTAATGACGAATTAGGATACAAGGTAGTAGACACTAATCTGGATAACAAATTTGTATTATTTCTTGGATAACGGCTGATGAATATTGGGTCTCTTGGATATAAACAGGGGGATGAAGTTTTTTGGAAACATGATTGAAGGCTGTTTTAAATGTGGTTGACTGGCAATTATCTATTTCTATTTAACCATGTAACCTTAACCACTGGACCATCAAGTCCAATAATTAAGGAGAGGAATTTTCACGTCAATCTTGTCATGTTTTCTCATCCACTCAATTGGTAAGGGAAAATTCATTGATTATAATTATTTATTGTATTTCGGCTTTGAGCCATCGACAGTGCCAGAAATATATAAGTATTTATAGGCAAGCTATTGGGGTAATGCTCCACTCATGATGAATATGTAACCTTAACCACTGGACCATCAAGTCCAATAATTAAGGAGAGGAATTTTCACGTCAATCTTGTCATGTTTTCTCACTGCATTATGAGTTATAGTGGCCTGACACGCTACAGAATAATGTAACTACTTTATATCAACCATATGCAAGCGTTGAGTCCTACATTCTCCTGCTCAGCAATTTGAAGCAGGTATGGAGAGCAAGGATTGACTGTTTTAGCAATTTATAGCCACTACCAGTACGTTATTGTCAAAGCCCATTGACAATTAGCTCAAGAAATATTTGGCTAAGTTGATCGATTATGCTATACATGGCAGTCTGAATTGTCAGGCGGGCAGAACTACTGCCTCTACACAGTTGTTTGAGTTGCCATGAGGCAGGCTCAACCGCCTAGTAGGACCGCCTCTCGCGGATTATGGAAAGCATCTGTCATCAATGAGAACAAATACTACATCCATTCCTTGGCAAAAGGCCGAGAATAGACTACACTAGACCAAATACAGCGCCTACTTTCGTTTTAGACTTTGCCAAAAGTAGAATATACGGCACCAAATACTGCACCTACTTTTTTCTAGACTTTGCCAAAAATAGACTACACTAGACCAAATACTGTCCCTACTTTTGTTTTAGACTTTGCCAAAAGTAGACTAAACTAGTGCATTTTCAAGGTGAATTATGAAATTGAATACTTTCAAGGTGCATTATGACATTGAGCACTTTCAAGGTGCATTATGACATTGAGCACTTTCAAGGTGCATTATGAAATTGAGCACTTTCAAGGTGCATTATGAAACTGAGTACTTTCAAGGTGCATTATGAAACTGAGCACTTCAAGGTGCATTACGAAATTGAGCGCTTTCAAGGTGCATTGTGCATCTGAGCACTTTCAAGGTGCACCATCTCTGAAACCACCTCTCAATCTTTCATAATACCAACTCGTCTTATTACCCTCCAGAGAGACTAGAGCCTAAATCTAGCGCCTTAGACCACTCGGCCACTCTGCCTATGAATACACAATTTGACTCTGTAAAAATTGGTTCAATGGCGAGTCTAGGACTGACCAGTCTCTCGATCAAGGACAGGCAACGACAAAAAAAAATGACAAAACATAAGTTTCGGTACCAGGAAATGCGTTTACATCGATTACGAAATTCCCTAAAAACATTCTAAGATAAAATTGACAGAGGTGGGATTCGAACCCACGCCTCCAGAGAGACTAGAGCCTAAATCTAGCGCCTAATATTCTCTAATTACACCATGTCAAGAGCTTGAGGCAATTATATCTCAAGGAGAAGTTCTTAAAGGTGATAACACGAGTAAAATGCTATCGTTTGCCAGCCAATCCCATTCTCGCTACAAGCAATGCTTGCAGGAAAACTGCCCAAAAATGCTTGCAAATGCACAAAAGAGGAAAGAAGAAAAAGATCAACAAATCAAATTCAAATCCTGGAAGAATATATTGCAAATGAGTTAAAGTCCATTGACGGCAAGAACGTCGAACTTGAGCACTCAAGAGAGTGATTTAGCCGATGATCTGCAACTTGCGGAATGTACTTGCCTTGTCCTAATGACAGTGACAAGTAAAACACAATAGTCGTGCTGCAGCTTAAATATGAAAGTGCTGGATAAAGGTACGTATTCCTATTTGAACGTATATAGAAAGTTTGAACCAATTACAAACAGGTTGGTAGCTGACAAACGCATATTCCCGTATACTGTCCGTATACTGTTGCCAACTATCCTCCATATATAGTCAAGGAGACTAACTCGAATCGTAACTTAGAAAATCATCACTTATGTATTAACGTACACAACGGGTGTAGATCAAGATCGTAGCATGCTGCTTCTGCTGCTGAGATATGTTCATATGGCACATTGTAGTACCACTAGACATGCCAGCAAAAGATGTGTCACCAAAAAACGTGTCACCAAAAGACGTGTCACCAAAAGACGTGTCACCAAGAGACGTGTCACCAAAAGACGTGTCACCAAAAGACGTGTCACCAAAAGACGTGTCACCACAAGACGTCCCACCAAAAGACGTGTCACCAAAAGACATGTCGCCAAAAGACGTGTCACCACAAGACGTGTTACCAAAAGGCGTGTCACATCGAGACTCGGAAACACCTGACCGGCAAGGGACTCAAGAACCCAAAGATTTAGAGTTCTAATTCCCTCTTTGAAAAACTTTGCCACTTCAAGAGCATCTCTTTCGCATGTGTGTCGGTGACATCGGCAACACAAACTGTGGAAGAAGGAGGTACGTACAGGCGAACATATGCTTTAAATGACAGCAAAGTACAGCCCCTGTTGATTATTTTCACACTCCTGATGGGTATCTCGTAAACTGCTGTTGCACATTCAGTTTAGCTGATCGTGACAACAACTCTTTTGGCTGTGGGGCCGAAGTTGAGCTTACAAAGAACTTTTTGTAAAAAGAGCCAGTCGACCCTGTCGAATGCTTTTTCCTGGTCTAAGTTAATTAGTGCCCCAGGAATTCTTTTGCATTGGGCATACGAAATGATGTCTCTTAGTAAGAATAAGTTATCAAATATAGACCGCCAAGTCTGATCTTGATGTACCATATGAGGAAGAGCCTTGTGTAGTCTAGGGGATAGAGCCTTAGTGAGGATCTTGTAATCTGAATTAAGAAGTGAAAGGGGACGCCAGTTCTTGATGTGGAGAGGGTTTTCAAAACTGACATTTCAAATCCTCTCTTCGCGGTGATATGTTTTTATTATGATATTTTTCCCTAAAGATTGCTTAGTTATAAATTTTGAATCGCTGACGTAAACCGCTTGCCAACGAACTACCAGATAATAAACTGAAAGAAATTTCGAAACATAAGAATAATTATCATCGAGAAGAGATGATTTGAAATGTCAGTTTTGAATAGAACATTAATATTAAGATAAAAATTATTGACAAATCTTTCTACACTCTTTTTGGATAGGAGACGCGCCTTTCCCTACCACTGTCATACGACCATACGACCATACGACCATACGACCATGCGACCAAACGACCATATGACCATACGACCATACGACCATACGATCATACTATCATACGACCATACGACTATACGACAATACCACCATACAGGCTTTCATTGGTGGAAAACTAGGAGACAGTCCGTTTTCGAAAGAGTGGCTATGTGACAATAACTTAACGTGGTGCTTTTTAATGTGTGTCTCTGGACTCATTTGTGGGTATTTGAAATTTTACGGAGGGTAAAAACTGAGGCAAGGGGCAATGAGGGGCAAAGAGATGTGTGACTACCGAATGGTGGATAGAGATGTAAGATGTGTGTTCACCGAATGGTGGATAGAGATGTAAAAGGTGTGTTCACCGAATGGTGGTTAGAGATGTAAGAGGTGTGCCCACCGAATGTTGGATAGAGATGTAAGAGGTGTGCCCACCGAATGGTGGATAGAGATGTAAGAGGTGTGTTCACCGAATGGTGGATAGAGATGTAAGATGTGTCCGCCGAATGGTGGATAGAGATGTAAGATGTGTGTTCACCGAATGGTGGATAGAGATGTAAGAAGTGTGTTCTAACACGTAATGACTTTGCTCACGGGTACACTATCTTTGCCGTGGACTTATCCCCGGATTTGGATTGTGATGGATGTTGTCGTGAAAAGATAACCTATCGCGCGCTGGTTTCAAGAACAATCGTAGAAATAACTCATTACTTTCTGTGAGGAATGTATCTTTCCACTGATAACCTTTTCAATCTATCCAACAATCCATTTATAACATTCTCGTATCGTGCAACTATCAACTCTTACTATCAACATGTGAACTAAATTTACTTTACAAATCACTCCATTATATACAACGTAACTCGGCAATTGACTTGTAATCCATGCATTAAAGGTTTTTGCTCCAAACAAAATGAGTTAGACATTGTTCACATTCCTGAAATCAATGGCTGCATCTCTTTTCATAGACACAAAAGCGCTCGCTGTTTTTGATTGTCATCTTGACGGGAAATGCTTTCTTTAAACCCATTTGCTACTGTTTGTATTTTTAAAAATTGGTGCTCAGCCGTCTAAGTTTACTATCAGTCCACCAACTTTTCTATCGAGATACTAACATCTATATTCTTTCCTTAATCAATTACAATATTAGCCTTTTTAACTCATATGTTGTATTGCATGCATATGGACACAATTCACATTGAAGCCGCTTTTCACAACTGTGAGTCATCATGTGTTTCTTCAAACCACTTCCTCGAGCGCTTGCAAATTGGCACAAATCACATTTGTAGGGTTTTTCACCAGTATGAGTCATCACGTGGCTTTTTAAATGTTCTCTTGTACTGAATGTGTATGTACATAATTCGCATTTATGAGGCTTTTCAGCACCATGAGTCATCATATGCACCTTCAAATAACTACCCTGTTTGCATGCATATGGACAAACTTGTGGACGTCGCAGATTTAAAAAGGAATGGTATGCAAAGTATCCATGGCTAACTGGATGCCAAGAGGAAGGAAATTGTTTTGTTTTCCTTGCCTTCCCTTTGGAAGCTCTTCTCGGGAGACGAAATGGACAGAGACTGGTGTATCTGAATGGAGGCACCTTGTGCAATTTTTGCAGAGACATATTCAGGGTGCTACTTTTTTGCACAATAGCGTAAAACTTGCCTTTCTGGGCGAAGTAAACGTATCGGATCAGCTGAGTGATGCCCACAGACAAAGCATCATAAGCTTTTGGTGCTATTCTAAACGCATTGTGCACCATGGAATGTACGCATTCCAAGTATGCAAATGTCACTAAAAAAAGCCTTTTGGTGCTATTCTAAACGCATTGTGCATCATGGAATGTACGCATTCCAAATATGCAAGTGTCACTAAAAACAGCTTTTGGTGCTATTCTAAACGCATTGTGCAACATGGAATATACGCATTCCAAGTATGCAAGTGTCACTAAAAAGGGCTTTTGGTGCTATTCTAAACGCATTGTGCATCATGGAATGTACTCATTGCAAGTATGCAAGATTTATGTACAAGAATTAATAATATATCTGTAAAAGGATTCCGGCCTGAAACTACAACCTTGTGACCGTATTCTAAAATTTCCACTAAAAAGTGCCTTAAATATGGAATGGAATTTGGGAAAGCTTCGTTGCTCCTATTGTTTATAGAAGTTGATTTGGAGATGTTAACTTGTTTACCAATATTGTCGCTAGCCTCGTCTTGAGGATCCCACCGATAGCGCCATCAAGGTACTGCCCTTAATTAAGTAGGGAAACCGACGCCGCAAGGGTCACCCCGCATGACAGGTGGCCTGGAATGGACGGAGGTCTCAGCACATTCAACTTTCGATATAAAAGGAACTGAAGAGTTCACGGGGGTATTGCCTATATTGTCTTCCTAAATTCTTGGCCAGTGGGCCTCTTGTTGTTGACTAATCGATGAAAGTAAAAAACAGGAGTCATCAAAAAACGGCGCGAATTGCGGCGGCAGCGGCCTTCTATGTTCTTGAAACCTTTATATGTTCTTATGTTATTATGTTCTTATGTCATTTATCAATTTGTTAAAATATCTTGCTGTAAATTGAAATAAATCAGTCCCTGCAACTGTTCTTGCAGGCCAAGTCCATCAAATCGAATAAAGTCCACGGTAGCGCCGAATGGTCGACTTAAGATCAAGACAGCAAGCAGCCACCCTTTGGTCTAAAGGTACAAACCTTTCCTCTGTTGTATTTCTTCACAAATTCGGGACACATGACTGGTACTTTCGACGCAGAACCTTTCCGTCGTCTCTGCACGCTTGACTCATTGTCAATCACTTCGATGTTGGCACCACATAAGAAGACTCCCCTGTTGCCAAACCATTTACAAACAGCCACTTCGTTCAAATATTGATTTGTTACGTTTTCATGTACGTATGATATAGTAATCGTACGGATATATAAGGAAAGAAAAATAGGTACTTGTTAAATGAAACTTACTTGACTCAGTTTGGTTCACCGAGTAGAACATAAAAATAACCACTAGCAAATTCACGAAGACCAGCTTCATGGTGTCCTTTTAACTTCACGAAGACATCGAAATGCCAATGCATTTCCTATACAGAACTTCCCTTGTAATGTTACGTTACTAACATCCTATTCGATAGATTATAATCTAAGGAAATGCATGATTGCTCCTTTTACTTCTCTTAAAAGCTGTATGTTTTAAAGAGTAAAACGGCTCTAATAAAGGCTCAAAATGGAAGGCCCTACAACGCCCTCAGACACGCCAGCTAAATAACCCCTCACTATGCGAGTGGAGATCCTCGCTTTGCACTAATTTGCCCGGGGGGTCATGGTGAAAGTATCCCAGGGGCCCCAACTACCGTTGTGTGGTATTTGACCATGGCTCCCTAGGTACTACCGTATTTGGTCATACTAGTGTCCAGACCCCAAGTGGTTTGACTTAGTTTTGCCTCGTGTTTGAAGTTGTCAGAAAATTCCAATTAACGGAAAACAATTTTTCATGATTATCTTGGGGCATGAAGAGCAGTATTTTGATGGGTACTAATCCCCCCCCCTAATCCCAAGAAAGGGTCATAAGATATCAAACAGGAAGTCATTTTTTAATTTTTTTAATGCCTGTAAGGGTTTTTCGGGGGGGGGGGTTAACGTGGGCAAGCTTTACCTATTGGGCGGGCACGACCCGAGATCGACTCGCCAAGATTGCATAAAACTGCCATGAGAAATGTATTACAACAATAAATCTAGTCTAAATCATAGCTCTTCACCTTAGCTTTTGAGCCTCGATGGCTCAATGGTTAAGGCGTTGGTTTAGTAATCATGAGGTCGCAGTTCGAACATTAAAAAGTATATAAAATGACTTCAAATGCCTTGAGGCAAGCTACAAGCTTTCGGTTAAAAAACCTTTATCAAGTAAACAGATTGGGAACCATTGCTAAAACTTAAATATGAAAATGAACAAAGAAATATATATAATTCCACTGATAGTATGCTACAAAGAAAAGAAATAACTCTATCCAAATATGCGTGGCTGAAATTGGGACTTCTTTGGACGTAGAAAGCAGAATCAGAGGTGGTATTAAGTTTTGTTATTCTACTTAATTCCACGGAAAAGCCAAAATAAGCTTTTCAAGCTTTTCTGTTGGAACAGTTTTTTTGTTTGTACGATAAAAGAAGTTGAAAAAACGTTGATTTGATTTTCTCGCTTATTTATGAGGCCTCATTTATTGTTCAGTCTTTATGCTAGGGATATTGAAATATTGACTCGTTTGTCCTTTCTACTATGAAGCAAATATGCCTTTACCGAAAATTAAACAAGAAGGAAAGATTCACTAGAGAACTATTCTTTCTTGTCTGCTCCAACGAGTTTCCCAGCGTATGAAAACACTGCCTTTAATTTTACGAGAGGGCATGGACGTACCCACATCCACACCTAATTGCTACAGCGGTGGACAATACGTATTTAAAATTTTACTAAAATCTTAATGACAATTGGCGAAAACTTGCTAGCGGTAGGCAAACTCTATTATCGCACGGTATCTTTCCTTCTCCTCCCAACAAAACAAACATGTGATATTCAAGTCTGAGAAATACCCTTTTTTCAAAATTTACCGCGGGCTGCAATTTAAGGAGATATTGCTCAATGCGTTCAGTGCATGGTGTACTTGGAGCAGAATGACTCTAAGAGTTGACAAATGCCAAACATTCAGAATAGCAAAATCTGGCACCCTTTCAAAACAATTTCTTCCTAAGCTGTACATCAATGGAACGCGTGTTCCTTCTGTCCCCCTCAACGACAGTTCTAGATACCTTGGAAGATATTTTAACTTTGAAATGGACAACAATGACCATAAGAGGATTTTGATAAACACAGTTGACGAATTTGTTGATAAAGTCGACTGTCTCCCACTGCATCCTAAACCCACCTTGAGTCACATTTGGACCCCAAAATCAGAATTGAATAGACAAAAAGGGATACAGAAGTTGAGCATGGATAGTTATTAGGCCTTTACATGTACGTATTTCTACCTTCTTCTTCTTAATTTTCTTTTGGCTCCTCCCTTTTAGGGGTTGCCCCAGCGGATCCTTTGTCCCCACACCAGTCTATCGTTTGCTCCCTCCTCCGTCACGCCCACCACCCTCATGTCCTCCCTGACCACATCCATAAACCTTCTCTTTGGCCTCCCTCTCCTTCTCCTACCCGGTATTCCGTTGTTTTCTTTATAATAACGTTTGGAATGGTCAAGTCTTGTTCTCAAGCATTTGCAAGAACAAACCTCAAAACGTTGTAAATATGTTCGCAACCATAAATGCTATATCAACGCCTCATCTTCCTGATGTACTAGTTCCGTTATACTCCATCTAGACCAAATATTGAGAAGTAAAACCATACAAAGATAGAACACGAACTAAACTTCCAGAACGATATCTATTTTCCATTTCCAGCCACTTACTGTACCATTAACATGACAACAAGCTTTAGAATGTTATTAGTAAGACAGTGCCTCCGTGTGTTTCGTTACTTCAGATTGTCTTACGACAATTTTAGTTTTGTCACTTACAGTTTGCGTTGCAAGTGAGCTATCAGGGGCAGTGCGTAGTTAATTAGCTGATGGAAATTAGAAACTTTAGGTAACATCTAAGTGGAAGTAATACTTGTTTTTATGGTGGCACATTTGATGCTTTCCTTAACAAAACTTGGAGAGGGACATTCTCTAAATCATTACCAGTCCTGTTCTCTAGTTATTATCCAAAAGTAGTAGTACATATTTGAACAATATCATCATTGGTAATACACAGAGGTAAAGAAACATAATCGTTAAGATATATTGTGTTTAAAACCAGAGGGATCTAACATCGCTTGTTTCTGCTGTCCGTACTCATTTTAGGCCTCTTATAAAAGCAAATCAGTTTGGATCTGACCCCAAAAGAGTCTGGTGTAAACCTCTAGAATCAGATTTAAAAGAACACGGATTGAAAATTTGGCGCTTAAAAACTGCCTCTATCAGCTAATTTGGATGAAATGTCACATTATAACATTCTTTTTCAAACATGTTAGTTCTAATATGAAAATCAATTTCCAGCGTAGGACACTACGGTCGATTCCTGTAAATGCATAGTAAATAGTTTCCCATCTTCATTGTTAAGTAAACGTTAAAGTGTACCTCCAGTGGTCAGAAATGTTTTGACATTTTGTTCGTTTTCTCTTGAGGAATCGAACTGTTACTTTGGGTTTCGCCGTACGCGCACCTGTAAGTCAATATACGTGATTCTTTAACGAAGTTCTCCCAGAGCGAGGCAATTTTTGACGTCACAAGGGACAAAATTGACGTCACAAGGGACAAGGAAGCTATCTGCTGTTGTTGCTGTTGTGATTGTTTTTGTATTCAGGGAAAGTGCGCATCATGCAGCTGATAAACAAGTCTACAGAAATTCGTCGTGATGCCAGATTATTTGGAAGTGAAGAAGCAACTCAATATGAAAGCAAGAAAAATTGAATTCGTATATTCATTGAAAGGTATCAATTTTGCATTTACTTTCATTTAAATTCTAGATTATCCATTTCTGTTGACGCTTAGGCCACATTCTCATGCCTGACGATGGGCGTGCATATATTTGTGGAAATAAAATATTAATATTAAGTCATAGAATCACAAAACTGGTTCCAGTGTTTATATCTCTTGTTGTTAAACAGATCCTTGGCAAGGACCAAATTTAGCACTTGGAAAGTCTGCTATACAATCAAGCATATGGTCATATAATGGCAAAGATTACATTGCTAATTTGTCTACGGATGGAAATAAAGATACAGATTTTAATAAGTTCAGTTGTAGTTCTACCAACCAGGAAAATCCTTCATGGTGGATGGTTGATCTTGCTGGTGAATTTGCCGTTGGAGTCGTTGTAGTCACGAATATAATAGGCCAATACTCTGTTCATTTAAATGGCTTAAATATTCCACTTCTCATTTACGTGCATCTTTGTAAAACACATTTCAAGTTTTTGTTGGAGGGTACCAAAATGCATCATTCTGGCAATATTCAGGTGGTGGCAAACCAAGACTTCACCTCAGTTGTGTGAACTACCATAAAAATTTTGGCTCTATCGGTTCTGCTAGAAAAAGGAGAAAATAAACACACACGCATGCGCACACACACCATGAGCAATTTTATGGACATAGACGCTAACAAATCCTTCTCTACCAACTGTATAATAAAATTTACCAACTTTTTGAATTCAATGAATTCCTCTTATACTCGCGTCTAGCCAGGTAGGGATTAACTGTCATCTCTAACGTTATAATACTGTCTTCTGTGCTGCTGTTACTAAATTCGGAGACAAACTGCCTATATTGGGATTTAAAAATCAAAGTGGCGACGAAATATCTATGGTTGACGGATGCGTAAACTACCAAGAGTCTCAAACCTAGTTTGTAAGAGACGTGTTCAGTTCACAGGCCATTGTGCACGTGCAACTGATGAACTAGTATCATCATTTGTACTTTGGAGACACCCATCCTCTGAGAAAAGAAAAGCAGAGTTTCCTTGCAGCCGACCTTTAAGTTATAAATATGTTCATGGTAATAGAGTACTAAATTGTGACGTCACATTTTAATTAATATTATAAGTTTGATAATATTTTGCACTGGCTGCATTGTTCGTAACATTTTAAAAACTGAATGTAAGGCCTTATTATGTTTAAGATTTTGACTGGTTTATTGGCTAGATAGTGTTCTCGTATGCTCAACTCAGATTCTGTCTCCCACCTGCAAATTTTATAGTATGGGCAAGACCTTTGGCGTGTGTGTATTGATGATGATAGGAAAGCATCTGTCATCAATGAGAACAGATACTACATCCATTTCTTGCCAAAAGGCCGACACGTATAGCTCGCTAAAGACAACCCTAAACAAATCAAATAAAGATAATTATCGCATTGTTGATTTGTATCACTATCACAACACACAGCTTTAATATTGACCATTAGATAGCAACAATGTGTTAAACAAAGATAACAAAATATTACCTTCTAAACAGTCTTCCACTGATTCAAAATCCGAATATGTTCTGGATTCCAATTTAGCATTGGGCTGCACAAGGAGTATCGTGTGGCATCTAGTGTATGCAAACTATGTCAAATACGCCTTTGTAGCCTATTTTGAACGCTTTGTGCAACATGGAATGTACGCATCTAGTGTATGCAAAGTATGTCAGATACGATTTATAAGCATATTTTGGAGGCTTTCTGCACCATGGAATGTACGCATTTAGTGTATGCAAACTATGTCAAATATGCTTTATTAGCCTATTTTGAACGCTTTGAACACCATGGAATGTACGCATCTATTGTATGCAAACTATGTCAAATATGCCTTATTAGCCTATTTTGAACACTTTGTGCATAGACATAGGGAGAGCTTTTGGCAGTATAGATTAGGCAGTTTCATTCCACAGGGGTTAAATACTAGAGAGGTTGTTAATTGAGTAGCTAGAATTATTATTTTTAGAGTTGCTTCTTTCCCCTTCGTCGTCGGCTTTCTTTCATCATCCATTTACTGTTCTCAACGTGTTTGTGAAATATAATCAGTATTTAAGACGGTCCATGTATATACATAAACATTAAAACTGAATTTGGGCTCTATGCGAGCTTTCGGAATCTCTTCCTTCTTCTGGCGTAGTGACAGCTGGAATCATTTCCAATCAAATTGCCAAGTTTTCGTCTGACCCAAAATATGGTCCTATGAAGTGCCCAGTATATTTGCGACTACTAATGTTTCCTTGAGTTTTGATAAAAGAGTAAAATCGGCCGTGACCAACAGTATTCCCACGGTAAAACCACGTGTTGTTTATTCCACCCAAAAACTTCTGCCTGTTGCCCCAAAAGACCTACTACCTGTCACACATAAAAGTTTATTAGTTTATAAATTCACGTGTCGCTGTGAGAGCGAATATATACGTCGTACGTCGCAGAGGTTACATGACTCTAAATGCGCAACCACAGAACCATCATTCATCGTTGTCGATGAATATATCGAGGGTTTATTGTAATACAATGAAGATACAAACCTAAATGCGCAAACACAGAACCATCATTCACCGTTGTCGATAAATATGTCGAGGTTTTATTGTAATACAATGAAGATACAACCCTAAATGCGCAAACACAGAACCATCATTCACCGTTATCGATGAGCATGTTGAGGTTTTATTGTAATACAATGAAGATACAACCCTAAATGCGCAAACACAGAACCTTCATTTACCGTTGTCGGAGGACGTTAGACAGAGAGCTGGCATTGCCTGGGGAAACTTTTAGCAACTTAAAAAAGTTGGAGATCTGACAAAATGTTAATTAAGTTAAAACTCTGTGTCTTGGACACTATTCAGAATTCAGAACCATCTGAATTCAATTGCTACAAGCTGCTACAGAGTTATGCTCTTGAAACATTGAGCGAATCGATGACGTCAGTTCTGAAGATATCTTGACAGTCACTTGAAGAATAAAATTTACCTAAATGATTAAGCAAAGCAGGTACTAACTCTTGGGTGTTGGCTACGAAATATTCACTTAACGTAAACAAAAGTTCAATTCCCCTCTCCCTCTTTTAGTATGTCTCTTGTTAGTTGTTAATGTATTCTATTGTTTATGCTGCGGTCTTAACCGAAAGTGTTTCATATCTTGTAATCAATTGATTCGAGGATGGTGGTAGAAAACACCGAAAGCTCATCAGATTACGTTTTGTCATTATGTTTCGCCTACGGGCCTTGTGCTGAGCACTTATCTTTATAATAAGCACTGGACAAATAATCGATCGATAATCTATATAACTATTTACTTGTTAGCTGATAGCTTCGTTTTTAGCACATAAATACATATTTTTTGTTTTTAGCACATAAATACATATTTTCGGAAAATATTTACATGTTTCCAGGAAATAACTACAAAAAAAAGTACCTAATATTTTGGTAAAATTAACATGAAACGCATATTGCCGCATAAGGAGTGAAGTTTCAATAATATTTCTGGTTGTTTGTCGGTGTTCAACTGAAAGTTCTGCCACATGTCATTCATCAATCATCAGGTCTTCACCATATAATCCGCTACTAGCCTACATCAAATCTAACTTCGAATTTTTGCCGGATAACAATTGATCTAATACATGTTGTGTTGACAGTGGGCGTGGCTGTGACGTCATCAGTCGGTAATATCGAGGGTAAAACCTATTTTGAAATAACTCCTTTTTGTTATCACTGACGTCTATAAGACTCTGCTGAGATGTTAACAAGTCATGTAGCTATCACTGGTGAACGTTTTAAGGAGATACGTTGTCACAATAACCAGTTATCAGGCATTACATTTGGTCAATGACGAGGTGTGATGAAATTGTCAAGATATGGAATGAGACTTTTACGTTGGGAGGTTCAAGCCGAAGGTCGGCAAAAAGTATTAACGAAACGTGATGGAAGGGCAGTTTCTCGAACTGTACAAAGACTAAGGGCAGCGTCTGAAAGAGTCTCTTCTAAGCGAGTACAGCATGAGGCTGGATTGAGTCACGTATCTGGTCGGACAGTAAAGAGGGGTTTGAATGAGCAGGGATACCACTATCTGCAGGTCAGGAAGAAAGGCTTGATGTCATCTGCAGACGTGAAAAATCGAGTTAAATTCGCACGTCACATGATGAAAACCAAAGACGACAGATTTTGGACTGAGGGTATCAGCTAGGTAAATTAACAAGAAGTAGTTCTATGTCCTTGGATATTGACACGATTATTAAAGACCTGGACCAAGAAGAAGTATGTAAATACTTCTGAAGGTGATGGCATTCAACATGCAAGTATCTATCCCTAGCTATCCCTGTTGTAACTTACAGCTGCAATGTAATTATTTGCATATTTAATGACATTAAAAAAATTGACAGAAAAATCAGAAAGTCGTTGACTTGTCACAGAATGCATCACCCTAAAGCAGATGTAGATCGTTTGTATGTACCAAGAAGTGATGGGGGTAGAGTGCACGTCATGCAAATCTAACACATTAGAACATTCTCATACACACATCAGATACTGATGTAGTTATTTTAGTAATGGGATTTAATAGACATCTGGATAATTCTTCCATTTTTATCAAGACAGGTTCTAGAAGCAAATTGAGAATTGTATCCATTGATAGAACTTTAAACCAAGTAAAGAGAGCGTAGGGTGGAAGATATTACAAATGCGACCGAAGCTGTTCTTTCTCTTCATGCTTTTGCGGGATTTGATACCGTCAGTGCCTTTTTGGAGGAACGGAAAAGTCCGTCCTAGTGTAACTACGCTCAATGGCACTATTGAAAAGCTCACATTCCAGCGTGCAGAACGCATTCCCAATATGTTCAAATGGTTAACTCCGCTCAATGGCACTATTCAAATGCTCACATTCCAGCGTGCAGAACGCATTCCCAATATCTTCAAATAATGTAATTACGCTCAATGGCACTATGGAAATGCTCACATTCCAGCGTGCAAAATGCTTTTCCAATATTTTCAAATAGTGTAACTACGCTCAATGGCACTATTGAAATGCTCACATTCCAGCGTGCAGAACGCATTCCATATTTATCAATGCCACAGGAGTCACAAAGGTTGATGATCTGTCTCTTCACTTATTTCCTTGTGAAGCCATTAAGAAAATTAGTGTGTACACTCAACGGGACCTTCCCTCCTTCTGTTATTGGACGATGCTGTTGTAAAACACATAGCATTTAGACCTGGCACTTTTTATGCAAGACTGACGCACACAATGTCTCTTGGTAAAGGGTAAGAAGCACTTGCTTTGCCAGTCTCGGTTTCTCTTCTCCATATGAAACAGTCCTGAAAACTAGCAACTTCTAAGTCGTGCCTTTGAATCGTAGGGAGGCGAAAGCTATCAGGAGGATAGCATTCAATATACGTGTCATTTTCGACGTCTAAGGAAGAGTAGTACCGGTGAATCGAGTAGTTCTGCCACGGAACAGAATCAAGACCACACGCTCAAGACACCAGCAAACAAATGGAAGCGAATAATTTTAACTCACTGCAAGTCCATGAGGAATGCTGAGCTATTGTGCCAGTAATAAAAGCTTTTCGCCATAACACAATACATGCTATGCTATATCAATTTTCTCAGGTCTATCCATATTTCTTGTGACCTACCAGAACCTTTATTAAGATAAGACAGAATTCGACTTGTCTTAACTGATCAACTTTTTCGTGAAACCTGGGAAAATATAGAAGCGTAGCATAAATCTGTCCAAAAAAGCATAATTTTGGGCTCAAGAAAGCATAATCCTCTCCGTCTAATCTGGCAACACTGATTCTTTTAAAGAGAGGCAAACTATCAACATGGCTAGGACAAAACAAACTGCAAGAAAATCAACGGGCGGAAAGGCACCTAGAAAGCAGCTTGCGACCAAGGCAGCACGTAAGTCGGCTCCTGCTACCGGGTCAAAAAGTGACAAAAAAAGTCAAAAAGTCAGGAAAAAAAGTCCAAAAGTAAAAAAAAGTCAATAAAGTCAGAAAAATAGTCAAAAAGTCAGGAAAAAAAGTCCAAAAGTAAAAAAAGTCAACAAAGTCAGTAAAATAGTCAAAAAGTCAGGAAAAAAGACCAAAAGTAAAAAAAAGTCAATAAAGTCAGAAAAGTAGTCAAAAAGTCAGGAAAAAAGTCAAACATTCAGGAAAAAAGTCAGGGAAAAAGTCAGGGAAAAAGTCAAAAAGTCAGGAAAAAAGTCAAAAATGCCAAAGCTAAATATTACCATGAACAGAAGTTTCGGTTTTAAGGAATCAAAACCTACAATTTCATATCATGTAAAACTTGCAAACAAACTTTTATCTTTGGTAGCAAACATTTGTAGGATTAAGTAGTAGGGAAGAACTAATATCTTTATGATTTCTTTGTGTAATATTTTCAATGTGCCTTCTTAAACAATTGTCTTGTTGCTAAATTGTGGTGAAACAAAATGTAACAATGGACCATTTTGATGTCTCAATAAAATGCTTGTTCAATGTTTACAATTCAGGCAAGAGATTCATGACAAATGATCTCAACATCAGAGCACTGTCGCGTTCCTTGCAAGAGCAATTGCAACTATTAAAAGGGTTTGATACAGTTGCCCAGTCCCACAAGAGTGATTGAAGGGAGGTGTTTTGGAAACCCTTAGCAGCCATAATAAAAGGCAATGTCAATGGCAGTAAAGGGCAATGACGAATACTTGGGAGACTATTAAAGGACGATGTCCCACACAATATTTGAAATATAGAATTGCCCCAGCAATTATTGTAATTGTTTGTTATTCCCCTTTTAGTCGAGATAATCAAATAATATTTTGTAAAAGTTGAGAATGCTAGACGTCGTTTCTGTATTAATAGGATCCCTTGGAAGTGTCACAAAATATTTTATAGGTGGATTGAAAGACTGCGTTGAAGTGATGCAATAGATTGTTGGGAACTGGGATAATTTGGGGGGAAGCGATAGAAAAGTAAAGAGATCATTCAGTCAACCTTTGGTTATTTGCTATGTCTCGAACTACCAGAAGAAATGATGGCGATGACAACAGCCAGAGCATGATTTTAAACAAATAAATATATTCTTAAACCTTAACAAAAAAACAGGAATATGAAGGGAAATAAATTGATTTTGAAAGAAAATTGGCAAAGTATGCCTAATTCATTTGTCTTAGTTGCACAATAAGCAAACAATAAAACTACAAGAAAAAACAGAAATGAAGACTGTAGAATAATTCTTTAGTCAAAACTAATACCAGAGACCTAATGGAATACTATTGCAAAAAAACATCCATGTAACTTAAACAAAGTGTTACGAAGAACAATAAAATCATATAACATACGGAGTCTCTAATTTTCTGCTACTGTCACAAAAGCCCCGAGAAAGCTAATATGTAAAAGCCATTAAGATGAAATTGAACTGCTTTTGATGGCATGGGAAACAAATGGACCAGGCCATTCCTTTAAGTACCATGATTTTTGTATATTCTTTGCAGATATAAAATTGAGCCACACAGTAAAGTTTAAAACTGACCCATTTTGGGTCATTCTTGCCTTAAAGTTAACTTCAGCAACTACTTGCATCAAACGTTTTGATAGTGGTTCAGCACAATTTACGATTCATTAACTTTGTTCGTCATATATAAGTTAGCTGCTACTCCCTAAGTAACATCTTACCCAAAAAATGTTGGAGGTATTAAAAAGTCAATCCAGCAGAGCGAGTTAAATAAATGTATAGAATGTTAGTTTGAAATGCTAATTCGAATTATTCTATAGAATACCTTTAGTATTTCTTACTTTTTTTACTTACACATCTCACCGTTGAAAGGTTGTGCCTTCCAAAATTGCATTGTTCGACGAAAATCATTTTAACGTCGATTGGTGAATATTGACCATTTCAGACGTGCTTAATCAACTTATCAGAGTTCGCAAATAATTTCACAAAACATCAAATTTTCAAGTAATAGTGGTTGTACAATGGCGGATTGGGAGTGCCTTGAATATTTATAGATCATTGTATGCGTCCTACAACGGCAATAACAAGATTTAATCACTGGCGCAGAAAAAGAATGGTAGCATCTAACATCAGTCATGCTTTGGTGGATTTATATTATTAGATTGCTCTTAAAAAACAGCAGACTGATTTAAAAACATTAAGGTTTTATAAAAATACTGAGTAGTGACGTATTGAGTAAAGTATTGACTGCAACTCAGACTGGAAGAGAGGGCATAAAGGGAAAGACTGGGACCAATAGTCTGGGATAATTTTGATTTCTGGATTTCATCATTTTGAGAAGACAATGTAAATTACTTTCATTAACGGCACTGATAAAACTAATGTGGTTCCGCTATTCTATTTTATATTATATATTTCACATATTTTTCATTGGTCTGTCACATGGTGAATTAGTGTAAAGGATGACGGAGTCTTTGTCTTCGCGTTTGAGCCCAACGTATGTCAGAATCCTAGAGACATTGCTGGTATCTTTGGAAATGGCGAGAGCTGTTTTGCCGAGCCATCAAGAATGCTTAAAACTTTCTTCAAATTTAATAAAACCATTTAGGAAAACTTCAAATTTTCCATCGATCTTCCCTAGAATAGAATGTTTAGCTACTTTAAAAGCTTTTTTAAAAGCTACATACTAAAGCTTTTTAAAAGCTACAACCAGTTATATATAACCAAACATAACTGTTGTTTCTAGTAATGAACTTTCATAAGAGGACGGTGGCTTGAAATTTTCATTAATAATCTTTTTCAGAACCAAAAAACCATTTAGGAAAACTTCAAATTTTCCATCGATCTTCCCTAGAATAGAATGTTTAGCTACTTTAAAAGCTTTTTGCTCGAGACCATGTTATTGTTTAGCATCACGTGACATGCTGAGGGGACGGTGCTTGAAGAGCGCAGCAAGAATATGAGTGTTTTCAGCAGCGGTGATACCGTACGAACCTTATACTCTTTATGTGTGTTTATTCTGTAAGGCTCAGCGACTAATAGATGTAAAATTACAGTTGTAGGAAAACAACGTAAAAGTATTAACTAATTTTGGTGTCCAAAGCGACAATAACTCCAAATATCGTAGAACGGCCGCCTCAGTTACAGCAGATGAACTGCCTACTGACGACTGCAGTGCAGAAGTAAAACCGAGTATATGTGCTTGAATGAGACGGAAGATGAGGGACAAGTGCAGATGCAAGGGGTAGAGGTGCAAAAGGTGGATAAATTCAAGTATTTATGGTCAACAATCCAGAGTATTGGAGAGTGCAGTAAGGAGGTAAAAAGGAGAGTGCAGGCTGGTTGGAATGGTTGGAGAAGGGTGACAGGAGTGATTTGCGACAGGAGGATATTAGCAAAAATGAAGGGCAAAGCGTATAAGACAGTGGTCAGACCAGCTATAACGTATGGTTTGGAGGCAGTGGCAATGAAGAACAGGACTTAATCTACATACCGGCCAATCAAGGAACCTTATGAGGAAATATTACCAAGTCAAGGTAGTATACAAAGCGAGCATAGTCAAGAGGCCGACACATGAAGAGAGTGAAATTACAGATCTTTTGTTTAAAAAGTCGCAAAATCATACTGGATGACATTTTGAATGCACTCTTACCGTTCGCTATAGCTGATGCTGACTAACTGATCAATATTGCAAAGGAGTGGTTACTGGCAAACAGGTCAATGTTGAAATTCTTGCAAAAATTTACTACTGCATGAGATCAATAATGTTATCAATTTACACCTTCATCAGTACTACTGTCAAGATTATTGTGCGTCTGTGGGCCGCTTTAGGCTGTTTAGCCGCTGATGTAGTAAAGAACATCATACCTCCATTTTGTTGATGCTTCAAGCATTTTGCATACCGAGGGGTCGACCGTTTTGTCACTTCCAACTTCTAATGGTTGTATTGTGCAGTTTGCTAATAATGGAGAGTCGATGCTATTCTTCAGAAGTAAAGATCAGAGTGCATATTTATATTGTAGTGCATTTGGGTTGTTATTTACCCTTGCTTGACCAACCTAATAAATTTCGTGCGAAAATTCCTTCGTCTCATAATGTGATTGGTCCATTGGCGTTGTTTTTCATGGGCTGGATCGGTGTATTGTAATCAAGCGTCACTCCTTAAGTATGATCACATCTGCAATCCGATGGTATTTATTGTGTGAATGGGGTTTAAATTAGGCCAAGGAAATCTATCTGTAGTGAACAGAGCCAGACCCCATCAACCCAAACGCTGACCATGCCTCACACTAAGGTTTCTCTCGGCAAAAGGTAAGCACATGGTGAAGTATTGCCCAGGCTTCAGTACAAGTACATGGTCGAGCATGAGTTTGAGGTCGGATGAAATTTACAGAACATGTAAGTAGTTCCAGATAGTAGCAAGACCACGTGTCTGCTTACGTTTTATGTGGGTAGTGGCTGAACTCGAGCAAGTAGCGGTTGCACTCTCGCTTTATGTAAATAGCATACGTTGTTGGAAATTTCGAAAGTGTTGTATTTTATTGCGACGACGGTCATGCATTGTATATACGTAAACAATGTCGAGGGTAATCCAAATTAGTGGATGACGCCATTGCCTCCAGCTATACCAGGCTGAGATTAGGCCAAAAAATAAGAACAACTTAAGAAACAAGGCAGGCTGAGATTCCAAAAACTCAAGAAATGTCATTAACAAGCAAAAATAACAATCTACTACAGAACAGAACCGTATAAAGTGCTAAACAGCGATTAAGCAAACTTATTGTAAGAGAATTAGTTCAACACCATCTATATCAGTTTTTTTATGTAATCTATGCTTGTATCTGTAAATGTAACTTTGTATTCTTCAAGCTTTTTGCTGAAAATAAAACTGCAGGTAGAACATCCTATGCAACAAGTGAAATCGAAATTTGTAAGCATTGGGATAAAACTTTTAGACATCGTTATGAAGATAGGATTCGGACAATAAAACTTCACTTCAGCATTATTTGCCTCCGCTAATCAGTCAGTTAGAGACTGGAAAGAGTTAATTCCCAAGCAAGCTTTCTCCATGATGAATCTCCCCAATAAATGTGTTTCTTGTAAACAGAGAATCACTTTATTTCTTTCACCTTCCAAGAAAAAAAGGAGTACTTTCACTTAACCCCCTCCCCGCCTTCAAAAATTCCCAAATTGATGTTGAATATGACAACTCCTCTCAATACGATGAATTCCTAAGTGGGTTTGTGCTCATGTTCATTCATAGTGCTTTTGGCTTTAAAAATTAATACCAACGATTTTCCCTTGGGGTTTTGAAATACTCTCCTGTGTTTTAGGGGTTTGTTTTGGCGGTCCAAATGAACCCTCTTTACTGCTCTTCCAATTTATTGGATACTTGGAATTGTTACAGAATGGTGTGCCACACAGAAGACAGTAAAGCTTAGTAGAATCCTTAACATCAAAACTAAAGTTATCGTTTCAGCATTTTGATGAAAATAACTTCAAAGTGACACTTGCTGATACTCCATTTACCAGTCCAGGTAAGTCACTGTACTCCAAAAAGGGAGGTAGGCGCCGGAGTATTAGAAGTATTAATCCCAAGGTATTGGAAATAGTGTAATGAGCGCCCTTCTCTTCTAGCACGGCAGCTCTGGGAGAACTCGCAGGCAGCGCTTCAAGTAGTTCCACAAGCAACAACTCTTTATATTCACATTCACATTAATCTATTTCTGAGATCTATGACAGCGATCATAGATCTCAGTTAGCTGTCACACAATCATCTCATTTCGACTAGTTACATGTTCCTGTTACAGAACTTGTCATGACGTAGATAACCACACGACTGTTAGCATTGATCTAACACATGTTGTGTAACGTGGAACTTCCCTGACTGACTCACTTTAACAAGTGGAACGAGAGGAAACAGAAGGCCCATGTGGATATTATTGCCACAAATTCAGTTTTTGAAATCAAAACCTTCCACTGATTGAGTGCACTACACATAAGAATGGCGGAAATGAATTCCTACTAATAATGAGTTACTAATAATATAAATAAATACTCACCTGGAGGACAGTATTATAACCTACCTTCACAAACTGCTCGAAGATTTGACCATTGCACGTTGTTTTGTGAGAATGCAAATGCACCAAGTTTTCCTCCCTGATATGTTTTGTCTTTCAAATTTCCAGTATCTGCAAGAACTTTAGTCTTGTCAATAATTTGAACTCTGCGATTAAAAGGAAAATTAGCTTAAATTATGTTTAGGTGCATCCTAATATTGTACAATATGATACACAATTTCTACTCCTTCTAATCCTAAGGATCGCAAACTCTCCAACGTCATTAAGATACGTCTATTAATAAACGAGAAAGCTTAGAAAGAAGAATTAAATGGTTTGGACTTGTCATCAGAAGGGAAGATGACAATGTATGTAAAAGCGTCAGGAACGTGAAAGTAGAAGGAAAGAGAAGGCCAAAGTTTTGAGGAATAAGGACATCAAAGGACAAGGGCCTGCGCGAACAGGGTACACAGGACAGACGAAGATGGAGAAGGCTGACAAGAAACAGCGACCCCATGTTGAAATGGGTACTCCAGTCATGTATGGTTCGGAAAGATGGACTCTTACCAAGACGATGGAAAAAAGGTTGGATGGATTGCCATTGAATGAAGATATATGCCAAAAAAATTATCGGATTCTCCGCTCTTGCTGCACACATGATAGGCCATGTAATACTCACTTTATCGATCTGTAATAAACCATTAAATGAATATATACGCCATAATAATAATAGCATTCTCCGCTCTTGCTGCACACATGATAAGCCACGTTATACCCACTTTATCGATTTGTGAGAAACCTTTGAATGAAGATATATGCCAAAATAATAATCGGATTCTCTAGTCTTCCTGCACACACGATAAGCCATGTAATACTCATTCTCGCGATGATTTATCAAACGTAATAGCAGATATCACATCTACACATGATAAGAGTAACTCGGTATTTGTTGCTGGGTGAAAAATACTTTTCGGGTATCCAGAAATTAATTGTAAGAAGACGTTTGTGTATATGCACTGATTTGTTCACTTGCGTTATGTGTTATTGGATGCATTTGCTTGAAAGCCGTTGTATATTTACACTGATAAGTACACTTGTGTTTTTTTTTGAATTTTCTGTAAATCTGGCTTAAATGAGGTCAGTTTGTGTATATGAATACAGGGGAAGGCGTTCTTCCATAGGAGTAAAATCCGTTGCTTGTTCTGAGAGGAGGAGCAAGTAAGGATATCGTTTTACTTTACTTCTACTGATTCACATGCTCGATCCAGTCATAGCAAGCGCAAATAACCAAAACGTAGCATTTCACGTCACAATTGTATTGACGGGGGTTTACATCCATCTTGTTGATTGTGACACTTCGGAATAAAGACTTCAAAAACAATTGACACGCCCAGAATACAACCCCCGTGCTTGCTAAGGTACCTGATCTCCCCTTGGTATCAAATAGCTGTCAAAATTTGCACCTGTTAAACTGGTGCGCCTGCCATGACTCTTGTATCAGTAATGTTCTTGCTGACGGCGTGGTGTGCAGAATGTGATATCGAGCGTCCACTTCATGCGTTGCAGTAAAATACCGTTGCCTTGCGGCAGCAAGTTAATCTTGGTTCGTAGTTATAAAGAGAACACTTCCTTGTTGATCACAAGGGTGAATTGTACTCAGTAAACATTGGGATTTGCTTCACAATACTCCTTTTCGAAAAAAAACTGTTCTCGTTTTCAACCAGTTTCAAAACGAGACTGGGTTTGCACATTTATTCTTGTGCAGTTTTATCAAATTACATTTTATTTGGGTCTTTGTTTGCTGAAACATCGTTATTTTGGTGTTTTTACCCCCAGTTTTGCTCGAAATAGAGTCGTACAGACTTCGAAGATCTGCCTGAAGAATTTTGGTATGATGCTTGCAAATGTACAACACAAGTCTGGTTGGTATTTTGCTCCATCTTGCGGATTTATATGTTATCTGGGACTTCATGTCTTAAAAACCTGTGAAATGGTTGTTTTTATCCCGGGTTTTAGGAAAAAATAGGAACAAAAGAACCCGTAAGATCAATGAAGGATCTGGCAGCCCGTTGCGTTTCCGGAATCGATGACGGTAATACATTTGTAGCGGTTTCTATGGTTTGTTGTTGCCCAACCTGGGAGTGTGTAGCTTGCGATTCTTCGTACAATATACAAATCTATTGACTTACATGTTTATCTAACTTGATTAGTAGGTCAACATTTACAGCCGATGCCACCAGGACAGAGAGCATTCGACTGGATGATGTCAAGAGGTCCACCTGTGCAAGGCACCTTTCAACAATACGGAAGATTCTTTCCGAGACAGTAAGTGCGATGTATTGCACTCTTATCTAATGTTTAAACTATGAATTGACAATTACTTCTGTCTTATTTCATAATGTAGGAACTCGAGGATGAAATTAAAAAGAAGACGGAACAGGTTGCTCATGCTCAGTCAGTTGGTATGAAATGTTTACAAGATGAACTGGAGCAAAAGACGGAGGTAAATTTTTAAAATATTTTACATCTCGTAACTTGAATTAAATTTTCGAGTTTCAAATGGTAATACTGAGGATACTAATTTATTTTTATAAAGCATGATTTAACCGTCTTTTCTGCTGTCGTGTTAACCCATTCCTTGCTAGAGACCATTGATAGCTAACCCATTCCTTGATAGAGACCGTTGATAGCTAACCCATTTCTTACTTGAGACCATTGAAAGCTAACCCATACCTTGCTAGAGACCGTTGATAGCTAACCCATTTCTTGCTTGAGACCGTTGATAGCTAACACATTCCTTGCTGGAGACCATTGATAGCTAACCCATTCCTTGATAGAGGCCGTTGATAGCTAACCCATTTCTTGCTTGAGACCATTGAAAGCTAACCCATACCTTGCTAGAGACCGTTGATAGCTACTTAATCTACCCCTATGAATACGATCTCGTCGAGATGATCGCGCGATCAGCGTAGGATGAGAGCAGGATTGGCTTAAAGTGTACCTCCAGTGGTCAGAAATTTTTTGATATTTTGTTCATCATACTTAACTGATATGCCTTCGTCGATTCTTTCTGTCTTATGTTGTCCGTGTTTTCTGTAAAAGCCCGTAAAAGTCGTTAAAATTGCAGTATTGGGGCCCGACATGATTGCCTCGTTTTGACTTTTGACTTTGGCATGTGGAACAAAAGGAGAGCGGTGAGAACACGCTAATATCGTTTCGCTCTCTGTTGGTTTAGCTGATATTGTGAGTCCCATAATCTCTGCGATATTTCTGCCTTAAATAGTAGTTAATAGCTAGCCGGCTAAAATAGATAGAATTGTTCTGACACAACATCCAGCGCTAACGACTGTACGATACTAGAAGACTCATACAGTACTATAGGACTCTGAAAGAATTGCGGACAAAGACATCGAATGATTAAGTGCCATTAAAAAAGAAACGAGAGGGGAGTTTACGAACGAACAAAGCCGCCACAAGCTCAGCTAAGCTATCTTGTTTGCAACAACTGGGAGGAAGGCCAAGCCAAGGACTGGGGCAGAGGAGGTGCTATGATTGTGGCGGCACAGACCACTACCGAAGAGACTGCCCAAGGTTTAAGCCCCGACAAGGGAAGAGGAGTAAGCCAAATTTAAACGGGGATGCTCCACTGCAGTGAGCCATGCGGTGGGAAAGCAAGATAGTGGCTCAAAACTGCTGATACCTAACCTGGAAGGAGAGAGGCCTGTCATCACAGCAGGACTTGGAGGTGTACAAACAAGCTACCTTGTGGATACTGGATCATCAGTTTTTCCATGGTGCACAATGCGTTTAGATCAACACAAAAATCTGTTTTTAGTGACACTTGCATGCTTGGTATGCGTACATTCCATGTTGCACAATGCGTTTGGAATAGATCCCAAAGCTGTTTTCGTGACCCTTGCATGCTTAGATGGGTAACTTCCATGGGGTACAATGCGTTAAGAACAGCACCAAAAGCTGAGTTTAGAGACACTTGCATGTATTTAATGCGTACATTCCATGGTGCACAATGCGTTTAGAATAGCACCAAAAGCTGTTTTTAGTGACACTTGCATGCTTACGACTGACCTGTAACACTCCAACAGGCCAACTCCCTCAACTACAGGTCAGCTCGTATGATCAACGTTTGGATACAATAATGAGACACTTAACAAAGGAAACATTAATCAGAACAGGAAGGCAATTAAGGACACAAATACATTACTACATGACGGAAACTTAACGGACTTAACACCTAGATACAAAGAATACTCTCTTAACATTACCCCCCTCTACAACAAACAAGCCTCCAGGCTTGAGACAGAACAAGTAGCACGATAAAAAAACACATGAAACACAGAGGCTTAAACATGGTATCCGATACGATTTGTTGGAAGAAGTTTTTCAGTCGCAGATGATATCGCATGCGATTTTTTGGTAGAAGTTTTTCAGTCGCAGATGATATCGAATACGATTTCTTGGTAGATGTTTTTCAGTAACAGATGATATCGAATACGATTTGTTGCTTGCAGTTATTCAGTCGCAGATGTTATCGGATACGATTTGTTGATGGAAGTTTTTCAGTCGCACATGATATCGAATACGATTTGTTGGTGGAAGTTTTTTAGTCGCAGATGATATCGGATAGGAGTTGTTGGTAGTTGCTAACAAATAATGATCACTAAAATAATCTATACACCGTTTTTAATTAAAAGGATGCCAAAACACAAACAGTCATGTGCCATGTTGAAATTAGCTGTAATCATGAGAGGTATTTTAGAATTCGCTTTCTCAGCATACTTTTGTGAGCAACATATAGTATAAGCAACATGTGTTTATCTACTGCTTGGCTTTAAAAGGTTTAAGCCTTCAGGAGGTACTCTTTCGTATCTAAATGACATGCTCCTGCTTATTAATAATCAAAAAGCATTCCACGCCCCCTCATCTTTCCCAGTGATGCTTGGGGAGGGAAGTAGTATCGACAAGAGCTGACGCTGACTCTTTCAATGTAGTAAGACTGTACAAACCAACATAGGAACATTCGTCTTGTATGTGAGTTTACTTGTACGCCATCTCTTTCTGCCCATATCGCGAAACGTTGTTTTCCAGGATCAAGTTATTCTGGGAACTGATTATCCGTTTCCACTTGGCGAACATCATCCCGGCAGCCTCATTGAAAGTATGCCAGATTTCAGCAGTACTCTGAAGGTGAGAACGCAGTCACTTTGTAGTATTCGAGTACATAGTTTGCATACACTAGATGCGTACATTCTATGGTGCAGAAGGCGTTCAAAATAGGCTAATAAGGCATATTTGAGATAGTTTGCATACACTAGATGCGTACATTCTATGGTGCAGAAGGCGTTGAAAATACGCTGATAAGGCATGGATGACATAGTTTGCATACAATAGATGCGTACATTCCATGGTGCACAAATTGTTCAAAGAAGGCAAATAAGGCATATTTGACATAGCTTGCATACACTAGATGCGTACATTCCATGGTGCACAAAGCGTTCAAAATAGGCTTAATTTGAATTCGATAAATGCGAGTTTCCTATGTAAAGCTATGCAATGGATTCTTCTGTCCACTTACAGTGAGTTATATACATAAATAGTTCGTTATGTAGTTGTTACAATTTAGAAAAGAATTCTTCTGTCTTTATTTTAAGAAAATTTGTAATTTTGTTCGGAAAAAAAAGTCGCTAACTAACTGCTTAATTTTGGGGCTAATTTGAGAGCAGAAGCCTTAGCAACTGGTTACGTATAAAAAAAGGATGTATAGTGACTCAAAATTCTCAAGCTTTCTATCATCATCTTTTTATGGTTAACTTACATCAGATAGTCCAGTGATGCATCCGTGATTAGAGGACAGTTGTCCAATTCGATGACTTCCAAATGTTCAATGGCGCACTGACCTCCACCCAGATGTCGTATACCTTCATCTGTGATCAGTTCACAATGGGAAAGAGTCTAACCAAACAAAAACAACACAGATACATAACAGAGAGTGACAATGTTCCCTTCAGCAACGTAGCCATTAAGCGTTCCGACGTTCAACTAACAAAGCTCCCTGCCTATGTGGGAGTACACTCCTTTCAACCAAAAAAGGCTCATGACTCATATCTAAAATAGTTTGCATACACTAGATGCGTACATTCCATGGTGAAGAAAACGTTCAAAATAGCCTAATGACGCATATTTGACATAGTTTGGATACACTAGATGTCTACATTCTATGGTGCACAAAGCCTACAAAATAGTCTAATGTCGCATATTTAACATAGTTTAGATACACTAGATGCGTACATTCCATGGTACACAAGGCGATCAAAATAGGCTAATGACGCATATTTGAGATAGTTTGGATACAATAGATAGGTACATTCCATGGTGCACATCACTTGAAATTAATCTGTGAATGGCAACCAGTAAATGCAGAGATCATATACGGATAAGGGCCCTGCTTAGTAGTATTTCATGGCAGTGACAAAGATTACATGGCGTACGGAATTCTTAGAGGGTAAAGCGGTTTATGTTCTATCGTCAAGCTGTTGCTAGGTTGGGAGAAAGAATGCCTTCGCCCCAAAGGTTTACTGTGGAGAGGGATTCCTCTGTCGTCATGACTTAATTTAAGACGTATTCCGGCCACTTAGTTCCTCTCGACCCCAGATTGATTCCCCAGTGTAGGTAATGAGAAACATGTTCTCAACAGAAACTCCCTGCGGTGTACAGTACTTATAATGTAAGTTATAAGCGGCTGGCCCTAGTGTTTGCAAAACATATCGAAATTTTTTGTAGTTTTCAAGACCTGTAAAGTGAGAGACGGCTTCGTCGTTATCTTTTATCCTCTCGATACTCATAATTGCATTTGGTGCAGAATCGGTTTGCACCGCAGCATGTTTAACAATGGCTTCTGGCCTCTGTAATGGATGCTCCTTGCCGCCGGAAATGCTCACGGTCTCTTCTACTACATCAAAATGCTATAGAATTACACAAAGTACGCACAAAATAGAAACGCAATTCAATATGACTTATTGTTGCTGCAAACATTTTATGGGCCGTAATATCAGGAAAGTTGCGCGTAGATTTAAGAATGGTAGATGGATAGGCACTCAGGTGTAGGAAGGTATAGGTGGTTGCTGGTAGTAGCGGTTGTAAGCAGTAGAAAGTAGGCAGCTTATTGTAAGTAATTGGAAGTAGGAAATGGTGGTTGCCGTAGAAGGTAGTTGATTGTGGTGAGGTAGTTAATTGGTAGTTGGCATCCGATACCAACATCTCGTATCAGATATCATCTGCGACTGAAAAACTGCTGCCAACAAATCGCATCCGATCTCATCTGCGACGAAAAAAATTCTACCAACAATTCGTATCCGATATCATCTGCGACTGAATAACTTCAACCAACAAATCGTATTCGATATCATCTGCGACTAAAAAGCATCTACCAACAAATCGTATTCGATATCATCTGCGACTGAAAAACTACAACCAACAGATCGTATTCGATATCATCTGCGACTGGAAAACTGCTACCAACAACTCCTATCCGATATCATCAATGTGATGGCATGTATTACTTGCTTTGCTTAATTTACAAGGATTTTCTAACTTTTCCCATAGAGTGTGATGTATACGCAATAGTTCAGAACAGGCTGTAGTTGTGGGGGCTACAAGGGGGTAGCCCCCTATGTCTTCCATCACCCCCCAATTATCCAGTTATATATTATTCAAACATTATTGGGCTTTCCTTAAGCAGTTGCAAAGTTAGCTCCCTACCCCCAGTTCAGAATAGCCCCTCCAAATTTCTAACCCTGGGTACTGGCCTTGTTGAGAAGAGAACATTCAATATGTCTGAAATTACATTATTTACTCTTTTCGTGAGGTCATTCAACTTCCTTGTGTCTACATTTTTAAAAGGAATAAACAGCTTTGATGTTATTGCTGGTTTTCACCAGACAACAAGCGACTTCCCGCAATCTCAGGTGTCAAGGGCATTCCTCAGTATCCTTACTGTTCCTAGGATAGATGCTTGTTGCTTTTTTCCAATTAGTTTATGCATATTGATCTTCTTAATCCATGCTGGCATGTTACGATGGATAGTTCCGAGGGCTCCGATTACGACTGGTATCACATCAACGCTTAAGTAGTTGCTTAGGTATCACTACAGGTTATCGTCGAGTTTCGAGCTTGTTGTAAATGATGAAATACCAAATGGTGGTTGGATCTTTGATCTCTTTGCTTGACACATTATCAACAGTGGGATATTTGTTATATAGCAACAGTTTGTAATGAATTCTTAATGAAAAACGTTTTTTAATTTGTTTTTCATGCATTTTAAAAATTGTCCCTCCTGACTTTGAGCCCTCGAGTTGCTTAGCTTGTTGCTTAGATTTTGGGCCAAATCAAGCCCTTACACCTAAGCAACTGATCAGGGGTCTTTGATTGGGAGATTGCTAACCAAATTTGTCTGAAATGAAGCAAAGCACTGACATGATATTGTATAAGATATTGGATAAGAATTGATAGTAATAAATGAATACCAGGATTTGGGATTTGGGATTTCTCTCTGATTATGTTTAAAAGCCGGTACAGTTTTAACGGGAGAGCTTAGCGGTGGTATTTACCAAGGGTGATTATGATGTTGCTAATGAGATGGGTCTGTGCGCTTAACGTCTCCAGTAAGGAGGTGTTAATATTCCATCTCTTTACCCGACTGTTAGTAGATTAGCCATTCCTCGTCTCTCTCCGTATCTCCTATGTTTATACCAGTAATAGGAAGTAGTGCTTTGGTAGTCACATGGCCATCGTCCTGTCTCCAATAAAGATCATTTTTATCGCAGTTGCAATCTGTTATGTTAGGCCCACACCCTCCCCAATCAGTCATGTTTGCCCCGTTCCTGTCTTCAAGAAATCTTCCTCCGTGATTTAGAAAAGCAGAGTGTTTGCAAATAGCTTTTGTTTGCTGTTCACATCGATCAATGGTGTCAACGTATGCTTTGATTGTATTTAGGCTAATAGGGCATATTTGACATAGTTTGCATACACTAGATGCGTACATTCCATGGTACACAAAGGGTTCAAAATAGGCTTATAAGGAAAATTTGACATAGTTTGCATACACTATATGCGTACATTCCATAGTGCACAAAGCGTTCAAAATAGGCTAATTAGGCATATTTGACATAGTTAGCATACACTAGATGCGTACATTCCATGGTGTACAAAGCGTTCAAAATAAGCTAATAAGGCATATTTGACATAATTTGCATACACTAGATGCGTACATTCCATGGTGCACACAAAGCGTTCAAAATAGGATAATATGGCAAATTTGACATAGTTTGCATACACTAGATGCGTACATTGCATGGTGCTCAAAGCGTTTAAAATAGGTTCATAACGCATATTTGACATAGTGTTCATACACTAGATGCGTACATTTTATCGAGCACAAACCGTTCAAAATAGGCTCATAACGCATATTTGACATAGTTTGCATATACGAGATGTGTACATTCTATGGTGCACAAAGCGTTCAAAATAGCAAAATAAGGCAAATTTGACGTAGTTTGCATAAACTAGATGCGGAATGGAATGGAATGGAGGGGAAGAGAAGGAATTAGAATAGAACAGTATGGAATGGAGTAAAATGGAACGGAATAGAATAGAAGGTAATGGAATAGAAAGGAATAAAGTTGAATAGAATTACACAGAAAGGAAGGGGGTGTACTAGAATTGGATCGAATCAGCTAGAATGGGATAGAATAGAATAGAACGTAATAGAATGGAATAGAATGGAATAGAAGAGAGTGAAATATAAATGGGCTGGAACGGGCTGGGTTGAGCTTGAATGGAAAGAATTTGAAAGGAGTTAGAATTTTTGCTTTATACAATTTTGTTCTGATCGTTGAAGTTTATATCTATGTATTATCGGATTTGAATCGTTGGCTGCGTTTCTTTTAAAGGTTAATGAAATATCATGGAATAATTCGAATGATTTATTTTTTCTCACAAACGGACATGGCTGCATAAATATTTTAAGGTAAGTGTATTTACCGTCATACGTAGCTCACAGCGTCGTTGTTTATAAAAATTGTAAGGGTTTGTTTGTGGTAGAGGATCGAAGTGAATCTCGATGTAGACAACTCTTGTTATCAGCTGAAAGCTTCTGATCTACGAAATGGCTGTCTGATTTATCTGACACCAGCCTTAGGAAACAGCTTTGTTCGATGGCGTGTTAGTGGGCGGTTTTGTGGCAGAAATGGGCGTGAGGACGGGATATTTATCTGGCAACACTGGCTACTCTCTTATTGCTCTACTTAATTTTCCGCATATTTCATATGAACCCCCTTCCGGACCTGCAAAACTTGAAGTGGCTTCTGGTTCGATGATATAACTGAAAGGCTTCTTGTGACCTCAACGAAACCAAATGAAATCACAAATTTCTCTCAGAATGGCACCATTCGCGTACATCTAGCCATACTCCACCTCAGCATTCTACCCAATCTCACAATTCTCCTTCTACCTCTTCTGATCTTTGCTGGTATCATTTCCGCTTTGGGGCTGAAGAAAAATGTTCATCTCCCTGTTCATTTACTTCCTCCCCAGGGAACCGACTTGGCCAGAGATTGCACACGACGCAATCGTCTGGCTCAGGAACTGGTAGTCGCCTTCTTTACATTAGGGATAAAGACAATGGCACTCGCTTTCTCGTAGACACCGGGGCTGAAGTCAGTGTTCTTCCACCTGCTGAAAGATATACTCGGTCAGGGAGGAAAGTTCGTTTACCAAACCGATATGGAAATAGTTAAATCCTATAAGTAATCTATGGACTTGCTAAAAACATTACATAAATTAATGATGAACATTAATCTAGTTTTAAGTAACATCTCTAAGTAAAGTATCTTAAGAACACATATAGTAATATAACCCTTAACATTTTTTTTTTCTTTTGTGAAAAGGGGGATGTAATGATATGTCATGTTTCGTGATGTTTACATGAGGAACTTTGCGTTCCTGCCACATGATCAAGATATATGAAGGAGGAGGAAGATGAAGAAGGAGCAGGATGAAGAAGGAGCAGGATGAAGAAGGAGCAGGATGAAGAAGGAGCAAGATAAAGGAGGAACAAGATGAAGCAGGAGCAAAATGAAGGAGGAGCAAAATGAAGGACGAGCAAAATGAAGGAAAAGCAAGATGCAGAAGGAGCAAGATTAAGAAGGAGCAAGATGCAGAAGGACCAAGATAAAGGAAGAACAAGATGAAAGAGGAGCAAGATAAAGTGGTGAGACAGAAAAACATTACGGCTATGATGGGAAAGAGCAAAAGGCATCTCCACACAAAATGTGAAATCTACATCAGTGAGCGAGCAAATTTATGTCGGTATATGAGAGTAACTAAGTATTTCTACAAGATTTTGAAGAGCAATGGGTTTGTTACCTGCTCGTCATCTCGTCGAAAGCCAATCCGTTTCCTGTTACTCCTCAATTTGGGAAGAAACTCTTGCGAAAGAGAGCTAAAAACATAATGTCTTTGTAACTCCATTTAATTATGTTGGAAGATGCCATTTTGCAGTCGTTGGAAACAAACTTGACTCGAGTATCGCAGCGACGATCCAAGAGAGGGTCGTATGACTATTGATCTGATGGATCCGTTTTCTTTTGCCAGAGGAACGACAGTGCTATCGTGAGCATTGGGAGTAACTTCTAGACCCATCTACCACTTCAGCAGGTCAAACGAAGATTGAAAATAACAACTAAAACGTTCAGGTTGCTCAACCAAATCTTTTAAAAATGTATAATAGCAGAATGGGTGGAATTGACATTATGGACAGACTTCTTAGTTCCTACCGCCCATCAATTCGAGGGAAGAAATGGTTTTGGCCGCCTGTTATCAATACCCTGCACTCTTGGGTGGTAGGGTAGCCTACGCACAGATCTTTTATTTGATGGCGTATCTCTTCTTGTGTATGTTTTGGGATTCACTTGGGTGGTAGGTTGCATCCGCACTGATCTTTTATTTAATGGCGTAGCTATTCTTGTTTATGTTTTGGGATTCGCTTCGATGGTAGGGTGACATCCACACTGATCTTTTATTTGATGGCGTATCTCTTCTTGTGTATGTTTTGGGATCCGCTTGTGTGGTAGGGTAGCCTACGCACTTATCTTTTATTTGATCGAGTGTGTGTGTTTTGGGATTTAATAGTAATTATGATTATAATTATATTAGTTATATGTATAATTATATGTATATATGTATAATTATATTTATGTTTATAACAAGAGTATTTGAAATAACATCGGCTGTACATTACACTAAATGAACATAAAAAGTTACTAAATTATCAACATATTCACTTCAATGACATTGAATTTAAATTCCTGTCAAGATGGATTGGAAATTTCTCAGAGATTTTAAGAATGATTGACATTACTCTAGAACAGTGCTAACTAAAGTTGGCTTTACACCCGGTTAGAAATGATTTAAGTTTGTGCACCATGGAATGTACGCTTTTAGTGTATGCAAACTATGTCAAATATGCCTTATTACCCTAATTTGAACGCTTTGTGGACCATAGAATGTACGCATCAAGTGTATGCAAACTATGTCAAATATGCCTTATTAGCCTATTTTGAAGGCTTTGTGCACCATGCAATTTACGATTCTACTGTATGCAAACTATGTCAAATATGCCTTGTTTGCCTATTTTGAACGCTTTGTGCACCATGGAATGTAGGCATCTAGTGTATGCAAACTATGTCAAATATGCCTTATTAGAATGATGAAGACTGTCTTGGAAATATATATGTTTCTTAGAGCATAAACGTTGTCTCCGTTTTTCACGGTATTAGATTGTTTTCAATGGATATACCCTTGAAGGCGGGTTATTACTCCGTAGTTAGCCAGGTGATTCAAGAGTCAATTAGATGGAAAGTAGCTGGCACACAAGGTTCGCCGTCCCAAGTAGTACTGATTTCTGAAGTACATTGATATGTTCTTATTCCCAAGCTATTCAGCTTCTCAACCTGGTCACACGGTTTCGCACCAAGTACACGCAATGATCATTGCTGATCATGCCTAAACATGATCCAAATTTACAGAGTCAATAACCTGATTGAATAATGTTTGAAACCAACAACCTGATAAACTAAAATAAAATTGAGGACAGCCCTTGAGAAGCAGGTTGTTAACTCTGTCTGTTCTACTTGATCGTTGATAAAGACTGACTTTATTCAAGACCAAGAAGAAAGAAGATGACTCTGAGAGACAATGGATGTCATTACTACGTTGAAAGCCGTCAATCATCAATAATTCAGGAATTAATGCCAATGTTTATGAAACCTTCTTATTCATGATTCTTCTGCTATCACCTGCCGTAAGGGTGTATCAGGGGAGAGGAAACTCAGGTTTTCCTGGGCCTTGTTAGTGACCAGCTTCTTTCTTAAATGTGGTGGGGCTATGTGACACATTGTTGGGAGCCACGGAAGTGGGTTGATTTCACTGTCCCCGAGATCAGCCTCATGGCGTGGTTCAGCTGGACATCCACATTGTTTGTGTGTCGGCATCGCTCCTACACAGGTGAACAGTATTCTGCCACGCTGTAGCATAATGCAAGGACCGATGTTCAAAGCACCTCCTGGCTGCACCTATAATGGATGTTCAATTTATAGTGTAAAGTAGTCCTAGATTCAATAAATACAAATTGAAATTACAGTTTTCCTCAATCTGCCATCTTGCTCTAAAGCATACTCTGGATTCTTGCCCTCTTGTCCTGCCGAAAAAGGTCTCGCAATTAAAGTACCATGGACAATATTGAACATGATCTATGATACGTTCTTACTAGGTGATCAATAGGGCTAACCAACCTGATTCTCTGCAGGGATAATTTTGTGGACAATGCGAGAAATTTGGAGAATATTGTATTCCTTTGCCCTTTTTTCGTTCAAAACAGTAAAAATAGATTCAAGACATTTTGCACATCTAGCATAGATCTGCTCATTCTCAAATGCTTTTGGGCACAAAATTCCAACCATTCAAAAACCCAAAGTAACTCAAATCAGAGAAGAGTCTGGTTCAGTCCCCCTTTCATTATTTTGGACTTCAGCTTGCAACGAAGCTGTAAACTGCAAGGCAGTGCCTTCAAAAGTTTCTCCCTGGGATTGTCTTGGGTGGATTTAGCATTCTTCTTGCACCTGGGCTCTTTCCTGATTAAATTAAACACTGCTCCGGCAATGATGACCAGATTATCTGCATAAAGCATCTCACACATCAAGATACCATGATTCACAAGTGGCTGTTGCTAGGGCGAATCAGACAACTTACATATGTTATTGCACATTCATCATATGATTTACATTCTGGGGTGGGGGGTTACCAAATATGGGAATAGTACCCACAAGAGGCAGCCAGTGCACCATTCTCTTGAGAGGGCCTCAAGGGCAATGATGAGCAGCAGTGGGATAGGGATGGGTCCCTGATGCAGACTGACATTAACTTCAAACTGCTGGCAGTATGAGTAACGGCTCAGAAGCATTGACCTTTACTGCCACCGATCCAAGCGGCGAAAGCGTTAGCCAAACGGTGAACTTCACAGTTGCGCCTGTGGCGGACATCGTGGCAGACAACGCGACGGTCGTGGAAGACACGCCGACCATCATCAAGGTCTTAGGTAACGACACGTTTGAAGGCGACGACAAAGTGGTGTCGCTGGATACCAATAACGGTCCAGCCAACGGCACGGTCTCGGTCAACCCGGACGGCAGCGTCACTTACACGCCAAACGACAACTACCACGGTGCAGACAGCTTGGCATGCCAATATAAGCAGCTAGTAAATCTTTTGACTGTTTGCTGCTGAAACTATCAGGTATTGGCACCTTTAGCACAAGCCCACCTATATAATCCCCTACTGACGAATACCTAGTTGTTACCAAGACACGAGCTTGTACATCAAAGTACCTAGCATCGTCCGGTGACCATAGGTCATCCAAAACAAGCAACGATCTGGGATGCTGGTGAGCTAACACGGTTCGAAGAATGTTCCTTGCATCTTCCAAATTACGGGGTAAGGTTTTAACCTCACTGTTATCTAACCATGTGGTACCAGGGTTATAGTCACTCGAAACCTCATCAAAATTGGGCTTGCAGTGTTCCATCATTTTCACTAAAGAGAAGTGTACTAAATTACACTATCAAAAAAAAGTAAATATAAAAAAGGAAATATAATGCTAGTAGAGCATACCAAAATCGTATACTCTGACATTGAAGTTCTAATACATTCTGGGTGAGTAAAACAATCAACTGAGAAGTAGAAAGAATCTATTTGGCACTTGAAGGTAGTTGCTCAATGGAACTGCCTTGTTCAACTGGGTCAGTGTTTAAAATGTCATTTTGCAACATCGTCTACTGGTCATTGGGTATACTCTTTCACACATTCCATTTTGGTCATTCTGACGTTAGTACTCTGAGGAGTGTCAGACGAAAAAAACTTTTTAGTACACAATGTTTTTGTTATTTCGTACAATATTCTTGTTTTGTACCGCAAACAAATTATTTAATCGCCAAAAGTGGAGTTATAAGTGAGAAAGGCATCGCAAGGGTGAGTTTGACATTTGGAATGCCAAAAGTACCCTGGGTACTTTTTGTCAAATCGTTATTTTTCCTCTCCGACACCCACGATTGATGACCTATAAAGTTCCAGAAGTCAGCCTCTTACTATCAACTTACATTTCTTACTATATTTTCTAAACTATACACAATGAGGCATTGATTTCACCCGGAATCATCATCTAAGCCGTCAATTAACATAATAAAAACATATATATCATAATTGAAGGACCTTTTTTGTTGACCAATTTTTTCCACTATTGTAAGCCTTGATGCCCTATAAACTGCCAGAAATCAGCCTCTCACTATCAACTTACATTTCTTACTATATCTTCTAAACTATACGCAATCAGGCACTAATTGTGGACAAATGGATACATTTTGGCCTTCCTAGATCTATAGAAGGAGTTTTTGCCAAAGCTGCGTTCGTAGAGAAGAAATAAACTCATAAAGGAAGAGATTGCCAACAGGTGAGTGTCGTGTTTGCTAATAGTTTATATTCGGTGGAAAGTCAGAAATAGATAATATGCTTTACCACAGGCACTTCTTCAACCCGCCTGCAGTTTTATGGGAAGAGATAAGTGTTAAAGATCGAATCGTATGCCTTGCAGTTACAGGGCTAATAGAGTTTTGGACGCCACTAGGCCAGATACCTTTGAGGAATGATGAGATGCCACATCAGAAGCCTGTATCCTTACAGAGAACAAAGCTACTCTCAATGTCAGAGATGACATTCTCGATCAAGCAAACAAAGAGTGATGTAGCTCTCGAACAATTGAGAAATGAAATATCTAGCCAATTGGCCGAGACACCAAAACATTTCCGGCTTGATAGCCGACAGACAAAAAATTTCTGCCAATAGGGAGAGAGGCCAAAATATTTCCGGCCAGTTGGCCGAGAGCCGAAATTTCCGGCCACCTGGCCGAGATGATAACGAAATACATTTACAAAAGAGACTGGTACGAGTTACAACTTGATTACAATGAACACTAAATCACATGACCTTAAGATGTATGACATTAACCCCCCTCCCAGAATGGTTGGACCCCAACCATGGTTAATATCCGTATCTATCAGGTGGTACAATACTTCTACCAGAGCATCTTAAGGCCGGTTTCCACTTCCTCGATCACCTCTCGATTCGATCGACATCGGCCGCTTTGGACATGCGCACTCTCATTATCGTGGCATCCCCCTCGATCTGCCCTCGATCTCTCGATCGAATTCGTTCATTTTTGCTTAAAAATTAGTGGACAAGTCAAATAATTGCCACCGGAGTGTAAACCCGTACCCATACTATTACAGCCTGTTGTTCAATCAAGTTACCTATGGCGAATTTCATGACGATATATGCTATTTTCCCTAGTTGTCACATCGGGTGGGAAATCGTCCTAGGTAAAAGTTGCATCTTGCTTTACTCAATCAAGAATTTTAAAGTCTAAAAAATTCTTAGAGGTTTAATATGTCTATACTGGAACTCAAACCAGGAACACTTTTTATCTATAATTCTTTTAAAAGGTGGTCAGGGCTCTTCAACATGTAAACAGAAAAGGTATCATGAGTAATATCAGGGCTTTTCAACATGTAAACAGAAAAGGTATCATGAGTAATATCAGGGCTCTTCAACATGTAAACAGGAAAGGTATCATGAGTAATATCAGGGCTCTTAAACATGTAAACAGAAAAGGTATCATGAATAATGTCAGGGCTCTTCAACATATAAACAGAAAAGGTGTCATGAGTAATATTATCAGCCAAGGTTCTACAACATGTAAACAGAAAAGGTATCATGAATAATGTCAGGGCTCTTCAAAGGAATTCTGGGAAAATGTCTTTTCAACAAAAATTTGACCTCAGTTCGATGCCCCAGTATAGTGTAGTTACTTGCATTCTTAAGCCATTGTGAACTGTTGCCCCTAGTAACAAAGTATGTGGAAATTTCTTAACTGTAAGGAATTATGGGAAAATGTCTTTTCAACAAAAATTTGACCTGAGTTCAACTCCCAATTATAGTTCAGTTATCTGCATTCCTTACCTATTGTGTTGGCAAAGCATAGATTCTTAACTATGCACGCGTTTCTTTGGAATTACTTTTGTATGTTAATCTGTCTACCTTTTGTTTGCCCTCGAAAGACCTTAAAGACATTGTTCACAATCCTGTTTCCTCAGGCTATTTGACGCAAATATTAAACTGTTCGTAACTTGGTATTATGAATTGGACGCCTCTTGATTCTTTCTATTTCGTTATTTGTGGTATATTGCACAAGCTATTATACAACTGTGAACCCTCGAAGTTCTGGGGTTAATGATGCTTATGCTGTTGTATTTTAGAGGAAACACCGTGGGGGAAAGTTGTGTTGTGAAATGTGAACTGTAACGTCATGTTATTTGTACTGAAGACAGCAATCCTTCAACATTCACTAGGAAGTAGACAAGTAGTTGTAAACACAGAACAGTAAGACTTCCTAGTGACTTTGCTGGAGATTACCATAAGGTGCTTAGGATACTGGCTAAAACGAAGTTCATATCGTCTTACAATTACAGTTTGTGATAATGCCAAGGGTTAATCTGTTCTTAACAACGATCTGTTGGACATACAAGCTTCCAAAAACCATCTTATCTAATCTTGATCTGTAATATCTTGCCGCATTATACTCTATGTGTATATATCAGGCAATCTCTCGAGACACATTACCGAGGATTAGAGGCGCTTGGAGTAAACAAGGATAGTTACTCGTCAATTGTCGTCCCCGTACTGATAGAGAGGCTACCGGAAAGCATTCGACACAACATGGTGCGAGGAAATCCTCACCATTTGGATTGGAATATAGAAGACATGCTAAAAGCGTTACACGACGAGCTAGAAGTCAGAGAATCGCACGTTCCACTGTTGTTGCTAAAGGCCTATTCACACGATCAGATCCGTCTGTCAGATCTGCCATCAGATCGATTTTTCGGACACCCATCAGACCAAGAAACGCACAGGTGCGCCCACTAAATCAGTTGAACAAATGTGTGAAAATAGATGGGCAGAACGTTGATGTTGACCTGAATGCTCTATTTGGAAGGCTTCTTATTTTGCTCGAGAGGAAAGGCGACATAAAATCTTTCTTCAAGTTTGAACTGTTGCTGTTTCCAACCTCAATTTTCAAAAACTTTCAAATGAGGAAGGCAAACAAAGCTGCCAAAATGCTGAGCAATTCAGTAGAAGCTGACGGCCACCTACTGGTCCAAAGTGAAAGTGACGCAGATGCGGATGTTTAACAGCTTTTGGTGCTAATCCAAACGCATTTTGCACCATGGAATGTACGCATTCCAAGCATGCAAGTGTCACTAAAAACAGCTCTTCGTGCTATTCTAAACGCTTTATTCACCATGGAATGTACGCGTTCCAAGCATGCAAGTGTCACTAAAAACAGCTTTTGGTGCTATTCTAAACGAATTGTGCACCATGGAATGTAGGCATTCGAATCAGGCAAGTGTCACTAAAAACAGCTCTTCGTGCTATTCTAAACGCATTGTGCACCATGGAATGTACGCATTCCAAGTATGGTCTTTATAGGTAGAACAAATCACAATCTCATTGGTTTACAATTGATGAATCACTATTTTACAATTTACATATACATGGTAAGCGGAACCCGAAAGTGCTTGCTCATGATTCCAGAACCTTCGTGGGACGTCAGCCCACTAAGCAGGAACTAACATTAATACATAACAGTATGTATTAACATACACAACAGTTTCACACCTAAGGTGACCTTCACCTTCGAAAAAGGTACCTCACAAGGTCACGAGTAAAAACCAACTACATACCCTTGCCTAAAAATGGTGAATTTAAATTACAGAAACATTTCAAAATTAAAGGGTTTATAGCTTCTTTTCCTTATTCTCTTTTCAATCCATTTTATGAGGGCCAAATTGTGATACTTGAACCTTTATGGTGGAAGAAGTTATGATGACGTGAGTCAGTTAGTTTTTCAGCAACGTTTCGAGAGGTACTTCTCCTATCGTCAGGCTACTTGATCTGCGGAATTAATGTTATTTAATAGCAATGTTGTGCGGACGTCCTAGGTGACAGGTTGAGGTTGTTCTGGTGTTGTGGCGCCATTGCTATTTTGTGTTTCTTGTGGCCCCATATTTGAATTTCAGCAATATATTTTCGCAGCACGGCGTAAAACAGTTCCAGAAATAGATGAACACTTAAGTCAATATTGCGTTTCGTATATGGACGGGTTCCTGATAAAAACATAATCCTTCTTCAAATCAAGGAAAAGGGTAATTACACAACAGTATCTCGATGTATCCCGCATAAGCTTTTTAAGTTCATTCGGATACCTATCATATACGTTTCCTCCGTTATCGAATATTCTTATAAACTATGAATGTCGCTGTCATGTTGTCCGTGGATTTGTAGTTTTGGTATCTTCATCTGCAGTATTCTGATCCTGTCAAGATATAATTAAGCTAAGAACAATTTATAAGAAAGAACTATGTATATGTATATATAACATGTTAACTTACTGAAAGACACGACGGCAGTATATAAACTGTTGTACTCACAGAGAATTTACTAATTAATATTAACAGGTAATCAAAGCTTTGCAAAGCTTCCTATAACATTTGTGGTAACATCAGACGAAATGTGTTAAGTATTCTTTTCTGTTGTCACAATATTTATGAGATGTTGTGGCACATACACATAAGGGTACTTTCCTGTCTATCTATCAAAGACCTTTCTTTCTACCACTGTCTACCTTGACGTTACTACATTTTTGTGCAACACAGAAATTCTGCCATTGACGTTACTACATTTCTATCCAACACAGATTGTCGGCCTTGACGTTACTACATTGCTAACCAACACAGACTGTCTGCCGTCGACGTTAGTACATTCTATCTGACACAGACTGTCGGCCTTCACTTTACTACATTTCTTCTCAACACAGACTGTCGGCCTTGATGGTTATATCATTTCTATCCAACACAGACTGTCGGCATTTTCGTAGCAGCTCCACGATGACATCCCCGTCATCAACAACAAGGTGAGGAATTGCCTCTTATCCTTGGGAACTATTCAGCTACCTACTTGGCTCACAAACTCCGCAAACAAAGACGAAAGCATTCCAGCACTTCCCATCTCGATCAACACTGGCTCGAAGTTGATATATGATACCTGGTCGGCATATCATGTACAATCCGCAACAACATCCACGTCTTTTAAATTCTGCTGGCTTCGTACTTCACGATTTACGGCTCCAGGTGCTTGATAATCACTTTGACTCCAAATGTCGAACCTAATACAATTTGGTTCGACGATGGAGCGGCTTTGGAGCGACTCTGAATCAAACGTCGCTCCTAATGTGCCGCTCTTAATGCAAAAATAGTCACGACGCCACCACAACAATAGCACATTGAGGAGTGTACGGTCAGTGATGCAATACGCAGTAAAATTTTAACACCTTTAGAGTACTTCTCCAAGTTTTATGACTACACCTGATCATTACTCCCACTTCCAATCTCCATAGTATAGTCACAACCCCGCTATCCTGAGTGGCATTCGGGTTTTGTATTGGAAAAGAAAGTAAACTTACGTGCAAGTTCTGAAGATGCCAATGTAACAACAGATGCTTCTCGTAAAGAAAACCTTAATCTCTTATTTTCGTGATGGAAAAAAGATCTTTTATTATTCTACTCTTACTTCATATTGCTGTGTGATGATGGCATCTATATCTTCCAAAGAAAGTACACAGGAGAAACGAAGACGGTCATATCTTTCACAGGAAGATCGTTGTTAAAATTGTATAACTAAGAAATGGAAGTGAAATCGTTGATAATAAAGAAATTGTAGGAGAATATTTAAAATATAAGAGGCATTGTTAACACAAGTAAGAAAAGAAAGACGATGTATATAGAATTGGTGGGAAAAGATGCAAGGTAGGAATATCATTGAATCTTTAAAAGTGTACAATGAAGGCTTGAGCAGTTGAACCCTGAAGAAAGGATATTGGTAAAGGTCAATTCACAAGCTAGAAGTAAGTGTCAACGGTCTTTCAGCTATTCTATTAGTATGAGTGGTTTTCGTATGCTGCGCCTACTTTGTTGTGGCAAATGTTGAAATAGTGATGTTATGTGTATCAATGTACTTATGTTTAGTAAATATTTTTTTTGTAACTAAGCTAAAGCTGGTACCCTCTAAATCAAACTTAATGCACACTAAAACGTTGATGCGATATCGCAAACAAAACTCTCAGCTTTGGACTGACTTGAAAAAATAAAAATTTACGGCCTACAGAGAAAAAAATGACAGTAAAATAAATTAGCTCTCAATCAATCTTATTTACATGTCTGAATTAAATGTATATATACCTTGGAATATTTACATATCAACAAAAGAAGTGTACTCTTTCACAAAGTTATTTTACAGTGTTATGGTTTTACAGGGGATCAAAGATATTTTGGCGTTACAAAGTCAATCAAACACAGAGGAAAATTAACGAAAATTCATATTCCTGACGATCCCACGGAAGCCATATCAAAGTTAGTGTGTGAGTACTGTGGAAAAAAGCTATGCAACCAACAAGGACTTAGTACTCATTTGTTAACACACGGAAAGAGAAAACCTCAGTCGCTGCTTCCAAAGAAAGGTTCACTGGACTTTTCAGAAGAAATTCTCAAAGATGTTGTCAAGGATGTTGTGTATAGTATGGTGACTCAAGTTGAAAAAAAGCTCAATCAGAAGGATGCACAAGTATCTTCTCTCAATTAAACGTGAAAGCATAACACTATAGGTTACTACCATCGTGTAAAATGCTTTTGCTTTTACGCCTATTATCTATGATCATCTTCATTTATGATTCCGTCCCCGCTATGAAATTCACGGTAACCGGCTGTCGCACAATTATTGACATAGATTGTGTTCTGCAATAATCAATTAGCCTTTTGATGATGCACAAGTATCTTCTCTCAATTAAACGTGAAAGCATAACACTATAGGTTACTACCATCGTGTAAAATGCTTTTGCTTTTACGGTAGCACATCCTTTTGTTGTACTTTGTGTAGATCAAGTACATATTGCCAAGATACTTTCTGGCCACTTGTATTTTTTCTCACTGAAGAGATTTGGGCAGACAGTTAGCCGGCCATTCTATTACATTCTACAGGCAATATGATTTTTTGTACCTCTTAGTATGTTATGTTAGTGGATATTTATTGCACCGATTTTATCTAAAAGACAGGCCTTCAAACAGTAATCTTCATAGGAAATAATGTATTGCTGTTTGTGTGTTTATTTGATTGATGTGTTAAGTGAAGTTATTTGGTGCATTTTGCACCGCCGCTGCTTTTGGTTACATTTTGACTGCAAACAGAACATGGTGGTTGGTTCATTTGTTTAGTTGCAAATCAAGTAGTAGCGCCGAGTGTTTTGAGCTCGAAATTTCGTCTGGCTATTGAACCCTTACCCCGCAATTAAGGAAGGTGGGCCAAAAAGATGTCCGAATCACTTCGCCGCGATGCTCTGGCAACAATGAATAGAAAAGTAAGGGAAGTGTTGAGGGTTGGTTACCTTGTCCCCGCAATTTAAGGGGCACGCCCGGCGGGTACCACGGCGAGGACGGCCCTTGGACATAGGGCCGAAATATTCATTCTAATTTGTTTCCCACTGTCTTGAGAAATTCCCTATTTTCTTCTTGTTTTTGGCGTAAATTTAGTCAATACTTTGTTCGCTCTTGAAAACAGGAACCGAAGGGCCCAAAAAAAATCTTCGCGAAGAGCCTTCAACACTACTTTTAACTAGAAGCAAAAAAAATAATTAGGCAGTTCTTCATAGGTTCCCCCTCATCAAAACATCACCCTTTATGCTAAAGTTTTTTTTTGTAATTTTAAAAAGGATTCTTATTCCCTATAAACGTGTGTTAGGGCTTTCCTAAGATCAGCATATCTCTCAAGTTTCCAGGGAAGTATGTTACCAACGCTTTTGGTTTGAATAAAAACAGACAAATTTCTCTTTAGGCTATAAAAATCTTCTTCCGTCGTTGGCAGTATCACCGTTAACAAGGATTCTGGTCAGCTGTTTACTACCGGTGGTTTGGATAGAGAGAAACTTCTTTCCACTTCTTTCCAAGTCTTTTTCCACTTTCACAGTCTTGTCTCTCACAGACAGCGACACCTTGGCAGCATTGAACGTAAATGCATCCTTTGACAAGTTGCTCAATGTCAGTGTTAATGGAAGGCCACCAGACATGACATCGTGCCATCTGTTTCATGCGTCCAATACCCCAGTGGGAGGTATGAAGCAGTTGAAGGGTAATTTGAATCAAAGAATCAGGAATGCACACACGATGTATACCATCACGATCCAAGAGAAGCATATCTTTGTAGATAATGAGGGACTGTCTGTTAAGCCAGTAGGGGCGTAAGGCAGTCTCAGTTGAAGGCAACCTACGTGGCCAGGTGCCATTGGTGATGTGTTTGACAACTCTGTATAGCAATCCAGACCACTATTCCATTACCATGGCTCTCTCCACAAAAAGTCCCAGGTCTTGCATGCTACGTGTCAAACCAGCTAATCTCAACACCAAACAAGTTCTAGAAGCCCTGGAAGAAAAGAATTTAACAAGTTCCCTTGCTTCTCACCAGTATCTTGGTGGAGACTTCAGGATTAGCTTTCATACGAAACGACAAGCCTTTATGTTTGTGCGCAGGCGCACAATCGAACTATGTGGGGTCGAATGTTCCATTGAGGAGGCAGATGCCAAACTGTATTATGTAATCGCGCAACTTATTTGCGACGTGTGTTAGATCATTATTGGGTTAGATGGCGTAAGGAGTATTTGTTAGAACTTCGTGAATATCACGACAGAAAGAAAGTTAGGGGTTCAGGAGTGCCAGTGATACAGGTAGGAGACATTGTTAGTATTCGAGACAATGAGAAGTTACCGCGAGGGTTTTGGCGTATTGGACGAGTTGAGAGATTAATTGTAAGCAAGGACAATCAAGTTCGTGGTGCGGAGGTTATTGTGTCCAAGGGTGGAGCAGTAACAACGATAAATCGACCAGTAGTTGCTGCAACATTTCTTGTTGACAGGCCATCAGTCTGCTTTGCTCCATCATCTGCTTTGTAATTGCTTCCTGCTGAGACTTCAATCCGTCTGCTAGCAATTTTTGGCCTTCAATCAGCTGTTGCATTAATTTGCTTTGGCCAAGTCTGACCTCGAATGATTCAGCAGATGTCACATCTTCAACCATAGTCTGGTGCAGCTGGGCTCGTTTATGGTGAACAACATCTTCTATTCCTTGCTCCGCTTCTTCTCTGACCTCAAGGAATGTTGCATCTTCGTGCTGGCGGCTAATTTCCTGGGAATATGATGATGGGGCCAATTATGGGGTCATTACGACCCACCTTCGGTGCCCGGTACATGGATATGTCCCCCTCCTACGAAAACATCATAGAGATATCATATATCACCTAAAGCACAGGATTACCCTAGAACATTTCCTTAAATCTTATTTTAAGAGAATTTGAGGAGATAGCTGATTGATATCTTTACATAAATATTGGCGAGTGTGTCACAAACGTCTCCAAAATTGTGCCAAAAATTGCTTAGAAAACTGTTTTCAAATTCGTACACGTCAGCCTTTTTCAAACACAGTTTTCGCCACTTTTCGATAGATAATAGGAGCTACATTATCGATAAGCATGTTGATAGAAAGTAGTTTGCCTACCCATTACACAACTTTGGTAGCGTTTCAAACACAGTTTTCGCCACTTTTCGATAGATAATAGGAGCTACATTATCGATAAGCATGTTGATAGAAAGTAGTTTGCCTACCCATTACATAACTTCGGTAAAGTTTCAAACACAGTTTGAGCCACTTTTCAAACACAGTTTTCACCACTTTTCAAACACAGTTTTCACCACCTTTCAAAGCTAATTCATGTTGGGCAGCACCGGTCATCGACAGTATTGGACGAAGAGGTACCCCTTCCTTGTGTATCTTAGGAAGGCCGTACATCCTAGGCCGTAAGGATCCACGCGGCCGAACTTTCTCATATACTTCTTTAGACAAAGACCCCTTCTTCTTTAAAGCAAGCAATTTGTCTTGGATCATTTTCTCGATTGCTCCAGTCCTATCAAAGTCATTAACAGGTCCAAGCTTAAGAAACTTGGAATCATCGTTCAGAATATCTTCTAACTTTGAAACGTAGACATCTTTGTCCTGTTTTCAAATCCAGTACGACATATTCTGCCCATTAATGACAAAGCTGAATTTGCACAATATGTCAAAGTAACTTGTAACAGTCGTGTAACAATGCGTCTTCAAAACCGCCGCGAGCGAAAATTCGCATTACCTACCACCATGCCTGACGAGCGCAAAAGTATTTTGAGTGGGTATTCAAAAGAAACGAGAGATGAAGATGAGCCTAAAAGGATTGTTCAAGATGCTTCTATTAAAGGAAGAGTAACAATCTATAGTAAAATTTCGATTTTTTGCACAGACTGGTTATTGCTTCAACTCTTAAGCACTTCTAATGGATTATGGATTTATTATTTATTGTGCACTCCTGATATAGTGAATCCTTCTAGAACATTGTGCACTCTTGACTTATTGTTGACTCTAAATCTATTGTGCATGCTTCAACTCTTAAGCACTTCTAATGGATTATGGATTTATTATTTATTGTGCACTCCTGATATAGTGAATCCTTCTAGAACATTGTGCACTCTTGACTTATTGTTGACTCTAAATCTACTGTACACGCTTCAACTCTTAAGCACTTCTAATGGATTATGGATTTGCAGCTTTTGTCAGGTTTGTTGTCATGAAAGCCCAAGAGCATATGAAGGAAATGTAAAATGAACAGTTACCTGCGCTAACTCGCTTATTTCTTAAAATTGGTTCAACTGAGACAGAAATACTTTAAAGACGAAAGAAAGCATAAAGATTCTCCTACAGGACAGTTATATTTTTAAGCCTTAAACTCAAATGGTTAGCCTGTAAACTTCAGTGATGTATAGCTATTAGCACCAATCGAAGGAAAATTTACCGTTTTCTTTCTAGAATGACAAAATTTCATAGGATATTTTAAGAAGAGATCCAGGTAAGTGACGAAAAGTTACAATCCTCGACGTCTCATCCTCCACTGCACCAAATATTTTGTTTCCAAGTAATGCATAGACCATCAATACTATAAATAGTACAATAAGCAGGCTAAGGATTGAGCGTAGGCATTTTGTGAATGATTTTGACAACGCCGAACAGGATTTCCAAAACCGGGTTCCCTCAAAGGTTTTCATTAAAGAAATTGTTCTCAAAGAGCTTAGTCCTATGGGATGCACAATCTGAAACTTCACAAGAACAGTCTCAAGCACACCTAATGTTACATACATGGGACATACAATTATTTTGGGTTACTGTTTGCCCCGCCTCAGCAACCCTCGACCGTTTGACGAGCGCTGCCGACAGTCTCGAGCAAAATGGTTGTCTCCCCCACACTTGCGACAGTGATTACAGTGAGTTTGATTGTTCTGACGACAGTTTGGACATGTTGTCTTCTGGAGGGGGGTGGGAGGTATTTGTTGTTGTGCTTGAAGTTCCTTCACTTCTGAGCAAACTCTGGCTAAATCAGTTTTCACTGTTGATAAAGAAGCTACTTGAGCCTGCAATGGTTCAAAATACGCTATTAAGGTATATTTGACATAGTTTGCATACACTAGATGCGTACATTCCATGGTGCACAAAGCAATCAAAATACGCTATTAAGGCATATTTGACATAGTTTGCATACACTAGATGCGTACATTCCATGGTGCACAAAGCGATCGAAATACGCTATTAAGGCATATTTGACATAGTTTGCATACACTAGATGCGTACATTTCATGGTGCACAAAGCACTAAGAATACGCTATTAAGGCATATTTGACATAGTTTGCATACACTAGATGCGTACATTCCTGACAGCACTAGACGGGTTCGGAATCGATAAAGTAACTGAGATTGTGAATGAGATTTACGACACTGGAGAAATCCCCGAGGACATGAAAAAATCCATCTTTATTGCCTTACCAAAGAAGCCAGGGGCAATAGATTGCGAATTACACAGAACTATCAGCCTCATGAGTCACATGACAAAGATTCTCCTACGTATTCTAATGAACAGAGCAAGGAATAAAATAAGACCAGAAATCAGTCCAGAACAATGCGGTTTCATGCAAGACACCGGCACAAGAAATGCCATCTTCATCTACGTAGATGATCTGATTCTTGTAACCAACAGTCTCGCTTTACTTGAGAAAGAGAAAAATAGTTTGATGAATCGCTTCAAGATGACAGATTTGGGCGAGGCGAGATTTTGTTTGGGAATTAAAATTGAGAGAGACAGACGCGAAGGGAAGATGTTTTTGTCTCAAAAGAGTTATCTAGAGAATTTACTTAAGAAGTTTGGGATGGAAAATTGCAAACCGGTTAGTACACCACAAGAGCAAGGTTTTAAACTATGCAGAAATGAAGGAGAAGGAGTGGACGTTAAGAAGTAGCTAGGCTATCTTAGTAACAACGGAGCACTTAGGCACAGTTTCCAAGGTTAGAGGACTGAGATCGAGGTTATTAGATCAGTGACGTTTTATTAAGAGAAGATGTAAAACATTAAAATAAGACTGTTTAGATGATCGCTAGGCTATCTTAGTAACAAGGGAGCACTTAGGCACAGTTTCCAAGGTTAGAGGACTGAGATCGAGGTTATTAGATCAGTGACGTTTTATTAAGAGAAGATGTAAAACATTAAAATAAGACTGTTTAGATGATCGCTAGGCTATCTTAGTAACACCTGGTGTACTTGGAGTCGTATGACTATACGCGTTGACAAGTGTCAGTCGTTTGGCATGGCTAAGTCAAATACTGCATCAAAACAGGTTTTACCTAAACTTTTCTTAAACGGAAAAATTATACCACCTGTTCAGTTAAACGAAAGTTTTCGTTATCTTGGTCGCTATTTTAATTTTGAGATGAACAATGTTAATCATAAAGAGGCCTTGCTAGATACTACAAACAACCTCTTAGAAAAAGTCGATTCTCTGCCTCTGCATCCCAAACATAAATTACAATTATACCAGCGTGCATAATGCTCCAGACCATCTTATTTCAACTAGTGTGACTTCAGCTAAAGTTTTATGCAGATCAGTTCCTTCACCAACTACTAATCGATCTTCTTTGCAGCTTCATGAAGGTGAAGTGGATAGCTAAGTACTTTAGGTAATGATGTCATAATGTTCATGGTGTATTTGTATAATTCCCTCTTAATTTTTGTCCTCATGGATCTGATACCCTTTGTTGACACCGGAATAACTAAAAAATGAGAGTGAAAAAGAAGAAAAAGATTAAAAGTACAAGATCACAGAATGAATGAGAATCAAAACTTCCCAGGAGGGTGTAAAGAGGAGGGCTTTAAATAGATTGGCGTTGAAAGCTCGTGCAGCTGGCCTCAATCGACCTAGTACTGCACTGAATTGATGGTAGCAGCAATAGTATTATGAATCTGAGACACCCAGAAGGGGCATAATAGGGTTCGAACGTGTGTAAGATATGCTATGTTCAGGTAGTTTACTTGAAAACCCAAGCGGCGTATTGAAATAAAAGAACGAATTGCACAGTTTCTGTTTTTTTCTTTAATAAGCTTAAGCAAATAATATACTTGATGGCCTCCGACGAGTTGTCGCACCTGCAATGGGTGCCGCTCGACCAGGTGCGCCGCTTCTTCGACTTCCTGCCGCTCTCGAGCACCGCCGAGTCGCCGGTCATGCCGACCTTCGACGACGCCGAGCGGATCGAGGAAAGCCTCGACACGCTGATCCCGGACAATCCGAACAAGCCCTGCGACATGAAGGAGCTGATCCAGAAGACCGCCGACGAGGGCGACTTCTTCGAGATCCAGCCGGACTACGGGAAGACCATCGTCTGCGGTCTCGCACGACTGGGCGGGCGATCGGTCCGCAACAAGAAAGTGCTCTATGGCTGGTTGACCGGTTGGGGTCAGGAGGGCGCGCTCGCGCACGCCGCCGGGCACGATCTGAACTATGCAGGCGATTCGGGCGTACTGTCGCTCAGCCGGGGCCCCGACGATCATCCGACGATGCCATCTGGTCTGATCGCCGATGTTGGCGGCGGCACTGATGGCGGTGAGAAACTTTCCGCTGTCCCCCATCGAGGCCTCGTGACGGAGCTGGAGCTGCGGACGACGGAAGCCCGCGTTGCCGCCGAACCAGTAGTAACCGTTGGTGTTATGATCACGGTTGCAAAGTGATGAGTGTTCCAAGGCATCTGGTGGCCCGATGATCACTAGAAACAAGTGATGGAAGCCCCCAGAGTATGGGCATGGCCAAGTTACCAGGACCGTCCACCAGCCGCCGAAACCAGCCAGGCGCATCGTCGGCCCTGGCTGGCCGCGCCTGCCGGCGGCTGGCCCCTAATGCTGCCAGCCAAATGCGTGTTTTGGACGCGACTTGTTCTAGTCCGAACTGGAGTTTTCACAAAATGGCCTTGGAGGAGGCCGATGCTCTTCACATTTCGAGGAACGCGTGGGCGACGACTAGTACTCCGTCGCGTTCGAAGTCCGCTTGCGAATGCCGAGCGTACTTCAACGGGACTTTGTCGAACTAGCGCGTGTGTTAGTTATCGATGACGCGATTTGGGTACAACCTAAAGCTCAGCAGTACGGCCTTCTTTGCCCAATCGTTGACGTGCCAACCGCCGTCGACGCTTTCCGCGCTGCTTATGACGTCAAGCCGGGTGAAGCACTGCAGGATCCGCGCAGCGCGCGCCCGGAAATGCGTAACGCCTTTGTCCACGCGGAGCGCTTCCTGACCCCGGGACGAATACCGGACGCTCTACGACAACGCCATCGAGGGGCTGTTCCGGATCAGCCCCAATGGCGTGCTGCTGTCGGAAAACTGGTACCGCCAACTGGCGGAAGCCGGCTTGGACCACCTCTCCGTAAGCCTAAACGCACCAACGCCAGAAGACTATCGCTGGTTTGTTGGATTGAACGGTTACGACAGGGTCGTCCGCAACATCAGGCAGATTAAGACGTGGCGCAAACGTGGCCCAATCATACCCATGGTTTCGGTCAATCTACTGGACATCGAGCGATGGCAGGGCCGTTGGGCCAAAAACTATCTATTAGAGGTTTTAGGTCAATCTCGTGGTCTTCCTGCGAAAGTTGGCCAGTTCATGACTTTAGGCAAGGAAGATCAGGAGTTCAAAGAAATCGACGGCGAGTGGGAGGATGGGCATCAGTTAGGTCACAGCATGCCAACGGGCGTGTTTCGATTCGATTCGTTTCGACGACGTTCAATTGGTGGCGGGCTGCGGACGGCGGCTGCCGATTCCGCCCTCAGAGATCGCAGTCCGCATATCCGTATCGGCTTGGACGTTTCGCAATCGGTAGCTATACTGTGGGTCACGCCAATCACCATAGAAATGTGGGGCAATACGGAGATGGTGTGTGCATTTTCAAGGTCTAAGCATGCACCAATTTCGAGCTATGAATTTTTAATGGCATCGATCCATCACCATTCGCCATTGCCGCAGCGGTACAAGGAAAATAATTAGCAAGTCCGGTACCCCAACAGGGAGGGTGATGCCGAGATGTGACGTAACAGACTCCTGGTGACAGAGCGCTGTCAGCGACGATTTCGGCCGTCTCTGTGCGGTCACTGGTTATTACCATCATGGGTGTTATGATAGCAAACAATAGTAAATGCTTGGCTGATTGCAAGAATATTCTGAAAAACAGATTTGAAATGACAGATTTAGGCGAGCTCAAGCAATTTTTAGGGATTGAGGTATGCAGAGATAGAGAAAAAGGTACTCTTATATTGAAGCAAAGCAAGCATATTCAGAGTATGCTCAAACGTTTTCATTTGGAAGATTCCAAAGTTGCAAAAACTCCCTAAGTTCCAGGTCACAGACTAACTGATTGTATTCAGACAAATGCAGACTTAGAAGAAATGCAAAACACGCCTTATAGTGCAGGGCGCACTGGTGCTCAACGTCACTTCCACTGGTGCTGGTAAATCAACCAATCAAAATGCAGGGCTCACTGGTGCTCAACGTCACTCGAAAATGCAACGTCATTCTCTGCTCTCTCAGTGACATTGGGGAAAAAAAGAGAATTTGTACCAACACAACAGTAGAAGTTGATGATGGTGAATGTCTCACACAAGTCGAGTCAAAATCGTTTACGAGGAAGAAAGAAGAACTCGAATGTTTATTGTTGGGAAGTCAATAGATAGCTATTACAGTTCGTCTTCCTGTACATTGGGAGGAGGAGGGCGGCCTCGATGCGGCCCAGCGGGCGAACGCGCTCTGGAAACAGCAGCTCGCCGACTACCAAGCCCAACTCATCGCACATGTTATCCGGTTATCAGACACCGCGCCAAAGCGTCATGTCAGATTCCGAAGGCAGGTGAAACGAGCCAAGGAACGGTCCTACCGTCTGGCAATCGAGGATGCCTCGCCGCGGCATGCCCTTGAGATCGATTTCTTCAAATACCGAAAAACGCTCCAGCGCTACATACGGCGGTTCAGCTCATGAACTCGTGAATGGCGGCCGGCAGCACGCGGAAGCTCTATCGCCAGAAAGGGACCGGTATGGCCCGTTCGGGCAGTATCAAATCGCCCCTGCGGCGAAGTGGTGGTCGGGTTTTCGGCCCGCGTCCGCGCAGCTCTGGTCTCAAGCTCACCTAAAAGACCCGTAGGGGCGTAAAAAAGCGGAGTGTCAGCCTCTGGGATATGAGAAATCGTGGCAATCCATTCCAATCCCGTATCTTTAAAACTCATCCGCCGCTTCCACCCACGCATGGGAACCACTTTCAACTGACATCCTATCTTATATTCTCCAAGTGAGGAGGACGGCCACGCATTCGTTCCACAGTGGTGGCATGGTCCAGAAGGTGAAGTTTGGCTACCGAAAACTGACCAAACAGGAGGCCGATTCCGGAGACTTCGGTCCTGCGGGACTGGCGATCGCCAGAGTACCGGAGCTGACGCCAGTCATCGTACAGATGGCGGAACGAGTGGTTAGCGGCTCGACATACGTCGCGGTCGCGGAATGGCTTGAATCGGAAGACATTCAGACGCCTCCGTACGGGATAGAGGGGCGTTGGTCCGGCCGTGTGGTCAAGGACCTGCTCCTGCCGCCGCGCCCTGTGGAGGAGCGACGCGTGAAGCCCTTCGTCGTCGCGATCGCGGGTTCGCATTCGTCGAGCGGCAAGACGCCGGGGCAATCGTTTTTGAAACGACGCTCGCCGTATGTCGCACCAACGCCAACTCCCTTTTGTAACCTCGGCTGTTGCCATGAACCCTCTTTCTGCCAAGCAACTTTGTCGTCGCACGTTTCTTCGTCACGGATCGTACGGAATCGGCGCCACGGCGCTCGGGTCTCTGATGGCCGATCAGGCCGCGGGCGCAGACCAGATCGAAGCCTTTGTTTGAACTGTGGTTCGGTTGGTGATTACCCGGCTGTTTCGGATCATGATCCTTCATATGTCGCCGGGGGCGGGCAGGTGCAAGCGCACCTACCCGAAAGAGAGTGAAGGTTTTGTGATTACTCTGCGTGTAGAGCATTTCGCAGATACGCACCGGCCTGTAAGGTGGCCGCTTTGGCAGCCGGAGTATCAGCAAGAGCATTCAGCATGACAAAGTCATTCCCAGTATCAGCCTCAAGGAAACGGCGGATCGACGCAAGCTGCTCGGGAGATCCCCCGTTGGCGGCTTGGGTTGGCGTTTCTCGAGAAATGCGCCAATGCCTTCTTCGGCATCTCTATGGAGCATGTTGCCGATCATGACGTCACTCGTATAGGCATAGGCCTCGGACAGCGACAACTCCGCCTGCCGATAGAATGCTTCCTTACCGATTGCAACCGTGACCGGTGCCTGGGCCCATGAAGGCGGTGGCGCTTTTCACAACAACGGTGACATCTATCATTGGAACAAGACGCTAATTGAAGGCAATGACGTTCGGGACCCTTCCGTCAGAACGCTCGATATGTCGCGAATTGGACCGACATGCCTCACCTTCTCTTTCCATACCTGGAACCCTGAATCTCCCTTAAACACCTCAATGGCATTGAGCAAACCTGCTCCAAATCTGCTAGCCATTTTATCTTAACCTGCTCTGATACCAATGTTGGTTTAGTATCACAAAAATAAACTCAGTCAAATCTATTCGTTCTCAACTTTCAATTATAATCATTTCAATTTTGCCAAGATCAATTCACAAGTACTTCACTAGAAATTCTAGTTGGAATTTCAAGAATCAAATAGCAACTAATATCAATGGTTTATTAAGGATAACCGGTCACCACCACTGATCGCGACCGCTAGGCCGGGCCCAGGACCCCTTGCATCCAGGCCCGCCAGCGCTCGTACTTCTCGGCCAGCCAAGCTCCCTCCGGCGGCGGTGCCACGGACTTGGGCAGGATACGCGCCGTGACGCGGCCTTCGGTGACGCGCTCGACGTCTTCGATCCAGGCCGGAACCACGTCGGTACAGACCTGGTGTCCCGAGCCGAAGAAGCAGTTGACCAGCAGTCGGGCGTTGGCATCTGCCGCGCCCGCCGAGACGGCGAGGGTCAGGGATGCCATCAATGCCGGTTTTCAAAAGGCCATCAAGCCGGCCTTGCCGCTCCAGCGCTTGAAGCTCGCTGCAGCCTCCAACGTGAGTATCGCCGACAAAGATTTGCGGGAAGGTGCGCCCGCCATTGCTGCGTTGGATCATCTCTTCCTTTTTTGCCGGGTCTTTCCAGCAGTCGTATTCGACAAAAGCGACGTCCTTGCTTTGCAGCAGTTTTTTCGCGGCTGCACAGAAGCCGCACATCGGACGGGTGTAAATTTCGATTTGGGCCATTGCGTGTTTCCTTAAGTCACGAACCGTTTTGTTTTTTCTTCTTTGGCGAAGGACTTGAAGCATAAATTTTCTCCTTGTTTGTCTTAAAGGTTCTACAATTACTTCATTGAAATTCGCGAAACTCGTGATTTTTACTAAAACGCGAATGTTAATTCCAAAAAACTTTGCGTTTTGCTCGATTCGCGACGATCAACACTTCCAGTTAGGTTTTTCCCCTATCATTAGATACTTCGTGCCGTTGGGGATTGCAGCTCATGAATTACTTAGTGATCTATCGATTTTGAATTTCTGAAAGAGATATAGACAGAACTGTGGTGTTCAGGTTGCTAACTTGCAAGTTTCTTTCAAAGATAAATTAAGCTATGTTCCAATACATTATCCTAATGATTTGCAAACAAAATGACGTCATCAGCTGATACTTAAAACCAGTGGATAACTTTACAACGAAATGAGATATAAAAGAAATCAAGCAGAACTTCTTATAATTCAAAAGCCTTGCATCAATAAAAGATTTTCTCGAGGTCACTCTCAAGCGTCGACTTGCTATGTTTAACAGTCCCTCAAGTGAAATAGCTCAACAAAAAAACGAGGGAGAATTTTGGACTCATGAGCAAACCGATGACTGGGCGCCATTTTGGGTCCTATTATACTGTAAACAACATTTCCCGCGAAACTTCAATTTCTGACAAGACAACGAGAAAAGCAAAGGCAACTTTGTTTATCACTCGTTCATAAGGATATCAAGGCAGATCAGTCCTGATGATAACTTTGATTCGAGTCGAATTACAAACTTACCGATCCCTGGCTTACAGTTTAGACAAGATCAGGAGTAGAGTGCGAGCCTAACTTGTGTGTCTAGCAAATCAGTGTTGATAACAACCTTGATAGTGAAGGATTAATCAACGCAGAGGCAAATGAGGTCAGGGAAAAAGGGCAGGCATGTTTCAGGCCACAAAAATCTACAATAGATCATTTCGTAACTTTTTGAGATATGATAGATGTTGTCAAAGGGACACGAAAACTCTTGTTTGTGACATTTGTGGATTGCACAAAAGCTTTTGATACGGTATGCAGGAGCAATCTTTGGGCGAGTTTGGAAAGTATCAATGTGCCATTCCGCATTGAGCCTGGCTCGGGCCTGATTACCGTACCCTCGGACAACCTGCAGCAGGTTCGCCTGCAACTGGCCAACCAGGGAAGCAATTCCGGCGGGTAAGCAGGCTTCCCACTACGTCGGTCGTTCAACATCGTCGCCGTGCGAAATCATTCGAAGCATGCACGCGCTCGGTCATTTGCAAACGTGGACGTGATTGCGACCTACCCCGACAGGGGTTGAACAGCAGAGCCCAGGGTCAGCGGCGCAGCCGCGCCACCCTGGGTTGGTTCTGCACCCGTCAGGGACAGCCATTCCTCCGCGGGTTGCTGGATTCGTGCATCCACCTCATCCCGTGCTGCACGAATCATTGTGTTCGTTTCAAATGATGGGATCGGAGACGTGATCAAGGTCAAGCAGACCGCACCCGCGCTGCCCTACGTCGAGCTGACGCTGCCGGAGCTGTTCGAGACGGGGGCACCCGGGCGTTACAGCACCGCCCTCGTCGGCAAGTGGCACTTGACCGGGTACAAGTATCACAAATCTGAATACGAATTTCGTCCCACCCATTATGGCTTCGATTGCAATCTCGGTAGCAAGGTAAAAAGTGTGGGAGATGGAGCCAACACCTGGCCTTGTGTATTTCGCGATCAACCCGTGTCTTGGGTCGACCTTAAAAAAAACGAATGCGACTGACCAGCGGGCCGGCCGCCATCACGACGGCCAACAGTGCCACGATGGCAACCAGGGCGGCGCTCCAGTGCCAGCGGTCGAACCAGCCCGGCGCTTCCGGCAGCGGGCGCCGGGCGAGCACCTCGATCTGGCGAACGGACCGCACCCGCCGCACCCCGATCGGCGGCGTTGGTGTCCCAACATGAACCCTCCGGTTTCGCTACGACCCGCGTGCCGGTGGTACGACCGATGCGGCAACGACATTCCGGTGTGTCGCGAGCACCGCCCGAGCGGGACGCCGGTGTATCTGTTTAGTGGCTAACATATAGGTTGGGCCCCCAGCCTAATTGGCTCAAGTGCCCAACCCCCTACCACCTCTTTCCAAAGGGGTGCTGGTTTAGCGGATTTGTGGCGCCAGTCAACAATCATGATGCCTAGCAAATGTTTGCCGATGCTTTGTCCACGGCGCCATAAACCATAGGCGTTGAGAATAAGATAGCCCAGTATGGCTAGACCTAACACATGTAGCATCCACCAGTTATCTGCATAGTCCTCTGCGTCTTCGACGACGTTGGTCAACATAACCAGTAAAACAGCACTAGTACAAATTATTAGTGGTATGAGGGAGAATGTCAGGTTGTTTTATGCCGTAAATATCTTTTTCATCGAAGGCCCTTTCAAACAGTTGCATCAACTGCCTGATCAATTCGATATCACCTGGTCCGGGGCTTTGGATTTTCATTCTGCTTCAATTGCAAAATTGGGTGGCATGAGGTGTGTGGCTTCGTGGCATTAAACTCCGGGTGTTTCGTGTTCCCTGCACAAAAGTTCGGTGTCCGGAGGGCTCAGGGGTTCCTGTGTCAATTCACAGAAGAAACGGTTGCTAATCTTTTCAAATTAATAGTGCAAAAGAATAGTGCAAAAGAACATCGGTGTGTGATTTTCCAGACGGCCAAGGAACGTTCTGGTTTGAGCAGTAGAAATGGTAAGATTGTTTTTGGCAGCAAGAAACATTTGATCATTTGGTCCGAACTTCAGAGCAACTGGAGTATCTGCGCGACTACATTGAGGCGAACGGGCCCAAGGCTGGATTGCAAGAAGGCGAGTACCTTTACCGACGGTATGACGGTGGTCGCCTTTCGCTCCGCGAAAGTCTGCCTGACTGAACTTGCAACTAGAGACCACGGAGATCAAGAGATACAGAAAAGTTTAGAAACAATGATATTTTTAATAACTTAAGTTCAACAAAATTCTCTTCCTAAATTTCTTCTATAACATCAGAAGAATCTTCTGAATCAGTTTCAGAAGGCCATCCTGATAAAATTTGTGATCGTATTTCAGACGCAATTTTAGATGCTTATCTCAAAGCGGATCCTTATTCTCGCGTAGCGGTGGAAACCCTAGCCACCACCAATAAAGTGGTTTTAGCTGGTGAAGTGCGGGGGCCCGATACGATTGATCGCGCGGACTGCAAACGACAATCAAGAAGAATTAAAAGAAGCGCTGATTACCATTAGCGAGTCCGAGAAAATGAGAACCTCATTCTCTGAGAGTGCAATTGCACGCTTTTATGAACTTTTCCATGTAAATAAAATGATGGCGCAATACTCAATAATCTATAAAAAAGTATTGGATAACTAGAATGCACCCAATGAAAAATGCAGTAATTCAGTTATTTGGAAAGTTTTACTGGCACGAAAAAATACAATCTAAAATTAGACAAGATATTGGAGTTATCGATTTCGCTGTTCTTTGTTTAGAAACGGTAAGACGCTCCTCGACGCTGGGAAGAATATAACGTGGATGGGAAGATGCAGAACGCCAATGCCCATGAGCCCGAGCTATCTCGGAAGGAACAGCAGCAGCCGACGGTGCAGTAGCACCGCCCCGACGGCCTGCATGCGTGCCAAACAAACTAGGGACCAAGCCAATGCGACGCAAACACTCGGACCACCAGGAGCGGGCGGTGGAATAAGACAAACCGCGGAGGGAAGATAAGGAGGTACGTAACAAAGGACCCCCTGCAGGGGGGTCAGAAGCATGGAAAGACCTGGAGGTGCGCTACGTCGACGTCGAGCCGTTCAGCGAGCAAGCCGAGGAGGAATTGTAGTATTTGACTGTTGGCTCAGGATGTAAACAGAAGCTAACCTCCCTCTCCAAATTTTTAAAATTACATATAAAAAATGTCTTCCAATTAGTCAATAAAGATATTTTTCATGTTCAAACTTGGCCCCATGCTTTACAAATCATAATGCTCTGTATAGGCCTAGTGGAACTAGTTTGTTAATTCTACTTTTCAGCTTATGGTTAACGGACTGTTTCTGCAAGTTAAAACTTAAGGAGAACTTCGCGGTCGGGGTGGAAAAGCAGCGGGGCGAGATCTGGCGGCAGCTCGACCTGGCGCGGGACGGTGAGGGGACCATCAAGTTCCTGCGCGGCGGCTTTCAACTCGAAGGCGGCAGGCTGGTGCACCGCGTTGAGCCGGTGCGGCCTGTTCAAGGTCAAATTCGCGACACGGCCATCCAGCTCGATACGCAAATATTCGTATTTGCCAGTCATAACGATCTCCCGGTTGCGTCACTGCCACAGAATCCGCCTCTCTCATTCCCGGTGCAAGCCGTAACTTTGAGGTTCATCAAGTAATCTGCATATTCGGGATGGTTCTTTCCATGAACTTCCCTCGTGGCTGCTTCGGCCTTGTCGACCAGCTCCAACGCCGTCAGCGGATCGCCCCATTCTTTGTAGATACCCATCAGACCGTTGACGGCGGCGGGATAAGCAACGTCTGATTTGCCGCGATCATGTTGTTCAAGAATCTTGATCGCTTTGACATACGATGGAATGGCAACATGGTGTTCGGCCCTGGCAGGTTCTACCACGTGGTGACTCAGCCGAATGTCTAAGGGGTGCGGGGCTTCAGCTGTGCTTGAAAACTCCCCTCTTTCGTCAAATATTCACAATAAAACCCACCAAAGACCCCCTGAATCGCTTCTAGGGGAAAAGAAGGTAATTTGAAATCAGAATTAGTTGAATGAAAGAGAAAAAATTTACCACAAAGAATCGCCAAAAAGGCAAGTGTATAGCCTTGCCAAATGGCAAAAAATCAGTCAAAATCAGGGGTTTTATAAAGTCCTTTTTTCCTTCAAAAATACTTATAAAACCTTAACTAGACCCCTTGAATAGCGTCTAGGGCTTAATAAAGTCATTTTCTATATTGATTGATTGAGTGAATGATTGATTGATTGTTTTCTTTCACCAGCGTTTATCGCTAGCGATCGTATTTGATCCCGTGTGTTGTACGCTAAGTTATACTTTGGTAATTTCATACCTTCATTTTAAAACCATTATTCTAAACACACTTACACGTTTCATGTTTTGTCCTCAAAATTTTCACCGTCCTTCGACGGCCTCTTCAGTGAGAATGTTCAAATCTCGCGAACCATGTGTTCTTGCACTGTTCCTAAAATTTACGTTCGAAAAATTGATCAGTTCGAATCCGTTGTGGCATGGTCGAGCCGCCTGACATTTCCTAGCCGCCTCGATGTAACAAGTGTTCCCCTCTGTAGGGGATTTGAGTGATGAATTTATACCAAACCAATCGCCGCTGGTCGGATCAGTTCCTGCCACAGATCAAGCGCATCGTTGGCAGTCACCTGCTGGAATCCTCACCAGATCCACTGGACTGGCACCAAGCGACAGACCTGTTGATGCTGGATGTCCGCGACATGCGTATTGCCGCACGTGTACGCAGGCCGGGATATGCCAATCTCTACCCGCACCAGTTCACCATCCGCTTACCTAAATAAGTTGGTCGTCAATGCTGTGGGCATACCGCCTAAGCAGTTTCAAAATATGCAGCGCACTTTGTTTGCAAAGTTTTGTTTGTTACTTACCGTTCTTTACAATTGCTTCATATCGTTGTTTGCTAGTCAAAAACGATACGTACTACACTAGTCTGTAGTATTGTTGCAAGACAATCTTCCTTGTTATGTGCTTGTCTCCTTGTCACCATTGGCTCTCTGGCTAATGGTTTTTCTGTATTCATTACATGTTCACCGTAGCCTGCGTGCAGACTCAACTCCTCAAATTTGGATATAAACCCCTCTTGCCCCCTAACCCAAATTAAAATCTCGGAGATTCGTCCCTGCTCCTTAAGGCCCCGTATGCAGCCCAAATAATATATTTCTCTGCTGTTTTAAATCTTGTGATGCCTCATGATTGTTTTGTTAAAACGGGTGTGCTGTACTCTAAACCTGATAAAATAAAGTTTCACCTGAGTAAAATAGAATTGTGGATGAAAATATAACTAGAAATGATTGAAAAAAAAAAAATGACAATGAAAGGGACCATGATAATCTCATTAATAGAAACATGTTGAATAATTTTTCTGAAACACTACAGTGCCAGCACAATTGGGAATTTTCCTACAGGGAGGAAGGGGGTCAGTTATCCCATTAGGTTTGTAATTTTTGTGAAACACTGGTAAAGTGGCTTTTCTCATTCTTGGAAAGCCAATTGTTATGTTTCTCATTAAAGTATGTCAATATATTTTCTACAGGGCACAGAGGTATTCTTATGTCTAATTTCAAGACAGATATGCAGCCCAAATTAGGGCATAAGAAGGTTTTTTAGCACTTGCCTCAACTTTTACAGGACTATTCATGAGCTTTCCAGCCACTCATCAACATTGTTTCAACAGATTCATCCAGCAACAAAACAAACAATATCTTCCAGGCACTCAACAACATCGTTTCAACAGATTCATCCTTATCTTCCAGCCACTCTTCAACATCGTTCCAACAGATTCATCCAGCAATAAAACAAACAATATCTTCCAGCCACTCATCAACATTGTTTCAACAGATTCATCCAGCAACAAAACAAACACTATCTTCCAACCACTCATCAACACCGTTTCAACAGATTCATCCAGCAACGAAACAAACAATATCTTCCAGCACTACAGCCTGCTGAAAGGCGACGACGCGGAGCTCTGGATGACCGACGGGACGCCGGGCAACGGCGGCTGGGTCAAGCGTGACATCTCGACAAATTTCGGGGGGGTGCATCGAACGTTTGCTGCCGACATCGACCTGGACGGTGACCTGGACGTCGCGGCAGCGGGCAGCAATATCAATCGCGTTAGTTGGTTCGAGAACGACGGCGATCCTGACGATGGCGGCTGGGTCCAGCACACAGTCAGTGACGATTTCGAATTGGCTCGCAGTGTCGTCGTGGCCGATATGGATCGATGACTAATCGTTCGCTCATGAGGCACCTCCGGCAGCGGTACGAACCGTTTCTTCCGACGCCGCCTCACGCCGCTCGCGCAACCGCTGCAACGTCTCGGGATCCGGATTGGCGCCACCTTCGTACGCCTCGAGGAAGTCGAGCAGTTCGGCGCGGTAGGCGTAGTAGTCGGGATGTGCAAGCAGGGCGCTGCGCGAGCGCGGCCGTGGCAGGTCCACGGACATGATGTTGCCAATGCGCGCGTTCGGGCCGTTGGTCATCATGACGATGCGATCTGAGAGCAGTACCGCTCCTCAGTATTTATAAACACCTGCCTATGGCAAGAAATATTGATTCTTTGGTATCACCATTATTTGTTCATCCACAGCAATGGCTTCAAAATAACACGAGCATTCCAAACTACAAAAAAACCTAAAAAAAAAAAAAAAATGACTCAGAGAATTTATAAATACAGCTGAATTATCCTTTCAATCAATATCACCAAATTATCCTTATCGTCTAGTTTATTATCATCAAATTATTTATCAATATTTCAAGTAATTCATAAATTAAGACAAATCCGTCAAAAATTCAGATACCATTAATAAATAAAAATTCTTGCAATCCTTGCTGCAGGCAAAATTTCAATACCGTTCTTTGATGTATTGCCTTGCAGGAGATCTCTTTGAAGGTGACATGCAATTGACTGAGGAGCAGAAAATTGGAATTCAAATGTCGATTGATGGCATACCTACTTATGGAGCTACCAATTACAGAAACTGGCCCAAAAACATCCCATATGTTATAAACTCAGCCCTGGGTATGTGAAATTATACCTTACAAGCCTAGCTACATGATAAAAGTAAGAACTAAGTAAAAAATACAAGCCTTAATCTGGCCGCGGCCGCGGGAGTGCTGGCGTGGGCGGGAGCGGAGTGGGTCACTCGCGGCAAGCCGAGCATCCTCGGGGCCTGTTCCGGCGCCGTCGCGGGATTGGTCTGCATCACGCCCGCATCGGGTGCGGTCAATCCGATGCATGGAATTCTGTTGGGATTGATCGCGGGGTTGGCCTGTTTCTACGCCTGCACCACGATCAAATCGAAATTCAATTACGACGATTCGCTCGACGCGTTCGGCGTACACGGCATCGGCGGCGCACTGGGTGCGGTGCTGACCGGTGTGTTCAAAACCTTTATTTTCTTTCTTTAAGATATGTAATGGTGTTTAATTTTGTCATAAATACATTCTAAGAGCACACTGGCTATACACGACGCATGACAAATAAGAAAAAATGAATAGTTAAATTAAATAGTCCTGAAAAAGAGGGTAATATCGGTCATTGGGCAGAACAGAAGCGAACCTGACAAAGCAGATATTTTGGCAAGGAACTACGCCAAGCCGTCTTGGGTGCTAAAGAAAAAAAAAAGAAGAAAAACCAATCTTTGAAGTAAGCTCGAACAAAGAGGAAGAAAATGACATAAGGTTTACATACAAAAGGTGAGCGTAAAAACTCCGGAAAGGGCTCATTTGATTGGAAATCAGATGCTTTAGTGACCTTTTTAAGATTCAGAGTGATCAAAGAGTGGATACCCCCCCCCCCCACACACCCTGTATTTTCCCGAAATGCATCTAATAGAAATTTCGAGATGGCCATTTGTTGTCGTAGAAGCTTCGAAAACAGCTCATTCAATTGGAAATTGAAAAAGCCAGTGCACTTTTTAATAATCAAAAGTTATTGGAGGGCAACTAACCCACCTCCCACGCCCATGATGCAAGACAAGCTCTGAGCGCCTCACCGACGTACTTCGGCTTCCCTTCGCTGCCTGAACAACCAGCAACTTGTTATCACTCTCTTGTTCGTTCGGAAGTAGCTCCATAATCCGGAAATCACCACACATGGTCGACATAGACTGAATAATTTCGTCCTCGCGTTCTGCCCGATGAATAAGGGTTATCGTTCCACTATCACGCAGTGCGGCGACCATAAACTGCACCCAAGATGACAAGTCCGCGCTGCTTTCGACGGTCGCAAGGGCGCGCGCCTTGTTCTTTGGCACCAGAAAATTTTCCCTATGCCTCACTAAAACGTAAAAAAAATCATAATATATAAGCCTGAAAATTAGCTCTTTTAGATGATCAAAACATCCCCCGTTCACATTGAAAAAACCTGGCCTGGCTAGATAAGGCACATTTTCACAAACTGGTAACACTATAGTCTACTTGATAATTGGTTTCTTATACTAATGAATTGTGAAGGTGTATAATCTAAAGTAAGATTAATATATGAGTTTCTAGGTATTGCCAATTAGCCATTAGGTGTTTTAGAAGCACTAATCAGAATCTCTTTTTTCCACACCACTCACAGGGTCCCGTTGTTGTTCACCCTCGAGGGCTGCAATCCGTGGGTCCCCCCTTCCTCCGCACCATAGTCCCCGTCCTCATTGCTGTGGTGCACGTACTGCTTCACCCCCCCTTGGGGGTGACTCTATCCTCTGGGCTGCGCCGTCGCCGCACCCCCCTCCCACCAGCACTTGCCTTGGAACGGCACCTCCGCCTCCGCTCCAGCCCGGACGTTCAGTGTCGCCCAGCCTCCCCTCGTTCTGGGGCTGCTTTTGGTGTTGCACGGTTGCATGGCCGTGCAGTGGCGAGGGGTTCATGTTGTAGTAGTTTCTCGAGTCTAAGATATTTGTTATTAAATTATTTTAAGGTTTCATGTTGTTATGATCCTTTTTTCTTTCTTCTCTAAAACAAGATGTTTCTATTCAAGTAGGGGAAAATACGAAGACCAGTAAAAAGAAAGAAAAATTCTGTTTATTTAAATGTTCCTTTCCTGATCAAATCGTCTTTATGGGTTAAAGTGCCAGGACAACTAAGTTAAAACCTAAGAAATCTAAAATATTTAAGGAAAAATTATCGAGGTTAAACCTAAAAATAGAAACCTTATTTGCACCAGGGCACAACTTACAACTGCTGTCTTGAGGGCTGAGGGAATTTGTTATCCTCAAACACATAATTTCCGGATATTTCAAATATGTTCAGCAAGATGGCTAATTCAAAATTTTTATTGGAATTATTTGCGGAAATAATGGGCGGGGAGGGGGGTCAGTCGTCCACCGATCATTTTAGGCTAATTAAAAGGGCACTAGTACTATCAATTTCTGATCGGATGACCCAACCCTTTTTGAAGTTAACACTTTCTATAAAAACTTTATATGCCCCAAGCCGGCTCATGAGCTGGAGCCTCGTAACTCTGATCTGGGTCTCCGTCATCGGCGGCGGTGTGCTGTCTTGGTTTGCCTACGACCTCCCGCAGGTCGGGACGGTTGCCGAACTGACAAGGCGGCCTGCGATCACCCTGGTTGCCGCCGATGGCAGCGAGCTGGCGTCCTACGGCGACGTCTATGGGGAGGCGGTGTCGCTTCGCGAGCTGCCGGACTATCTGCCGGCCGCGGTGCTCGCCATCGAAGACCGTCGCTTCTACGACCACCCGGGTGTGGATCTCTTCGGCGTCCTGAATTGATTAAATAGAAACTTACAGAAACATGTATATCTAGAACGTGTTACGCCTACTCGTTACTTAACATTAAACATATGTAGTTTTTTTGTATCGAAGCGCAACAATTGAGATCTTTAATCAAAGTACCTTAGGAACATTCTGAAGGACCACAAGGTGCACAACTATTTTACTGAATCCCACACTTAAGCCAGCATAGTTTATTATTTATATAATATATTACAACTACCTTTCATCGAATAAAAGTTCTTTGTTGTACTATCAGCTGTCTTTGAGTCAGCACACAAACAGATGCAAGAAGACTTGCTGGATAACTTTATGGATAAATATACGCATGACTGATTAGCCTTTTTGCACTTTCCAAAGTCGTCGCTACATCAACATCGTAGCCTACTGAGCTTGCAATGTGTTTTTGGACTTTTGCAATAGTCGGAGTGTCTTCAATTATCAGCACTTTTCTTAACACACACACAACCTGAACAGTCTTTTGTTACTTCAGTTTTAACTGAAAGCGGAAAAAAAGCCATGAAGAAAAATAAGATTCTCACGGGGAAGTCTATGACAATCTCTTAACTTACCCATCGGCTTTTATGTTTGTTGGGGCGGCGGGGGTGACGTATGGCAACGGCGGCGGGGCGCTGCTCCTGTTGATCCTCATCCAGGTGTTCACCGGGATCGGCCTGGCCTTCTACTACTCGCCGGGCACCACCACCTCGTGGGGCAGCGTGCTGCACATAGAGACCGAGGTGACAGCGGGCTCGTTCCTGCGCGGCCTGCACGCCTTCGGCGCCAGCGGAATCGTGATCTGCCTGTTGTTGCATGGCCTGGCCATTGGGCTGCGCCGCGCCTACGCCGGCCCTCGCAAGCTCAACTCGTCATCGGCGGCAAAAAGATGCGCGCGGGCGGGGTCGAACTCCAGGTCGATGGCTTCGCCGGGCTCGAAAATCCGATCCTCGTCAAAGGCGGCGATGAACTTGGTGCCATCCTTCCGGGTCATGTCGACGACGGTCTCGCTGCCGAGCCGCTCGGCCAGATTGACGGTGCCATGCAGCATGCCGCTGCCGACCGTGTCGGCGGAGAGATACTGCGGCCGTACCCCGAGCACCGCATTGCCGCCGGTGGCGATGTCCCGCCCCTTGGTCGCGACCACGATGGGCTCCAGCGTCAACCGTGGTTCTGTCTGGTTGTTGACATGTTGTCATATGTTTAGCAGTTTACATTACAATTAGTTTTTGCTTTTTCTGTCGTATCTTAGGTTGACATAAGCATGGCTTAAGAAATTTCTATATTGCTCAGTGTGTCCTATGAAGGAATCATTTCATTGACCCATTAATGTGAAAGCTCACATTAAGGCATGCAACTTGCCATGATATTTCAGTGAGTCGACTGTCGCCACCCCATAAAACGTGTGTGCAGTAGTGTGGGGGATGTGCAGTAGTGCGGGGGATATTCAGCACGAAGATGGCAATGGCGGCAAACGCGAAATACTTGCTCGCTTCACGCGGGTCGCCAGCGCTCAGGGCGCTCTGTGCGCTCATCGAGCTGATGATGGAATAAAAGCCGGCAAACAGGTTGGCGGTGGTGAACAGGTTGCAAAAGCCACAACGCATTTCGCAGAAGGGTAGATGCAAGTAGAAGAAGAGGGCGGAGCGATCTTCTTCAGCCCACAGATCGCCTAACGCCAGAGGCTCGTCGAAATTCCGATACGCCATCTTGTGCGGGTAAGAGTAGGCATAACCTTGATACCCTCTCTCGCTTGGCGGGGAAGCCATGCGCGCGCGCCCCTGCGGGCAGGTCCTCCCCGGGCGTCAGCAGAAGCCAGCGTGCACCCTTGGCGTCCTGGTCGAGGCACAGGTTCAGACGGCGCGGGCTGGCCTCTGAGTAAGGCGCACCGGTCAGCGCCAGGACGAGGACCCCGCTTGCCCCCAGCCAGATCACGACCAGCACGGCCGCCGGCAGCAGCAGCCGCGATTGCAAAACCATGGGTGTAGTCGACGATGAGGTCGACGAGCACATCCACATCCCCGGCGTCCACCGCAAACACGCGACTTTTTTTCTTGAAAAAATAAATAAAAAATTCCACATTTTTGCAGATGGGAGCTTGAAACTTTACAATCGGATTCTCGGGAACGCTGAATCTTATGGCGTGACTTTCATTCAGATTCCATGACTGTTAGGGTCATTTCTCTCCTTTTTTGGAAATCATGCAAAATTTTCTCAGGCTCGTACCTTTTGATAGGTAACATTGCTTAATGAATCATATATATTTGGGGTTACCATAATAAGGTAATTCTTTTGGCCGATTCTTTTAGCCACTTGATATCAAAAATCTTATTAAAAAGAATTTATTGTGAAACAGATTTGTAGCAATTTCGAAAATGAGCCTGAGTAACTCATGAAGATGGTGCTGAGTCGAAACGAAAAGGGCACCATTGAATTTGTCTTGGTCGAAAACCTTTCATATCAGAATTACAATCCACACCTTGATCGATAAGGAAAATCATTTTTTTGTATGGAAAGCACTGTTATCTTCTCAATTTTTCTTTTATTCTCTTCTGCTAGTGGGCCACTGGAACCATATTGAGAGTCTTTTAAATGCTCCTTTGAAAGCCATTTTTCTCCACGGCCCGGTCGGGGTCGAGGGGCCCGCGCTCGATCAGCGCATCGAGCCCCTCCCCGTCGATGAGCTCCATGACGAGGTAGAGGGTGTCGCCCTGCTCCCCGACGTCGACCACCTGAACCCGGTTCGGATGCGCCAGGCGCTGCAGCACCCGCGCCTCGGTCTGGAAGCGGCGCTCCAGCCGCTCGACCTTGGTGTGGAGCACCTTGATGGCGACGGGGCGACCGGCGGGGCCGCGGGCGCGCAGCACGACGCCCATGCCCCCGACGCCGAGGGTCTTCTCGATGTCGTGAAAAATTCCACAGCACCTAGATTAGCCACTTCAGATGAACCCCATCCATTAGCCATTAATTTAACCCTACTCTAATTCGATCTTAGGGTCCACCTAAATATTCACGGCCAAATTGCCGTCCAAAATCTTTATAGCTGAAATTACCGCCAAACCGTACATTCCCACATATTGCGTTTTTCAGAATGCGGTTATTTATTGGAGAAAAACGCGAAAAAAAACTCATGAAACGTATGTTAAGATATTTCATCGCATGAAGACCCAAAAAGATTTGCTAGACGTTTCCCAAAGCCCCCATCAAATTACCTCCTGGAAGATTGCCCCCCGGAGAATCACCCCCCCCACCAACCCGCACCAGTACCACCTTACAGTAGCCAGCCCCCCGCCACGGCACGACGGAGCCAGAACGGGCCAGGCACCGACATCTGCGGCGCGTTTCCGTCCAACGTCAACCAGTATCGGGTAGAAGCTACCTGGCAAGACACCCTGTTTTATCATGAGATCGTAGATGCTGGCGCGTGCGCCACGCTCCCACAAAGTGGGCTGACGTTCACCACCGTAGGCGCAGCCCAACCCGCCCCCGTGCGTACTCGGGAGCGAACTGCATGGGAACGATCCTCGGAGGCAACTATCCCTATCGTCCCGATACGGCCCTGATCAGTCCCCGGCTCCAGCTTCCCGAACTGGCCGAGGGCGAGGAGCTCCTCCTGCGCTTCCGTCAGGCGTACTTCCTGAGCTGGAGTGACCTGGCCGAGGTTCGAATTCGCAGCCTGGATGAATCTGGCTGGTCCGCCTGGGAAACCCTGAAAACCTTTCGGGACTACACGCCCGAACTGCCGGACTGGCATCACGTGCGAATCGATCTGAGCGATCCACGCATATTCCAGAACGGGGCGGAAATAAGCTATGTATGCGTACTTAATACCCTCTGTGTTAGTCTTTCATCTGTTTTCTCTCTACTGGCCGGAGTCTCGTTTGACGTTTCTTTGTTGTTGACTTTTATCTCTCTTTGTTTTTCGTTATATACCATTATATACCATACAATATACCATACAATATACCATATACTATATACCATACACAATATACCATACAATATACCATATGCAATATACCATACAATATACCATACAATATACCATATACTATATACCATACACAATAAGAGTAATGTACTTACATCCTGTTGGGAAATTTGAATCTCATGCAAATCTACTATATCTAGAAAACCACTGCTATCTTTTCTGTGGCTTATGCTATCAACTAAAAGTACATCATCCAGAGAAGAATTGGTAGATTTCAATGATGTTTTGTTTCAGGACTTCCTGGCCAAGTCTCCGATCTGTCCCAGAATCCCGATCCTCTACCACCGTAGTAGTCTTGAAGGGCTTGGTCTAATACGTGTGATGTCCGTACGGCATTGTCAGCTCGAGAAAGCAAGTTTGCTGCTGATGACCGCGACCCGTTCGGCGCCGGCGGCGATTTCACCACCGCGCCGGAGATTTCCCAGATTTACGGCGAACTGCTTGGACTCTGGTGCATCGACACCTGGCAGGCGCTCGGATCTCCGGGCGACTTCGCACTCGTCGAGTTGGGGCCCGGGCCCGGCACCCGGGTTAGCTGGCAGCTTCCGACGGGGCTCGAGGCGTGTGTACTGATGGCGGCGATCTCGCGCGTCGGCGGCGTCCAGACGCCGCTGATCCCGATCCTCGGTCCGAAGGAAGTCCGGTTCATGACGGACCAGACAATTGCCCTAATGTAGCTAGACGCTCCCCCTTTTCAAAGACCATCTGCAAAAGCTACATTAATTTACATTTAAATTAATGACCACCATATTTAAAAAACGCATTTACAACACTATTAGCACCCAAAGTCTTATTATTTATTACACCATTTTAGTAATGCCTGTAATTCCTCACAAAATAAATTTTCCCTCACTCCAAAAGTGGTGAAATTCCTTTCTTTCTTTTCTGTATAATTTGTTGCATCTGCATCACTGTTAGTATTTTCTTAAAGTATTTGGCAGATTTTAGTTTGCTGCGGCGGCGCTCTATCACGAACTCAAGCAATGGCTGGAAGACGTGCACACGGGCATGGAATCGTGGACCACAGCAGATCTGGAGCGGGAACTGGAGTTTGAAGAACCCGCGACTCGCCGCTCAAGGCTGGTGGATCACATCGTGCACTCGGACTACGTGATTGCGCTCATTGGCGACAGCCCGATTGACTCAGAATCAATGGATTTTCAGGCCCTAAATACCGCTGCCTGGATGAAACGCCCATTGATCGCGACCAACGCCAACGCAGCCGCCGACACCTTAGGAATGGTAGTTGCCCTCCAATTTTCGGTCACTTAAAAAGAGAACTAGAACTTTTCTTATCCGTTAGAATGAGCCCTCTTGCAACATTCAAGGACCACTTGATCAATACGATGAACCCTGGGAAAAAAAAAAACAAACAAATAAACCCACACCCGTGATTTGTCTTCTGGCAAAAAATGCTAAAATCCACACTTTTGTGCATAGGAGCTTGAAACTTCTACCGTAGGGTTCTGTGAAATGCTTAATCTGATGGTGTCATTTTCGTTAGCATACTACGACTTTTAGGGGATGTTTCCCCTAAGGTAAAGTGTATAATGAACAGCATAATATGATCCTTTAAGGTACCATAAGGTACCCTATGGTACCATAAGATAAAGTGTATAATGAACGACATAATATGATCCTCTAAGGTACCATAAGGTAAAACGTATAATGAACGTCATAATATGATCCTTTGAGGTACCCTAAGGTACCATAAGGTAAAGTGTATAATGAACAGCATAATATGATCCTTTAAGGTACCATAAGGTCCACTAAGGTACCCTTAAACTGATAAAAATGAAGCCAGCAGAAGTCAATCATAAAATGCCTCGAGAGCTAATACTTTGAAAAACATATCGCGAGACGCTTTTCCTGAACAGTACATTGAAAATGATTTAAATGGTTGGACTCCACATAATGATGACACGTTTATTAATATGATATTATAACTGTCAAATTTGGAAAAAACGTTGCCCTCTTTCAACCATTTCTTTTGCTGTATATTAGAAGACTTAAAAACTTTCTAAGGACTGTTACGACAAGAAAAACTATTTTTTTCTGAAAATTGATCATGGAAATTCCACATTGCAACAACAATAGGCCACATCAATAAAGCTACTTCGTCACTACACTTAACGGAACTTAAAGACCCCACCTCTTTCGTGACAGGTGCCCCACCTGGCCATGGCGCGGGCCTCCTTTGCAAATACACGCGGCTATGGCTGATCGAACAAAATCCAGCAATGCACCTTGACGCACAAAATCATACTGCGATAAAACAGACGCTTCTACGAAACAACAATTTAGATTAGGGGGTAAGCTCATTGAACACCATCGGTATTGTTGGCGCTGGATTTGCCGGTTTAGCGTGCGCTGCGCGACTAAAAGCGTGCGGCTTTGATGACTTCGTGATGCAAGTTGTCAAAAGGGTGTATCATCAATATCTGAGGAACAGCTGAGGGTGTGTGAAACTCTCAGGGCTATTAATAAAACTGCAACTACAATTAATAATGATAAACCACTGCTACTGCTTCTGCCACTACTGCATCTGCTGAACTGTGGTAAACTAACTACGAATTTAACTACATCCAGGTTTTCAAAAGGTATAAATGCAATATCTCAGGAACAGAATTGGGTATTAATGGTGAAAATTTCAGGAAAAATTCGGGGGAGGTAAAACGAAATCAAAACACATTATCTGGAAACCTCCCCCTTCCAAATAATGTGTTTATAAAGTAATTAAAATAAGATTGACGGCACTAGATAATTAAGGTCCAAACTGGCAATGCCAACTCCCAGTGGACTCTGGGGGGCTAGGGAATCCTCAAATACATGGTTATTATATCTTTTGACTCTTGTTTCTTTGTTAAGATTCTCTCCCCCTCTCCCCTTCTCTCTACGAATTCAAACCGTTTGAATGATCTTAGGGTAAACAAAAAGTTCATCCTAGCTCAAATTCCTATTCTCCTCTTAAAGTTTTCTCCAATCCATTGAGCCGCCCCACCCCGCGACGCGGGCCTCGCGCGTGCAGCCTAGTTGCCCTAGCCAACGTCGAGCGGGCTAGTTGGTTTGGTGTTTAGCGGTTTAGGCGTTTAGGGATTGCCGTGAACGCTTACCCCAAAAGCCGGCCCAACTCGCGACGCGGGCCTCGCTCGTGCGGCCTAGTTGCTCTAGCCAACGCCGCGCGGCCTAGCCGGCTCGGCGTCCCGCGGCTTAGGCGTCCAGGCCCTCCCCCGCCCGCCTCCCCCCCCCCGCCCGCCCCCCCCGCCCCCCCCCCCCCCCCCAGACAGACCAGATAGACCAGACAGAAAGACCTGCCAGACTGGACCATACAGACAAAACAGATCAGACAGAGAGACAGACAGACAGACAGACAGACCAGAAAGACAGACCGGACAGACGGACAGACAAACAGACTACAGACAGACAGACCAGAGAGACAGACAGACAGACGATCAGACTAGACCGACACACATACCAGACAGACTAGACAGTCAGACAGTAAAAACATACAGACAGACAAAAAGAAAGTCAGACAGAACAAACTAGACAGACAGACAGAAAGATCAGACAGGCTCTAAGAGTAGCTAAAATAAAACAATTTCTAGTAATAAATGTCTCTAAACAAAAATCAGAAATTTCTCAGGTTAAGGCTTAGAACATCGTTTAAGTATGGTTCAATAAGTTGATATTTTTTGTAAGCACCTTTTCTCTGCTCTTAATTTAGTGTTAGTACAGGTGGTATTTCCATTCAAAGTTCGCTTTCGGCCCTTAATAGCGAATGGTTATTATTAGTCATAAATTTATTAAGTTATATCAACAGTAGATAAATACTTGTCTTGCTTTGTTTTCACTTATTTGCTATCGATCAGCAGATCACCGCTCTGAAAGCTCACCAGGTCGCGCGCAGCCAGGAAAACATACCAATAGAGCGTCTTGCGGAATTCGGCCATGTGAAGTGCAACCGCCGTCAACGAGTTGGCCGAAATCCCCAATGGGCCAAGCGCGGCCATCACCTGGCGCGCCCGAACGCGTTCATAGGCCGTGTCCTGGTTGGTCGGGTCGTCGATCCAGTCGACTTTCTTTACCCGCAAGACATCTCGCAGTTCCTCGCGGGTTGTCCGTAGTGCCGGACGGCAAAAGACAATACCGCCATCTGAAACCGTTGATCCACCATGCATCGGCGATTTTCGGTGAAGAGATCGTCGGTGTGGGCGTCCCGCTCTATACGGATGCGCGCCATTATTCGGAAGCAGGGATTCCGACGGTTCTGTATGGTGCGGGGCCCAGAACCATCGAGGAAGCAAACGCCCACCGCGCAGATGAGCGTGTCCGGGTGGATGATCTCCACAAAGCAACCAAGGTCGTTGCGCTCGCTCTAGCAGATATCTTGCGGGGATGAACGAAAGAGCGGTCGAATGGATTGCCGGACTTGATCCGGCAATCCTTTTGGGTTTCATTTATTCTTTATTAGTAATTTATGGTCGTTTTCATTTAGAATTATGATGGGTATTTGTTTCTGCTGATCTTCAGTTTAATATTGCATTTATTTTTCTTTGAAAACTCTTTTTCAGTAAGTTTTTTTTTTAAAATCCATTTTTGGTTGGTTTTGATTGGCAAAGGAGGGAGCTGGGCCCGAAAAGAAGGCTAAAAAATAAATCAAAACATCATAACATATATAAGGAGAGAGACAAAGGAGGCCGCCCCAGCATAGCAAATTCCAAAAATAAATCAAACCCCCTGCTCGAGGTTGGCCAGAGTGACTACCCAGACATTTATCAAGGTCACCGGATTTCACCGATGGAAGGAGTCAGCCTTGCTCAAACGCTGACGGAAGGCAAGACTTTCGTACGACCGCCCTTAGCATGGGAATGGTCACGAAGCCGAGCGATTCGGATTGGAGACGACAAGCTGGTCTGGGGCAAGACCACCAAGAAATGGGAGCTATATGATCTCGGTAGCGTTGCGGTGGATGACTGGGGACGCCGCGTCGCGGTGCTCGACGCAGCTCTCCAGTTCGAACCTGAGGCGTCGTCTGGCGCGATGGGCGTTGGCGGCTCGAGGACGGGCTCAGGCGTCGGCTGCAGCAACTGCGGTGGGGTCTCAGGCTCCACCGGGGTCGGAAGGATCCGCGGGCCCCCACCGCTCACCGCCCGAGGCTCCTCGCCTGCCGCGGGAGGCGAAGGCACGGGCTCGACCTCTTCGTGTTTAGGAACGGTGGGCGGCTCGGTCGGAGCTTCGGAGGTCAGCGACGTCAGCGCCGCCATGGTGGAGGGCGCAGCAGCTGCTGCGACCACGCCGAAGAGCAGCCAGGGGCTCTGGGCTGCCAGTGTCAAAGGTTGAAAAGGCCGAAAGCGATAGAGGCTAAAAGTGTAAAAAAAAAAACAACAAAAAGGCCAAAAGTGATAGTTAAGTATTCATTGAACTTATATTCCAGCTCATTGCTACCTTGCGGGTTAATTCCTTTTCAGTCTGCCTCCGCATTTTTTCTCATTATTATCATACTTGAACTTTTTTAAAGACCAAATTGACCATATCTGACCAAATTGACAACACTAGTCAAATAGTGAGAGGAGGCTCTCTCTGAAATTGAGCCTTTGGTGCTCGGGTCGTTTGAATATAACTGTCCATTGCTGTTTATCATTTGACATTGCTTTCAGCCAGAGCAACAAACAATAATGCATGTGCTTTGCTCTTTGCACAAATGACACGGTGGTTGTTTAACAATAGTCCAAGCATTTTTCGGACATCACCAACTGTTCTTGGTGCACGACTTAACACATTTGTAACACCATTTACGTTGCTTTTGTCAATTCGATAGCCATTTGCGCTCACCATTCTACCAAAAACATTTACTTCTTTCACATTCAGAACCAATTTTTCTCACACGGGGCTATTAGCTGGGAGCGTTGCCGTTGTGGCGGCGGGCGGCGCGGACGGCGGCTCCCCATCGCCGGGGATCTCCAAGTTGCTTGGCGTTGTCTCGAGAACATCGGCAAGCTCGAGCGCGGCGCTTGGCACGGCCTCCGGCAAGAAGGGCTCGGAAGGCGGCTCGATCGAGGCGGGGATCTCCAGGCTGTCCGGCGTGAGATCCAGAATCTCGTTTGCGCCGAGCGTTGCCTCTGGGAGACCGGGCAAGATCTCCAATGTGCCCGTTTCCAGCGGCGAGGGTAAGGGCTGGCAGGGGGCGCAGGATGTGAGCACCGTCAACATCGGCATCGGTCATAAGGATGATTTTATGGTATCGCGTTATGGTAATGTCAAATGCTTCCTTGTCGTCTTTGCATTTTTCAGAGCCGTCCCGTTTTCGGCCGATCCCCGTTCCCAGTGCCATGATCAGTGTTCGGATTTCTTCACTCGACAACATTTTGTCGAAGCGCGCTTTTTCCACGTTTAGGATTTTTCCTTTGAGAGGCAGGATGGCTTGAAACCGTCGATCCCGTCCTTGTTTAGCCGAACCGCCCGCTGAATCTCCTTCCACCAGGGCGCGCGCGTTGCGCCGCAAGGGCAACCAGCTCAAAACGGTTAGGAATTCGCTGCTATATGGCCGACGGATGTTATTTTAATATCGCGGCCTGTTCAGCCTGAACGCACACCTGAGTCACATTTTTTGTGCGTACGTAATGCATTGCGCCCCACTCGGCGGACTGTGCCGGTTCCACTAAACGCTGTTGCACCGTATCAGAAAGAAATGGCGTCCATTTGCTCGCCAATCCCCCCAGGCACACCAAATTAATCGACGGATTCGTCAGCGCCTGATGTGCCAGTGCATCAATCGTTCATTTACTCAAATACCAGCACAACAAACTACATCGATCGCAATGACACCAGATATTGATCCATCACTTTTGAATTATACATCTGCACAATCGATGGATCAACGTCGACAAGTCATGCATCATCTTGTGCTTCTACTTCATGCACATAAATGTCTTCAACGTGAACGACAAGCACAAGCTTGCAATGGAGACAATCATAGCATTGCACCGACTACGATGTCAGCCAATCCTTGTCCATTGCCACATTGTGCCACTATGAGAACTGTACTACAACATATGACCAAATGCGTCCGGACCCAGGTTGCCGCGCAGCCACGGCCGCGCGTGGCGGAACTCCCGCAGGCCGAGGTTGAACGCCGTCTGGCGCTCGCTGAGCGCCGCCTCGTAGCCCGAGACATTGCAGTAGTCGTGCATGTCGTCCATCCAGGCACGGGCGATATCCTTCAGCACCGGCACGGTGAACGGCGCCGGCCCGGCAAGCGGCGGATCGACCTGGTTCAGCAGCGTGGCGATGACATCGAGGTCGTATCCGGTCACCTCCACCAGGGCCGGCAGGAACTCCATGAAGCGGACCAGACATCTGTGTCTTTCCTTTTTCTTGTATTTTTCGTTTTTGAATAAATATAAATAATTACCATTCCTGAATCAGCTACATATGACAATTGTTTCTAGCTATACAGTCTTTTAAAAACACATTTTTTTAATTTTGGCTATTATGGGTTGTTCTGAGCCCCTTTAAGGGCTGAAAATGAACTTTGCCCAAGAAGCAATCATTGAATTTGGAAAGAGCATAAAAAAAGGCATCAAATAGTGTCTTCATTTTCTTCCTAGCCGAATCATGTGAATGTATATATATTCAGCCCATTAAGAGACCTATCCAGTAAGAACTTTGAGATACTTTGTTTTTTAGTTCAAAGATCCTATAACAAAACCTCCAGGGTGGACGGAGCACCGCAGGGTCGGGGGTAGGTGCTGTAAGTTATGCCCTGGGGGTATATATGGATGTTATGGAAGCTATGCTCGTATAAACTTCAGAGAGGGCTCATTTGATTGGAAACTGAAAGCTGAAATCCCCTTCTTAAGAGTCAAAAGAGATCAGAGGGCAACACGCCCCCTCACTTACTTATTTCCTCAAACCCATCCGATACAAATTTTGAGATCATCCTCAAAGACATATTTATTAGACCTTTGAACTATGCTGAAAAAATGGCTCTCTCAGAATTTTGATTGGATGTGTTTGGGGAAATGATGGCCGGGGGGTGGGCTGGTTACCCTCCGGGGACTAGAACTTTCATTTTCTAACTGAATGAGTCCCTTTCCAAGTTCATACGACCACTCATCCTAGAAAACCCTTTTATGCCCCCGGGGCATAATTTACAACCCTTGCCATGAGGGCGGTGGGAGAGGGAGGAAAGTCGTCCTCAAAGACACAATTTCCGGGCCTTTCAACTAAGTAGAAATTGAATGGATGTCCCCAACGGGAAATAAATTGAATGTTCCCGAAACTCATCCCGACGGTTATTTGGGTAAAGCCAAAACGCTTCTAAGCGTTTTGCAAAAGAACCGAACGCAAGAGAAACCCAAACCACCCGACCCGGCAACGGCGAATTTGCTTCTGGAATCTATCCTTGTACGGACGGAAGAACGGCTACGTCGCCGCGAGGCAAAAGAACTGTCCCGCAAGACCCCCACCCGCAGACTCAGGCTTCCCGGAAAGCTGACCGATTGCACCCGCGAAAGCGAAATCGCCATTTCTCAACATCGCTTCCAAGAAGCGCTCGATTATTTAGAGCAAGCGCTGGTTTTGGGCGAAAAAAAGCGAGCGACGGAACTCATGCTTTTTGACGTCTATATGGAACTAGGCCGTTACTCCATGGCGGAAAATATTTTAAGAGAAGTTGCAGAAAACGACTTTGACTACCTGATCCGGTACGCCAAGTGGAAAGATTATAAAGGAGAACTTAACCAAACCATCGCCCAAATGCGCATGGCGGAGGCGCAGATATCGCAAAACCGCAACAAAGATTTAAAAAAAGATTTTTGTTCTTGTTTATTGTTATATTAGTATCATTTATTATATATTTTTCATGTGTTATTTCCTAAAAAATGATTTCATACATGAACAAAAAAGCGTATCTATTATAAAACTTGGAATTTTGTGTCGCTTTTCTTAATAACATATGGACTTTGACTACTAATTACTACCGTAGCCATTTTCTTCTTCTTCCCTGATTGTTTGTTTCCGATCAAAGACTCTGCAACTAAACCAAGCATGTTTAAAATGCGCAAGTTTCCTATTTTGGAGCCGAATGAGTCTCCAAATAATTCCAAATATATAAGATTCATTAAGTTTAGTCTTACCTATCAAAAGCTAAGTGCCTGAGAAAATTTGCCCGATTTTTAAAAAAGGGGGAAACGCAACGTAGAAGTCATAGAATATTAATGAAAATGTCATCATCAGCTTCAAGCTGCTATCTGCAAAAAGTGAAATTTTGTATTTTTGCTAGAAGAAAGATCACAGATGCGAGTTTATTTGTTTGTTTTTTTCCCTAAAGGTGATTGCATCAAATTAATAGTCCTAAAATATCGTAAAAGGGCTCATTAGAAAACAAATCCAAAATACCTACCCCAAAATTTTGATTCGATGTGTTTGGGAAAATGATGGTTGCGGGGGGGGGGGAGTTTCCCTCCAACCACTTTCGACTATTAAAGAGGGCACCAGCCCTTTTTCATTTTTAATCGAATGATCTCTTTTCGAAATTTCTCCAACAACAAATGGCCATACCAAATTTCAATCAGATGCATTTCGGGAAAATAAGACATGTATGTGGAGAGTGGGTCTGCCCTCCGATCACTTTGACTATCACGAAGGGCACTAGAACTTCCGATTACCAATCCAATGAGCGGGGTCCTGCATTTCACGTTGCCAGCGTAAATTTTGATATCTTTCAAATGCAGCTTGCTGCAAATGCATCTGCTGAGGGCACAAGGAAACATTTTTTGGAAAGTAATTTCATATTTGGTTCGATCAGTTTTCTACGCTATTATGTCATAATATATAATAGGTGCTACGGGCCTGGTCGGCAAACTTACTTATTTATCAAATCTAATCAAATTTTCAAATCGTCTCAAAGTGTAGCCCTTTGCATGTTGTTGTTGCTTGTTAATAGTTTTTGTTCGTAAATAGTAAATAATAAAGCAATCTTATTCAGCATTGTTAATTATGTGTTTGGGATGTCAACCTCCCCGCAGTCTTCAGGGCTAGGGCTATAAGTTAGGCAATTCGTTCATTGTTTACATATAGTTATGCACGCTCAAACTTTACATTTTCCAAAAAGACAGAATCAATCAGGTGAGCCTTTCAGAGAATATTGAGGGGAATATTGAACTAAACTAAAATAATTTATGTGTATATGGATTGTAAAAGGAGCATAACTTAGGAATGACTGGATATGTCAATTTGGAACTTTCAGGGAATGATAACAAAGAAAATCATGGATGCGTATTCATTGCTTTTTTGGATGTTTTCCCCAGGGGTGATCGTATCGATCTGATGGTAAATTTGCCTGATTTTTTTTTTAAAGAGGGAAACACAACATAAAAGTCAAGGAATCTAAATGAAAATCACAGCACAAAATTCAGCGTATCAGAGAGCCATACTGTAGATGTCTTCAAAAAAGGAATTTTGTATTTTTGCCAAAGGCAAAATCATGGATGCGTATTTATTGCTTTTTTGGATGTTTTCCCCAGGGGTGATCGTATCGATCTGATGGTAAATTAAAGTAGGCCTATTCAGATAGCTAAGAAACAAACACTAACCCTTGGGCTTGATGAATGTTACCCAAGATGCTAGTTTATAATTTTAAGGAAAATTTCATGATCCTCAAAAAATTTGTTACCTTAAACAGTGCTCTAGACAGGGATGTTGACGGAGCTACCCATTCAGTTTCTTTTTCCATCTTAAGAGACAACAGAAATATTTTTTAAAATTCTTGCCTATGCTAGATCACTGTTTAGTCCAAGAATATCTCACCTCCTGACCACCGAAAACGTCATTTTTAGCCAAAATAACCGGTGACGCCGCGGTCCAACGACCCGATGGTTATATCCGCATGATCGGCCGGGCGCGCGACATCATCCTGCGCGGCGGCGAGAACATCTCGCCGCTGGAGATCGAAAACGTGCTGCACGGACACCCGTGTGTCGAGGACGTAGCGATCGTTGCCTACCCGGACGATCGTTTGGGCTCGCGCCTCGCCGCGGTCGTGGTTGAATCCGAACCGGTGACCCTCGGTGACTTGCGCGCCTTTTGCGAACAGCACGGTCTGGACAAGGCAAAGTGGCCGGAATTTGCCACGACGATTGAACTTAGTAAGTGGCTCTAATTACCATGAAAGGAAGCGTTAAATTGAAACTGATGATCTTCGATTTAACACGCAAAGCCTATTTATCTACAATTTTATTTCATTTTTTTAGCATTGATATTTAACCATGCATTATGGACAAAACCTTATAAAATGAACGTGTTCATATACTGTACTGAATTGGTTTAAGGATTATAAGGGGGAAACCACGAGGAGGCAGGGGTTTAGGGTTCAAAAACTCGGAAAATTTGAAGAATTACTTTAAAAATCTTTCACTTTCGTAACGACATCCGAATCATTTCAAGTAGGCGTCAGTTTTTCTGTACACTCAATAGCACTGGTTGCCACGCAAAAGCACAGGTAAACAGTCTCTGGATATTTGAATTATAATGCATAAGGACTTATGCTTGATGAATGTACCGTTACCCTTACCTTGCTTGATTGAGCGAATTTGACCAGCCAACCTTTGTTCACCCCTTGGTCGTGCTAAACTTACCTTAAAAACACCCATTTCTTGTTTAGAAATGTTCCTTGTCACAGCTGAGACTGATGGTACTGATGTTAAGCATTGTGTTTTGGGGTAGCAACGCGGCGTCGCTGGTGAGTGCGGCGCGCGGCTACGGCCTGGAGGCCCGTGGGTTCAGTGTCGAGATGGAGGGCTTGGCAGACCTGCCCATGCCGGCCGTTGCCTTCTGGGCGTTCAACCACTTCGTGGTCCTCGAGGGGGTCGGCGACGGGGTGTTGTACCTCAACGACCCGGCAGTCGGGCATCGCAAGCTGAGCCGTGAGGAGTTCGCCGAGGACTTCACCGGTGTCGTGTTGACGATGGAGCCCGGCGAGGACTTCGAGCCCGGGGGTCGGCCACCGCGAGAAACCATCTGAGAGTATTACTTACATTGGTTTACTAATCGGTCAAAGCTTCCACTCTACCGGGACGCTGCCTGTGCGCCACGTAGAAGTGAAAATCCAGATTGCTTACAGGTCAATTATTGGTAACAGATATAGGTTCCTTAGTAAATATCTTGCGTCACTACATAGTGCCATGGTCCTTCCACATATACTGTATATAGCACCTTTTTGGAAATACCTGTCGTCCGCTCAGTGTGTAAAAGTAAGAGTTCTGTTTTTTCGTTTCGCGAAGTTCCTTCTGAGACTTCCACCGGGGAAAATGCAAAACTAGCAACAGCCAAATTACAAAAGAAAAAAAAAGAACAATAGAATAATTAGTATTACCATTTAAATGGGATTTCAAAGTGAGATTGAATGCACAGTGGAAAAATTGCTAAGGTCGACTTAGTGTGACTAGAAATAGTAACATAAGTAAAAACATAGTATGATTAACAACAGGTGCTGGATTCCGGGATCCTATAAGTATATGAAACTAGCATTATATATAATTTTTGAAGGGCAGCTTACACTAAAACGAAACAGTTTCAAAACAAGGTGCAAGGCCTCGCTCTGCTTACGTAGACTACCTGCACCTAAGGGATGCTGGAGAATACCGAACCTTTATCTCTTCCTGAAAATAAACACGTTTTTGTGATTGTAACAGGTAAGGTCGTACATGACCAGTGGCGTCAATTGAGTGGGGACAGGGGCACTTTTTTGGCCCCCCCTCTATATTTTGAAGGATACCTTTTCGTATTTTCATTGAAAAACTTAAAAAAAAGACAAAATTACTGGTCTATCTTTGGAAAAAAAAAAAACATTTGCCACCCTATCCATCTAATTTTCTTAAAATGGATGCGGTAGGAAAGCTCGGCCGGGGTTTCCACGTCCCAGACCGCCAGATCGGCACGGAGCCCGGCGGCGAGTTCGCCGCGGCCGGTCAGCCCCAGGGCCTTGGCGGCGTTGCGGGTGACGCCTGCCAGCGCCTCCTCCGGCGTCATGCGGAACAGGGTGCAGCCCATGTTCATCGTCAGCAGCAAGGAGGTCAGCGGCGAAGAGCCGGGGTTGCCGTCGGTCGCGAGCGCCATCGGCACGCCATGGGTGCTGAAGTGTTCGATCGGCGGCGCCTGGGTTTCTCGGATGGTGAAACAACAACGACTTGTCATTTTTAGTATCACTATATTTTGTAAATCGTGCATTTGTACTGATATTCACACTGCATAAAAAAACTTCGATGTCACATGCACATATGCGTGAAGATAACGAAAAAAATGACAAAAAGAATGTTAGCGACAACGATTTTAGACCATAGGGCCAAATGAAAGGGAATGTCTGGTATTTTGTGGTTTCACAGATCGAAAATGTGGTTACTGAACATTTTATAGAAACAATTTCTGTCCCAAGATTTCAATTTAATAGTATTTATAAAAAGTGGAGGAACCGGCGGGGTTGATCAAGAAAGAGCCCTTCGAGGAGCTGCGCGACGAGATCCTGGATCAGCTGCGGGCGGCGCTGCCGGTGGATGGCGTGGTGCTCGGGCTGCACGGGGCGATGGTGGCGCAGGGCTACGACGACTGCGAAGGCGACATCTTGCAACGTGTGCGGGCGATCGTAGGGCCGCAAACGATCATTGGTGTGGAACTTGATCTGCACTGCAGCATTACCGCGGCAATGACGGACCATGCCGACGTCATCGTGACCTTCAAGGAATACCCTCACATTGATGGCGTAGTTTGTGAAGGTCGTTTCTAAAGATAAAATAAATAGTAGGGTAACAAATTCAACTTTATGTATGGTAATAGGTAGACTATGTATTTATGCAAATTCGGACGAACTCGTGGTATCTTCTCCAATTTAAGCTTCATCGCACTAGGCTGACTCAATATTAATTCAGACCATATATTCTGCTCGAATATTTTATTGATTTTCACTTTGTAGTTAATGGCTAAATATTTATAAAAAGACAAAAAAAATATATAGAAAATTGCATGATTACCCAGTAAAAAAATGTATAATGTCCAAACTTCATATTAAACATAGTTAATGCTATTAATCCCTGGGAAAATCCACTGAATAAACATTGTCAAATTTAATTTATCTGGTTAAACTTTGGAATCAACAGAGTTAAAACTATTCGCCCTTGAAAAAATTCACTGAATAAGCCACATCAAATTTGATTCATCAATCAAAACCTAATAATCAACTGCATTAAAGCTATTCGTCCCTGGACAATTTTACTGAATAAACCAAGTCAAATTTACAACGTCACTTCCAATTTTATACTGAATGGAGTTAAAGCTATTCGTTCTTCTCAAAGCTGGAAACTACGCTTTCTAGAAACCGCAGACATATACGACCCGCGTAAAGCATTCTTACAAGATCCCAAACCATGAACATCCTCTTTTTTTCAGATACAAACCCTCATTTTAACAAGGAAATGTAAGATTAACCCATCCCATTGACGTAGCTTGAAGTTCGTAAAATAGCAATTTCAAATGCACGGCTATAAACGATTTTTCCACTTTTCACTTTTCTTCAACGCATGCATTACCTCTGCGTCACAAACCGTCCAGTTCACGCATAAATTACACCACAAAACGTCTCCAAGGCCCCACCAACCGCCCCCCCCCAATAAAAACCCTAGGCAAAGGACTACAAATTATAGAATTATTCTTTTTTTATTTCTAGGGATTACCGTTAGAAAAAAGGGACTTTTTTTTATTTTGAGTTTGTTCGAAAATGTTATGGTGTTATGGCGAAACTTCGATGAATGTTGAGGGTATGCTTGACTAAATCAGAATATACTATATGCATCCAGTTTCTCAAAAAGGCGTTTCTGCAGTATCTCGAGAACGGCCGAGGGTATTAAGCTTAAACTTTCAGGATATGTTGGCACAATGAAATCTGCGGCTAGAGGACAAAGCAAAATTGTATTGAAATGTATTAACATGTTAGTTTAACTTGTGTGAGTCTGTGAGGGGTAAATAGGAAGGAGGAACTGCGTTTCCTATGACACGTACAAAATTACACAAGATGAAAATGACACTGAATAGTTTAAAAAAGGTATGGAACAAGAAACAGGAGAATCAAATTGAGTTGTGAAGGAGAATTCGACTTAAAATTAAAGAGTAATATGATGATTACAGCGTAGCTAAAATTGCTAATTTATCACCCTATGACTTGGTCAAGTTAATGTGCACATGACTCTTATAAGTTTTGTATAAAACACCAGCTTCCAATATGTTTATCCTCCAGCTCTATTGGCTCCTTGCTGCCACTGAATGATTTAAAAATTATTGAGTGCAGTTATGAAAACATTTTGTAAAGCAAATGACTCAGGGGCTGGTGTATTTTACAACACATTTGTAAGATGCTGCATTGTTGCTATACAGAAAAGACGCATTTGAATTTATTTTCGGTTAAATGTTAAATTCAAAGTAATTTGCCATAGCAAAGTACATGACCAAACCAATGATGATCGGAGAGGTGAAACTGATGAAATTGGGCCGCCGATTGGCAGTCGGTGAAGTGGGGCTCTACTCCGATGGCGAAGACGATCCGGCCGCCCACGAAGTGGCAACCTACTCAATCCCGCCTCAGGAATAAGGTATTATAATACCTTATTTATAGATGTCTGATTTTTATAGAAAAAATGGCAATAACTTTCATTGACGGGCGGCATGGATGGGTCTAGAACCCGTCCCGCGGCCAGTGTGCGGCCGAATGAATTCGAACTTTGAGGACGTGAGCCATGAAAACTTTTTCACCATTTTGAACATAATGAAATTTTTTAATATAAATATGCCTCTCCAAGCAATAATTATGTTGCATCTTCTAGATAACTTTCCAGTAGAGTGGTTTATACCAGAAACTTAAAATGGCTCCAATAGCTTAAGAGAAAGAGCACTCAGGTACCCATTCTGAACTCATAGGAATTTTTTACCGTAAATATGCCTTTCCAAGCAATAATCATGTTGCATCTTCTACCTAACTTTCCAGGATAGTGGTTTATGCCAGGAATTTAAAATGACTCTAATAGCTTAAGAGGAAGAGAATTGAATTTTTGAGACTCCAAACAATCCCTTTGGCCCGGGGACAGGTGTTCTGAGTTATACCCTGCGAATATATATGATTCATAGGGAAGGGATGCTCATATAATCTTCATATATAGCTTATTTCATTGGATATTTAAATTTCTAGTTCACATTACAGATTTCAAAGAGATCCAAGGTCAAGTAGCCCCCCACACTTTCCCCCAACAGTATCAGAAAAAGACTTTGAGAAATAAACTTCAGATATGGTTCTTCAAAATTGCATCTTCAGATCGCACTTCAGAAACTTCAGATCACTCATAATAAAACGAGCCTTCTGCATTCTATGATTCTTAGGGAGAGAGCATAAGTAAATTAAAGACTATAATTTTTATCCAAATTTGTTACCGTTTCGCCTCTTTCTGCCATATCCGTATCTTGCTCCGTAGCTTCCATATGGGCGACGATAACCACCATAGCCTCCATAGCCTCCATAGCCTGAAAAAGAAGCAACTCCATTATTGATACTGAACCCCATCTCACTTATTACGTCTTAGGGTTCTCCTCACAGCTTTACATTGAGTTCTCTTAAGGAGAGGGGCTACATTTAGTTCTAAGGGAGAGACGAGGGGAGGGTGGAAGTAGAAATTGATATATAATCCCCAGGGCTGTATATAGAACTGCTTTTTGGAAGGAGGATTATTTTTTCAGGGGGTGGGAAGGGAAACAAAAACTTTAAAAGACGCATCAAAAATGTGATATTGATATTTAATCCCTGACTTCCTCTTCTTCATCCCAACCTCCATCTCATGGTCGCAGAAGAATCGGAGGGTGCTCATGACATGAGAAATTGAGGGGTCTAGTCCTTTTTTTTATAAACAAAAAGGATTGAAGACCGCAAAAAACAATAACATGGCCTTGTTTTCGATTGCGCGATATGACGTCATTTTGCTCAAATTGCTTATTTGAATACGTAATTTGACCAGGAGAAGGCGAAAAATAGTGGAAAAAAGTATCATACATCATTCATAGCAGTATTATCTTGTATTTTATCATCAATCATACCAACCCCAGGGGTGGATCCAGACTACTGCGACTACTGCTGAAGCAGTAGTCAGATTGTCAGATCCTTGTTTTTGAATAGAGGAAGTCAAACCAACTGCATCCCTATGACCAGGATCCTCCCACGCAAGATACATTATTCTGTCACAAGAGTACCCAGTCTGGTTTCAGAACCCTTAGCAGGTGGACAGGCAAGTTTAATTCATTCATGCAAGGTCATCTTAGAGTAAAGTAATACTCTACTTACTGTCCATTCTTTCATAAACAGGGTTGCTTCAGATTCATTACATTGTTTGTGTCTTTTGAATTCATCTTTAACATATATGTCACCTATAGCTTTGGCACTTAAAGGTAAACCTCGGTGAAGTTTTAGTATTGTCTTGTACAGTAATCTTACTCTTTGAACATTACTTGTAGCGTAAAGTAGATTTGATGTCCTTCAAGGATGCCATAATGGCTGCAGTTAACGCCTTTCCCAAACTATCACTTGGGATTGCCACTGACACATCCAATCACTGTACGATGTGCCTCCCCATTTTTGGGTGCTCCAAAGTGGTGTTGATGGTCGATTATCAATTATAAACAAGCATGCATTATAAACCAACTTCCTCAACCTCTTCTTCAGTGTAAAAGGGTACAAGATTCTACCTTTTAGTTTGCCTAACTTATGATTTCAGTAAAATTCCAATTTTAACTAAGAACTCTACAATCACTGGTCGCGTCTGGAGTATGTACTTCAGCGCAATACACTCAAATTCGAAATTCTTCTGTTATGGCATTCGGTGTTGTCTCGCAGTACTTACTAAAGCGCGGCATGGTGCTAGTAGATACCAAAACCGAACACGGCATTAATTCCGAAGGGCTAATTGTTGCGGCTGATGAGCTCTATACCATGGACTCTTCTCGGTTCTGGAAAATTGATGAGAATGGCGAACTGATGACTCGAGACGGCAAGCCAGTCTCATTTTCCAAAGAGTTTGCTCGGAGTATGGCGAAAGAGAGGAGGAAACAATTTTGAGCCCATTGTGGACACCACCAACCAATGCAACCAGAATTATTTTCAAATTCATTTTCTGTAGAGGGCTGGAAACTTATGAACGTCATTTATAACAGACTTTTAGTCTTATGGCTGGAAGTCTTAAGTGATCGAAATAAAAGTTTATACTCCACGCTCTCGTTTTTAGGTCGTTTAGGTCTCCTCTTAGGTCGTCTGAAAAAATCCACGCTCTTACCTTGCAATAGTAAACCTGATCTTGCAATCCTACGTCCTTCAGGGCTCGAGTCCTTGTATGAGGATTATCCCTTCAGCGGTTTTCCACCTGCCTTTTCGAATGTAGTGACTAACAATGTGCCAGATACTCGGTGCAAAGTACTAATCCATCCGATAGCCTTGGTGATCAACCTTGGCGAGAAGCTGTAATGCTTTTTCAGTGCTGGCATATTTGATCTCCCAAAGCGCCTCTACAATCCGACGCAACTCAGTTTGCAATAGATCGTACTCAGTCGGTTTGAATTTCTTTATGGCTTTTTTCTCAAGCCTTTTTGCAAGCTTGAGGGCCGAATGCAGCTGGCGTTTGTTACCCTCCATCAGCAGCGCCTGGATGGGCAGGTGCACCGTGTGATGAGGCGGGGCGGTCGACTCGTCGGGCACCGAGAACACGTAGTGGCCGCTGCGCGCGAGCATCGCGGAGTAGAAGATCTGCTCGACCTGCTTGCGCAGCTCGCCGAACAGCTGCTCTTGGGAGACCAGGCCCTTGTCGAACAGCAGCTGGCCGATGCGCTTCTCGGGGCTCACCTCGCGCAGGATCGCGTCGAGCTGTGCGCGGGTGATCGTGCCGTTGCGGTAGAGCACCTGCCCGAGGCGGTCGTCGGGGTTCCATAAATAGCAGTGGCATCAATTTTAGCTTGAAAAAAATTACCACCGAGGGGGGAAGGGTAGTTTGAGCGTTGTAATAAGTTTTAAGGTTGGTACAAATAACATCCAAACCGGTTCCATCTTTTGTAGCAGGGAAATCAATAATCTGCTTAAGCTTCTGATCGTTGCACAGATAATTAAGACTTAGTTTGTTTGCGTCTCCTGCCAAAAAAAAATTGCTGGCATTTAAATACTTCGTCATCACAGAGTCATAACTTGCTTGTACCCTATCATGAAAATCACGATGAGGCCTTGAAATTTTCACAGCTTCAAAACATGCTCTACTCCTACATAAATAATTTATCTTTAACAGGTTGACAAAAACAGGTTCGGATATGATTTATTGATTCTCTTTGTATTACGTCAGTTATGTTAAAAGGTCGTTTCTGTGACTTCAACCCTTGTTATCAAAACAATAAAGTGCATTATAGATTATATTATAATAAAGAGCATTATAAGCAGAACATCATCTTCCTTATCAATAGAAGTAATTCTTCCCTGTCCCGCACAGTTCAAAGGGCTAAAAAAGGTTTCCTTGATGTGAATTTAGTTGTTGATCTTTTCTTACGAATCAATTTTAATAGAACTAACATCCAAATCAGCCAGTAAAAATTACCAACTAGTCGGTAAAATCCACTACTCCCTCTAAAAAAAAATGTATTTTTGGCAGTGACACTTCTGATACCAGATCAAGTCCGTCGGAAGTATTTATTCGCACGTCTTAGTGCCTGCCAGTTATCTTTGTGTATATCCATCATAGGGCAACTCTTCTACTGTTCCAACTAATTACATATTTTCAGATTATTTTCTTTACCCTTTATCTTACCCCGCATAAAAATTTTTTGAGAATGTCCCCAGAAAATTTTGACGAACTTCTAGGCCATGTTGTATTGGATATTCAAAAACAGGACACCGTGTTGCGCGAAGCAATACCTGCGAGAATAAAACTGGCCTCAACTATTCGGTTCTTATCTACTGGCAGTAATTATGCAGATCTGCAACATTTATTTCGGATTCACAAGAGTAGGTTGTCAAAATTCATTCCAGAGCCTCCTTTTCTTAGGATAAATTTATAAAGAGCAAAGCCAGCGACCACCAAAACCGCTAAGAGAGTCATTAAACTAAAGCCTTTTGAATTACCAAATACAGTTTGTCTGCTCACTTTAAAGAATTGGACAGATATGTTAGTCCTGCGCAATTGTATTACAGGTATGTTCTGCTGTATAAAGCCTTTCGAATCATCAAGTCCAGATCGTATGTTCACTTTAAACTATGCGACAGACATGTTTGTTCGGCACAATCATGTTACAGATATATTTTTTAACATAAAGCCTATTGAATTACCAAATACAGATTCTGTGCTCGCTTTAAACTATTTGACAGAAATGTTTATTCTGTAAAATTATCTTACAGATTTTTTTTTTTCCTTTGAAATTTATTCAATAGTTTGAATAAGTAAGCAATAAGTAAGCCCTGTTTTGATGTGGTATAGTCGCCTGCCTATTAGCAGATAATGACAATAAGGTCCTTCCTTTGGACAAAAAAATGAAGAACGAATATAGCTAAGGTAGTACCACACTTTTTCCTTTTCATCATATTGATATTATAAACAGTAGGTCGAAGTGGCTATTGCAACAGAAGGAGACAAATGCATGGTCTTTTGTAGTTCATAGCACTAAACCCAGTTTATGATACCATTTGTCGCGGATCTGTTCTATTTTTCGTCGAATCGCAGAGTTGCTGGATCTGTTCTATTTCGTCAGATCGCAGAGCTTTAGGGCCATTGTACAGTCGTCGGTTTCCAAAAATACAAAAGGGGAAGTCTGATCTTTCCGGATATCCATCGCAGGAACAGGGAAGTCTGAACAGAGGACGTCTAAACAGGGGACGTCTAAACAGAGGACGTCTAAACAGGGGAAATCTAAACAGGGGAAATCTGAACAGAGGACGTCTAAACAGGGGAAATCTGGAAGGAGAAGTCTGGAGCTTGTCGAAGGGGTTAACATGACCCCCCCCCGACCCATCCCCAGGGGAAAGATCGTTAAGTAATGAAATTTTTCGTTAATACTTTTCCACGGAGGAGGGATTTTCGGTATGATCTTAAAAACGAACAGAAATTAAAGTCTTTTGCGAAGGAAAGTGCATTAAGAAAATATTTTTCTGCCGGAATAATCCATAAAAATTTTTTTTCTTGGAATATTCAGCTAGAATGAATTGCTTGGGGGAATTTTCCTTGTAGGGCGGGGGGTTATTTGTCGTTGGAAGAACTTTCCATGGAGGGATTTTCACGGCCAGGGCGAAATAACCGGGCCAGGCGGTCACTACGTGGGCAACTGGCAGCACGACAAACCGCACGGGTTAGGCTCGTTTATGTACCCCGACGGCAGTCGCTATGAAGGTCAATACGTCGCTGGCAGGCGCTCCGGCGAGGGGCATTTCGTCTCGAGCGAAGGCGGGGTTTATCAGGGCGCGGGGCACAGTGATTTGCCGCATGGTTTTGGCGTTATGCAAGAAGATGGTAGCCGTTATGAGGGTAGCTGGTCCGAAGGCGTACGTAATTGAGCAACCGGAAGAAGGAACGCAGCGCAAAAAGCCGACTGGCCGCCGCCGGCTTTCAAAAGCAAAGAAGGGGAATACGCCGCCTGGGCCCGGCCCGAGGATCCGGTCTTTGGCTATGATCCGGCCGGCACGCTGGAGGATCTGCACCGCTACTGGCCCCGTATGGTGCAGCTGCAGGAGGATCCCAGCAGCGGCGTGATCCAGCTGTCGGTGCGCGCTTTCAGCGCCGCCGCAGCCCAGCAGATCGCTCTGGCGCTGCAGCGCGAAAGCAGCCGGATGGTCAATGCGCTTTCCGCCCAGGGCCAGCAGCTTCCAAAGAAGAAAAAAAAGGGCCTTTCACAAAAAAAGGCCTTAAAAAAAAGGGGCGTGGACGTATTTAGGGTTCGAGGGCCTTTTGAATCGCGGAAAACAGTGGCTTCAGACTCCTTCAAAGAGCTCTAATCTCAAATTTAGTAGAAACGGCAAGAGAATGCATCGATTTTGGAGAGTTTAGGTAAAGAAGGAGCATTCGTAGGCTAAGTTCAGATCATCAACAAGCATCATTCGCAGAACAAATATTCCCACCCAATGAAGCGATTCTTCTGTTTGGGTGTCAGGACTCGGAAAAGTCACCGGGACGGTAACGGACGCGGCCACCGGCGCGCCAATCAACGGCTCATTTAGCCCCGCCATCACCGTGCTCGACGCTACCGGCGAAGTGGCGGGCGGCGGTCTCATTGACACCAGCGGCCAAGTCATTATTGCCGACGGGGTGGATGCCGGAGACTACTTTGTTACCACGGCACAGCCGTTTACGGCACGCTCTTTGAGCGGCCAGGGAAGTGCCGCCGTTTTGGGCGCTGCCTACACCGACCAAGCCTACAATGGTGTTCCGTGCGACGGCTTAGCCTGTCCACTTAAAACTTAAAGAGAAAAAAAAACTATGACTCTTAATTCGTGGTTACAAAACATATTAAGGTGATATAACTTACGTGGCTACATACTTTATTGCACAAAATAAAGTTGGAAAATATGTAATCAGGTAAAATTCTAGACTAGAAGCGTTTATTAATTTTGGAAAATAATTGAGTTGGGCAAATGAAACTCTCATAAATGGATCCAGAGCCTTAATGATCTCCAAGGAATTTATCTTGAAATAGTTATCTCCACTACTTCCTCCTCCCATGGAAACTGACACTCGATTTGTATGTGATAAACGTAGGAGGAATGTGCACTGAATGCCAGAGTGCCTCATCACTTGGATTGCTTGGGAAGCTGCTCATATTCCCTACAGGTTTGCAGCGAATCAAATTGTATTTTAGTGAACGATGTTACCACACGTAACAAGCTTGCTCCGCTCCTTGAACTGCTGCAATTCATGAGGGTCGTATAGGGGGGGGGGTCCTTGTTCCCCTGTTCCCTTAGAAAATTATAATTTGTTCCCTTAAGATTTGTAGAATTTTCAGAGTGTTCCCTGAAAAATATGTGCAAAATTATGAAATTGTTTCTGAGCATGAATTTCGCAATCTAGTATCTAAAATAACATTTAAGTCATATCAATATTCACACTTATTATTCATTTTAAATTGAAAAAGGAATAGCTAATAGTGGGGATCATACGTTGATCCAATTTAAGAAATAGAAAAATAATGTAGCCTCAGCCATCCGCTCAGTTAGCCAACATTCACTCCCAAACTTTCGTCCAAAACATTCCTTCCGCAATTCAGACATATCTTCACACTCACACACAAAATGAAATAAGTTTTCATTCACACACCCACACATACTCGGCTCGCGGACGGCCGTACTCGCCGCCCCCTACTCCGACGCGCACGACCAGGCCGCGCCCGCCGAGCGGATCACTCCCGAGCGCATCGTGGAGCTCGGCAAGCGCGCAGCGCCGACCGGCTTTCAGCTCGCCACCCACGCCATCGGCGACGAGGGCAACCGCCGCGTGCTCGAAGCCTATTCCGAGGCGCTCGCCGAGCATCCGGATGCCGATGCGCGGCACCGCATCGAGCACTGCGGTCTGCCGACCCCCGAGCAGATCGAGCGGATGGCGGCCTCGGGCATCCGGTAATATTTTTGCAGTTTACATAATAACTTTAGCGATTCTGAACTGAATTCATCTTTTTTTTTTAACTTGTTATAATATGGTTATAATTATGGCTTTATTACTTGTTAATAAATTATGTTATAATTATGTTATAATTATAACTTGTTATAATTATAACTTGTTATAATTATGTTTTATTACTTGTTAATTATGGTTATAATAAAAGAAATCCGGTAATGATGTTTTTCTAACAACGATTTCTGCTAAGCTTCAAACTTTTGGCTTTCTTTTTTAAGGTTTTTGAATTGTTGGTAACATTAATTCTTTGAATAAGTCAATTCAGTCAATGTTGTTGGGACACAAACAGCATTTCTCGAAATCTTAAATATACAACAAATAAAAAACTTCATAGGACAGCGGATAGGAAGTGCTTATAGATTTATAGGCCATATACCAACAAAGCCATACCCAACTAAAATATCAAAAGTTAGGTTAAGGCCTTGGAAGTTCAAATAAAAACCTTAAAATCATTTGATCCACCATGCTGACACCTAAGATCATTAAAATCATGATTAAATATAAATCTAGTATCTTCAGGGGATCCAAGTTTGCAGAATGTACGGCAGTGGCAGTCGACAGAGCGAGTGGTTTACCTAATGGTAATTTATTCTTTGGTGCCGCGTGGAATCAAAATTTTACTCCCGGTCAAAGAAGAAGAAGACTCAATGGTGGAACACCTAATCAAGCCAAAGTCTATGAAGTGACGAAACTAGGGAATGGTGAAATTAAGGGTATTAAGGCACCTGTGAAAGATAAGGACACTGGAAAAAGATTAGATGAAATGTTAGTTGGATTAGCTGTCAAGGGAACGAAGGGATATGTATGGCAAAAGACAGCCGAAGGTACTGTAAGGTTTGACAAAGGAAAGACAAATGCGTCGCTAATCGCTTTGACTTTACCGAACAGGTGATGCGATTTTTGCTCAACGGCTTGCGCCAACTGCGCTCGGCTGAGTTTTTGGACTTGCTCAAGTTCCTTATGGGTATCTAGCCAGACAAGATTGATCTTGTTGCCGCCAGCGGGCACCAAAGTGAATGGCCCATTTTCATAATGAAATTCGACCGATGTTTCATGTTCAACGCGTTCAAGTTCAAAGTCTGCAACCAGAGCTGACTGAGCGTGCGAATTATGGGGCTAGCAGGCTCTAAAATTGTATACATCTAGGAATGCCCAACTTGTGAAACCTGAAAGGCTGCTGGACTAGGGTGAATCGGAAGTCCTGTGGTGGATCGGTGGTTTTAACCTTTGCGTGATGATACGGGACCCATAACCTTAGCGCAGCTATATGACGCATCAATATTAGCAGTCAAGAGGCGGCATTCATCAGATACAATACAATAGGTTGAATCAGTACTGCATATTTTTGAGAAAGTAAAACAAAAGCATGTTGGCTCTATATTACGAGGGCAATAAAGCTTGTGGCACTTTCGTACAATTGCCCTCACACCCGCACCAAAACATCTCCAGGCACTATGAAATGCTTAAACTACATCACATGAATCTTTTGAATGAAATCCAAGAGACCACCCTAATGATGAATCTCTACCAGTAACAACAGCTGCAACAACAGCAACAGCAGCTGCGGCAACAGGCCAATGCTGAGCAGATGGCATCGTCCGCCGACCCACAGATGGCCATGTTGCTCCAGCAGCAGCAACAGCAACAACAGCAGCAGCAGACACCGAATAGTGCTGCAGGACAACAGGGTCGCTCCTTACTTTCAGTTAGAAAAACTAGTTTTTTTTTTATGTAATTTCTGAACGTTTTTGAATTAACGCATGTTTGATTTTGGCTCTCAACACATAAATTATTAAAATGAAATTTACATTTTAATTCCTTTTTTGGCTAAATGGCTTTCTCTTAGTTCTGATTAGATGATTTTGAGAAATATGGGATGGGGAAGGAGGCTTAGTTGCCATGCAATTTTTCGGTTACACAAAAAGGCAACTATAAGTTTTAATTTTTAACGAATTTTTTTATTAGTAAATAATATACGTAGCAGATAATTGCGATTTTGTTTCAGAACCAGAATTCGACCTGAACATAGCCAAACCTCAATCAAGGAAAAATTATGAATCGATTAAATAAAATTGAACACTCTAAAACTTTTTATATCGCCCCTTTGTTTTCGAGGCCAAGATGCTGTGCAATGGTGTTCCTGCTATTTAGCATAACTGCAATTCCAGCAAACTTATGGCAATTGTAACATTGCATTTACGCCCAAGTTTTACATGAGAGGTCTTTCCGTGAGATTTGTGTAAGGCAGGTTGGCCTTTCTAGCCTAGTCCCCAGTTGGGATTCAAAATAAGAGCTCTGAAACACAAAATCCTTCTAAATATCAAAGTTTCATTAAGATCTGATCACTCGTTTGTATGTTACAAAAACATTATTTTTTCTATATTTTCCGAACTAACCGTCCGCCCACTCCCCTCCAGATGGTAGAATCGAGGACGAGACTATTTATAATTTAATCTTGTCTGGTCCCTTATACACCTGCCAAATTTTATCGTCCTAGCTTATCTGGAAGGGCCTAAACTAGCAAAACCAGGACCGACAGACTGACAGACCGACACAATTTGAATGTGCCTGCTTTACTCTTTAACACCCCTCCCCCCAAATAGACTTACCCTCTTCTTTAAATCCTTTCTTATTTTATGTTTCCATCCCATTCAGGGGCGACCTACTTCGCAATATCCTCAGATGGATGGCCAGAAATACGTATATTTGGCAATCTAGCATCCTGCATGTAAAACGAGACCCCCCCCCCTAAAAAATGCACGATTTAAAAAGTTCAATACGCAACCGCCTTAAAAAAGCACTGGAATGGTGCAGATTCGCCCCATCTGACCACCCCGCTAGAGAGTGGGATCATCCTTTAAACAAACATAAAATCATAGAGCATTCGAGATAATTTATTTTGGGAGAAAAAGACAAATTTAATACTTCATTAATATATTTGAATTGTTTAACAACGGGGCTAGGAGCTCATTCAATTCCTTAAAATCCGTTAGTTTTTATTAATTTACGATTCAAGAGCACACAAATAATGCAAACATAGCCAAGGGATCACGCACTAAGAGGATTTATGTGCTCCAGAGCCAAAAAGAATAGCTGCACAGAGGGGTAGGGACCAACCTCTCTAGAAAAATTGTCCCTCAGTCAAAATGAATTTTTTTTTATTTGTTTGCATGTACATTGACCTTCAATTTATAGGAAACTACCTGTCCGAATCTTTTGTAAAGATCTTCAGCGAGTTTTAAAATCTTTCTTTTATTCCAGGCCAGAGCATGCTCTGTGATAACCTCACTTCTTCCTACAAGCAAAAATGGTTCCCAGCATTGAAAAGTTATGTCCTTCCTGGAAAATTTAAGTTCATTCAATTTCTTTTTCAACAAACGAAGCAAAACCTGCATTATCCACGCAGATGGGCTGATTTAGCAAGAGCTCGCTCAATAGCACTGGAAACTAGCGGCTTTGCCGTCGGGCTCCGGCACTCTGCACGCGGCAGGCTTTTATATATTGATTCTCATTGTCGCTTGTTTTTAGTTGTAACTGAGACAGTTGTTCCAGTGAAGCAGGATGATTTACATCATCCTCAAATGTCAGATCAAATTTCAAATCTGTCTGTGGAACTGCTTAGAGAGCAAGTGACGTCCTAAAAAACTAATTCATTTTGAAATTAAATCATTTCTAAATCAATTGTAGGTTGCAAGCAACAACCTCTAAATGAATTATCTTCGTTTCTAGTGAGCGTAGCTAGATCAGAAGGGGCGAGTGCCACTTCCAATCCTCGTTTTCCAGCGCTTACGTGAATAGTTTGCAGATTTTCAGCGCTGTTATGGATAACGCTTGCTAAGCGCTTTTTTTGCCCTATGGGGCTTACACCACCTAACACATAGCCTGTTGCAACCATTACCGCGTTTGCTTGCGCCATTTCTACCTTTTTAACGCCTAACGCTTTAGCCATTTTCTTTTCGCTAAGTTTGGTGTTTACAGGGACCACGGCCACGGCAAGCTTGTTATTGTCTGTACTCGTGAACCTGGTCCAATGCCGATTCGTCGTAGACCGTTCCCAGTTCGGTCGACTGGGTGATGCTGAGCACTTTTGTTTTCGGAAAATGAACATCACTTCGGCGACGTGCGACTTCTTCGACTTTTTGGACGTCCACGCAACCGTTTTCCCCGGGAACAAGCAACAGTTTGGTTCCGTTTGAAAAAAATTCCGGACCACCGCAGTCGTCGGTTTCCACGTGAGCCAAATCGTGGGCAAGCACGCTGTGGTAGGACTGGCACATCGACGCGAGCGCCAATGAGTTTGCCGCCGTACGTACTGGCCTCACACGGCCTGGGACTCGGCGTTAAGCTCGAAAACTGGCCGCCGGCCGGTTTGCGCAGCGACGCCATTTCCTGATTCGTCTGATCGCAAACGGTAAGGGAACAGAACCATGCGCCATCAGAAATCCGGTCGCAAACTGAATCGAAACGCCAGCCATCGTAAGGCTATGTTCCGCAATATGGCGGCCAGCCTGTTTCGTCAGGAGCTTATCAAGACCACGGTGCCCAAGGCGAAACAGCTGCGCCGCGTTGCTGTGCCGCTCATTACACTCGCGAAAAATCGTTGTTTTCCGCCACCTTTTATTTATTCTACCAATTACTTCCCAAGCGGTTGAAATCTTACGTCCCCCCGAAGTTCTTGGCCTCGTATCGCTGTATCGATCCGAAACCCACCGAGCCCAAGTCAGAAATGTGGCAGCCTTCACACGCATCCCAGTTGCGGAAGTAGGGGATGCATGGCTTGACGTCATGGAACAAGCCCCAGAATCATCCGTCCTCTTTAACGACTATTTTGTCGATCAGTGGCTAGAGAATGAGAAGTTGCCTCTGAGTGCCTGGAACTGCAGTGATGTACTAATTTTCATTTGTTATAAAATAAGTAAATAATTAATAAAAAAAATATATATAAATAGAAGTAAAAAAATTTATTAGCTATGTTTCAACACATTATTAAATCAAATAAATCATTGATAATGAAATTAGTTTCTGGAACTCTAAGAGTTTTTTTGTATTTTTGTGCGCTGGCCGTTGACTTGGACACAGTTCTCTATGCCGTGGTGAAGTTCAACTTCGCCTCCAAGCACAACGACCGGAAAGAAAGCCAGTCGCTGTAGATTTTGGGAAACTTAAGGAGCCAGATACTCTACCACCCTGAGAAGGGAAAGTATCCAACCACAAATCCTGACACTGCGCCAAAAATTCCGCGTCCTTCAATAGCCGGGTGTTCAAACGAAACACCGTCCTAGAGGGCCGAGGAATAACACCACCTCGCCCCGACACCAGCTGAGGGTAATGGTCAGAGACCGAGGAGGCCAAGACATTCTGTCTGCGCAAAGAGGGTGCGACATCCAAAACAATAGGGGAACCATAACGCGATCATGTCCTGCATACGCACGGCCTGTCCAAAGCTGCCGATTACAGTATGTAAAAGATAAGGTATTCTGAAATTATGTTTTATTTTCTTTGAAGACCTGCTTCATGACTTTCAATACCCCTTAAAAGCTTAGTGGGAACCAGGTGGTTAACTGATGCAGTCATTGCTAAAATTGCAGATATGATTACCTTCCAATCCCAACAGGTGTTATTGGGTGTTATTGGGTATTAATGGTGTTATTCCTCTTATTTCAATTTCGAACAGAGCATGCCAGGACTGGCTCGAAAAATAATGCAGCAACATGCAAACAATCTACCCAATAAAATTATTTTCGGAATTAACGTGGGTATTAAAAGCCAAGAGTCTCAGACAATTTGTCTGATTTTTGAAAAAGGGAGATACATCCCCAAAAAGTTGGGATTCTAGTAATTTTTAAGTAGTGCCAGTAGTAGCATGCACATACTGCCTTTTGTTGAATTGAACATCTCTCTCACCATGCCCTGGAAGTTTAAATTTAAGACACTAAGCTGTTCATAAGATATTGATGATACCCATCCTTTTTAACAGTTTATATGCATACAGTGTGTTTTGATTTAGTTCAACTTCCTCCTCAACATTTCCTGAAATTTTTTACCTTGATATCCTGTGATGAACAAATAAGAGTTCAAATCAAGATAAGTCCATTAATTAGACTCTGAAAATTGCACTCTAGATATTTTGACCACATATACAGCAATCATCAGCAGATATACTAAAGTATTAAAATTAAATCCAACATATTTAAACAGAGCAGAATAATTACTTCCAGTTAATGAACATATTTGTCAGAGAGATTTCATCATTCTATTCTGTATAAATATGTTTGTTTTAATTTTAATGCTTTAGTATATCTGCTGATGATGCTGTTTGTGTGTTCAAAATATCTAGACTTTTGCGATCTCCTTGCGAACCGCGCGGACCGCGCCCAGCGCCTCTTCATGCAAACCGTCGGGCAGCTCCTCATCGGCGAAGTCGATACCGGCCTCAAGCAGCGCGAGCGCGCCGAGAATCCGGCCCCGCCAGTCGGCGCAGGCCCTGCCCAGCGCGCCATCGAGCTGCCGCATCGCGGCGCGACGCTGCCCTTCGGTTTCCGCGTCAACAAGATCGGCGAGCCCCTCGACTTGCGCGAGGTCCAGCTTGCCGGCGTCAAAGGCCCGGCGGGTGAACTCCCCCGGCGCAGCCAGTCGACAATACCTTTCCTTTGTTCGATCGTTCAGCATAGTACGAGGTTATAGCTGTTAGCATGATCTGCCAGGCAGTGAATGTCAACACCACGAATAGGAACAAAACCAGCAGTGGCACATAATCAGACGTCTTTGGCACACTCTTCAACACACTATCCAGATAGACGATTTGAGCGAGGAAGCAAGTGATTAGCAGCGATGTCCTCTCGCCACTTTCTCTCGGCAGTAGGACAGCGCAAAATGTGACAACACATATCAGCGCTATTGGAGCAAGTATGGTAATCCAAAAGAATAATTTCAACTGAATTAGGGCTTATCCAAATGTTCAGAGTCCCATTTTCAATAAAAATTGCATAAACCTTTATAAGTACGTGCTTGTACCACCTCTTAATGAGTCTAAACCCTACATTGAAATCTCAATAGCTATACAACGCAAAACTAATCCACATATCAGTCACTATTTTAAAATGGCATGTTGATTTAATGCCGAACTACAAGTCTTCATGATTCAGATTGATTATACTGAGACAGTTGCAGCCCGACAAAAAGCATCTAGATGAGTATTTTGACCTTCATGTTCCTACGGTTGTCACTATGTTTGGTGACGGGCTGCGTGATGCACTTGATCCAACACTGAAAGCCCGTTGAGTATGCCGACAAATTTTTCTCAATATTTCTTATTGCGTGAAGATGTCACCTTTCTAAATCATGGTTCATTTGGTGCTTGCCCCAAGCCTGTTTTTGAAAGTTATCAAAACTGGCAGCTAAGGCTTGAGCAACAACCGGTTGAGGTCTTGGATCAAGACCGTGGATTGATCGCCAATTTATCAAAGTCCCGCGAGGCGCTTGCGAAAGAGTTTAAAACTTCTGCGCAAGCAGAGCCCGTGGTTGCACGCGTAGGGCAGCCAGATCCCGGCGCGCAGCGCCGCATCCAGCATGCTTTGGTCATCATCGACCTCGATGGTTTCGCCGAGGGGTTCTATGGTCAGCTGGTAACCCACGCCACACCTCGCGTTATTGCCCGCATCACCCTGGCGCTGCGCGTGCTCAGTTACCCACCCCGTGCATGCCTTCAAGTCCCGGCGAGCGGAAATGGATATAACTCATGTGCCCGACGCCGTTGTCCTTGAGACTGCGGTCCAGGTCCGGCACCCACGGCTGCTGGTCTTAGGCACTTCCAGGTAAGCTAGGACACTGAACTTTGGCAGGCGTATCAGAGACTGGACCAGATGAAATTAGAAATAGTCATTTTCCCGATTTGACCATCTGGGGGCGAGTGGGGGCCGGTTAATTCAGAAAAAAATAGAAAAAATGAAGTATTTTTAACTTGCGAACGGTTGATCAGATCTTAATGAAATTTGATTTATAGAAGGATATCGTGTCTCAAAAATCTTATTTTAAATACCAACCGGATCTGGTGACATTGGGGGGAGTTTGGGGGGAACCTAAAATCATGGGTCTTAAAGCAATTTGTCCATATAGCTTTTTTATTATAAGTGTCTATTTTTAAGAACCTCTTACTAGGTAAGAGGAAAAATTTCTTGATAACCGTTTTTAAATTATCTAACACTACATTAAGTGATAAATTAGTATACATTGTCACAAAATCGAAAGACTCAATTCTTTTAGCTGAAACCATTGTTAAGGAATCTATCGCCTGCAGTGAATTTTTAACAGTCCAATATGGATTAAAATTCGAAATTTTTAATACCAGAACAATAGGTTTTAAGTTTATTTATAATTTCCTTAGTGCGCACCGGACCCAGCCCTGGTCGGATGCGGTACTACTGATGGCGGAAAGCTGAGTACTGGGCCCGAATATGAGAAACCATGTGGTCTGCCGAGACTGGGCTGAAGACCTGGTATTTTTTCGAAAAAATGGACGATTATTCTGCAAATCTTTTCAAACGGTCTCTGTGGACGGCTCGATCGTTGAAGGAAAAGGTGATTTGCGACCAAATTCGCGCATCGAAGGCGAGGATTTTTCGATGACACTTGAGCCCTTATCGTCATAATGGAGGGGGGAGTAAATGATCGATCCATGGTGTGCTTGATCTCGAGCAGCCGGCCGGACTTGTGGGGACGCGAGATGTGCAGATTCAGCTTGGAGCCTGCTCCGATGCGGTCCAGGCACAGCACGTATTCTAGGGAGTTCTGTGCATGATCGGAAGGGCTGCGCGTGAGAGAAGGGAAGGGATGGAGAGGGGAGAGGGGAGAGGGGACAGATGGATGAACGGACCAGAAGCTTGGGGCTGGTCTGTGTGATCCACTCCCTCGTTCCGGCATAGTTGCTGTGTCCCGCCGCGGTGAGCACAAAGAGGACGCTGTATTAAAAAACACTTATTGTGCAATTATACAGAGAAATTATAAAAAGTCTTATTTTCTTTTTCAATGATATCTCTTTTCGTTTCATTAAGAAAATTAATTTCATTACATATCTGTCTCCTTATTTTTCAATGATTCTATTTCTGTTTTACCTGAAGATGGAGAAAGTACCCACTTTCAGAAAGTTTATTCAAACAAGAAAATCGAATCTGTATTTCTGATTAAATTTCAGTTTCACGTTTTTGCTACATTTTTTAAAGTTTTTTGTATGCCCCCCCGCCCCCGAAAGATGGCCTAAAAGAACTGAAACATGTTGTCCTTATTTTTTTATTTAGTTTTCCTTTAGTTTTTCACTAAAAAGAAGAAAGCCAAAAAAAAAAAACAAAAAACCTACCAAACTAAAAAAAGAAAAAAATTATAACATCTTTTTTTTGTTTTTTTGAGAGTCTGCATATGACGTCTGAAAAATAAAGAACAAAAAAAAAGAAAAAAAGAAAGAAAAAGAAAAAACTAAAAAAGAAAAACTAAAAAGAGAAAAACTAAAAAAATAAAAAAAAACAATAAAAAACTAAAACAGAAAAAAAAGAGAATGCTCACGGAGGAGAGCTGAGAGTGGCGCACTAAACTACATGATCTTCATAGGCTTCGAAAAAGCGTTCGACTCATTAGACCACCAGTCTCTCTGGAAGCTCCTTCGCGACTATGGCATGCCCGACATCACAGTAAATCTCATCAAGGCGATGTATGAAGATACAACCTGTTGTGTTAAGACAGCAGAAGGAAATTCGCGTAAATTTCCCATCCTCTCCGGGGTGAAACAAAAGTGCGTGCTATCTCCGCTACTGTTCGTCGTCGTCATCGACTTCATATTGAGAAGCTATAGATGAAAGTGTTAGACGAAATCTTCAGTCTATGAAACTACTTGACTTATTACTGAACTTATACTTTAAAGAAGTCGACCAGAACTGGATATCTGCCAATGAAAAAAGGTACATGACAAATCTCGATCTTTACCTATGAATTAAAATGGTAGCTGAAATCTTCAGTTTGTAAAACCGAGTTAAATTGAAAAATTGTGGAATTGACTTAGAACTGAATTTACGTGAAAAAGTTGACAAGAATCAGACATCTGCCAGACATCTACCCATGAATTCGTCTCCATCTTCACTTATCAGGGTGTGGCACCAGGTGATTTTTTCGTGCAAACTCATGAAGGCTATTCAAATCACCTTGAACTCCAGTTGAAACTGTCTCTATTGTACGTCCATGGGATAATCCTGTTATCAGAAGAAAATAACTGATAATTATGTAAAAGGATTACTTGCCTAAAAACTAAGGGGCTCCAGGGCATTGAATTTTAAAGGAAAGCAATTAATTATTTCACCCTCAGTTATCTATATCATTTTGGATAAGGGTTTTGTTTTCATAAAATGGTACAATTACATTTACAAAACCCTGTTACATTACCTGATCCTCACTAATCCTTAGCTGATCCTTACTGATCCTTAGCTAATCGTTACTGATCCTTGCTGATCCTCACTGATCCTTACAGATCCTTACTGATCCTTAACTAATCATTACTGATCCTCACCCTGATCCTCACTAATCCTTACTGATCCTTACCGATCCTTAACTAATCATTACTGATCCTCACCCTGATCCTCACTAATCCTTATTGATCTTTCACTAATCACTACTGATCCTAACCTAATCATTGCTTAATCATTACTGATCCTGAGCTAATCCTTAGCCCAATGCGCCTCGAATCTCCGATGCAAAAATAAAAGCCATTGAAACCTGGATAATCGAGGGCGCTATTACCGCAAATTAGGAGCAAACAATTGGCACAAAAAGCACAACCTCGATTGTATAAAGGCACTCGCGATTTTTTACCATCGCAAATGGTAAAACGAAATTACGTTATCAACATTATAAAATCAATTTTTGAAAAATACGGATTTGAACCGTTAGAAACGCCAACAATGGAGATGTGGGAATCACTTTCCGGTAAATATGGCGAGGAGGGAGATCGTCTAACCTACATTTGTCATGGTTATGCGTGTACAAGTCCCATAAAGGATTTGTACGATGAAGCAAAGCAAGTGATCCAGCTTTTAAAAAGGCTTTTTGGAATAGTGGTCACATCTACCAGTTCCGCTGTCGTACAAAACACAGAGAAACTAGTTTGGTGGAGAACTACTTCTTTTCCGTTAATGGAAACAGGTGTGTTTCTGTTTTTCTTTCAAGAACTTGAATCACTGCTGAGGTTTGGGACTCGGCTCACAACTGAAAAGATTTCCTACCTCAGGAATTTTGTTATTTCTAGCTATGTGCGCAGCTGTGAAAAGTCGAATGCTATTTTTCTATATATGAATTTCCTTTATCCGGCGGTAATGTATCACTATTATTTGACGTATCACCTTTTTTGTGGTGGATGCTGACCAACGGTTTCAAGGTCACAGAGATTCATAGAACCCTCCAGTTTAATCACAAGCCACATATGAAGAAATTTATCTATACCTTTGTCAGAAACGTTCTGAGGCTAAAACGAAGGTCGAAAAAGAAATTTTTAAACCTATTTCGAATTCAACCCTCGGTACGAAGTGTGAGAGTTTGCACCATGAATTTAATTTTTCTTTTATCAAAGTTTGAAGCGACGACTCTGGAACTTTAAAACGATGGAGAGTAAAGCCGTGACGTGTCTGTGGGTAAGAATAGAAAAGGATGGGGTCTAGTTGTTCTCCACTCACTTTAAGCTTTGGAAAATTGAGCTAGAACTCATGGTCTCCGTTTCAAATGAGACTGATACTTTACGATCAATGGGTCGATACTTATCACCCCTAGAAAAGACGAGAAGCAAATAAACACACATCTGTGACCAAATTTCTCTTACAAGATGCAAAATTTTTAATTTTAATGGATCTCTGTGTATTTGCCAAAGATGAATCTGTTTCATATTGATAATTGCTTCTTTATGATCTTTTAATAGTGTTTACTATTCAGAATATAAAGTATTCATATTCAAATAAAGGTTGATGAGGGAGGCTGGTTAAATTATTCTTCTGCATCCTCTGTCCAAGAATTTTTGAAAAATATTTTCTTTAGAAAACAAACAGAAATTAAACTTTAAAAAACAAGTCTTTTGTATGAAAGTGAAGAGTTACAGTAAAACTTAAAAATGAACTGAAAACATTCTTGGCTTGATGAAAGTGAACGAGCATGGTGTGCGGGTGGCATAGTTACCTGGGACGGGAACGGAACGGGAACGTGGACCTAAAATAAGGAGGGAATGGGACGGGAACGACCAACATTCAAATTTTTGAGAGTTTGTTCGCCTGCCGACCATCACAATGTCGCAAGCTGCACCGATTGGCAAAAAGTGTTTTGATCTTTGACGAGGTGCAAACCCTGCCGGCCAATCTGCTCAAGCCGACACTCGCGGCGATGCGTGAACTCGTAGACAACTATGGCTGTACGATTGTGCTTTGTTCGGCAACAGGCATTGATAGCGGGGGAAAATTGTATAATAGTGCACAAACATTCATCTAGCTAGAGCTAGTCATGAAATAGAAAAAAAATCCTCAGTTTTAATAAATATTTTTGGTGCGAATTGTTGTAAAAATACGTCAGATACCCCTTTTGAAATCAGAGGGAGAAGAAGGGGAGATAGCGACTTTCTGAGTTGAAATAGGTTCGTCCTGGTTTGTTGTCAGGCATTGATAGCGGGGGAAAATTGTATAATAGTGCACAAACATTCATCTAGCTAGAGCTAGTCATGAAATAGAAAAGAACAAGCACAAAGCGACGCCTCCGGCTAAACATATTTCCAATAATAATTATGCCGAAAATTTTCGCAGTTTCTTACAAAATCGGGTACCCGATCGGCCTTTCTTTTTTTGGTACGGCGCCACCGAACCCCATCGACGCTACGAATTTGGAGCGGGCGTCCAAAAAGGGGGCAAACATTTGAGCGACGTGGACGAAGTGCCGCCCTTTTGGCCAGACGTCGACTCCGTTCGAAACGATATGCTAGATTACGCTTTTGAGGTAGAACACTTCGATCGACACCTGGAAAAAATTTGAAATTTTACAAAACAACATTTTACGTTAATTTTCAGTTACTAGTTGCTTTTTCTCTGCCTTTAGTTCTGAAAATGCAATTCCTGTTATTTGAGTGGTATTTTGAGCCATATCAATGTTTTTTTCAAAATTTAGGAAATGTATTTGCATATCTATAAAACCTTATAAAATGGAACTGAGCAAAGTTATGAATCTGAAAACAATTTTGTTGTACTTCAATTAAGGAGAAGATCTATTTTGCAAGGTTTCACTTTTATGACACACATATTTTTAAAGGTTATCAAATGTCACAAATTGATCATAGCCCATTCATATAGGTTTTTTCTGTTTTACATATAGGGCTTTGTTTCAATTGTTGATAGAACACAAAGGGCTTTCCCTTTATTTTCAAGAAGAAAAGGCGAGGTGTTATGTGGTTCTATACTGATTTTCAAGAACAAAGACGATCAGTTTTACAATTGTTTGTTTACTCCCATGGTTGGTCTTGTGCAATACTCTAGTACATTTGAATGTTATGTAATGGTATAGTAAACCTGATTGTTATGTATAGTACACCTGTATGCCATCTAATATTATAGTACTAGTTTGATTGTAATTGCAACCTAATGATATAGCACATTTGGTTAATATACGGTTTGCAGCACTTGAACAAAATTGGTCAAAATGACAGTCTGTGTTTAATATGAGACTTCAAAAATTTTATTACTTTTTACACTCACTATCAGCCAATTGCTTGTGCTGATAGCAGATCTTTTTTAGCTTTTATTATCGCCTATCTTGGCAAAGATCGCCGTATGCTGTCTTTCGGATCCGTAATTAAGTGAATGTCTATCAGCAACAACTATCTCCTCTGTAGCTAAGTTGGAAAAGCTCGCGCTGAAAGAGAAAATAATACTTCTTTTCCTGCTACCCCAAAAACTGAAAATTTTCCGAAGTAATGATAGCAAGGGGTAATCAAAACTTACATCGTAACGCTTTAAAGACAAATTTATATACTATGATTGCCCTGAATTTTCAATCCTTCGGGTAGCAGAAAAAAGTAGTGACACCTTAGGCACTACTATGACAGCCTTATCCCAGCATTCAATGATAGCCCTATCCCTGCTTTAGATGCAAAAAACACTTTGTGTCGGACTGTGCGTGTATCCGTGTGTCTGACTTTGGTTTTTTCGGCTCCCAGACGTGGAGCTGAAATATTGGGATTTTTTTTATATTAATTAATGTTTTTTTTAATTTTTTTTTTGTTCCTCTGCTTTAGCTACAATAAACCCATTTTTCTCTCTTATTTTTTGTAATTTACTGCCCTTTCTCGCAAGTGGGGGAATGGTAAAATAAAAATTTTGGGTATTTACTAATTCAAATTGTCATGCTGAATAGATTGATGAATTACAAATGTATTTCTGCAATTCGTGTGTTTTTTGTTTTTTTTTGGAGCCAAATTACATTGTTGAAATTAACCCCAAGTAAGTTAGCAATCAGTGGCCGCTAGCCATAACTATAAGAGTACCAAGAAGAACAAAAAGGCACAATATATTAATCTTTTCCTTTTGATAGAAACTTCAGCTCAACAAAACAACAGTGAACAAGATGGGAACACAGAGAGTTAATCCCACAGAAAAGTAACCCCATAAACCAGGGACCATAAGAATAAGAATTCACACAGAAACTCAAAAGCATAAATAGTAGGTAGACCTTCAAAGAGAGAAGACTACTAGGAGAGAGCGTACTGCCCCCATAATAATCATAACGAGTAAAAATTAATATTAGTACTTCTGATAACCTCCAGGCCTTCTCAAGACCAGAATACAATTTGCGCTTTACTGAAAGATAAAATACGATTGATCGTAACTTGTCAGTTTAATTGACATACACTGATATATGTTTTTTAGAGTTATGATAGTTTTTACATATGAAAGTAAAACAGTGAAATCATTTAAAACGTGTTTTGTTTTCAGTTAAGTGCAAATTATGTTCTGGTCTTAAGAAGGCATAGGGATTATCAGCCGTACTAGTGTTAATTTTTGCTCGTTTTGACAATAGACTTCGTGCCTACTTTAATTACCCCCCCCCCCCCCCCCCCCCCCCCCCCCCCCCCCCCAACCAACCTTCAACACAAAAAAAAAAAAAACAAAAAAAAAAAACAAAAAAAAAAAAAAAAAAAAAAAAAATCATTTCGAAGTGAACTGTCACAAAGCGAAAGAAACCCTGAATCTCATTGGCAGACCCTGTCAACATCGGAGGGACGACTACTTCATTACCAGCTTTCAATAGATACATCCCTAAGACGTGAAAATAAAATGATAATTTCGACTCTGCCAAAATTATCCGCAGGCCTCCGGCGGCGCATCGGCGCTGCCGTCGCGCGGAATCCACCATCTCGCGCTCACCACGGACGACATGCGGATGACGACCGACTTTTTCGTCAACGTGGTGGGGATGCCCCTGGTTCACGCGATGAAGGTGCCGCCAGGGGTGGGGACCGGCCCCGGCAACCGCGGCAATCCGCCCTACGAGGAAATCCGACATTATTTCTTCGACATGGGTAACGACAGCCTGCTCGCTTTTTTCGAGATTCCGGCGGGCGAGAAACCGCAGTCGGACCGCGATGCCATCGGCGGACGGGGGTTGAATAAGACACCTTTTCCAGATACGCTCTTCAGACAGCAAGCATGTACATAGCGTTTTTTGATTGTGTTCATCATCCCTCTGAACACTTCTTTAACTTTTCACCTTGTCAGCCCGAAGGCATAGTTATTTAACCTTCAGACTATTTTGAACAAGACTGTTGTTTCAAAATTTTGATCAGATATCCTTTTGGGGGAGGGCAGCTGAAAAGGGGATGTGAGGGGGAGGACTTTTTTCCCTCCGACAACTTTTCAGCATCCCCCTCAATCTGCCTTGTAGTTTACTTTTCTGGTAGGAAGACGCCCGGCGCTTCTTATATTTGGTCAATTCTTTTTTCCTTGCCTTAATTTGACCGATCAGGCGTCTTTGCTCATCGCTCATTTCCCCACCGTGAATAGTTGGTTCCATAGGCTCTGATTTTCTGTCCCTTTTATTCGCCAACTTTTCCTCGTCTGGAACCGGTTTCTTGACCGCCAGATGGTATAGCTGCTCTGCTCCCCAATTGATCCAACTAAATAGGAAGTAGGGTAAGGCCAGAACAAAACGTCGGGATTCCTCTAGCCCGCTCAAATCTGAAAGAAACGAAAACCATGTTCCTATTAATTAAGATTGAAATAGCCTTAAAATACTTATTGAAATAAGGGAAGTTACCCTTAGTTACGTAGAAAATATCTAAATCAACAGGGGTAACAATGCATATGGTGGGGGAAGGGGTACATTACCGTTTTACCGTGATTATAGTGACGGTGTGATCTGATTAAAGGGAAATGTTGGGTACCTATGTATTGCAGCAACACTCAAGTTACGAAGCTCAAAACGCTTTTATCGACCTGAACTAAGAATCAATTAGCTTACGCTCAAGTGGTAAGAAATAGCCATTGGACATACCACCTATCTAGTAGAAACTAACCATGCATTAAAGTGTGCTGAAGCTTCAGCTGTCCTATGCACGCATGTTAGGAAAGGCTCTCAAGTTCCGGATTGGCCTAAAAACCCTTCCCTTATGTCTACAGGCAGGTCTTCTAAATTTTGGCTGGACATTTGGAAGTATTAAAGCAGGCTAAAGTCTAGGACTGTTAATGGTTTGGAGCTACATTCTAAAAGTTTTTTTGCTAAAGTGTTAGGAAAACATAAAGCTGGTCTTATTGAGAAAAAACAACTTGGCGCCATATCATCCCACAGCCTTTGCTGTACTTTAGGGTAATATCTATCAAAATAACCCTGTAAACCGGAATAATTCCACAACGAAGCAGTGACTACCCTCGCTTCTTACCTTAGCCACGGTGATATTGCTTACGTACAGGGTCCCAATGAGTTAAACACAGAGAATAGGATCCTCAGGAGAGTTTTTCTATAAGCTGGAGCAGGATTTTGTTCATAATCTATCAAGCTTGGAACTACAGTGATGTGACAATTCAGACAATTCAGATTGTAGCGCCTCTACAATCATTGTTTGTTCTTACTGGCTGTCCAAAAACTGACCAGGTTGCTGGTGACCACACGTCACATTCAATCCATGTTTCTCTGATGTAATCAGTCAGCGGAATTAGTTATCTCGATCCATTTGGTTTCAAGTAAAAACTTCGGATAAAACCCGAACTTAAAAACTTAGGATGAAACCCGAATTAGTTATCTCGATCCATTTGGTTTCAAGTAAAAACTTAGCTTAAAACCCGATCTAAAAACTTATGATGAAACCCGAAATAGTTATCTCGATCCATTTGGTTTCAAGTAAAAACCAGACGGATCGACATTGATCCGCCGTCTGCGCCGGCTGCCGGAGAGGCCTTGGTGAAAACTCATCGCATGGGGGTTTGCGGAACCGACATCAGTTGTTACTTGGGGAAGTTTCCCTTCTTTGATTTTCCGCGTATTCCCGGGCACGAACTTGGTGTCGAAGTTGTCGCGGTGTGCGATGGAGTGACCAACGTTTCAGCGGGGGACCGCTGCAGCATCGATCCTTCTATGAATTGCGGCGAATGTTATCCCTGTCGCCGCGGCGCGATGAATTGTTGCCAAAACCTCAAAGTCATCCTTAGGCATTGAAGCTGAATTTTCAATCAGTTTGCTATCAAGTTTGTCGCTGCTAAAGTTTAGGAGCAGACTCAAAGATCGAATCCAGCCATCCTTTCCCGTTTCCATTATCTCAACCACCTTAGGCCTAACAGAAACGCTCTCCGTTCTTGACGCCACACCTTCAGTATTCTTACTCTCAGCAGCACTGTATCCCGGGTAAGAGTTTTGAAAAAAACTAGAGATATGCTGATCAGTAATTTCAAGTGCATTTTCCATCGTTTGAGAATGTATTTCAAGCAAAATAAACACTCGATTATAAGCTTTCATCGATTGAAAACTAGTTCATTATAGTTCAAGGTTTCACAACGTGTAACCTTGACCTACGTAAGAGGATTATCAAAGGAACTATATGTGCATGAATTGTAGAAAAAAATTATTATTTAAAAAAAATTATAGTTCAAAAAATGAACTATTCGAACCAGTAAGCGAGAATCATTTTATTTTACCAGTAAGCGAGCAGAAGAGGGGAGGTTTTTGACGCATGGGCATTAGTACCTGCCGGGAGTTGCGTCTCCCTTAAACTGCGGGGAATAGGTCTGAAAAATTGAACAATGCCATCAGCTGTGCAACCCGCATCTTTGCACATTCTTCTCTCACCGAGATCTCCACTGACGTGAGCCACCTTTTGAACGAGAATGACTTTCTCCCCGTCATGGACTTCGGTGCTGCCGGCGGGGACGAAGAGGCTATCGGTGCTTACGCGATTGATTCGTTTCGCGACGACGTCCCAGTCGGGGCTTCGCAGTTTTTGCAGTGTCTTGACGTAGAGTTTGGAGGCCTCCAGGTGCTTCAACTCAACGAAGGGGAGCAGCAGGACGCGGGCGTTCTAGTCACAAAATCAGCCCTTAATTGCATTTTTTCAAGAAAGTACTTTCGGTCATTCTCATTCCGGCCCGGTGAATAATAATATGAACAAACAGGAATTCGGGTGAATTTGCGTGGAAGCCGTTTAGGCTGCGGAAAAGCCCAAATCCACTCATCATACTTATTTAAACATGGGAATTCATTACTTTAATTTTATTATATGAGTAAATCATAGCCACACCTCCCTTTTTCCCCAGAAGCTGGTCATTAGAGCATTTTAAGCAACTTATTGTACTTTGATGATAGTGACACTAAAACGCCAGATGTTCCCGAGTGCATTCCCGGAGATCCCGGATTCTGTCTGGCTTCGATTGGCATCTATGTCTTTACAGCGCGGTTTCTCTTCGAGCAGCTTTGCCAGGAAGCCAAGCGGATCAGCAGTACGCATGATTTTGGCCGCGACCTAATTCCCTCGATCATTAATTCGCACCGGGTGTTTGCCTTCCCTTTCCGTGATGAGAACGACAAAGGAGAGGACGGCGAGCAGAAGCAGGCTTACTGGCGGGACGTGGGGACGGTGGACGCATACTACGAGGCCAACATGGGTTTGGTTAATAAATGTTAAGGATTTAGAAAAACAATGCCACCATGAATAGAAGTTGAATTTTACGATAAAATCAACCTCACCTTTTTGATCGATATTCTATTTTTCTTATCCCCTTATATATACGCAAAAAATACGGTTAAAAATGTGAAGCGGAAACTCCATAAACATGGGGGAGTTTCTTTTTGAATCTTATTCCAAAATCCATTAACAACATAACAAAAAAACGCTAAACCACTTAATACTTATGTTTCAAATATTGGTACTTATGTTACATTTTTTAAATTTAAACGGCCGTCGCCACGGCGGCCTTCGTGCTCACCCCGGCCTTCGAGGTGACGCCCTTCTTCTACTTCCAGTTCTAGGAAGGGCGGGGATAAACCCCGCCCCTACAACAGGAATGTAGGGGAGGGGTTTATCCCCTCCCTTACTCCTCGATCGCCTGCGAGGTGAGCTTCTCGAGCTTCTTCAGGAGCGCGGCGCGGGCCATGATCTCCTGGATGTTGACGCGGCCGCGCTTGCGGGCCTCGCCGACCAGCCGTGACAGGCGGTTGTTCCCGTTCTCGAGCTTGGTCCAGTCCTCGTATCGAATTCCGCAAGCGGGACAATGGTGAACAATGACCCGCTTTCTGCGGCGCCTGGATTGAGCCGCCGAGAACTCCACCCTGCGGCATTGGAGATCAGTTCGAAGTCAAAGTGACACCAGACTACCGGGACACCTTGTTTCGCAACCACTCACCGCTCCGATTCCAACGACCCTTCTATTATGGCAACGTGGGGGATTTGGTGTGGATTGTCATGTTTCATTCAACCTCACTCGTTCGCTTCTCCCATTCGCCTTCCGGAGGCGGCGTCAATCGTGCCAAAGCAACCAAAAGGGTCTCGGTGCCCGTGGTGAACAGGATGATCGAGATCGACAGTTCCCGCAGGAAGATGATGATCAGCAGGATCCAGCCCCCAAACAGCCCGGGTTTGAGCAGGAGACATCGTCAGGAGCCCAAACAGGCTCAGCAGCTTCAATAATATTCTGAGCAATCTCTTTTGCTGTGTTGTAGCCATACTCTCCTATATGCTCTCCCACAAGGCCCCTTTCCTCGATAATGTAGGATAAGCTGCCGTCTTGGGCTCGAACCAAGACAGAATACAGATCTTCTCTTGTCCCATCATAGCGCCCCTTTGAGAGTCAAAAGGCGACTAATCGAAGGGCAAACCCCCCACCCTCCAGGCTTTTTCGCCCCAATGCATCTTATAAAAATTTGGCGTGTGAAACAAAGAAAAAAAGGATAGAATATATGAAAAATAAAATCAAATACATGATACAAAGGGAGGAATTTGTCAGCCAGTAGCAAACTATGAAAACGAAAACAAGCAAATATTTCGAGAAGGACCTCCACCAAGTCGTCCTCATTGCTCAGAAAAACTAAAACAAAAAACAAAGACAAAATCTAACCTTTTGGTTTCTCGGACATTAGAGGTGGGAAAGATATTCCTTACAGAGGAATATCAGGAAAGTAGTCTGGTGGGATTAATACAAAGGCGTCTGTTTAGGAATAAGAGACCATAAAAATCAATATAACAGCAGTATAATTAAGGAAAGACCCTCTACGGGGAGATGGAAAATGTTTCCTTAATTATTTATGATTAAATTTCTTCCTTTAGTGCCGTTTATTTTTTTGATGTGAAATTTATTGCTCTAGAAATACATCTCAATTTTATTTTCTTACTTGCTTTTAATTCATTTTTTGTCCTAATAAGTGGATGTTTGATTTCTAAAACTGTACCATATTCTATACTGTAATACTGGGTAGCTTTCAGAACTCAAGTGGGAATGGTCGTACACTATTTGTTATTATCTTCAACCTAAAAAGGCAGATAGAATCATTTTGTTCCTAAAACTTCTCATAATACATAAGAGGTATTAACATTGTACACCCTCTGCAGCGCGCACTAAGAGTGTTTCAATTTTGGTTAGCTCTGTTCTGATTTTGGGCGCGAGCTTGTGATCAGAAAGCTCACAAAGCTTTATAAACCAATGTTGACTGAGTGACCCTTTCCAGTTTTCCTCAAACATTTTTCCATGTGATTCGGCTAGAGCAAAAAACAAAATCAAATTTTTCGTAGTAATGAATGGTAAGTAAATAATGATCCTTGTCAATAAAAAAAGTATAAGATCTTAACTATTGATAACATTCAAACAAAGAATCAGCTTTTTATGGTGATCCTAAATATGTGTTTGTTTATTAGTAATTATTGTAGTTATTAGTACACAAGGAAGTTCGCATAATTATAGAAAACACAAGGGAAACAACTTAATAAGCGATAATTTCGGTATGTCCTTTCGCTTGTGTCTATAATGGATAAATAATTCGCTTATAATGGATAAATAAATCTATGCATTATTTTTTTGCAGAGTTAATTTAATTTTGCCAAGCCAGTCTTGGATCCAGACGTACCGCTCGAAATTGGTGTCCTACAACATATTAAGTTTCTACATTGTTAAGGTTTTCTAAGTGATTTGATGTTGTAGAAAGAGCTTACATAAAACTATTATTAAAAGAAAGAGGCTGAGGCGTATTTCTAAAAATTGGTTAGACTGGGGTTTCTCCACCTTGGATAGTAAGTTATTTCTGTATTTCAGTTTAAAAGAGAACTCCTTGAGAAGTCGTTATCTCGATTGGACAAAATTGAAGACAAACTTGAAAATGTTGTTGCTATTGTGGCTGCCAACCCCCTTCTAGCTGCAAATACAGAGAAAAATCCAGTTGAGGATACTAATGTTTCAGCGGAAAATCGAAACTGGGTTAAATTTGACTCCTACGATAGCACTGATAGATTGATTGAACTGGAGAAAGCTCCTACCTCGCTCAATATTTTTCCTCATTCATCTTCTGAAATACCACTTCATTCAGTTAGATGACATATTATTAAGCAATTATCACCTTCAATATGCTATTATTGAGAAGATTGCCCTTTTCCACCCTAAACAATTTTTTTTGGATGCCAACCAAATCTATTAAGCATTATATCATTTCATCAAATCAAACATGATCACAACTTCTATCACAGCAGACTAAAATATTATACCACAGACTATATTTAAAGACATCTAGCCAAGGCCCTCATACAGTTCTAAATTCAATGATTCTGGTTATGAAATATCACTGATAGGTTTAGGCCTACCTAACAATTATCATATCAAACTCATGGCTGTAAATTTGGCTTTAAAATACGGTTATCTATCTATCTATCTATCTATCCATAAAAGCAGCCAGAAGATAAAAAAAACAAATATACAATATTACTGCTACTACTACTACTACTATTAAAAACTCACTGCAGCACCAAGCCGCCTAAGGCTAAAACAGGCTCCTCTTCCATTCAAAGCTTCACTATTCAACCCTCCCATGAAGTTCCAATTTCCTTTAAATCCTTCCTTAAGACATCTCCGCACCCCATTTGGGGAAAACTGCTTTTTATTTGGCACTAGGTGGATGAAATGGAAATCCCCCTCGAAAGATTATTGAACAATGAAAGAACATGAGGAAAGGTAACATGTGATCTATTCACTTTCTTACCAGCTAAATTATGTTGAAAACTGCAAATTTACCATTTTCCGAATCATCATTTCTTTTCTCAGTTGCACGTTTGTATCATATAAGACCTACCTAAACAGTGTTGTCAATTCCTGAAAATTTAGGGAGGGGGTCTTGTTCAATATCTACAGGGGGCCATCTTTTTGTTTTAATGAAAATACCAAAAAAGGCATTTTGGAATGAAAATGTCCCACTCAAAGCATCAAAACAGTTGCCAAGTCGAGTCCATAGCTAAGAGAGCTGAACGGGTAGCTGAGAGACGTAAGCGCGCAACAGAAATACTTGAAAATGAAAGAAGGGAGAAAATAAAGCATTTCACTGAACCAGGATTGACGGTCAAGAAGATTTTCGACTCAGCATTTGGGGAAGACGGCGAAGAGGTACCCAGTAATGATATGGATGACCCTATTAATGATGAGGTACCCAGTAATGCTATGGATGACCCTATGAACGATGAGCTACCCAGTAATGCTATGAATAATGGTTTGCCGACGCAGCGACACTGAATGCCCAGCCGACGAGATAGCCAACGTTCATCCCTTTGAACAAGATTCCCAGTACGATCGCAATCAAGCCAACGACTATGAAAATGGTCGTAACGGACCAGCTACCATTTCTGGAATTAGTCAACAAGGATCGCCGTATCGCGAAGGCGCGCTCGGTGATTGTCCTTAATGCCTGGCTGGATTGTCGATGCATTACAAATCTGACCCTGTGAACATTTTCTGCGCGTCCTGCTGGGCTTCCTCCACACACGCCAATGGGTTCAAGATTGAACTATCTGTCTTGGCTTTTTCTACAAGTAGCCATGACTTGATGCCCAAAACTATTCCATTTTAATTCAAAAATCCACTGACAAGAAAATCCGATAGGTTGAACTTGAAAATGTACCTGTCTGCGCTTTTAAACCCATTCCTGTAGAAAAATCTGCTGATTCTAAAATATTTCTCCTCACCAATCTCCCATTGGCGTCAATTCAAGAAAATTTAGGGAGGGGTTAAGATATATTCTTCAAAATTTGGAATATGGAGTGTATTTGTCATTCGTTTAAAGTATGCACCATTGCATAGGTTAAATCAAAGTGTTCGGTAGCATTAATGTACTTTAATGTAGCCTCAAGGATCATTCTATTGGACATAACTGGCAACTTTTCATCACCATGGAGAAGGATTTTAAGAAGCGCTTCATCAGAAAGGTCTTATAAGCCTTGAGGTTGTAATATATATTACCCTAACCATAACCTTAACCGTAACCGTAACCGTAACAATAACCCTAACCCTAGCACTAACTCTAACCCTAACCCTAACCCTAACCATAACCCTAACGCTAACCCTAAAACTAATCCTAACCATAACATTGACTGAAGACGCGGCTTCGGGCCTCGGCAAAGTTTGTCGGGGCGCTGACACTGGCCGGGGCGCTGAACGCGGTTCTTGCGCTGGGGGGCGCCGAGGTTCAGGCGGCAGGCAAGCTGAACATTTATAACTGGGGCGACTACATCAATCCCGAAGTGCTGACCCGCTTCACAAAGGACACAGGCATCGAAGTGACGCTCGATACCTACGGCACAAATGAGGAGATGCTGGCCAAGATCCAGGCCGGCGCGACAGGTTACGACATCGTCTTCCCGTCGGTACATATGCGCGACATTTTTTTGTGTTTAGTAATTTGCGTTATAAAATACAATATACAGTTATTTTACATATTTTATCACTACTTAATTGAAATAACAATTAAGGAAAATGTCATTTTTCAAATTAATATCATCAAATCAATGAACCATGAAATTGACTGATAAATTCAAAAAGCCGCTTTGTGTATCATAATTATTAATATATAAATCGAATGAACAAATTAAAATATTATTAATCAGGCTTTTTATTACCCGTTGTAATTCAGGACAATGCTTACTAGGACACCAATGGGGATAGTGCCAGCAGATCCATGAAGATTTCTGTCAAGACACATGGAATATTCAACCTCCACCACCACAGCAAGAATGCTGCTGATGATGACGGGGGGCGCACAATTGTCCCAACAGTGATAATGGTGCTCCATCTCACTTGTCACGGCGAGGCCGTGTTGAAGGTGGTCCACGAAAGAGGTACGGTACCTCTCTACTCGCAACAGTTTTGGAGTCAGCAGTGTGGGAGAAGTGACTAGTTGATGCCAACAACATCGCAATCGATTCTACATGTCGTAGTTATGGTGTATAGTTATAGAAAGCCTTATTTTGAAAAAATTAAAGATTTGTAGAAAAACAGAAAGAAAAACATTATAAAAGATTTATCCCTATGTATTATTCGTATATTATAGAGGTTTCCATCTCAAATTTAGTGGCTGGACTTGAAATTTTGATAGAGGCCTACTGAAAGTTGTTACTTGTGGGCTGTAGCACGTTGCCAATACTGTATGTACATGAAGAAGGCTGAAAATAGTTTAAATGGACTTAAATTACTTTGAAATTTGTCTTGTTAAGCTTCTTGACGCAATTTTTCTTGATTTCTCTTGAATATATCGAAAGCTACATGTGTCTTGAACAGTCTTGGGAAGTATAAACAAAATCAAATTGAATATTTGACATATAATGATATTATTTGTCAACAGATCCATCAATTCAAGATTCTATTTCACTGTAAGAACTGGAAAAGAAAATATTTGTAAATACAATCTATTTTCAGTGAAGTGCCAATGATGAAGCAGGCTTTTTGTTTTTAAGGAAGGGGGCAGTATCCAAACTCTAGTTTGTAGTGAAACTATATTTGTCTTGAACAATCTTAGAAAGAACTAATAAATTAAACTGAATATTTGTTTTTTCCTCATGCCAATTTTCAGAGCCTACGTCAATACCAATAATAAAACGGAGGCCGATAACCTGTTGCAAAAGCTACGCCTTAAACTAACAGCTACAGATTGGCTTCATATTAATCTATTCGTTGCAAGACAGTACTTGTTACAAAATAAAAAGGACTTAGCTCTTGAATATCTTAATACCATTATAAATTTTGAACATCAAGAAGCGACTCTATTTTTGAAGGCAGAGGCCTATAGTGAGCTGAACAATTATAAAAATGCCGAACCTATATATAAAACCCTGTTTGTTTATTGTCGTCTCTTGTACACGTTTTGTTCTGTTTTATAACCTTTACTTTTATTTTCTTTTTGTTTTCCGTTCTTAAAGAACTCTGGGCAAGAATCCGAAATATTCAGTATATGTTTGCATCAGCCTTACCTCTCTTAGTAGAGTTCAATAAAAATGATACCAGTGAATAGTGTTTTTGAAGGAGTATGTTTTTGAAAATTGTTTTCGAAGAAAAACTAGGCAAAATATAATTTTGTTTTTGGTTACTATTTATATAACTCAAAGGTTTAAAAAACAAGTTGAAAAAATGTGTCGTTATCTCCATCCTCTCTTTCTCTCTTCCACAGATCGAACCGAAGTCGGGCAAGAGGTGTGGCGGCTCCCTCACCAAATATCGGGTCCACGTACGACAAACCCAACATACGGTTGAGTGAAGAGAGGTTGCTGTCGTGACCGACAAAGACATGACTTCCAGTAGTACCACTTGTACTTTCGGAGCTTTCTACGGCCTCATCAAGATCGTTGATAATTGTCTGGATCAGGGGAGTACCAGAAAGGGCTGCGGAGTAGCTTGATCCAAAGTACAACGCGGAACCGTAGTTACCAATTCTCATTAATTTGTGATTGATTTAAATTCTCTTCAATATTAAATTACAACGTACGTTTGTTTTTTGTTTCACCTTTTCATCTGTATTTGGGTCCGTTATTTAAGTTTGAGGTGATTATTTATTTTAAAATTATTTTAGTCTTTTCTTTCCTTTATTTATTCATCTTTTTTCCAAAAATTAGAAATCGTAGTCTTATAATATCACAAAACAAAAAGTTCAAAATGAAGAATATCTGATACCTAGATGCTTCAGTTGCTTCATCTTCTCAAACTAAAATTCTTTTCCACATTTTCCCTTGCACTAAGCTCAGAAATCATAGTCATCTTGGAGGAAAAGACGACTAATTCCATCTAGTTTAACATAAATGAACATATAAACTTTAATAAAATGAAGTTTAACATATATATTCTAGAGGACTATTACTTGTATCTAGTACAATTTTTTTTTTATACTGAAAGAGCAAAACAGGTGGATTTGTGTACATTTCTTACCTTGCCAATATTTTGTACACGAATCTTGCCCTAAATTACTTTAGAGCTAAATTTAAACTACCCATTGACCCATCATTTCTTCTCAAGGATAACACACCCCCCAGAATCCAGAGGCAAGTGTTGTAAAATATGCCCCGGGGGCATATAATGATTTTGTGGAAGTCAGGGTCGTATAAACTTCGGAGGGGGTTTATTCGATTGTAAATCAGAATTTCTAGAGCCTTTCTCAAGGGTAAAAAGTTATCGGAGGGCAACTAGCAGGTCAAGGCACTCTTTCCTCAATCACTCCAATGCATCCAATCACAATTTTGAGATAGCTATTTTGCTCAAAATATTTTAAAGATCAAATAAAACAAACTACGGGGTCATCCCCAGAAGAAGTAGTTTCAGTCCTTAAGCAGATTGCAGATGCGCTGCCACTCTGGCGAGAGGCTGCTGAATTGGGGCCATTAGCATCGCGTCAGCTGCCTTTGCTTACTTTACTAGGCAGTACCGCTATCGGCAAAAGTCACTTATTGTTTGCGACTTGTCATCAACTAGCCGAAAAATCGGTTAGTCACCTTTATTTAAATCTTAATAATCAAGAAGCGTGGTCGATCGATATTATTGAAGGCCTAGAGAAACTTTCGTTAATCACATTAGACAACATTCACGCGGTAGCCGGCGGAAAAATCGACGGCATTAATTTGAAACCCAATTAGATGCTAGAACTTGTGCTAATAGCTCATCCCTTATCTAATAAAGCTATATGGGTTGATCAGATCAGTTTTATTGTATCAGTTTTATTTTATTATATTTAGAAGATTTCGTTGTTCTTTTGTTTTTTTTCCAAAATGCGTTATACATTGGGGAATGGAGGTCTTGGCATATCTCGTATTCTGAGAAAATATTTTTAACATAGAAAAGACGAAGTAAACGTACCTTGTAACTTGTTAAATTCATAACGTGCGGTATTTGAATGGCAACCCCCAGAGCAAGGCGATCGTCACGATCGCCCAGAACGCGTGGAAGGACATCGGTGTCGACGTCACGACCCAGCTCCTCGAATGGACCGTGTTCATCGAGCAGTACACGGCGCTCGAATTCGATGCCGTGGTCCTCGCCTGGGCCGGTGGCAGCCTGAACCCGGATCTCTATCAGCTCTGGCTTTCGAGCCCGACCGGCCCCGCCCAGTTGAACCGAGCCGGCTACGCGAACGCAGAGCCCGACGCCCTGATCGAGGAGATCCGGCGGACATACGATCCCGAGGGATTGATCAGCGGTCGCCTGGAGTTATATACCCGGTCCGACGACGTGGTCCTGCCCCAGGCTCAATGGATTCATGTCGCCGCGACCTTTGATGGTTCCGACACCAGACTTTATGTGGACGGCCAGTTGGCGCATGTCGGCGGCGCGCCGTCTGGGCAGAATGGTGTCGGGCTCGGAATCGGCCACAACCAAGGCGACGGCGCCTTCCCAGGCGTCATCGACGAAGTGCGGATTTGGGATACGGTCCGGACCCAGTCGGAAATCGACGCCAATAAGGATGTCTCCCTTTCCGGAATTTCTATACGAAATTTCTTTATATGTATTGCTTTCTCTGTACCGATTCAATTTTACGGGTGGAGACGTTAAGGGTAATTGTCCGGGGTAAATTTTCGCCAGGATTGAAGTGTCCAGAAAACATTTATGTGAGGAGGGAGTTTTTTCCGTGGAGGTGTTATTTAAAAAAAGACGATCAGAAATTAAATAAAAAAACAAGTTTTTTCAACTGGAAGTAATGATCAAAATAAAAAATTAAAACGAACAGAAATTATTACGTATATGAGGGGGGTTGCCGCCTTCTCAATATTAAGATGGGGCAAGACTGCCCTGCCTTCTGGGTCCCCTTCGTCTAGCGGTCCAGGACATCGCCCTCTCACGGCGAAAACAGGGGTTCGATTCCCCTTGGGCGTACCAAGCTTTCCCATCCTCGATGAACTGGCTCCGGTTGCCGCGCAGTCGCCATCACTGGCGCCTCCCCGAAACTACTGCGCTGCGATTCTGCGATGAAACGGTCGTCGCCTTAAACTCCATTCCGTCCCTCGCGGAGGGACGCATTTGAGATCGATGATAGACGGGCACAGCGGACAGATCTTCAGCCAAGACATCTGATCAAAGTTTGAAATAGACTTTTTTCCAGAATGGTAGAAAAGTACAATGAATATGCCTCTAATGATAACATGACCCCCACAGCTCCTGGGGAAAGGGTTATAAATTATGCAAATCGAAAATCGTTTAAAGATAGATTATATAGCAGAAAAAAAGAGGCGTGTTTGATTTTGGGTGTCCAATTGGCCTAAAACCTTCAGGGATTGTTTTCTGGGTTAAGAGGGTCACGAATTTCAGTCGTAAGTTCTTTGGTCACCAACAAGACCAAAGAACATCGACCCCAACCAAAGCTTGTCCAAAGCCTCGTCAGCCAACCATCTAGGACCAAGCAAAAAGCAGATCCCACCTCTGAATAGGGTGGGAGGAAGCTCAAAAGGAAGAAACAGGAACTTCTTGGGAGAATTTAAAGAGGGAGTCTTTGAATAAGTCAGGATGGAGGAGGAGCATGAGTAGCCATGTTGACCTCAAGTGGCTTAGTGCTGTTGTGAGTTGTTAGTAACAACAGGCTAAAAGAATAAAAATTACTCTATTTACTCTATTTTTGAGAATTATGCATCTCTTTTTTCTATATGGTACTTAAAATAGTCAGTTTAGAATTTCTTCCAAATCGCTCATAATTATTCTCCATTTAGTAAAGTTTTGCTAATTAATAATAACATTTTTGTGCCTTTGTTTTGCAGGATGAAAGCCAAGTAAAGAACCAGTTAACAAATGAGAAGTTTTACAGAAATAAAGCTGCGAGTAAGTTGCTCTCTCTGGGAGTGGAAGAGAATTCAAAAGTGAATGACCAAAGCAGCTCATTAATGCCTGTTGATAGACCAATTAAGGATGGTTTATATTACGAAATTGAACTGATGCCCCCACAAGTCCGGCAACGCGGTGATCCTGCGCGGCGGCTCGGAGAGCTTTCACTCCTCGCAGGCGATCCACGCCTGCCTGGCTGAGGGGCTGCGCGCCGCGGGCCTGCCCGAGGATGCGGTGCAGCTCGTGCCGACGCGCGACCGCGCCGCGGTTCAGCAGTTGCTCACGATGACTGATTACGTCGATGTGATCGTGCCCCGCGGCGGCAAGAGGCTGGTGGGGCTCGTTCAGCGCGAGGCGCGGGTGCCGGTCTTTGCCCACCTCGAAGGCATCGTGCATATCTACCTCGACAAACGGCATTCCATTCTCAACCATGTCAAGTCCCTGAATTTCTTCTTCTTCCGTGACACGCAGCATTCCGGCAGCTTTCAGTGCCATAAACAGACCGAACATCGTGACAAATGCCCACGCACAGATGATGGCCGTCGACTGGACCTGAATCGTGATGTAAGCCATGCGGGAGACGACGGCACCGTTGATTTCCGGCAGCGCCGTTCCAAAGATCCCCGTGGCAATCCCGCCCCAGACACCACAGATGCCGTGCACAGGAAATGCGCCAACCGGATCGTCGATCGCCAGCTTGTCCACGGATGCCCGTTTAATTGTTTTTTGTTTTTCCAAGGGCGATCGTATCAACCCAGTGGGCCTAGAATATCGGAAAAGGGTTCATCCTAATGGAAATTGAAAGTTCTAGTCCCCTATTTAAGTGACCAAAAATTGGAGGGAAAATAGGCCCCCTCCCACGCCACTTTTCCCAAAATCGTCCGATCAGAATTCTAAGATTGATGTTTTTTTCAACATGGTTGAAAGGCGTGATAATATGTCTTTGGAGTTAACATGACCCCCCCTCCCGATCCCCAGGGGAAAGGTCCTTATCAGATACATATGGGAAAAAAGGGTATGAGGGGGAGCTGGTTACCCTCCGATCACTTTTGACTCTTAAAAAGGCCACTAGAACTTCCGATTTCCAATCAAATGAGCCCTCTCTAAAGTTTATAGGACCACCCCTTCCATATGAATTGCTTCAGGAAAAAATAATTATAGCAAAACATTGGAGATGCAAGGCCTTTACTGTAAGCAACGCTATAGTGTTGCCTCTAAAAAAAAAACAAAAAAATAGCGTTTTCAGTCTAAACATCAATCTATGCCCAAAGAGTGCAAAAATACGTCTAAGTTCAAGGCCTCATCTCCAATTTCATTGAGGATACTCATAGGGTTGCTTATTAAATTTCTGATGCAAGTTTCAACAGCCATTAGGTCATCACAATTGGATTGGTCAGGAAATTCCTTTGCAAGGCTGTTAATTATGACTAAAAAACAGAGGGGACCCAGGAGAGTACCTTGAGGTATGCCATTGTGGACAGGGAGAGGATTTGAATAATGATTCTGGTATTTGACAACCTGCAATCTATTTGTTAAGAAGGAGGCAACCAATTTCACCAGTAAGGGATCAATGTTCGTGGTTGCCCATCGTCTCTCGGGCAAGAATGCGCTCTCTCTTGAGACATGGCCAGGCGAGGAAAAAGCCATCGATCTGCTTCTGACGGGTGAGGCGGTCCCTCTGGATCAGGCCACGGTCGCATTGAAGTGAGTGTCTCACCGGCTGTGCCGAAGAAAGTCGTTAGTGGAAGGGTTTTGCAACAGGCTCCGAGACAGATAGCAATTCTATTCAATCGCGTTTCACGTCTTGCTCGACGCGGCGGAGTGTATCCGCGCCCATGGCCGCATGTTCTGCGTGATCGACAAGACCAACAGAATGATAGAAAGGGCATGTCACCAATATCTTAGGAGCGGCTGACGATATCAAGCTGGAACTTCCACGGCATCATGAGGGGGATGTTCAACTTATCAAAAGGCTAGGCAATACAGGCATACTACTACGGCTGCTGCTATTACAGCTACCACTAATACAACACAACTAGTACTACTACTATTCCTACTAGTAACACCACTATGCTACTAGGCCTAATGCTACTAAGGCTAAGGGCACGAAGGTAAAAATTGAATATAATAGTGAGGGCAAGGAAGAACAAAATCAAACCTGCAAAGACCAGAACGATATTTGCACTTCACTGAGAATAAAATATATTTTGAATATTTTCTTTATTTTGTACCATTAATAAATATAAAATTGTTGAGAATTTGGGAATTATCAACGTTTTTACAAGGCAAAGGGAGGGTTAGCCCTACTCGTGTTTGCTTTAGTTTCTGTTTCTTTTAAGTTAAGCTTGATTTTTTTTTGTAGGTCTGGGTTTCACTTATTTACTGATAGTGATTTATGTTCTTTTTGCAGTTTAATTATTATTTGATTTTATTTCCGCTGGTCTTGGTGAAAGCCATTCTCGCGGTAGATTTTGCCGGGCAACCCTGTGACTACCAAGCCCTTCGTTCCATTGCCAATCGACGCGACTTGGTGTTGATTGCGGATGCTTGTCATTCCCTGGGTGCGACGTTGAATGGTCGTCCCGTAGGATCGTTGGCTGATCTGACGATTTTGAGTTTTCATCCGGTCAAGGCCATCTCGACTGGCGAAGGCGGAATGATTGTGACGAATCATCCCGAGTATGCTCAGCGGATGCGCATCTTTCGAAATCATGGGATTACCTCAACTCCCAAAGAGCGATCTGCCAAGTCACCAGTGGATCCGAATTTGGTTGGCGAAATGGCGCCGGCAAACGTCCGACGTTTTACGCCGACAATCTTCCGGGAGTCTTGGACATCGGTCCTGGATCACCGACGGGCGTGACTTTTGGCTATGGTTCTAAGTTTCCGGCGAAATATCAGAACGCGTTGTATGCACTCGATTGGAGTTGGGGAAAACTCTACGCCGTTCATCTGCAGCCCGAAGGTTCGTCGTACACCGCGACGAAAGAAGAATTTGTCACCGGTGCGCCGCTGCCGATCACCGACGCGAAGAAGCCAAGAACTAGTAGAAAAGAACAAGCAACTAGTTCAACAAGTAAACTAGTAAAAAAAAACAAAGCAACTTGTTCAACAAGTAAACTAGTAAAAAAGAACAAGTAACTAGGTTAACAAGTAAACTAGTAGAAAAGAACAAGCAACTTAGTTGAAGAAGTAAACTAGTAACTAGTAGAACAAGAACTAGTAAATTAGTAGAAAAGAAGTGAAGCATAAAGACGAAACAAATATAAGGACCTTGTCGAACCATCCTCAGTGCCCACCTCAAGAATATAATATAATGAAAAAACAGATTTGACACATTAATGTAAAAAGGTGATATCTATCTATGCAATATATAGCATGTATTCACTTTGAAACCCATGATGCTTTTTAGATGCAGGACAAAATACGAAACAATTTGTTTTTTGTAAGGCTTAAAACTTAAAAACAACAGTTTTTAGAAATCTTAGAATTTCTTCATGAAATGTTCTTCATTGAAATGTTCTGTCTTTTTCCTTAAAAGACACGGTTACAAATGGATCACTCTAAGCAGGGGCAGATCCAAGATTTATCTTAGCGGGGGGCGCAAATAGGATGGAGAACCTCAGCTTCCTGGCCCGCAAATACCCAGCCTTGGATACCCGCCTGTTAGATACTGTTAAGGGGATAGGAACCTGGAGAATGAAAAAGGCGGCGTTTCGGGCGCTTCATTTGATTTTACCGCTTCTTCAAAAAAATCTGCTTTCTGATTGTCCTCGCCTGCGAGCGCTGGATTTGTACAAATTGTATTATTTTCTTTAGTATAACCAGTTGAATAGATAGGTTTTTAAGTGAGAAGTTAGGAGGAAAGTTCCTTTATCTCCAATACCTTCCTGTATATTCTCGCTATAAGGGCTCTGCAGATGTTCAATAGGGAGTCTTTAGTTCCAAGAAATTCTGCTACATTTAATTCATGGAAGTCTTGCAATACGAGTCTCAGAAACATGCGTGAGAGGTGATCAGTTCCAAGGCTGTTAAGTCAATCAAACAGTTGGGTGTAACGACCTGTAAGTTAGGAGCAACTCGCCAACAGTAACCAAACTCTAAAAATGGGATTTTGATGACAATATATACATCAAAAGAATAACTTTTTATGCTGATTCCAAATATGTAAACTTCATTAAGTTTAATGTACCCTGCTTGCAAAACTGAAGCCGAAAAAGAACCTTTGGGTACAGAAATTAGGCATTTCCTTCTTCGCGTATAAGTTTTTTTGTTGTTTTTTATCCACTGTTGTTAGGGCACTGAGATATCATAGCGTCAAAATGAGCAATCAATCAAAGTTTTTAGAATTTAGGATTTATTTTCCCCTCTCGTCAAGTTGTGCAAGAATTAGTTACTGATTTTGCAGTCACACACAGGCCCATATTTTTAGGGCATGGGTAAGATACTTTCCCCAAGAAATTGGAGAATTTTAACCTTGTTTTCGACAGATCACGGATGCGTGTTTATCTTTTCTTTTTTTTTTTTTTTTAGGGGTGATTGTATCGGCCCAGTGGTCCTAGAATGACGCAAGAAGGCTCATTCCAACGGAAATTAAAAGTTTTAGTGCCCTTTTTAAATAAACAAAAAATTGAACGGCACCTAAGCCCCCTCCAACGCACATTTTTTCCCAAAGTCACCGCATCAAAATTTTGAGATATCCATTCTATTTAACTTAGTCAAAAACCTAATAACTATGTCTTTGGGGACGACTTCATCCCCCACAGTCCCCGGGGCTAAGGAATTGTGAATTTTTTTAACCTATTTGATTTTTTTTTCTTTTCATTTATTAATTCCGTTCTCCATTTTTTACGGTTATTTAACCCCAGATGTATAGCAAATGGGTGACTAATTAGAGTGTTGCCTATCTGGGGGTACTAGCCATTCGTGTATGAACATTTAAAAGCCCTGAGGAGAGTGGTTTGGTATCGCTGCTGGAGGGCCGTCTTAAATTATTATTAGCCCTACTACTAATGGTATAAGTCTTTTGCTTTTATTGTAGTTTTCTCAGAAAAGGACAATTTCGCCTGAATGGCCGAAATGGACAATCTTTGGCAATCTGTCATTTTCCATCTGCAGAACATATCCTAGCCATCTCAACCTTTCTCTCTTTATAGCCCTAGAACACATTTTTATACAACTTAATGTTTGAATCCAATGTTATCGTCTATTTTGGCACTGCTATACAAATCAAACAAATCGACAGAACGGAAAAAAATGCAACAACAAAAAACAAACTAACAACCAATTACAAATTTTTAGAGCAAGAGACGGACATATTATTTGACAGACGAATAAATCTGCGAAAGGAACTAGTTCGGTATCTACAAGGATACCTATGCCTGCTGGTTCTCCGTGCGTGATGAAGCCTATTTCCAGGAGAGCGAAACCGACCTGCGCGACGACGGTGAACGATACGGCCCTCAGGGCAGCCCCGTGGAGTGGGTCGAAGAGGAAAGCTACTTCTTCCGCCTGTCGGCCTATCAGGAGCCTTTGCTCGACCACTACGCCAGCCATCCGGATTTCATTGGTCCCGATTCGCGGCGCAACGAAGTCCTCTCCTTCGTCCGGTCGGGGCTGAAGGACCTTTCCATGTCGCGCACCACGTTCAAAGTATTTTTAGTAATTCCAACTATTTATTCTACAGCCTTTGTGATTCAGGGGTTATTCTTAAAGATTTGGGATAAAATTCAATCAAGCTTTAGCGTAAAGAGCGAGGTATTGACGACGGGGCAAACCCTTCGTATGCGTAATAAAAACACACAAATATAGAAGTTTGTTACGAAAGTTAATTTGTGAGGTACATATGTTTATTACTAACAAAAATGTTCGTAAAAAATTTTAAAAAAATTTGGTTGCATTTTTAAGTAATCAAAAGTTCGATGGTGGTTTGGGCTCCTCGCGCCCTTGGGAGTTGCGCAAGACCGAGACCATCGACGCGATGGACGCGACGGGCAGTAATATCCGCGTGGATGCGCGCGGCAATGAGGTGCTGCGGGTTCTGCCGCGTCTCAACGAGGACGTGAACGAAGAGTGGATCTCCGACAAGACACGCTTCGTTTGGGACGGGTTGAAAACCCAAAGACTGGACCGTCCGTTCGTGCGTCGCGATGGAAAGCTGCAGGCCGCTACATGGCCTGAGGCTTTCGCGGCGGTGAAGAGCGCCGTCGACGGCGTTTCCGGAGAAAATATACCAAAATTTTGGAATGATTCTCAAGACCTTACATAACGAATAGAACTTACACTTTGCTTTTGCTTTTCAATTTTATATCAAGTGCCTAAACAAAAGTTACACGAAATGCAAAAAGAAATTGACACTGCATAAAAACAAAATACATTCAACTTAAGATGTCAGTTTTTGAAATGCAAAAAAAAAAAATTCTACCAACACTATGAGGGCGAGATTTCAAAGAACTCACCCCTTTTAATCACTTCTGTTAACATCTTTTTTTTTTACGACTAGAACTCACCTCAGAATAGCCTGGAAAAAGAACAATAAAGCCGTAGAATATCCTTGGAGAATATGAAGCAATGTTTTTTTTTCTCTATCTTTGTTTCCTTAAGATAAGTATCTTACAGAAAATATATTGCTATTTTAATATTCTAAAAAGTTGGTTAATGCTAGAAATAAGACTATGACAGTTTCATTTCCTAGATATAATTGATGTAGATCTCTTTTGAGGAGTTAATCTACTTAACTTTTTGTATTTCCCTCAATTTGTTTCTCATATGAACTTAAAAAAAGATACATTTTTTAACGAAGATAACTGAATCTGATAGCATATGCGGATTTTATCTATGGCTGAATAGGTTGAAAGAATTTTAAGCAATACGTCTCATCTTTTTCCTTTTTTTTTCATGGGATCTATCTAATAAAATGCAAAAAAACGATTCTTTTGAAACGAGTGAAATAATGAACTCATGTAAGATCTTTGCATAAACGTCCAGAAAACATCCAGCAAAGAATAAGCTAAATCAAATGTTATCAGAGCCACAGTAGGATTCAGCTAAATCAAATGTTATCACAGTAGGATTGAATGTGTTTCACAAAGTGTCCCCAACTATTGCTGACGACCACCACGAGGGCTCCAGTCAGTTCCTTCGTTTTAATAGTACCCTTCGCACACATATAATCTCTCAAGCGAGTATCGAAACGCCAACGCGCTGTCTTTACTAATTATTTTTTAACTGCGGAAATTGGAGCATTATTGCCAATAGCATTTAGGGGACTGAACATAGTAGTTTATTTATAAATAGATTAAAAAGGCATTTTTTAAGGATGAAATATAGCTATTCAGTCTTTTTATTGCAATTTCTTTTTATTAATAGTTTGTTGATAGAGATAATTTTGGTTTTCAGCCCTCAGTGTCTATTAACGAAACTGATGAATTTTACAAACAAACTAGATACCAAACTAGGTAGATATTTACCAAACTAGATACAACAACCAAACTAGGTGGATATTTACCAAACTAGATACAAAAACCAAAATAGATACAACCAAACTAGGTGGATATAAACCAAACTAGATACATCAACCAAAATAGATACAACCAAACTAGGTGGATATTTACCAAACTAGATACAACAACCAAACTAGGTGGATATTTACCAAACTAGATACAACAACCAAAATAGATACAACCATTGGTAGAGATTATTCTACTGAGGATGTTATCCACTTCCTTACTACAACAGTAAATGATGGTCTTGATAGTAAATTTAAAGTTGGTTCAGTGTTTCTAGACATATTAAAGGCGTTTGATACTTGTGACCATTTGATCTTATTGAAGAAATTTGAAAATGGAGGTATTCGCGGGAATGCACTGCGACTGTTTGCCTCTTATCTTAATGATCGAGTCCTCTTTTGTGAAATCGGGGGTACATCAATAGATTATAAGGTAAGATGCGGACTCCCAAAGGGGTCCCCCATCTTCTTACGCAAGTTTGTCCAAATCAGCTGCAAAGTTAATTATAATTAAATCTGCGTTGTCTTCTTTTCTCAGATAAATCTTTCCATTACGGGTCCATACGTATTTATAGTCCATCTCTCTTTTCTTTAATTTCGTTAAGCGGAGAAGGTTTTTCAGACGACTTGTTAAGCTCTCGTTCACGAAGACTTTCCCAGCATTAGAAGAGGTCGCATCACGTTGCGGCATAGGAAAACCGAGGTCTGATATTCTTATCTTCTTCAACTCGTCTTTCACATCTTTTGATAGCATTCTCTGGTACTTCTTGAAATAAGACGAGGAAATATGTGGTGGTGATGGTCAAAATGTATTATTTCTTAAAATAAGATTAAAATAAGCAAATATACTTTTTTGACTGAAATGAGGTTAGGAAATATGCTATGGTGTCACTCAAAATGTATTGTTTCTTGAATATCAATTATTTTCTTCAAAATGTTTTACTGCTTGAAATAAGACAAGGGAATGTGTCATATGTTGTTTCTTTCACTCAAATGTATCTTCACTCAAAATGTATTGTTTCTTCAACAAAGATGAAAATACCAAAATATGTATGTATAAATGTGACTGTATGTTCTGTGAACATACAGGATGTGAGGCAGTTCGATAGCGTTGCAAAAACTTGTATGAATCTGTCTGTTTGCATGCGTTTTAGGCAACGTGAAAACAGTTGAATCTAATGTGATTTAGAGTTAATTGAAACATAAGAAGCATAAAACACCATTTATGTAGGAGGAGTGTCGATAAAACTTAGAGACTGATAGTCTTCACAGCTAAGGTGAAGTATCCCGTTTAATTAGGTCCTTTAATATAATCGGGTTATGAGTTGACCTTTGTGGGAAAGAATTAGGATATCTTTCAAAGATTAAACACTGCCCAAGACCTAGGGATCTTAACAAACGAGGCTATTTTAAATTAACTCAGATGTTGTCTACTGAGGACCCCTTGCCTAGCACAGGACAGCACCAAGAGCATAGAAGAATCATATCAGAGTAAGGAAAGACAATGATAAATAATCTTTAGAGCTTTGAAAATTAGGAAAAATAGACTAAGAAGCTTGAAAAAAAGCCTTCTTTGGGAATACTTTAGGATAGGCCTAAGGCTCTTGATAGCCTATATTCCTGAAAACTTGATCAGAGAAACTAATCAGACCGTCAAACACGGAGAGTCTAGAAGCAATCTTAAGTCTTACAGAAATCCCAGCATCAAAATTCACCAGTGAATTATAAAGCACTTAATGTAACATAATGATAAGACCGTAGCTCCTGGATATGCAACTGATGTAAAAATAAAGAAGTTTAAAATGTAAACATCTACTAGGAACTGAAAAAATATCTAATATTCATCAAGCTTTAATTTCCAATATTTACTGTAGGTTCCAATTATACCATACTTAATAACAGGTGCCAAATGATATTTCTAAGTCAAGCCGTCATAAATCGACATATCCGCTAGACCCAAGCGCAATTCGCCGGAGGGTTCGATGGCGGCGGTATAGGTCGCGGTCGGACGATCTGGGTCGCGCGTAACCGCGTCACAATGGACACCCAGCCGGGTCAACTCGTCCAGGACGAAAGCGCCATCGGCGTCGTCGCCAACCCGGGTTACCAGGAAGACCTCGTGGCCGAGAGACGAAACCAACCCGGCGACATTGCCCGCGACACCGCCGCGCGCTCGTTGGACCTCGACGGGATTGGAAATCTCCTTGATCAAAGGGGAAAAAGGATTATTTCTATTTTCCTAACTACCCCTCGATTTTTCAACTCCCTCTGATTATTATTATATTGAGCCATTTCCAACCGTCCCTGGTTATTCTCACCTTCCCCCACTTAGTTGGTAGTCGAGATTAGTTATCTATACTTCTGCTCTTTTTTGTAGAGGCTTCGCCCTAAATGGTCAGGTTTCGCAACAAAATCGATTTGAAAATAAGGAAACGCCCTAAGACTGGGCAAATCACGATAAACATGTTCATTGACCCTTTATGAAAGCTAAACTTAAATAAAGCGACGTATAAATATTTGATAACCACTGAAACTACAAGGGCTAGATTTTGGTTTCAATTGACTTTACACGACGACAAAAGAAATTGCTTGGACGTTATATTAATTTTATGCTATGTTTTTGTTTAATTTACACTCAAGAAGAACAACTACTGACCAAAATTAAAGAGATTCACATATTTTTATGCTAACATTTCATATTGATTCCTGGTAATTAAAACAAATCTAAAACAAGTTTTATTCGTTCTACGTTTTACTTTTTCAGGCCAATCAAACCAGTTGTTCTTGCAATTAAAAACTTCATATGTTGCAGCCCTTACCCGATGGATTGTGAGGAATCAAGTCATCCTCACAGACATAATTATTAGATGTTTTTACTTTGCTGAAAAAATGGCTATTTAAAAATTGTTATAAGGCAACTTTTGGGAGAAGGCAATGGGAGGGGTCTGGCTACCCTCAAATATTTTTGGTTACTTAAAACGGGCACTAGAGCCTCCAATTTACGATCAAATTAGCTCTCTTCTTATCTTTTAGGGTCACTGGCTCGATAAAATTCCCATAAACAAACAACAACAAGTAAATTCCAATCTCTCACAGCAAGCCCTGTTAGGTTCAACTTCACACAACTAACTGTTCCTAAGATATTGCTGCTTCACTCTTTTACCATCCTGCATACAGAGGGTGAGTTCGTCCCCCCCCCCTCAAAATTTCTTGAAAATTTCACCTTCATGCCCTTAGGCATAGCTGTAATAGTAGTCACAGTGATAGTATTGATATTACTAGTAATAGTATTGAATAGCGGTTGTGCTACTAGCAGCAGTAGTATTAACCTATTGCCTTTTGGTCAGTTGAACATTCTTCTCATCAAGTTCTAGAAGTTTCTGCGGGCTGGGAGATCAAGCAAAAACGGACCATTACACTAGGAGATTTCCCCCAATCTCCGATTAGCTTTCTGGAACTTGAGAGGCAGGGAGAACGGGTTGGAGTAATCTATTGGTATCAGCGCGGTCCCTTTGTTTATCATGGGCGTGAAGGTGCACGATTTGCTCGGCAAGAACTGTGGGGAAAGGCTCAGTGGCCTCCCCTTGTGAAGGTGCTGCTCCAGACCTCTGCTCTCGATAGTAAGGCAGCGGAAAAGCGGCTTCGAACGCTTGCTACGCGAATCATGCAATGTGAATGAAATGTGATCGACTTAATAATTTTCCAAATGGTGATTCACTAAGGTAATTTGTTCCATGGGTGCCGGCAAGGAGGGAGGGGGAGCAGGAGGACCATAACCCTCCCCCCCTCCGGAAATTTAGGACTATAAATTAATTATAAGGAAACCAAAGGAAAAAGAGCAAAATAGGGAAAGGCTACGGAAAAAATGTGCATTGCCCTATTGTCGGCTACCTGCCAATAGATTTCGACTCCTGACTCCTGATAAGGAAAATTAAAGTTCTACTTTGTGGCTGATTAACCCCAGCCGTCTGACCGATCGAGCAAGCATCCGTGGCCTCAGACCCGGTATGATCCAGGCGTCCGATCCGTCCATTTTCGAAATGCCCGATGGAAATTGGCCGGAGCGGAAAACCCGGTGTCGAAGGCGATCTGCTCGATGCTTTCGGCCCCCTGCTGCAGGGCACGAATGGCAATATCTCGCCGCAGGGCGTCCTTGATGTCCTGAAACGACGTACCTTCCTCCTGCAGCCTCCAGTTCAGGGTCCGTGGGGTCATTTTCAACGCTGAGGCTGCCTCGGGAAGCTGACAGGTCTGGAGTGCCTATTTTTGTCCTCCAGCCTTTTTATGTCTGCGTTGGTGTCAGGAGGCCTTTCCACAATTCTGATTTGATGGTAACATCTATGTTGATTTTCATGAAGAATTAGTTATGGATAAAAATAAAGTTATAATAAAAATATGACAAAAAATATATCTTATGAAAAAATCAATTTTGATTTGCTCCATCTTGTCCAGTTTCACTGGAATATTTGGTTTGAAGGGTCCAAAATATTGTCTCTTCTGTAGCATTACCTAAAAAAAAAACAATTTGATGAATTTTTCAATCAATTATACAGCAGGATTAATCTTAATCCTTATTTGATGACATATTCCCTTAAAGTAAGTAATGTAAGTGAGCAGACCAAATGATTTTATTTATTTCCATGTGAGGCCGCATTGGCGCGAATGCAGTGGACTCTTTTAAGCCCAGTCAATAACAAAATGTACAGAGTCCACAAATTTTCCCAATTATGGTACTTGTCTATTTATATAACACACACTAGAGAGCTTGTATCAGACAATCCCGGTTTTCACTCTGTCTGTACCAGACAATTTCCTTTGGCTCGTCGGGAAACCCCTGATCTTTGGTCTATTTTGAACAAAATAGCTGTCACAAAATTTTTATTGGATGCATTTGAGGAAAGGGGGCGTGAGGGGGGGGGGTGGCCCCTGATCCCTTTTGATTCTTAAAAAAAGGACCAGAATTTCTTGTTTCCAATCGAATGACCATCCTCCGTAGTTTATTCAACGACTTCTTCCGTATGAAGTGCGTCTGGGGAAATAATAATAAAACATTGGAGCCATATGGCCTTTAAGTAGCTATGTTTTGACGCCCCCCCCCCCCTAAACGCTTTATTTTGATTAAAATGGAACTGACAATTTATTAAATGATTTGGAAAATAATGAGCACATTAGGTGTCGAATGGGCTTTACCAATTGTGGCGAGTCCATTTATCTGGAGCTAGTGAAGCGCCAGGCCCCCAATCAACTAGTAGTGCTAAAATCCAGGACGGTGAGCGACTTGATAACCCATAATGTGCTTGCAGGTCCTAATGTGTAGTGTGTACAAACTCTTAATGAGGATATCAAAGAAGTCTGAAAGGGGACGCCTAAACACTATGTTAAAGATAATTTTGATTTGAGTGTTTACAGAATTTGTGACATCACATCACATGACATCACATCACATGACATGACATCACATCACATGACATCACATCACATCACATCACATCACAGCACATCACATCACATCACATGACATGACATGACATGACATGACATCACATGACATCACATCACATCACATGACATGACATCACATGACATGACATGACATGACATGACATCACATCACATGACATCACATCACATGACATCACATCACATGACATCACATCACATCACATGACATGACAAGCCAACAAATCACAATCCCTGACTTCGCCCCAGGGGGAGGTTATGTGATCCCCGAAAACAAAGCTGTTGGGCTTTCCAACTATGCTGAACAAAATACATGTCTCAAAATTTTTGATCTGATATTTTTGGGAAAAAAGGGGTGTGGTAGAGAGAGTAATTGCTCTCAAGTTTAAAAGATTGCTAGAACTTTTAATTTCCACTTGAATATGCCTTCTCCCGATCTTATTGGACAATTGGTTTGATAAAATCATCCCTAAGAAGAAAACATCCCTGATCTTTCTTCTGGCAAAACTTAAGAAATATCACATTTCTTTAGATAATACCTATATCGAATGACAGAAGACTGGTTGTCCATCAATGAATTTACGTCCTAGGCGGCCATCAAGGACATGATCGGCAGCAAAGCGACGGAGGGAATGCACTTGCTCGCTCGTATTGGTGCAACAACGGGTAAGGATCACGTCGGCATTTGGAAGAACACGAACACGACGGCAATCGAGGCATACCCGACAACCTGCAAGTCCTCAACGTTGATGGCTTCGCTGCGGTCAAAGTTGACTCTCGATGAGCTTCGACACGACGACCACTTTGACGCTGTCTATTGCGCCTTGGTGGAAGTTCCCTTCTTCTTCTTTTTAAGGACCTTACAGCTCCAAATAAAATCTTTTCAAGGTTCAAGAAGGATAACATGTCTACTATTCCTAAGTTGAAGCGTTATATTTGGTTACACTTCCTGAGGTAAGGAATAGCATAGACACTCAGCCATAATTGAAGCCCAACGAGTCACATTCTTATTTTAATAAAATCCTTAGGTTTCCTATATTCGGGATCACTTCCCGCAGGTTACGAACAAATAGTATGTCAATTCCACAATCACGGATGTTACTTTTACGTCATTCAATTTCGGAGCCCTAGCTGCAATCTAGTTGTTGTTGCCACAAACTGTTCACCTATTGTGTCAGATATTCAGTCAGAATCGTGTTATTTCGCTTGCTGACTTGTCATTGCGTGCTTGATTTTCAAGTGTAATTAACTGTGCGGAGGCTATGCAAAGCACTCTCAGTGTTTTAGGCTCGACCATCAATACCAACACTCGACTACTCTAAGCGCTTGCTACGGAGCTGGCGGTCTGATTTGACTCCATTGTGTTTTTCACAAATTCTGTATAAATGTAGTTTAAGTACATAGTTATATTTATTAAGAAAAGTTCGAAGCCCCCATAAAAAAAAACTCTGTATAATATAAATGTGTTATTTTATCTGTGTATTTTATCCCTTTTTGTTTTTGGTAAAGATACCCTCTCAAGAAGTTACTCAAGAAGCAGCTGGAGTCGGTAATCCAGATGGATCTAAGTTAAAAAACATAAATCTTATAGGAGACTGAAAAAGCTAAGAAAAGCCTTTTAGGAAAAGCTAGGAAAAACTGGGAAAAATATGCAAAAAATATGCAAAAAATAAAGCAGTAAAAAAGAACAATGTAAAGTAGACTGAAAGGGCACTTTTTAAGGGCTTTCGTAGCTCCCAGGTTTTCATTTTGTGATTAAAACATTCAATATCATTTATTTCAGTTAAGAAAGAGCGTTCTCCTCCAAGGATATATAGCCATTGCTGATAGGAGTCTCGCATCTGAACCTCATTGTTCTGATATTTATTACTGTTTGATTTAATAAAAAGCCAGTCCCTTTTCGTGAGATATGACAGGAAACTGTAATTGCTGATTATTCCTTTGAGTTCAGATGGCTGTATAAATGGCAGTCGTACAAATCTTAGCAGTTCTGAGAGTTAATCAATTTGATAAAAAAGAAATGGTCGGAGATATCGAAATCGATGTAAAAGATCTAGAAAGTGAAGACATCGATATATCGTTTAATCAAATTATCGCCCAGCACTTACAATTTAAAGCGAAACATCTCATCTTAAAACTCATCTAATAACAGACTTGAAACAAAACAGTGGTACGCTTTCGGTGCGTACGCTAATTGCCTATAGACGGTTAGATTACCTCTGTATCAACTTTGTCAACGTAGCGTTATCCAGAGATGCAAGGGGGGAATGTGACGTAAAGTATGCGGTTTCACAAATAAGCTGTTTGGACAACCTGGATGCATGTACTGTGTTCTAAATTACTTTACCATTCATATAAAGATTTATTGTAAAACATGTATTTAAAATAATGACCAATTTTCATTATTTACATCTCTTGTCCCAGAGCTAATGGCTGTGATATCCTCCTTGGAGGCAAATTTGTTGAACTTTTGACCTTTCAAAGTTCTGACCGAGGGGTGTTGAACTTAGGGCAGGGGGGAAAATAATTAGAAAAAGGACAAGGCAAGTAAATAGTTATCCTCCGATCCTTTTAATTTTCTAGCATGTCTCATTCTGAAGAGGCCCAAATCTAGACCCTTATTTTTGTTAGTTCAACTCTTCAAAAAAATTAGTTGAAAGTGAAGAGAGGAAATATCAAACGAATAAAAGCCTCAGAAATGTAAATTACCAATTTTTTGAAAAATTTGCAAAAAATGTTGAAAAAACTTAATAAATGTAAAGTAAACATGAATTCTGACACAATGTGTCCTTTTATTTCATTTTAGTATGGCAAAAATGTGAATCTGACAGATTTTCTTTTTCAGTTTAGAATTCAAATTTAGTGCGGATTTGAAAAGTCCGAGAGGCAAAAGCATGAAGGGTATTGTTCGTGGAGGTGTTCGATAGCCAAAGGTGCACGACTCTGAGGAAGCAATGTCGTTTGCCCTCTGCTGAGCGCAGCTGCAAAGCCAACGAGAAACCAATAGCGATCGTCACAAAGATTGATGGCATATGGTTTTTCTGGAAGAGCTGAAGCCAGGCTTTTTACATGCGAGAGAAATGAACGACAGGCAACGGCAGACCCATCATGCCAGGCGATGGTTTGATCAGGTGAATAGGAATTCAGTAATGGAATGGATGCATTATCCCCGTTAATCATTCAGGCCGCAGCCTCATTAGGGGTGGTGATGTTTATTTCTAGGAAAATTTATAAAAATTATTACAGCTCCAAAGCAGATAATCAATCCGAGTCTGAAGATATTTCCAATTTAGAGAATAAAATAGCAGAGTCCAACAACTTTCTAGAAAAATTAACAGGTAGTTTTCATTCATTTTTTGTCCAACACATAGCGCTGGTAGAGAGGGTGAAAAACCTGGAAGAAGAATCTGCTTTTACGACAAATGAAAATGTTTCGCTAGAATCTAGAAATTTGCAGAGTGTGTTTTGATTTAGATCAAAAGTGTTACAACATTCCCAAAAATTTCACCTTAGCACCCTTAGTTTTAGTAGCAACAATAGTAGTAGTAGTAGTAATAGTAGTAAGTAGTAGTAGCAGTAGAATCAGTAGAAGTAGCCTCAGCTTTAGTAGCATTAATTATAGTAGCAGTTGTAAAAGTAGTAGCAGCAGTAGTAGTAGGAGCAATGGCTGTGGGAGCAGTAGCACTAGTAGGATGCAAATATTGCCTTTTAGTTAGTTCAGCATCCCCACAACAAGCCCTCATCTAAGTTCATCAGATGGAAATTTTGAAGTAGTCATTTTTTTCAAAATAGTCTAGGGATTTTGCAACATTGCCTGTGGGGTTATCACAATCCCCAGAGCCCGGGGACAAGGTTCGAGCTATGTCCCGAGGGCATAAAAGATTCTTGTGGAAAGGGTGGATGTATAATCTTTGGAGGAGGCTGATTAGACTAGGTATCAGAATTTTATTTCCCTTTTTAAAATTCAAGGGCGATCAGAGGGGAACTACCCCACCCTCTTTTACCCAAATCCGTCCGATCCAAATTTATAGCGGAGCGTGACCAGCCGCGATTACGGCCATGTCAAGCAATTCGCCGTTCCATTCCGGAACAAGTCCATAACCTTGCGATTTCTTAACCCACCGATAGTTGTCAGGATCACCCACCCGACCGTGATTGAAGGACCGATCTCGCTCCGTGAGACGTTCTGGTGAAATCTGAAGTGTCGCATTGTTGCTATCCGACTTGGGCAAGAAAACCAGTTTGACGCCCGCCGCTGACGTAACACAGGACAGCGCCCGCAAGAACGGCGCCATCTCAACATCAGGGTATTGATCAAGCACGAGCGAACTTCCTCGTATATGTAATATGAAGGGGTTCGCTCCCTCGTCAATACCTCGCTCTTGATGCTAAAGTTCGAATGTTGTTTCAATTCTTTAAGAATGACCCTGAATCACAAAGGCCGTTTAATTAGAATAACTAGCTCTTTTGAAATGACTAAAAATACTTTAAAGTCAAGAGCGAGGCGTCGACGAGGAGAGGAACTCCCTCATATACCTAGTAATGTTGGCTTGTTTGAAGTTTTAATGTTGTTCCTTACTTTCAGTTGAAGAAAACTTGGCTTTGTATTTAATAATGTATTTGTAGACTGTAGTACATGTAGGCAAGGATTTCAGGGTGCAGAGGCACACCAATAATTAACCCTTCAAGTGCAAATGTTATAGCATTACCTTTTGCGGACGACATAGTATCAGTAGTAGAAAGTAAAGAACATTTGTAACAACTGCTAGATCTAGCATCTTCTTATTTTAGGAATAAGAAACTAGTATTAAACGTAAAGAAGTCGGTGGTTATGGTTTTTAGGAAAAGTGGAGAACAGATAGATTCGCAGTGTAAGTTTACATGTGAAGATAGGACACTAGACCAGCGAGCAGCCGCTCCGATGTGGACCGACAGGAGGCGAAGAAGAAGACCGGGGTGTTCACCGGCGTGTACGCGATCAACCCGGCGACAGGGGAGCGGATCCCGGTCTGGACGGCGGACTACGTCCTCATGGGCTACGGCACCGGCGCGGTCATGGCCGTCCCCGCCCACGACCAGCGCGACTTCGAGTTCGCCAAGGGCCACGGCCTCCCCATCAAGGTCGTCATCCAGAACGCCGCCGGCGACCTCGACGCCGCGACCATGACCGAGGCCTACGTGGACGAGGGCCCCATAAATTTCAATGGTCAAAGTTTTGCGGGTAATGAGTGGTAAGTAAAGAATAATATTTGTCCGTAAAAATCGGAGTGAAAACGACAATTTGACAACAATGTCGAATAGAAAGGGTTTTCGATGTTTTTTATATCTTTTCACCAGAGGGTATCTTAATAAAACAAGGGTCAGAGATAACAGGGTGGAGGGGGAAATTGAACGTTCTACTGCCTAACATCCAAAGACTTTCTAAAGACAAAGTATTTGGTTTCTCTTCGGACAAGAGAGCGACGGGCGATGTGTACATTTCTCAGACCGCGAGGTGCTGTACCTCGGCGGGCTGGATCTGAACCGGCGCCGCTATGACTCGCCCAAGCACGACCTGCCCGCGCATGAGACCTGGGCCGATGTTCAACTACTGGTGCGCGGACCCGAGGCAGAGGAGGCCGCGCGCCACCTCGACCAGTTCCTCGACGAGATCGCGCTGAAGCGCCCGGCCGGGAAAGGCGGCAGCGTGCGCCGCACGCTCTCGGCGCCGCGCTACACGCCTTGGGCGCTGTCGCCGAAGACGCTGCTGAAGGAGATCGAGGAGGACCACCTCGCCGACATGAAGCATAAAATATTGTCCATCCATTGTACCACCTACAAGCTCCTGCTTGAAATCTTCTACAATCAGAAAGTGATGCTTCAAAGCTTCAAGCAGAGCATGTGCAACAACTAATCCTGTATGCTCATTAACAACTGGCAAGTCCACAAAAACAAAATCAAGATGTCCAGAATGAAAATAAATAATACTAACAATCTTGAACATTTGCCTATTAGGTGTCATCTTGTTGGCAATAATAGCAAATGGTGGTGGCCATTTAGTAACAGGTAGATTTGTACCAAGGCATCTTGCTTGTACTACTACTGCTACTACTACTACCAGCACCACCACCACCACTATTACTACTACTACTACTACTACTACTAGTACTACCACTACTACTACTATTACTACCACTACAACTACTAATACTACTACCACTACTACTACTCTGGCAAGTACTACTAAGGTTGAGGATATTGAGAAAAACATCTGAGGAAACATTGAGGGGAAAGTTGAACTAAATCAAAACATAGGCTACTATGTGTATACAAATTGCTGACACAGGCGTATCAACAATATTTTTGGAACAGGATATCATATGCGTACATTCCATGGTGCACAATGTGTTCAAAATAACCTAACAAGGCGTTTTTAGGAGTCGTTTCCCGGTGTCCCGGTCGTCATTTATGTCCCAGTGTCTCGGTTTGTAATTTTTCTTTGAGTGTCCCGGTCGTCATTTATATTCCCTGTGTCCCGGTCGTCATTTATATCCCGGTCTGTAATTTTTCTTTGAGTGTCCCGGTCGTCATTTATATTCCTTGTTTCCTGGTGTCCCGGTCGTCAAATCATCGACTGGGCTGTACCTGAATGCCAGGCGAAAATTTTCAGGCCTCTATCGATTCACCGAAAAGTGATTTTAAAACACGGGAATCCTGTGGACACTTATAAACTATCAGATATCTCTCAAGATTGTCAGCTGGGAGTTCAATTTCACCTCTCTTTTTCATTAGTTTTCACTCATCAGTTGCGTTGTGTTCAGTGCTTCCACTATATCCAAATTTTGGGGATTTCCCCGAAAATCTCACAAAAACGGAGTGGCAAAAACGCTTGGGCCTGGTAGTGCCAGAGCATTAAAACCGGGCATGAAGAGGCTTATACACCGTAAATTTTATCTTGGAGGTTTATATCAGACGTTTTTAATCGTAGGATGTAAATAGTCGTGGTGGAATTAAATTTAATTAGTAATTCTTTTGTTTTATTATGTTCATCCTTAACATGTCTCTTGTGCTCTGACTTTCCAGTGCTCCAACTTTTCACCGCCGAAATGGAGCAGCTTCAAGAAATTTGGGTCGTTGTTTTGGTCAATAATATCTCAGTGGCGTTCCGGCCTCAGGTGCTACACCTGTCATTTTATTACCCTCCATACCAGATTGCCCTGGGACCCACATCACAGTTCCAGTATGCTGCATATCAATCTGGCAAAACCTGACGGCTGGATTTGGGGATCGCGCCGTGACGAGTATTCACCTCTGTGATTATCCAACTGCAGATTCCACTCAAATCGATGCGACGCTTTCAACTCAAATGGAAACCTTGCGGGAAATTGCTTCTCTCGGAAGATCCGCGCGGATGGATGCCAAACTCAAGGTCCGGCAACCCCTTTCAGGTGTCGAGGTCATTTTGAGTCAGGACCAACATCAAGGGTGGCTGGAAGCCAATGATGAAATCCTTAAAGAAGAGTTGAATGTCAAAGCGATCCACTAAGCGGACCAGCAAACATATTAATCATGCCTGGATTGCACTCAGCTGCGATTTCTACGCATCTGCTTGAGGAATTAGCTGGAGGTGTTTTCATTGGCCCAATCTTAAATGGCTTTGAATATCCAGTACAAATAGTACCAATGGGATCATCCGCAAATGATATTCTAAAAGTTGCAGCATTTGCTGCCATAGAAGCAATTAATGCTAAAAAGAAAAAGTAAAATATTGCGGACTTAAGCAATTCATATCTCCATCACTGACAGCATCCTGAATTAGCCCAACCCGTCTTAGTAATAAATTTATAGCACCAATTAATAAATTTTCCATAAATAGTCCTCCCCTTTCTCCAGTAAACTTTTTAAAGGATATATCGTTTCAGGATTCCTTTTTTATTTTCAAATCATTAGTGAAAAGTTCAGCAAGAAGGTAGATAAACAGTAGGCATCTTATTACTACTCACATGTAGTAAAATAGGGGTAGTCCAAACAATTGTCTCTATTTTTATGGAATGCTGAATAAAAGGGTTTTTTTCCAAAAGAGTTCTTTTGCCATATAATTACTCTACAAATTACTAAGTGTGGTAATCAGAATTTTTCTATTAAAAAATAAGAAAAAAAATTCCGAAAAAGAAGTTTTTCAAAGAAAAGTAAAGACCATTTGGAAATTAAGATCAAGCAGATACAAATAACTGTTAAAATTCAAACTCAAAACGACCAGAAATTTCTATTAAAGAATAAATTAAACCCAAAACAAATAGAAATTAAATAAACAATCATAGCAAAAAAAATATAACAAGTACGGTACTAATATATATGAATAAATTACAAGAAATTACTACTATAGAATAAATGAAACCCAAAACGAACAGACATTACGTCGCCCGGGTCGAGCTGGCTCGCGTAGAACACGCGCTCGACGGCCGGGTGCTCGGCGAGGGCCCGCGCGATGGCGCGCGCGTTCTTGGCCTGGCGCCGCATGCGGATCGAGACCGTCTCGAGGGAGCGCAACAGGAGCCAGCCGTTGAACGGCGTCGTCATCGTGCCGAGCACGGCGCGCATGTCGCGGATCGGCTTCATCGAATCGCTCTGGAAGAATCGCGACGCGAACTTCTCACCGGCGACGTAGAGGAGCCCACCGCGGTGCTTCCCGACGAATCCTTCCAGGAAACCCCTCCCCCGATAACCCATTGAACAAATCCTCCTGAAAACGTCTCTATGCTTCCCAATAACCAATACCATATGTAAACAATGGGCAAAGCTCTTAACTTGCAGCCCTGTCCCCCGGGGACTGTGGGGGATTAAGTCATCCTCAAAAGACATAATTTTTAGACAATTCCACTATGCTAAACAAAACGACTATTTCAAAATTTTGATCGGTGATTTTGGGGGGAAATGAGCGTGGGAGGGGGCCTAGTTGCCCTCCAATTTTTAGTCACTTAAATAGGACACTAGAACTTAATAAACATATACAGTAATAAATATATTATACAATAAATAATACAATATCTATGTTCATTCTTTTGAAGAAGAATAAACAAATAAGATTGCGTTCAAAATTTTACGGTTAACCCTTTTTTCGAGGGCATTCCATAGAGGCCATTGCGATAGAATAGAATAAAAGATATTTATTTTGGACAACAGCGAACGTTGCAAAGAGGATAAAAAAGAGTATAAGATGCTAGGCATTGGAAGGAATGGATGGATGAAGGGACGACATCTCCACTCTTGTTTGGGGTAATTCTTATTTGCCTCGGGGTCAGCTACACGCTCGCCGAAGGGCTGTCGACTTATGCCAACTACTACTACTTCGACATTGTCGCGGATGGTGGCATTGGCGGTGGCGCCGGTGCTGGCAACCACGCCAATGTGCTCATCATCGGTTCCCGCGTGACGTTCTAAGCGGAGGACCTATCGTCAGCCGCCTTTGCGGCGTAAAGGGGGGGTGGTCTTCAGGGACCGCCCCTTCTCTTTGCCGTGCGGGGCCCCATTCTACCGATCGGATCGTGAGCGGCGGTGCCCTGTCGCCCCCGGCCAAGCATGAACGCCCAAGTAGATTTAGACTATTTGCTAGTTATTCCGAGCCAGATCAGTATAAATCCCACTGTACAGCCATAAGCCACAAAAACCTCTAAAAATAAAGGCAACTCAACCAGCGACCAAATAACACCAAAGATCGCCAGAGCCATTGCGCATTGAACAGCTGTCAGGTGACAAGAAAGGGCCATTCGAGAGTTTTTTACTGTTGGTATCAATGCACCTTGCATTAAACCAACAAGGAAAAAGGCAACTCCAATAAAGATGAGTTGTGCACCTATCTGTGTAAGTTCTATTACAGACGTTCATCGGGCATAGAACCTCGTACAACACCCTGTAAATGGTATGGAATACAATGTCTTATCCAAAAAGTTAATGCGACGCGCATTATCAGTCAATAATCATAGTTCACATAGCACGCCCATTCGTCAGTAATCACACAGGTAAGCGGTGGATCAAGTCCGTTCAGGAACAAGTTAAGCGGAGGGAGCCACTCATCTGTTCCCTATAATCTAAAGGTAATTATATACCAGCCGGTACGTACGACACTTGTGGTGGGCCACTCTGCACCTTAATTGCTCTCTCCTTACCTTGGTAGCATTATTAGTAAAGTCCATGGGAGCAACGAAGATATTAAAAGTTGAATAGCCAATCTAGGTATTTTGTTACAGTTTGGAAAAATAGAAGATAAGTATGCGAACTAAGATTAGAATATTGCAACCAATAATGATGACACCGGTCAAGTATGGTCTTGAAGCATAGGCGCCCTGATATTTTGCTAGATATTTTCAAGAGAAACTGCCTACGGATTGTTTTGGGTATCCTGCTGACTGACATGTTTCAGACAGTAGGCTGTACGTAAAGTGTACTTCAATCCCAAGAATTTTTGTACATCAGCTCACTAATATAGGATCCAGTCCTTTGGTTTTGCATACGGGTTTTCACCAAATCAATAGGGTATACAGCAGTGGCTCCGACAGCTATAATTAAAATTAAATTAATTTTTTTTTATACAAGGCGGCAACCAAAATGAAAAATCTTTGACCTATGAAGCACCTTTAGCTTCTGAAATACATTGGTAGGGTCTTTTATTCATCATAGCTAAAACAAAAGATGCTTTACCTAAGACCTTAGTTCCTCCTGTACCTCCGGAGGCACTTAGGGCATCCACAGCGCGGAAAAGCGCCTGAGTGCGATCGTAGGCTTGGATCACGGGATTCGCCAGCAGCCGGGAATTGGGAGACTCTTGAATTGCGGTGACGATTGCCTCCGCGTTGCGAGCGCTGTCCGATCCCGATAAGACGTGAGCAGCTTGCGTGTCCAAACCGATTTTCGCCAAATCGTCGACTGCGACCTCAAAGAAGTGCGAGGTGACACGAATCTGCTCTTTCGGTTGGTCGATCTTGTCCACCACTTTCATGTCTCGCTTGATGTCAGCGGGTGGGGCCGCGACCACAAGAATAGCAAATCCCACCAAAATTAAGAACTAGTCTTTACCAGAAAACAACAATGCAAAATAGGGCCCCAATACCAGTGAGTGAAGCTCTGGTATACAGTGAGTAAATACCAGCGAGTGAGTTAAGAACTTTAATACAAGATATTGATAGAAATTAGAATTAAAAATAGTTGGAATTAAAACCAAATATTAGAAATAAAAGCTTGTAGCCCCGTAGTACCTTCTAAGACTGGTTGTCCCCGGAATATTTTCCCTTTTCCTAATAAATACATAAAGAACTGTCTATCAAGAAAAGGAAACTATTAACGTCATCTAGAGTTTACCGACATTTGGTATTTTTTCAAGCGTTGTAATCGTTTTTTGTCAGGAAATAGGATCGGGTATTTATTACTACTCTAGTTTTACCAATTGCACTAATTAAATTAATTATTCTTATTGCTACACTTTAAAAATGACAAGTGTGCCAAACACTAGATGGCATTGATAGTTTTTTTGTCGTCGCTAGCACCAGTTCCTACTCTTATAAGATACCCATGCTTTTTGGACATACCTCTGAAGTAGCCTGATTAGTAATTCCTTCTGGTCTAAGAATGCAAGACATTTTTGGTTCTTTTGTAAAACTTTTATGTCTGTAAAAAGAACAAAATTTTGGAGTCGTAATACGTTTTTGAAACAGAATTCTCTGCTTGTCTACGTATATACTTTAGTACTAAATACTAATACATTAAATACTAAAGAAAATCTATACGGAAAGCGATTATTCCTTATCATATACTGATAAGAAAGTCAGGTAAGATTTAAATACAAAAGAAAGCAAGGTAAGAGAGAGAAGTGAAAGGGAATAAAGATAAAGAGACTAAGGTATAAGCTCTCCCTAAGAAGTTTCACTCTCCTATCTACAAAAATGTGGAATTTCGCATTTTTTGCCAGAAGACAGATCAAGGATGCGTGTTTATTTTTCTTTTTTTTATTTTTTTTCCCAGGGGTGATCATATCGACTGAGTGGTCCTAGAATGCCGTGAGAAGGTCCATTCTAACTGAAATTAAAAGTTCTAGTGCCAATTTTAAGTGACCAAAAAATTGGAGGGCACCTATGCCCAGTCCCACGCTCATTTTTTCCCAAAAATCACCGGATCAGAATTCTGAGATAGCCATTTTTATTCACCATCGAGAAATTACAAACTGGGACACCGGGACACACGGAATATAAATGACGACCGGGATACAACTACAACGGGGACGCTGGGGGGCACAGGGGGATATATAAATGACGACGGGGACACAGGGGATGTTCGATTAGGTGGGGGCGCGAAGCGCCCCCACCAACTAGGTGTTGGGGTGGCGCGAAGCGCCACCTCAACAGCTAGTTATATATAATCTCCGCAAAGATACGTCTATTATAATAACCAAAGCAAACAAAAACAATTAACTTTTTGTCATGGATACGACAGACTGTGACATTACAAATTTTTTTGTCACTTGTTCGAGCCTCTGGTTCACTGACCTGAAAAATAAAAAAGAGTCTAAGGAGCAGGAAAAACAAATATAAAGATTTATTGATATAATAAAACAGCTTATATTAATAAATTTTAAATCATTTTATATAAATTTGAATTACCTTATACAGAAATAATTTCATTTCTTGAAATACAAAATTTGTTCCTGGAATATTGACGCTGCAAAACAATAATAAAACTGTGGAGCTTTAAATAAAACTTTGAAGTATTTTTTAAACGAAGCCCTCGTGTCTCAAGAGAAACCGGTCAGTTTTCTTTAGTATATATTTCTTTTTTTTAGGACTATGTGGCTCATTTTTCATTTTTCACTGTCATTTTCACTTGATTTTGGAAAATTGGCTCCAGCTTTGTCTCCCCAGGATTTTGACAAAATTACTCCACTGGTTTGCCCCCCTTTTCAAAAATCAGGTAAATATTCTCAGGCTCTTAGTCTTTTAAGGGTAATATTACGTTTAATGAAAACTATATATTTGGAATCAACATAATAAACCAATTTTTTGATATATTTATTAATGTAAAAATTTCGGCACCCAGGCCCTGCAACCAGAACACGTACCAGAACGGCGGGTGAATGATGTCGGTCCCGTGGTCAAGAACATCACCGATACGGCTGCTTTGCACGGTGACGCGCGCCAGTTTGCCGTCGACGGTATCAAGCAGGGTCATCAGCCAGGCGCTCGCCAGCCCGACTGCAAAAAAGCCCGCGGCGAAACAGTACGTCGACAGCAGCACGAGCAGCACGCCCAGGACCGTGACCTGGTTTGGCGAGATGCCGGCGCGGGCACACCAGCCAACAATGACCCGTGCCGGCCGCGCTGTACGAGCTGAATCATTCTCTATATTCTGAATAAAATCTTTATTTAAAAAAAAAAATAATGCAGAATTTGAAATAACAGTGAGGAGAATCAGATCTCCGAGAAAGTGATAAAGCTATTAGAGGATCCAAAAATTAAATACTGATTCCAAAGGTTTTTTGAAGCTTACGCTTTTTTTACAGAATACACTTTGAAATGTTGGTGATTTGCGTACACTCCCTCAACAGCAGCGCTAATAATATTTTGTTTGTATCGGGAATAATCAACTGCTTTTTAAACAATATTTTCATTGTCAACTATGTACGTGTGCATAGGCATTTCTTTAAAGACCTAGGATATGATTTGGCGCTGAATCTACTCTAAACTTATTCAGCTCTCAAAAAACAGCACTTTTTTTCGATTTTTTCACGTCACGTCAGTCACGTCAAACTGCAGCAACTGTTCTATTGCAGTCCCTCTAGCACGGGCGATATCAGCAACACGTTGGTGGGAGGTTGACTCGCGTTTGTCCATTTCAGATAGTGATTCTCGGATGATCTCAGGTATTGCAGAGGAATATATCATATGTTGTACATGTGGAACGAAGTTTCCCCTCAACGGAATGGAGCGCTAGACATCTGAGCCAAGAAACCCTTTTTTTATTCGGATAGTGCTTTCTGCATGATAGCCGATTCATCGCCCTGAGAATTCCCTGCCCAATTTTTAGAATGATTAAATGGAACACGTGTTTCATATGCATGCAATAATTTACATTCAGAGGGAAATCAACTACTACAAATGGGTTAAATTTGATGCGCACCTGCATGTTACAGTGCTATTAATTTTCTAAAGTGACCTAGACAGGTTAAGTTAGCTATTGAATCAGTGAGATGTACATACCTGATTACGTAACGTTACATCTTTGGTCGATTGAACATTCGCGCCAATTTCGGGAATACTATCGAACTTTTTCATAAATCCATTTACATTCGCATCCTCTAATTTCTTTAACGTCTGAAAAAATGTTCGAGGCGCGTTGGTTTGAGGGCGCAAAATTAAATTATGCGGAAAACCTTCTTCAAGGTCCGCAAAACCAAATTGCGATTATCGGAAAAACGGAAGGATCTTCTCTTTCCTACACAACCTATGGACAGTTAAGCGAACAAGTTAAGCGTTTCGGTTCGGGCTTCTGCTTATTTTTTTCCACCAAGTTTCATCCCGATCCCTCCATTCTAAGCGTTTTCCTAGATTTTAGGTCCCCCCCCCCAACTCCCCCCCAATGTCACCGGATCTGGTTGGGATGTAAAATAAGAGCTCCGAGACACGATATAATTCCAAAAACTAATTTCATTAAGATCTCATCAGCCATTGGCAAGTTAAAATACTTCATTTTTTCTATTTTTTCCAAATTTACCGACCCCCCAATAGACCCCCCCCCCCAGATGGTCAAATCGCGAAAACGACTATTTCTAATTTAATATAGCAAAACAGAAAGTGAATGCATTATTTTATGCCTTTTTATACTCTTTCTGAATTCAATAATTGCTTCAGAGGCAAATTCCATTTTTAATGTTTAAAGGGCTCAAAACAGCCTATAGTAGCCAAAAATTTAGAAATGTGTTTCTAGAAAGTGTCTAGTTAAAAATAAATACCACTTGTATATGATTCAGAAACAATAATTACTACTCTCATTAATGTAATAGTAAAATGTCATTCTAAAAACACATTTGCATGAACTTTTAAGGAGCCTGAAAGTCCTTTCCCCCCCAGATCGACATTGGTTGCGTCGAGCACGATCTTCACCGGGATGCGCTGCACCACCTTGGTGAAGTTGCCGGTGGCGTTGTCGGGCGGCAGCAGGCTGAACTGGGCGCCGGAGGCGGCGAACAGGCTGTCGATGCGACCCTCGACGGGGGTGTCGGGATAGCTGTCGAACAGCAGCTCGGCCTTCTGCCCCGGACGCATGCGGCCGATCTGGGTTTCCTTGAAGTTGGCCTGCACCCAGATGTCCTGATCGGGTACCAGCGAGAGCAGGTAGGCACCGTTCTGTACCACCTGATGGAATAAAAAAAAGTTCAAACATAATCCAAAATAATTCCTACAAAACAGAAATAATTCTTAAAAAATGCGAAAATAATTTGCATAATTCTAAAATAGTTCTAACAAAATTAAAAGTAGTTTGTGCAGAAAACAAAATACTTGCTACAAAACACAAAAATTTTAAGAACATCCCAAATACTTCCTATAGAATACAAAAAGTTCAAACATAATCCAAAATAATTCCTACAAAACAGAAAACATTCTTGTGAAATACAAAAATACTTTGCACAATTCTAAAATAGTTCTAACTATATATAGCATATGATACATATAGATTCTGAGCACGATTTTTTATGAAAATTGAATATTTTTAGGCTCTTTGACACCAACTGCTCAATTGCAAATTATTTGACCTTGACCATAATTTATGCTATCTTGTTTCAGTCTGGCGACCAAAGCTGGGATGGGAGATCACACGAAAAATGACGTTCAAAGTAGGTAAAAAAGCGGTATACCCTGCCCACGGGGTTGTACAAGTTAAAGCGGTTGAGTCGAAAGAAATCTGTGGCACCAAGAAAGATTTCTATATTCTTCAGGTCAGGATTTTACTAAGGTTGTTTTAATTCTTGATATGTTAGAATTTTGCGCTCATAAGCAATCACCAATTTCCAACAAGGTGTCGGTTTGTTAAAGAGATTCATTAACAGGATTTTAGTATTAATTGCTGTTTACTCGCAGGAACATCGTGTTTAGTAAAATATTTACTATTTTTTTTTTTTAAACGGTAGAAATGTCTCTTATTTACTAGGCTCATAATGTTGGTAAAATCATATTAAAAAGGCCAAAAAAATTCAAAATTTGTGGACAGCAAATATAGTAGAAGCTATAATTCACGCCATGGGCGCCAACTACGGCGATCTGGACAACGACGGGTATCTCGATTGCTATCTCGGGACGGGTGATTCCGCCCTAGTGCGCATCATGCCCAACCGGATGTTCCGCAACAACCAGGGAGGCGGATTCCAGGACATTACCAGCGCGGGCGGCTTTGGCCATCTCCAGAAAGGACACGGCGTGTCGTTCGGAGACTGGGACAATGACGGGGATCAGGACGGCCATACCGTGATGGGCGGCGCATACCCATCGAACCACTTTCGAAACGCACTCTTTTCCAACCCGGGGTTATTTTTTTTTTACAAAAATTGTTGAATCATTGGTACCTTTATCCTATAGAAAAAAAAAGGAAAACAACTTAAAAAGCAAGCAATCCCAATAAAAATACTCAGTTAAATTTATCATGCCTGAGTATCCATGAGCTGGCATTTAAAGCCACTATAATAAGAAATGTTTTATTTTGTATGTTCCCCGAGAACAAATATGTATTCCTTTTGTGTTTTATTATGATTTACTTTTTTTTTTCTTTTGTATGAGTAATTGTCGTTCACTAGGTAAAAAGCTCTAGTTTTTATTGTTCTCTTGTCGCACACTATAGCAATAATAGATATTTTTGGGTTTTCTAAAAACCTTTTGCCACGATTTTGAATTGTTTCTGTTAAAAGTGTTGTTTTGCCAGACATTGAAGGTCCGCAAAGTAATGATCTGAATGGAGTTACAAATTGATACATACTCCCACGGTTTCGAAATACGACTAACCGAAACTAAGCTGAATCTATTGAATAGATATTAATGAAAATAGTAGACATTGTTTCTTTAATACATAAATAAATAAACTAAAAAATTTTTGAAACATATTTAAACAAACACTTAACTTCCTAAAAACAATTTAAAAAAAAAATTGCTTCGCCTTACAGTCAGCTATAGATATGTAGCGCAGAAAAAAAAATTGAGGAGGCGGTAGTGAACCCGAACAAATTTAACTTCCTAAAAACAATTTTAAAAAATTACTATGCTTCACAGTCACCTATAGATATGTATCGCAGAAAAAAAAATGAGGAGACGAAAATGAACCCGAACAAATTTAACTTCCTAAAAACAATTTAAAAAAAAAATTGCTTCGCCTTACAGTCAGCTATAGATATGTAGCGCAGAAAAAAACAACATTAAAGCTTAAAACGAACAGAAATTACCACATATATGCGAGGGTTTGCCTCTCATAAATACCTCGGTCGTTCCGCCAAAGTTTTTTTTAGTACTTCCATAAGAGCTATTTTCTCTAAATAAACCCTTTTGGGATTCAGAGATCGTTCTTAAAGAATTGGAACAAAATTCGAACTATAGCGTAAAGAACGAGGTAAATACGAGGGGGCGAACCCCCTAATATACGTAATAAAATTATACGAATATAGAAGTTCGTTACGTATGTTAATTCATAAGTTAGGTATATGTAAACTCCCGAGCAGTGCGTGACGTAGTCCTGTATGCCCGTGAGTTGCCGTGACGATGAGGTCGATGTCGATCTTGTCCGCAAAGTCCTTCAAGCCTTCGACGGGATTGTCGTACTGAAGGAGTCTGGTCTCAGGTTTCTCGCCCTTCCAATGCGCGGTTTCCTCGTTCAGTCGCCGATTCACGAAACGTCCCAGCGTACTGTTCGGATCCTCCGGGACTCGCTCGACGCGGTGATACGAGAATGGGGGGAGGTCTTCGAGTACGTGGACGAGATAGGCTTCGGCGCCGAATGACCGAGAAGCAACTCCTACGGCGGCGGCCTGGCAACCTTTGGCCCCACCGTGGTAACGAGCTGGCGAGAACGGTCCGATCCGCGAAAACGCGGGACGCTCCACAAGAAACAGATCGCTTCCCAACAGGAATGGCGCACTCCGCCACTCTGGGGAGTCGCCACCTCGGCTCCCTACCTGCACGACGGCAGAGCCGAAACACTCACCGAAGCGATCCTGTATCACGGTGGGGAAGCTCAGTTTGCCGTGCAGTCTTTCCTGCAGCGCTCGCCCGCGGAGCGACTGTCGATGAAAACGCTGAAGCCCACGTCGTTACTCGCCCCCGCTTCACGCACCCGCTGCATGAAGGCCCGGGTGTCGGCCAGTGGTTCACCCCACAGCATGAAGGTATCGAGGTGCGGTGCGAGACAGGCAATCGCCGCATCGGATCCGCCGCCCCCGTAGATCGGGATGTGCGGGCTCTGCCTGCAACGTATATCTGCGTAGGCGCGTTGTACGCGATAAAACTCACCCTCGAAATCAAATGGCTCCGACGCGGTCCAGGTTTGCCGCAACAGCTGAAGATATTCACTGGTACGCTTATGCTGACAGGACCCAGATGCAAAAAGAAGAATAGAAAGCAAATTTTGGTTTCGTTCAAAACACGATACAACAAAGGACCAAAAAACGTCACAAATTCCAGCAATTCTGATTTGTCCAGGTTGTAAAGAGTGGAATATGTACCCAACAATTCAACCACCTCATATATTAGAAAAAAGAACTTGCACTTATGTTTATATGTGAGGCTCAAAAGCAGGGTTGCCATCTGTAGCACGAAATGCTATTTTAACACTATTTAAAATAGTGTTATATTTCAAAACTATTTAATTACTGGCCCAGGTTTTAAAATGTTAAGTGAATCAATATCCTATTTTTAGGTCCCTACCTATCACCTCTTTATTGAAGGAGTTCTATTTGTTTGGGTGCTTTGGCTACTATTAAAGAAAAAGTCAAACCCATTAGAAGAAAAGGCTCTAACAGAAAGTGAAAAAGAAGCTCTTATTGAAGAATGGACACCAGAGCCAATTGTTCCCCAAGATTTTGTACCCGATCTAAATGTTATCAATACACCAGTTGTAGATGGCCGAATCGGAAAAGAGATCATAGTCAATTCTAAATAGTGTCTAACGAACTGTAGTAAGGAGCGACCCTGCTCAATAGTAACCGAAACTCTAAAAAAATGGAATTGTGATACCAGTAGTTACATCAAAAAAATTGCATTTAAATGCTGATTTTAAAGATATAAGTTTCATTAAGTTTTGTCTTATCCATCAAAAGTTATGAGCCTGAGAAAATTTGCCTTATTTTAGAAAATAGGGAGGAAACTCCCTTAAGATTCATACAATCTTAACAGAAATTACACAATCAGACTCAGCGTATAAGAAAACCCTAGTGTAGAAGTTTCAAGCTCCTATCTTAAAGGTCTGACATTATTTATGTCACATTTGAGATTTGGTAGACTAATTTTCATGAGGTGACTTTGAGACTCGGAACTGTACTGAAAATAAACCGGAACTGTTACTTTCCTCAGATGAATTCGTGTAATTTTCTTTCGACAATGTCAAGTACATAATCTGGAAGGCCAAGTTTATCAGGCAATTTTGGTCTTCTACAAAAATAAAGAAGAAGAATTTTTAAAGAATTTAATTTTTAAATAAAAAGAAGAATTTTCCTCAAAATATTTTGCCTATTCCTCAACTTGCAAATTATTCTAAAAATATCTTTTTCTACTCTGAGTCAAAGCTAGGTTCCAGAAGTTTAAATGTATGGGATATCAAGCTATGTAAAGAGTCACTAGGTTCAGATATATGTAACAATATTCTGTTTATTCATGCTATTCTTGGATGTGACACAACCTCTGGCTTATATGGTATTGGGAAAGGCGTTTCCTTGAAGATCTTCCAGCAACATAAACATTTCCAACAGCAAGCAAAAGTATTCCAAAATGATTTAGCAACCCCTGAGGAAATAGCATCTGCTGGTGAGAGAGCTCTTGTTTTAGGGAGCTTTTCTCAAGAACTTTAAGGTTAGAAATCATCCTGGCGGAATCCCTGTGGCCAGACTGAGAACAATTAATTAACATATCTTACTAAGAATTGTGTGGGCATGGTTTGGAACTGGACTCGCACTCCGAGGTCACGAAGCAGGCGAAAATGAAACCAATATCCCGACTGGCACTCGGGGCTCACTGAAAAAAAGAATATACGCCAGAAACTTAAACTGCATTTTTTTTTTTTTACTAAAACTAACACACAAAACGGGGAGAACATGTGAAATGGGGAAACACTGTAGTTTATTCACAGACATTCAATTACAATCTAAAAGAATGGTAAAAGCGTATATATTGTAAAATACTCCCCGCAAGGCTCTGTGAGCCAGAATAAGTAGCGAAGCCTCACTGGTTTTTAAATGGCAAATACCCTCTACTCTTTTCTTCCTCAATGGCTTAGGATCACAAAGAGGTTTAACGGCGATAACCTGAAGTCGATGGTGCTATTAATTTCCTTAAAGATGCAGGTGTTTGCTACAAAATCAGAATTGTGTATCTTGTTGAACTTATTGGGGATGACATAATCTTGCCGTTGTAAACAATTAGAAAACATAATTCTCAAATCATAAATCGTGTTTAGAAGAGTACAAATGACGCTCTGACCTTTAGAAGGTCTAGACGATTGTGGCCTTACTGCTGTTGCTGATAATTTCTGTTCGTTTTAAGCATGACTTGATTATTTATTTTACTTTCTATTTGAGTCTCATTTATTCATTGATTGTTGCTGCTGCTCGTTTTAAGCGAGTCATTATATAGATTTATTTCTGCTTGTTTTAGACTTTTATGTTTTTCTTTATTTTTCTTTGAAAAACTTTTTTTTCATTTTTACTGTTCGCTGGTCACTGGAACATAATAGACAGTTGTTTAAGGACCCGGTCAAAGGAAATTACAATATCTAGCGTCTTGTGTAATTAACAAAAATCTTTTTTTAAACGCAATGCATCTTTTTGACAAAAACTGCATCTTTATATGATATAATACATTTATGTTATTTGAAACAAAGAGATATAATATCATAATCAGTTGATTTTGCTACCTGATCGTCTGAAATGACGGCAAGTATGCTTTTAATTAATGCATATCAGCATAAAAATCCAAATAATAATGATAATACGTTAAAATACAAAAACGGCTTAAAGAGATGGCGCTGCAAGTTACGGCTAAGCAGAGTTATTCCGTCTCGAAGGAAAATTTCGATAGTGGTTCCACAATTGCATTGTCGAATCATCGGTACCGTTACCCTAGCTTAAACTTTATTGGGAGTAGTAGTAACAGAAATAGTAATGATAGTAGCAGTGGTAGTAGTATGAGTAGAAGCAGTAGTATCACGATGCAAATATTTTCTTTTGGTTAGCTCAAAATCCTTCTCATCAAGTGCTGTTAGTTTCAACTTCACCCACCAGAGATGGAACTAAGTTAACAGCCTGAATATTTAACTTGATGGATAGTAACATATTTAGACTTTCTTATATAGCAGAGATGTGGGTAGCCTGGGACATGTTCAAGGTTAGGGCAGATATCTGGAGAATGCATTGGTCAAATTACCTGATTTTACTAGTTGATTAAATGGAACTAAATGGGCTTTCTCCTAGGTTTTTGCTGATTTTTTCCTTTGTAAGCTTTTGGTACCAACAGTTTACCTAACCCCTTCTTTTGTCCCAGAGTACCTAGACCCCTGGGTACTCTAGGACACTGAATTAAAATGTACCTGCATTGTAGTTTGTTTCATGAAAGAACCTAACTTCACTTATTGAGTGTGTTCTGGATAACACACAAGTACTGATGTATTACTGGATGGGCATTTGTGAGGGCTAAAAGGGGCAGATGGCAATTAATAGACCCTGCTGGATGATACTGGTTCATCTCACTGCATCTGCAATGACTTATTGCTGCAATCATGGTTGACACCAATCTTGAAGCTGTCAACTGATTTAGCGGACACAGTGGCAGATACAGGGGGACATGGAGGGGTACACCCCCCCCTAAACTCTGTTCAAAACTTGATTTACTACGTAGACCCAAGCCTTACTTGAGCCTGAAAATGAAGCTATAACCAATTTTGGCTCCCAAATTTTTCGCAACGAAATTTTATTTTGATCGTGCCCCCGAAAATCGTAGTTAAAAGGTCCAGCAATAATATATAAACTTCAGAGGGGGCTCATTGGATTCGTCATCAGAAGTAGTAGTACCCTTTTTAAAATTAAAAGTGATCAGAGGCTGTACAGCCCCCCCCCCATACCTCGCATTTTCCTGACATGCATCCGATAGAAATTTTGAATAGCGATTTGGAATTTTTGGAACTTCCAAAATGGAACAGGTTCCACAAGCTCACCAATGATGTGCAGCTGAAAAATATTTTGATGAAATGGAACATACATTTTTAAAGAATAATCTTGAAATATACATTTAAATGTTAAAATGCTCCAATAAACAAAATTCTAGTACAAATTTAGTAGTTTGTAGCATGTATTAAAAGTATGCAGTAAAATAAGGTTGTGTTAAGCTTTTTTTTTTCCATTTCTTCTAAGCTCAACCCAGGGGGTTTTCATTGTTGATATTTAGACAAAGGAAAAATTTATCAAATGTTCCATTAGACTAATATATTATCTGAATGATAAACACACAATTTGAGTTGCCGTCCAACATTCTTTCAAGTATAATAATTGCATCTATTGATAAAGTTTGACTGTTGGCTGTTATTTTTTTTAGAACAACTCCTGAAACACAAAGGCCGTTTGATTACAGTAGGAAGGTTTTATTATAAGTGCTAAGAACTTTAGCATAAAGAGCAAGGTATCGATGAAGAGGCAACGCCTTCATTTATGAAATAATTTCTGTTCGTTTTGTATTTTGATTTTGCTTAAAACGAACAGAAATTATTCAGTATATTGGGGAGGCTACCAATGCCTCAAGCCTCGCTCTTTATGCTAGTCTTAAAGCTCTTTAAAAAATACTCCTGATTCAAATTCAACGGGCTTTGTGTCTGAGCAGTCTTTCATAAAGAATTGTGACAAAAAATCAAACTATAGCGTAAAAAGTGAGGGTTGATAAAGGACCAGCCCTCCTCATATACGGAATAATTTCTGTTCATTTTAAGTTGTTCTTTACTTTCAGTTGAAATTTCTTTTTTTAATTTAATTTCTGATCGTATATGGCGGGCCCGGGAACCGGTATCTGTACATCACCGAGTCGAACTCCAACACGATCCTGCGCGCGGAGATGCCCTGGCCCGGCAAGACCATGTATTCGCACAGGGACGGTTAGCTGATTTCGTTGGCGGCAACCATACGGTGGCGGCTTAACATTTCTTTACACTGGTGAGAAACGCCCGAAACAACGCGCTCATACATCCAGATGGTGAAAGAGCCGGTATATCCGGCCGAAAACCGTTTACACCGAGCGATAAGCTGTCAGACGCACAGACCAGCAGAAAAAGGGATTGAAGGGAGCATTGCAACATGGAAATCCAGAAGCAAACATAGTAATTAGTTTACATAAATTGAAAACGGTGTGTAATGTCCACCAAATTAGGCACTGCAGCATATCTGAACTAGTTGCTGACAAATTTTGGTTACTGTAGAAAATCCCGCACCAAAATGCGATAATTATTTTACTTCTGGCCTATACATATTGTTAGATTGTCATGGAAGTGGTTGTTACCACGACAGCTAATACCTTAGGTGAAATATTCACTTAAGTAACCATATGTACTATTTGTGAAGTACATGCGCTGTTGGCTATATATGTTGGAGAAACTTTTCAACAGATTTTAATCGTGACACAGACAGTATTTTGTAATTTAAAGTTTTTGAAGTTGACATGAAAAATAAAACTTAACATCATTCCCAAAAGATTCTATCTATGCTCTTTGACAACTTGAAAACTATTATATTCTTTTTATTTATTTGAATTGTAAGAGCAGAAGTAGTAATAGCAGCATCCCCAAAAATTTTAAAGCATAAAGGGCTAAGGAGGTTGATATGCCTAATATCCCTAAAGACATAGTTGCTGAACCATTTTACTGGGCCCCCACGGTGAGTTCGAGATTCGTCGCAGCGGCAACCTCGAGGCGGCGATCGACGGCATGGCCATCCGCGGCGAGCGCCGCAACCTGGCCGCCCGGGTGCGCGGGCCGAGCTCGTCGAGCGCAGAGGTTCTCACGAAGTCCCGGAACGCAGCAAAGGCCTTTCGCGCTCTCGGACTGTCTGCCTCCGACCGCAGGTCCTTCAAGAGGGCCAGGTAAGCCGCGTGGACACCTCCTCCCGCCGCCGCTTCGAACCCGATCCGGTTGCGGTAGTCGTAGAGCCGGACGTCTTTGGTTTGTTCCAATTGCTGTTTGGCTAAATCTACCCGTTCACTTAACTGCTGTACGGCTAGCACGGAGCGACGGTGATCTAGGGCAGATACAATCCCACTAGAAATCAATTTTGCCTCGGCTTCCTGTCTCAATTGCGCATTAACTAACTCACTGTTTAGTAGAGTAAGTTGACCCTGCTGAGACAAAAGGTCGCTCTTTTGACTTAGATTTAAAGCCTCAAAGCTCGCGGTTTGCCTTGCTAGCGCAAGACGACTGCGCATCAGCGCTTGTTGCAAGCTCGGGTTCGACGGCAACACGATTGGGTTGGTACACCGTAGCTACAGGTTCGCTATGCTCACGGCCGAGTGCGTACCGGATACGTGTGTTAATGTCGTTTTCGATTTCATCGTAACGAGATTCCAGCGGCTCGCGCGAACCGGAATAGGTCGCCCAGACACGACGCGTGATATGCTTGATGTAGATGAGATAGTCGAAGAACAGCTCATCTGACAGCAGTGACGAGTCAGTTGGGAATACGGACCGGTAATCCGGGAAGTGGAGTGCCGATGTATCGTAGTATTGGATCCAGTTCAGGGCAGCATTTTAGAACATGACGCATTTTAATTTACCGAACTATGCGTATAGAGAAAAGATTTGAACAAAATAAAAAAAGAAGCTTTTCTTATGGAAGTAAAGAACGAGGTTGAACCTTAAAATGAACAAAATTAATACGATGCAGATTACAGAAGATGTGTCTCCAAAACTAGTTTAAATAAATGAAATATGATATTTTCCAGTGTCTGTAGAATTAAAAAGCAAAGCAAAACAATACCTCTTTGCCGAAAATACAAAACCAACCTAAAAAAGGATTTCGTTTAAGATCAGAAAATAAGATTCATTTCGTAGTTGTAGAATTTAACATCATTGTCATCTGTTATACATCATCTTCATTAATTTCAGTAAACCCTGTAGTTTTTGCTGAATCAAGAATTTTAGGTGTGTCCTCTTCATTCATTTTAAGAAATATGTCAAAAATCTCATTTTCGTTTTCTAAATTATCTCTAAAAAATATAATTTGACGTGGAACCTCTTGTGTTTCTCCAATTATTTCTAATTGGTTTTTTACATTTGTTGGTATTTGTTCAAAATCTATGTTTGATAATGCACCAAAATCCCCTCTTCTCAGTTTATGCTGATGTCACCAAAGTCATATAAGGAATTGAGAGGCTCAGCCAATTGATTTGAATATAAGACAGGCACTGACACTACATTTGCAGTTAAAGAGGGCAAATAACAGGAATCGCATTTTCAGAGTTAAAGGCAGAGAAAAAGCAACTAGTAACTAGAAATAGTTGCTAGTCCACTAGCAACTAGTGGAGGTGGGTAATTTAAAATACCTTCCCGGGACATACTTTAGACCACAGACCTGTCCCTGCAAGTTTCCTTTTCCTAGCCTAAACCCTGTATGAGCTGTTTGGTCCCCGCTACTACCACAAACTGTATAAATGCGTCAGGTTTTTCTCTTTATTAAATGCTGAAATTTCAATTTTTCCTAATTTTCTAAGACAAATGTGGTTTTATAAGCTTTTAATTGACCGGTTCAAACAAACAGTCAGATTTTATTTCCACTCTCCTAAGGACTGCTATACTTCAACAAAAACGATTAAATATCTTTTCCCCCTTTTTTTACTGTCCCTAAAAAGTTATGTGTTGAAGTTCAATACCTTCTGAATGAACCATAGTTGTGTCATTATTTTTTAGAGATTTGTTAGCTTTTAGAAAGACACACCCACCTAGAGTCTCAGGCAGGTTGACCAAGAATTTAAAATTGACTAAGGACCGTTAGATTGCCTGGAATGAGAGGTGACCACGTGAACATACCTGTAAGAACAAATCGGCACCTACCCCAAAACCTAATTTTTAATAGACCTTGACTATGGTCGGCTCTAAGAATAATGTTACTGCCTGAACACTACTGCATGATAATTAGTACTAAAAACGAAAATACATCTCAAGCAAGCTACCATTTCTACTCTTTCCTTATTCACGGGGCTGGCACTGGTGCTGCCGCCCTACTACTACAAGCCGGTTTCGGACGACGGCCTGTTCGCCCGGTTCGAGGCGCTGGTCGCCCAGACAGCCGGTTCTCCGGTGCCGATCTATCTCTATAATTTCCCGCAATTGACCGGCATCACCTTTTCCGCCGCTCTTGCCGGACGGTTGGCGGAAGCTTTTCCGCGACGTATTTTCGGCATGAAGGACAGCTCCGGAAACCTCGATTACGCCGCCGAAATCGCTGGAATCAAGGGGTTCGACGTGTTCCCGAGCAGCGAAACCGCCTTGGCCCGGATACGCCTGCCAACTTTCCACGTCCTAGCTTATCTGGAAGGGCCCGAACTACCAAACCCCGGACCAACAGATTGACAGACAGACAGACGGACAAATTGCGATTTCTATGTCACTTGGTAAATACCAAGTGCCATAAAAGCTATTTGTTCAATTTCAACTGTTTCTACTCAAAACAAGCATGCTTATACTGAAGAAAATACATCAGAAGAGAATATCTGCTGTGTTTAACCTAGTCTAAGCATTTTCATTGAAAATACAAAAAAGCAGCCCTCGAAAACTAAAACTTTCATGGCTAGCTTGGTTGGTTGTGGTTCGATGGGCGATGATGGTGAGCCGCCACCAGATGCCTTCAAGGTCCTGTTTGTCGGTAACAGCCTGACGTATACCTACAATGTGCCGAAGACTGTAGCGGCTATCGTTGAGATGCAAGGTGCGCGTCCGCTCTAGTACAAGACTGTCGCCGAGCCGAACTACGCCCTGGAAGACCACTGGCGGATTGGCGGCATTCAGTCCCAAATTGCGAGCGGCGAGTGGGATGCGATCGTCTTTCAGCAAGGCCCTTCGTCCTTGCCCGAGAATTCTTTTTTACAGCAAAAGGATTCTATGAGGGAATTCTTGGGGAAGATCGTTATTCAGTAAAAAAATACATAAGATTCCTTTACAGGTAGTTGATTAATTGAAACGAATTACCGCCAAGTAGCTCATTGACTCATCTAGGAGAGATATTATATTCAATTATTTATGAAATCAAGAAAAGTAGAGATCTTCACAAAAATACCTTTGTAAAAGAAACTTGCTAAAAATATTAACTTGCATTTGTAAGTGATTTTACATCTTAAATTTCTCGGATTTAACAAAGTAACTACGTCCACATTAAGTTTCATCCCAATCCCTCCACTCTAAGCGTTTTCCAAGACTTTAGGTCCCCCAACTCCCCCCAATGTCACCAGTTCCGGTCAGGATTTGAAATAAGAGCTCAGAGACACAATATCCTTCTATATATCAAATCTCATTATGATCTGATCACTCCTGTGTAAGTTAAAAATACATCATTTTTTTTAAATTTTCCTCTCCCTTCAGCCCCTCCCCCTCAGATGGTCGAATAGGGGAAAACGATTTTATCAAGTCAATTTATGCTGCTCCTTGACACGTCTACCAATAACCGAAACTCGAATTTTGATGCTAAACAATACATCAAAACAATCGAATTTTTATGCGGATTTCAAATATTAAAGTTTCTTTAAGTTTAGTTTTACCCATTAAAGGCTACGAGCCTGAGAAAAGTTGCCTTATTTTGGAAAAAAGGGGGAAACGCCCCTAAAAGTCTTAGAATCTTAATGAAAATCATACCGTCTGGTTTAGCGTCTCAGAAAACCCTACTGTAGATGTTTCAAGTTCCTATCTGCAAAAATGTGGAATTTTTAGTTTTTGCCAGAAAAAAAGATCACGGGCTAACTGGAATAGAATAAATAAAAAAATATGCTTTTATTGCTCGACATTCAATGTTTGAATTAAAATGGAATAGTTGTGGGCAACAAGTCATGGCTAATTTTAGAAAATCCCAAGATAGATAGTCTAATTGAGTGAGAGACAATTCCCTTATAAGGATTGTATAAAGATGATGTTAGTTAATTTGTTAATAGATATGTCTACCTATTATCCGTCCATGCGTCATTCCTAGAGCAGTAGAAACAAGGTTTCAGTTTTCCAAGTGTTTGGTTAGAAGACACGGTTAAACGGTGCAAATAATAAGAAAACAAGTTTTTTTTTACCTGAAAATAAGGAGCAATATTAAAACTTAAAACCAACAGAAATTATTCTGTATATGAAAGAGGCTGTTTCTTCTTCGAGACCCCGCTCTTTACACTAAAGTTTGACTCTTTGTCACAACTCAAATTTTTTAAAATAATACAAACTTTAGCGTAAAGAGCGGGGTGTTGAGGAAGGGGAAGCCCCTTTAATATACGGAATGATTTTTGTTGGTTTTAAGTTTTAATATCGCTCCTTACTCAGTTAAAAGAAATTTGTTTTGTGGTGCAAAATTTTGTAAATTGCTACATTTTCTCAATTTTTTGAATTTGGCTTAGATGGTTTAGTAGGATACGTAAGCTTGAAGATTAGAGAAAATCACCAAAATATTATAGCATGCATCCTAATTTTATTAAATTTGCCTCAAAGGGTTGAAATTTCCCTCCTTGTCACGATCTTTTGATTTCCTTGCTTCTCACTGAACGCCCCAACACAGTTTTGACCATCTTCTGTTCGGAGTGCCACATTGAGAACTTTATTGCTAACGGGGGCGGATGTAATGAAAATATGTTGAACCCCGCGGCCTACTTCGCCTTTCTGCAGGAGGTGTTCCCGGGCGGTCGCCTGGTCGTCGTCGAAGGGGCCGGGCGCAAGAGCAAGGAGAAGGACGGCGCGTCGTTCTTCCTCAAGCCTGCCCAGAAGCTCGGAGCGACGGGAGGCACGCTGCCCGCTGACCTCAAGAACATGAACGAGTACGTGTGGGCCCGCTACATCGACGGCGCCCGGCAGTACCCGAAGGTCGACGAGGACTACGCCCTCAAGCGCTACGCGGAGCACTACGACCGCCGCGGGCGGGTGGACGCAGACCTTGGGGAAAAAAAATAAACAAATAAACATGCACCCGTGATCGGTCTGGCAAAAAATACAAGGTTTCAAATTTTAGTAGATAAGAGCTTGTAACTTTTACAGTAGGGTTCTTTGATACGCTGAATTCGATGGTGTGATTTTCGTTAAGATCGTATGACTTTTAGGGGATATTTCCCCCTATTTTCCAAAACAAGACAAATTTTCTCAGGTTCCTAACTTTTGATGAGTAAAACTAAATTTGATGAAACTTATATATTTAAACTCAGTATAAAAATCCAATTCTTTTGACAAAAGATCTACAAATAAACTTGGTAAAATTAGAAAAACAACCTGACTGTTGAAATCCTAATCACACAACAGGAATTAGATTTTAAAAGTAAATCAAGAGAAAAAGAAACTGCAAATTAAGGTTTAATGTATTTTTGTCCAAATTGTAATAGGTAGGCTATAAAATTGTCAAGTAGGCAAATTTCTAAGACATAGAAATCACAAGAGGGTTTGAATATTAGCTTGGCAACACCTCCCAAGGGTGTATTTTTGGTCCTGGATTTATTACTTAAAGTTTCATTGTCATAACCTAAAAATAGACTAGCAATTTCCAGAGTTGAGACTATCATCTATTCCCCATTTTGAGTCTTTCTTTGCTACTGGTAAGAAATTGCAAAATTATGCAAACATGTTACAAAACAAAGTTTTGTTTATACAAAACAAACTTATAAGTGGATATTATCATTAATGGATGTGTAAGTTTTTTAATTGTCTTTCAACTTACTTTTATACAGAAATTACCAGTGATGACTGGAAATAGTATTTAAAATATAATTTCATTCACATTGTACAACTCCAACATTTCCCTTGGCTTCAAAACCCTGAGGAAACTGTATAGGTTAGGCCTAAAAATGTATAATTTGGAGAGTAGGCTGTTTGTAGGATATGAGGGTTGATAAAGTAAAGTAAAATACATTTAGAAATGATATTGCCTAGCCTAAATAAGTATTTTCTGCTTTTTTAAGATGTTTTTAGAAATTTAAAAGGTTTACTTTTTACAAGCTCCAACTGTATGTTGATACCCTACCATTTCCTTATTTTTAGGCTTGGAAGATTTTATAGATGACTGGTCTATAGTCTACCTAGCTTAATTTTGAAGAAAATATTCTTCATAATACGGTGAACATATATCCTTTTGACGATCTTGTATATATTTCTTGTTATTTATCTTTGTTTTGCACCTACTGTAGGATTTCTTAAGCAAGGCTCCCCAGAGTCTTAAGGGCACAAAAATATTGTAATGGAGTGAGTGACAGAAGCTGATATTCTTGTCCATGATCTCTGAAGAAGAAAAATATGAAAGAGATCTGATATACAAATTGCAGTGCTTTAAACAGTGCAACTGACTGCTCGGCCTTTTAATTTATGACTACTATCTATGGCGTAATTATTGATTTTGGTTTGTATGGGAGAACCTTCTCAAGTCCATGAGCTATAAATCCATTTCTATAAGTTTTTTTCCCGTTCATGCAAAAGACAGGCAGCGATGAGCAAAAATTTTGAACTTCAGAGCTTCTTCTCAGATCCATAGGCTATGGATCTGTTTCTAAAGTTTTATTTCCTTTGCATCAACAAGTTCTAAAAAGTTTTTCGGGGCAAAGAGGGAGGGACTTGAGGTGTTTTCGTCTTCTTGGCTCTGGCTTCTTGTCTTCTTGGACTGCAGATTCCTAAGTCTGATTGCTGAAAGTTTCATCCATACTGGATTTCAAGAATAAATCATCTTTAGTTAAAACAAGGCGTAACCTTTTTAATCCCTTGAGAAAATTATGACGAAACCATGAATTTTGTGGGTTTTATTGAGTGCATAATTTGAAATCATCCGCTACCCCGCTATCTAGCGACTGCTGAGGAAGATTGCATTTTTTCTTCTCATGTTCCTTCCTAGCTATGGAGCCTTGTGGGAAAGGCTATGTTGAAGTTGCTTTTGTTGTTGTAATTTTTTTTTTTTCAAATAGACAAACCCAGCACTCAGAAAGATAAAAATAGAGGCTGGTGAGTAGGACATGCCACCTCATGCCACCAGCTTTGCCAATACTTCGAAATAAACTATGCCAGTTATCCGACTAAAGCTGTACTGCCTGAGGAGAATTTGTACGATATAAACACCAGGTGTAAAATTTGCCACAATAAGAAGAAAATTTTCAACAATTTAAAACTTGAAAAAAATATCAAAGTAAGAAAGCAAATAAAAACCAAAGTGTACAGGGAAATATGAATCGTACCAAAAAATTTTCAAATATACATTATTCTACCAGGACCTCTAAATTGTGCCAAAAACAGAACCAAGGTAGATAGTCGTAGAGCTAAGATAGTGATAGAGCCGATAGTTTTTTCAAGTGTTTGGTTAGTTTGGCGTGGGTAAACGGCGGGAGTATTCGGGTGCCTCTCTTATTGGACCAATACGCGGTTTGTTATCTTTTAGCAAATCAAACCTGCCTAGAGTCTCAGACAGGTCACTGGTGAGGAAAACCATATTCTCGCCTCGTACATAACATTCTGCCTTATATAAGCTGTAGGAGCTGAATAAAATAAAAGATCTCAACATTTTCTGTCGTTTTCCGCCCTTACCCCACCAAGTTTCATCCTGATCTCTCCGCTTTAAAAGTTTTCCAAGATTTCCGGTCCCCCCAACTGCCCCTCCAATGACGCTGGATCCGGTCAGGATTTAAAAGAAGAGATCTGGGTTACTAAGTCTTTCTAAATATGAAATTTCATTAAGATCCGATCACTCTTTCATAAGTTAAAAATACCTCATTTTTTTAATTTTTCAGAATTAACCTTCCCCCTTCCCCAACACCCCCAAATAGAGCGATTCCGTTCTGGGTATTTCAATCACGTATCTAGGACTTCTGCTTATTTTCAGATGCTAGGATCAAGAGTAGTTGTCTCTCACCAAGCCAACAACTGCATATAGACCTTCCTGAAGCCAAACATGTCACTGAATCTCGAACGTCCACAATAAGCCAGGAGCTTGCAACGTGAAACAAGCCGATTAAGCACACAAATTGAAATTGATTACAATTCATATTTCTTTGACAGCTATCAATAATATTCTCTCTGATAGGTTGTCAACGATGAAAATCAATTGCAACAAGTCAAATTGAACATGGAGTAAGTAACATATGCAAAGTAAGTTAGCGACTACTCAGAACCGTCCATGTTCCGCCCGCCGCCCAGAGCAAAGGCCCGAGCAGTATCGAAAGGGGAGTTATCGAACGGACGTTCACGCGTCGATGCGAGTCAGTCCAACTTACCAGCGAGCACATGGCAACCACAAATCCCCCTCGAAAAACAGCGCCCAGGCACCGGCCAATCGCGCGTGCAACGTCAACTTTGGCAACGCGTGCGAATGCTCGATCACAAACCGAGCTTAGTGGGCACTTGCATGGACCACAGGTCCCGCCGCCAGAATCGCATCCGATGCCCCAGCCTCGAACTTCTGATATTCCCAAAACACAAAAGCTTTTGTTTGTCCCAAATTACAATTTTATCAAATGAAAAAAAAAAAAAAAAAAATTTCAAATGAAAGTAAGGACCAAAATTAGCACTTCATACATTTAAAATTATTGCGTATATGAGTGGGTCGCCTTCTCCTCAATACCCCACTCTTTGCGCTAAAGTTCGATATTTTGCGGCAGCTATTTAAGAATGACTCCTGAATCACAAAGGCCAATTAGAATAATAAGCTCTTTTAAAGTCCTACGAAAAACATTAGAGTAAATAGCAATATATTGGATATAAAAAGGTCCTGTTTTAAGCTTCTCTGCAGGAAGAATCCCCCTCCCTCCACCACCTAAGAAATGATGTTGTAAAAGTGTTACTTGTGATCTGTTGTATTTATTTATGGCTTCCAAGTTTTCATTTGTCTTTGAGTCGAAATTTAATTTTGTGTTTTAGATCAATAATAATTCAGCAGTTGTCCCATCTTTTTACAAACAAACTGCACATGACGATGAAGAATCAGCGCAACGTATGACAAAAGCTCAAAAACGAAGAGAAAGCAAAATGGAGAAAAATAAACGAAGGATGGTATTGACTTGTTTTCTATTTTTTTATAAATGCATATCTCATAATAAAATAATTTATTGTTCTAATAGGACTTGCAAATTTAGGCTGGAGAGGTCGATGTGAAGTTATGTCGTTATTTTTAGCTATTTCATTGCTTGGAGCTTTTATAGAATGTTGAACGTCGACTTATTCCCCGTCTTGTCTTTTGTCTTGAACAAAGTTTCTTCTTAAAGCCTGTAGCTGTTCCAAAGACTTATGAGTTCTTAATGTTTACTACAATTGGATTTTCTAGGTATTTGTGTCTAATAGTTTATGTACCAAGAATTTTGCGAATTCTTCGAACATAGTGTATTGAGACAAGCAGAACGGAGTAATGCATGTCTATAGGTATACACTCTTTTTTTTATAAGAACCAGGAAATTTTGATCGAGGCTGGCTGTTCTTAAATTTTTGCCGTTTTTGAGCCTGAAATGTTCTTAATCTGTTCTTAATTCCTTGGTTACTAAGAAAGCTATAATTTTCAATGGATGTCTAGGGTGGTAGTTGGTTTGTGCGAAAATGCAGCATTCTTTTGTCCATTTCTTTGTTTGCTTGCTTTTCCCCATTCTTATTGCAGCAAATGTGCTTTGATTTTACGGTTTTCTTTTTTTGTCTTCGCAGGTTAGTAGAATGCCTTACCACCAATAAAATAAATGTTACTGATATTTTCATTTCTTGATACGCCTATGAAGAATTTTGTTCTTAGATTTGAAATTGGAAGGATATTTCAACAGCTGGACTTAAGTATATCAGTGCAACCGACGAACTTTTTTCATCAAGAAGTTAAGACAAAAGCATTAACTATAGCCTTGCCCTGATTTAAGACTTGGAACTTTGTATCCTTGTGCTCGTCCATAGTTTTTTTCTAAAGTATTATTTTATCATTATGTTTTGTTATATTTTCATTAGGATTAACCTAACTTCACTTCTTGGGTGTGTTTCTAATAACAAACAAATACGTTGTTGAGGAACTAGAAGGTAATTCTGTATCGGATTAGGATATGTTGGGTAGAAAGCATTTCAGATTCAAATATTTATAAAGAATAAAGACTAAAAGTATCAATTACTAAAATCAAATATCAAATATCGTTTGCATTATGGCTATTTTTATGAAATTTGACCTAAAGTTTTTGGCGTCAAATGGTGGAATGTGACATTAAAGCCTACGAAAAACTTAGATAAGAATAAATTAAATTGTGTAAATAATAATAAATTTCACTATGTTTGACTATTTATTTTTTCATAGGATATGCTGCTGAAAAGAATGAAAGACCCTAAATCTATGACAGCCCGACAGAAAGCACGAATTGATAGACCTTTGGATACTCATGCTTCCGTTGAAATTAGCAGCAAACCAGTTTTAACAGAAGAACAAGAAGAAAAGAGAGCTGCTAGAGCAAGAGAAAGGAAGAAGGTTGTAGACGTTAGGAAAGCCATATGAACTTCTGCAATTTTTGGCAGTAGCGGGCGCCAAATCAAAAAAAAAAAATAAATAAAGAAGAGAAATGTAGGCGAACATCAAATTTACATCAAATCATCAAAATTAAGCTAAAACATATGACTACCAAAAAGTGTAAGAAGATTTGGCTTTCCTTTGAAAGGATAGTTGGCGTCAGGAACAAACGAATTTCTATTATTTAAGCTTTTACGGACGAAAGCATTGTCAAATTCTACAAGTTTGTTTTTCTTATTGCCCAAGTAGAAAGCTACCACAAATCACCATTAAAATTACTAAAATATTCTTACTAAATAAATACTAAATTTCTTCCCTAGCTTCCCTAAGTAGTCAACAGTTTGAAGAAAGAGTAATATTTAATTAGGTACGGGTCCTCTTTCTACATCTGGTAAACCATATTAAAGGAATTTCAGAAGAGGAAAGATGTCACTGACAAAAGTGACTCTTTAATAAGACAAATGGAAAATACATTTGATTCTGACTTGAAAAGAGGAAACATATAGACTTATCTACCAAAAAGTTATTCTGAGAGATATGTTAGGGAAAATTGTGATTTTTTCTGAGAATTTTATCCAAGGCCTCTGCTTAAAAATTTAAGGGTTATTTTATTTTTTAAGAATTTTATTATCTTTTTACATCATAGCATTTAAGATGATGACCAGTGATACTAGGCTATTAAGCCCATTTTCAATCACAGTGGAAATACGCCAAAACATTAGGACACCCCCAAAAAACTACATCAAAAATTTTACAGAATGAGGAGCTGAGCTTCCTAACCAATTGCATTGTTCCACTGTGGAACTCACTTAGCAAATCTACAGTGTCTGCCAGGTCAGTTAATAGCTTCTAGTGGAAATCTATCATCCTACTACGTCTTTACTACTCCCACCGTCTTTACTAATAATATTACCAAAGTAAGTGGCTACAGAATTTTCGATCCTCTTGGCCTAAAATATGAATTCTGCACACCTCACATCAAAAACTTTCTTGAACAAAGTAGAACATCTATTATTCACAAATGGATGCGAGTAAAAGATTTATCATCCAAAAGCTATAAATTTCATGCACTATTACATTTTATTTTTTGATGTCGTAGATATACTTACAGTGAATTTTTCAGCATTTATGTAGACCATCTACAATAGTAAACTTTCAGGTAGTAATTTTCAGAGTTTGGAAACCAATCTGGCCGTGGAAAATAAACAAGGGCTTGCACTATTTTGGCTATAATTGATAACGAAACATATGAATCAAGGAAAAAGCATCCACATTTTGTGTTTGTGGTTAATCAAATTAGAACAAAAAAAGCTAACACCTGTATTCTGCAAACTATCGTGGATTGGAGATATTTATTGCAATCTATTACCTTAATATTAACAATTATGACGCCTTGAGTTAAAATATATCACAGCCTAGCATAACCAACTTTCATAGAAAGAAAAGGCCTCAAAATCTGCAGAATCAAAACTAATAATAACAAGGCTACATTTGCTGAAGGATGCATAGTTAAATAGGCTAATATAGTAATAAAACAGATAAAAAATTGCACAAACATCAGAGGGGAAATATCATAGGTTTGATGGAAAGATGAGCTGTTTTCCTATTTTGTTCACGATTGAGCGATTCAGTCCCTGAAAAATGCTCAGTTATATAGAAAACAAAACAAAGAAATTATAGGGTCTAATATCTTCATTTTTCCAACATACGTAGCTATTACCCTCGATTTCATGTTTTCCAAAAATTCTGGTTTCCTCCCTCCAACTCCCTTCAATGTCACCGGATCTTGACTGGATTTAAAATGAGAGTTCTAAAGCACAAGATCCATCTAGATATCAAATTTCATTAAGATCTGATAACCCGTTTGTAAGTTACAAATACAAATACAAATATTTACATGGGATGTTGGGGGGGGGGGGTAGTATTGAACTAAATGAAAAGACTTCAAGCGCATCAAAGCCTTGAACACAGTTGTGTGCAACTAGCATGTCAAATTTGCGCATCAGCAATGTACCAGAACTTAAAACGAACAGAAATTATTCCAATCATGAAATGGGTTGTTCCCTCTTCAACGTCCTGCTCTTTAGGCTAAAGTTTTTTAATTGTTTTAAAAATTAGAGTTGTGACAAAGAATCAAACTTTAGCGTAAAGAGCGGGACGTTGAGGAGGGGACAACCCCTTTCTAATACAGAGTAATTTCTGTTCTTTTTAAGTTTTAATGTCGCTCCTTACTTGCAGTTAAAAAACTTGTTTTTTTTTAATTTCTGAACGTTTTTAAATTAATACATGTTTTGATTTTGGCTAACCCTTTTGAGTTGCTTTTCGAGTGAAAGTTAAAACCAAAATTCGATTTGCGTGAATGGATTTTTGATTAACTAAATGTAAAAAGCGCGATGTTAAAACGGTCGTTTTTCCGGTTCCAGGTCCTGCAATAATGCGTAAATTTGAATCAAGTGGTTTTGTAACTGCAGTTTGTTGTTCGGAATTTAATTGCATAATTCTATTATCTTATTTATTAAAGGTTTTTACCAAATTACTTTTTTGAGGTTTGTTTTTTTGATAAAGGTTTTATAATTCTCAAAATCTGTTAGTCCAAATGATTACCTGGAGACGCGGCACTTCGACAGCATCCGCGCCCGCGAGCAAGAGCACTCCGCGTTCCCGGTAGTCACCTTTGACACCATGCCGGAAGACTGGAATGTCAGCCAGTCAGAATTGGTATCCGGCAGTATTGTCATTTCACTCGACTACTTTAAACGCATCATTGCAGGTCTCCGCGCGTTGATTGGTAATTTCATTGATGAGGTGATTCATGGATTCTGCACGTCGTCGCCAGCAGCGAAGGCTGTGGATGCGGTCGACGGGAGCCATGCCGGTGCCGCGGACGGTGACTTGGATTTAACCGTTTTAAGAGAATAAATAGGTCTTAACAGGTCAGAGACTGAATAGCAACTAATTAAAAGGACTATCTTAAAATTTTATCAAATGCTTTGGTTGGGGGGGGGGGGGAGCAGTACTGCCCGGGGCATTGGATGGGGGCTATTATGCTTTAAATTCGAAATGGCCCTTAAACATTGGACTAGAATTTAATCTGGATTCAAACAAGTCCTCTCCCAAGTCTCTACAGGCCATCTGTTCTATACAATGTGGCTGGATAAATAAAAATAATAATACTAATGCAACGAGCACGACCGAGGGCGCGGCATCCCCGGGATCCCGCGTCGATCCGATCCGGTCCGAGAGGGCTCGCTCCGTCGATCGGCACCCTCCGCGGGCGCGCCGCGGGACGAGTCTTCGTTCCCGAAGCCAAGGGAGTGCACCTGAGATGATCGAATCCCCCGGAGTCTCCGTTCACCGGCGCCGCGAGCGTGCGCCTTTCCGCTCCTGTCGTGAGGCGCTCCGCCGACGCTCGCTCTCGGCCTGGCTCATCGCTTCGGCGATGGGCCTAGTTTCGTCGCTGGCCACTGCAGCGATTTGTCAGGAATAATCTGGGGAAAATTTAGTGAAAGGTGTCCACAAACATAATTGTGGCAAATGTTAGAAATGGCAATAAGAGGATGCTGATGAAAAGAGAAGAAACTAGGAGATCCATAAAGATGGCTAACTGAGGATCTATTTTTGATATTAAAAATTAATCTAAGGGCTTTATTTTGTGGAATTCGAAGAGGTTTAAACGTTGAAGGGAAAGTTGATGCCCAAACAGAAACACAATAAAAAAAATATGGATTAACAAAAGAAAAATATATTGTCTTTAAAATATCCCAACCGAAACTTTAAAAAACGGAATTTTAATATCCATTGATATATCAAAAGAATCAGCTTATTATGGTGATTCCAAATATATAAGATTTATCAAGTTTAGTGTTACCAATCAAAAGTTACGAGCCTTTTAACATTTGCCTCATTTTTAAATAGGGGGAAAACACCCCTTAAAAGTAAAGGAATCTTAATGAAAATCACACCATCAGATTTGACTTACGAGTAAACCCTACTATAGAGGTTTTAAGCTCCTATATGCAAAAATGTGGATTTGTATTTTTGCGAGAAGAAACATTTCTGTTTATTATTTAAAAAAATATTTACAACTATCTTGGAAGCAAACTTAACCCCCCACTGGAGATGGTTATCGCAACTAAAAGTGCATGCAGGACCATATTTCTTAATGATGTACATAGCTGATTTCATTACATCAGATGAAATGCTAAGTATTTTCTCCGCAGCATAATCAAGAATGGCAAAGCAGTTGCAAACATATTCAGCTAGTCCTTTAGATGGTACAAATAACCCTCCCCTGGACAGCAGGTTCAAGTATTCATCATGAGCTAGATCAGATCCTTGGTTCTTCAGCACAAAAGATTTTGGCAAACCAAAAAAAAAAAAAATTAGAAAACTTCAGTATATAGCTTATGGCTATCTTTGGCCTCCATTAGATGGGAGTGGGCCGTAAATGTGACGATGGGGGTTATATTTTTGAAGAACATTAACCATAGGGCTGCATTGCTCTCTTCGGCGTTTTTTTATCGATATTTTTTTACCGTCTAACATTTACGTCGCAATACTGTCCCATGCACCTCTAAAAAACGATCACCAAAACAAACGCTAAGTAAAAAGAAAAACTTAAAGTGTGTTCCGGGTCTATGAATTTTTGTTGAGGAAAAGGCACTAAATGAAGGTTTTGCTTGGGATATCCATTAAACTTTCCCTTTAAAACCCACAATTTTGTCAGATAAAGAGTCCAAGGGGTATAACAGTAAATATTCGTGTTATTATTACAACAATTATTCAACTGTAATTTTAAATTTCTCACGGGAAAGTATACTTCCTTCATTTTTGCTCCTTGGATTTAAAATTTCAGGACAGCCGATAATTGAAAATGATATCACATCATATAATCACATTTACATACAATTTACGCCCCTTACTTTGAACGACAAATTAGGGAGATTAAAGCAAGGTTAAATTCAGATCATATCTGAAAACTAAGCCGAAAAAAAAACATTACTGCACTTAACTTTATCGGGGAGGCATACTCTTATATACATTTATTGCACTTTTTGTCTACCTTTAGTTCTTCATTAATCAACTGTGAATTCTTTAAAACCGAGTTACTTGCTTCAAAGATAAGTTGATTTTCTAAAATGCTATCATAAATTGAAATCAATTAAAAGGTTTCCTGTATCTCTATTTACTGTAAATCAAAAGAATACAACCCATTTCTATTTCTTGTACTCTCAAGAATTAAAAGTAGAGAAGGTAAGACTGTTGTATAAATAGCATGATCCAATATAATCTCTGATTCAAGACTGCATGTTGACCATACAAATAACTTTGGTTCTACGATACTATAAAGATCAATCTCTACATCTGATACAAAAAAGGCATTACTTACTTCTCTTCTGAACCAGTTTGTCTGTACCGACCACCTTCTTCTTATACTTGGTTGCGGCTGCAAGTAATGGCCATGTTTCCAGACACATTGGCCGGAAACCAGGATGATCTGTTACACATGTTCCCAAAGTAAGATTACGGATATGTAATTTTTTTTTCCAAGAGGAGATCCTATTAAATTGATGGTCCCATTCGAATAGAAAATAAAAGATGTACTATCCGTTTTAAGTGATCACAAGGATTATGTCAAGGAAACGTGGCGTTTTCTGCAATTTTGTGGCACCAGACTATGATTTTGCCTCAAAGGGGACCAAGTTTTTAACGACCAAAAAGTTTGAGATAGTCAACTGATTTAAAAGTATAAAAAAAAACTGTGTGTTAAGCTTCCCAGTTGCAGAGGAAGTAATGCCACTGGCTGCGGTCTCGCTCGCAACACTGGTGCGACGGCGAGACGGACGAGGAGCTGCAGGCGCGCGTGAACGAGACGCTCCTGGACGCGCTCGATGGCGTCGTGCCGACGGACAAGCTCGACGCCGCCCGTGAGCTGATCGTCCAGGCGATGGAGCAGACCCACGACACTACGGTCAACGCCAAGCGCGAGGCAGGCAAGGGAAGGGTCAAGGTGCGCCTGTGACCGCGCTCGCCGTGGTTCGTGTTTGTCTGGAGCACGCCGAGGCCGAATGTGTCCGCTGCCGGGCCCTCGAACAACCTGTCACGCATCGACGATGTGCTCAACCTCAAACGGTTTGGTCACTGTCTCCGTGTCTCTCTGTGTGAACAGTCCCGTTGATCTTCTTTGCGATAGGATGACACGACAGCTGCGGACGCTGGAAATGAGAGGCAACATGGCGGTGGCTCACATCAAAGGTCAGTCACCACCCCTCCCGACGCGTCTCCTCCCGACCGACAGCAAGCAACGAAACACAACACAACATAGGATACATGTACTCGCTGGTCCGCCGCTTTCCATCATTGGAGCGTCTTGATGGCCATCGCTTCTTTAGGATTAATGAAAAAAATTGATTTACATTTTGTAACTGAATAATGTGACTCCATTTGGTAGGCTATTTAGTAAATAAAGTTGTCTTGAGGATTGGAAAGACGTAGCCTTTATCAATCTAACCACGGGTTTATTTACTTAATACGGCCGTGTATTACGCCAACTTTTCAGCTATGATTTCTGCCTTATTTTGAGCGCTGCTTATCCTGCATTGTTAATTCCTTTAAATTACTTTTCTCAAAATTTTAGTTTTCCATTATTGAAGAATTGAAATATTTGAACACCATACGTGACCATCGATTTGGAACAACCCGCCGATATTTACGCTGTGGTTTGCTGGCATTTTCATAAAACGCCGCGAGTTTATTTCGATGTTGTTGTCCAATTGGCGGATGATGCTGATTTTACAGAAAACGTCCGCACCATTTACAACAACGACATCGATAATTCCGCAGGTTTGGGCGTTGGCAAAGATAAACACTACGTCGAAACCTCCGAAGGCCGCCTGGTGGACGCCAAAGGCGAACGCGCGCGCTATGTGCGGCTCTACAGCAATGGCAATACCGGCAACGATTTGGCTGCACGGGTGCAAAAGGTCAACGCTTTAAGGGAAGTTGGGTAAGAACATTTGTTCTAGAGGGGGGACATTATGAAAATAAGAAAACTAACGTTTGAATGTTTTACACAGGTTAAGGTCTTAGCTTACCTTTTAGTTTTAATTTAGTAGTGAGTAATTCCTCATAAAATAATAATGAAACCGTAATTTATTGAATAATTAGCAAACCATAAAATAATTATGAAACCATAAATTAATTTATGAAAATAAGAAAACTAACGTTTGAATGTTTTACACAGGTGTTTAAGGTCGGTTTGGGGGACGTGAGGTGGGTATGTACTTTAGCATTAGTGGCGAACCTGGTTGAAAAAGCCGAGCGCATACGATATTCGACTTCGCCCACCCGAAAACTTGTTTACGCTACACTACTGTCGTCTGCAGCAGCCTATTGCAGACAATTTTAGTAAAAGCCGAGCACCAGCACTTATATTTATGACTGTTTAATGTGTGTTTATTGTCTATAATGTATTGCGCAATATTTTTAATTCACCAAGTAGCGCGTTTGTTAAATAGTTACTTTTCTTCACTACCGCTTGAATAGCAACTTTCATTGCGTAAACGATTACGTATTGAACATTAGTCTTGGAACGTTAGTCTAAAAAGACAGACTTTTTATTGTAAATAAAAGTTATATAATAGAAAAAACATTATAAAATGATGAAATCATTTCGGAGGCATTTCGGAGAGATTTTAAGGAGAATGCGACGTTTCATTGAGCCGAGACTATGAATATTTCACACCACCATGACAATATGTGGCTGACATCCTCCTCCTAGTGAGCAATTCCAGTGGGGTCCCCCCTAACATGCAATTCCATAGGGGGCCTAGAAACCAACCGTTGTCGTCGATGTTCCAGATCAAGTAGTCGGCGATCTTCTGATAACGCTCCTTGAGGTTCAGCTCCGCGAGCTGGGTCTCGAGCATCTCTTGCAGCGAGGCGCTCTTGCCCGCCGTGTTCTGCATGGCCTCGAGCTTCTTGTCCTTCTCGCCGCCGCCCATGCGCGGACGATAGGAGCCCGAGAACTCCTTCCACTGCTCGTTGAGGCCCTCGAGGCGCTCGAACTCGGCGTCGAGGGACTCCTTGGAGGGGAGCAGGTCGACGCCCGACTCCAAGGACTCGGTCGAAATAAAACCTCTCTCACCCGAGAGCGCACCCAGCACTCAAAGTTTTTTTTTTTCTACACACCAAACTGCTAAAGAGGATCGCGGACGCGTGCCAAAGTCAACGGTGGGTGCGCTGCTGGGTATCCTCGACTTTAGAACTCAAAAATAAAACCTCTTTTACCCAAGAGCGCACCCAGCACTTAAAATTTTTCCGTCCGCCTTTTTTTTCCGCGGTGGACTTCCCAAGCTGAACCACGAGCGAGCTCCAAACAGATTCGAGCTAATGCTGGATTCCGGTTCAAACTGTCACGAAATAGAGAACTGTCTAAGGAAAAGCAACGTGGATAGTGAGTGAAAATGACACGATCCATGCATCTACTGCTTCCAGCACTTATACCATTCATAATATTCAATTTAAAACCAAGAATATCTCTCAGGCTATCTTCCAGATTATTATTTTCACTGTCAATGGGTGAACCTATGTAAATCTTGCCCTGTCCTATTGAATGTCTGCTTTGAAAGGCCACCATTTTTACTAGCAGAAATTCGTCTATTGATAGCACGACACAAATAATTCATGCTAACAAATTTTTTGTATGGTACTACGAATCATGGAGGATGCCTATACCTCGGGCGTCGTGCGGCCGAACGATCGCATCGCCGAGGCTACCAGCGGCAACACGGGTATCTCGTTCGCCGCGGTCGGCCGCGCGCTGGGCCACGAAGCGCGTCAGCATGCCCAGCAGGAAGAGCCCCAGGATCGGCCCCACGAGGTAGCCCAGCCAGCGCAGCAGCAGGTCGAAGACGTGCCGCCCCTGCTGCATGGCCACGAGGGCGGCGAACACCGCGAGAACCCCATAGATGGCCGTCAGCAGCCGGGCGCGCTTCAGCCGGGTCGGCGAGCGCCTTCTGGATCTTCTTCAGCCGCTGCTTGGACTCCTTGTCGCTCTCCTTCTGCAGCGCCTGCTCTTCGACCTGCAGCGAGAGGACCTTGCGCTCGAGCTTGTCGATGTCGACGGGCGAGGAGTCCAGCTGCATGCGCAAGCCGCTGGCGGCCTCGTCGACGAGGTCGATCGCCTTGTCGGGCAAGAAGCGCTCGGTGATGGAGCGGTGCGATAGCCGCGCCTCCGCGACGAGCGCTGCGTCCTGAATCCGGACGCCGTGATAGACGTCGTAGCGCTCCTTGGTGGGCCATTGGCGATTTGAGGAAACAGTGTGGCATGATAGCGTGGGCGATGTCACCGACACATCGGTGTACAACCACCATGGTACGCCGTATGGCGGCGTACAACCAAACGTAAATGGAATTTTGGGTTCTTCGGCGTCATTTGATGGCGTAGATGACTTCATAACCGTGCCTGGTTCAGATGGCGATGCGTTAGACATGAGTGATGCATTTACCGTGGCCTGTTGGGTGAATCCGCCAAAGAATCAATAGGGGCTTTGGGGCGCTGTTGGTGATAGAGAAGGGGAGGTTGATGCAGAGAATGCAGAACCAATGGGAGAAACACAACCAGTGGGAGTTCCTTTGCAAAGACAAACGTTTGAAGACTGTTTTATGGAACAAGTCAGTCAGCTTGGACCAGTGAGACAGCGCAGACTTCCAGCCAGGTATGATGAAGAAGACTGTCTACTGGTGGATTCCTTGACTACAGAGATTGGCGAGCCAAAGTCTTTGAAAGAAGCTTTGCATGGTGAGCATTCTGTCCAGTGGAAAATGCAGTCTGAGTATTCCTCATTGCTGAAGAATGAGACATGGGAGTTAGTCCATTTTCCTTCAGCAAAAATAAAAAAGGATTTTAAAGAAAAAATCCAAAGGCAGAATTCTTTACATGGGGACAAGTCTCCCTTATTCACCCCCGTTTTTGCCACTGAACATAAGGTCGGACCAGAACCACTCGCGGTTCTAGTAACTTTTAAGCCGGGGAAAAATCTTGATCAGGGCCCCCTCCCCTGCCTGCCACAAAATTTTCAGGCCAAATTAAAAATACATTTTCATTGAATAACAAAATTAGTTTTAGATAATTAAATAATTAATAATTAATTTTTTTATTTGTCTATTTGGGCCTTGATCACTCAGTATTTTACGCCAAATTGACTAGGGGACAAGTATCCCCACAGAAAAAAAAAAGTGAATTTATGGATATTTTACCAACTAGAAAGCCACTCATATCTCACCTATGAAATTTACTTATATTTTATTAATTGTATGACATATATGGTTTTCAAATACGTGAGAATATAACCAAATTTTTCGTTTTTTAACCTACAGATGGATATTGCCCGTCCTCGATTTTTTTTTCTTTTTTTTTTACTTGATGTCATCTTTCTTTAAGATATTTAAAAAAAGGCTTGTCCTATCAAGGCATTCGACGCCGTTTGATCGAAGACGTCCGCGTCGCCAAAAACCAGAGAGGACGCCTCATCGGAGCGCAACTTATGGAAAAGGCCGAAGCGTTTGCCGTCTCCCGAGGCTGCAGACTGATGGAACTCTTCGTGCATTCCGACCGTCCTCCGGCTCACCGGTTCTATGAGCGCCAGGGATATGACGGCCATCATCTCGGCTTCCGAAAAACGGTCGGCTAGACGCGAGGGCCCTTGCCCGTCACCACATCTGTTCGGACAGTGCCATATGTCTGACAACCCCCGCTCCCTCAAAGAGAACGGATCTGTTCCAAATATGTCAGTCACGTATCTATAGCTTGTGCTTATTCTTCCCATCAAGTTTCATTCCAATCTCTCCTATCGAAGGATTTTCCAAGATTTCCGGTTTCCAAGTTTTCTGTTTCCCCCTTCCAACCCTCTATGTCCCTGGATCCGATTCGAATTTAAAAGGGAGTATTTGAGACATAAGGTTCTTCTCTATATCAAGTTTCATTAAGATCCGATCACCCATTCGTAAGATACCTCGATTTTCACGTTTTTCGAGAGCCTGAAACTGGGAAAACTTGCCAGACTTTTGAAAAAAGGGGAAAACAACTCCCAAAAGTCAAGGAATTTATTGAAAACTTCATCGTCAAATTCAGGGTATCAGAGAAGTCCCCTTTGAGAGAAGTCCTCCCCTTTGAGAAAATTTCGAATTTATATTTTTTTGCCAAAAGAATTGCCAGAATTATTATACTGAACCAATGGTCCTAGAAGATCGGGAGGTGGCTCATTTGAACGTAAATTAAAATTTCCAGGGGCCTTTTCAATTTACCAAAAACACTGCCCTCTCTTACACTTGTTTATACATCAAATGGATGTTAAGACTGCCTTTCTCAATGGAGATCTTAGTGAGGAAATTTATATGCAACAACCAGAAGGTTTTGCAGTACGTGGCAATGAGAAACTAGTGTTCCGCTTACGAAAGGCTTTGTATGGTCTAAAACAAGCCTCCAGAGCCTGGTATGAGAAAATGAATTCCTATCTTATTTCTGATGGTTTTTTACCAAGTTTTGCATATTCCAATGTGTACATAAAGCGAGATGGTGATTCCTTTGTGGTAATTGCTCTTTATGTGGATGACACTATCTGCTTCCTAAAACCACACTGTTTTTCTCTTAAAACATCATAAACAGTATCTTTAAGTCTAAAAAGTATCATCATGCTAAGTAATTTGCTTCGTACGGAAACCAAGCTAATGCCTCCAAAGCTACTACATTCACTCTAATCACCTTTTCATAGACGGCTTTAATTAAAGTTTTCGTAAAATGGCTAGATACTTCCCTTTTTTCAAAATCATGTTCATAACCTGCAGTAATTTATCTCTAACTTCACTGCCAGCAAATTTGAAAAACTCATTTATAACACTCCTAGCACCTTCATCATGGCCGCGCTCTGCGCGGAAACAAAAAGGGGCCTGATGGACCCCTTTTTCGTTTTGGCGGAGGGGGAGGGAGTGATAATCCCGCATCCGCGAGGACGGATGCCTCACCGTAAGGGCGGCATCAGGTGGGTGGCACCGATGCTCGTGCTCTCGCAATCGCTGTGGCGATTGCTCGGGTCGAACCGAACGCTTCTCATCATGGCCGCGCTCTGCGCGGAAACAAAAAAGAGGTCCGATGGACCCCTTTTTCGTTTTGGCGGAGAGGGAGGGATTCGAACCCTCGATACCTTCTTATTTGAACTAAACAATTTTTTCATTAGTATTACTATTAGCATTTTATTATCGACGTTATAATATTGTATCCGTAGTTGATGTCGTTTTTAAATTGGTGCCACCCATGGAAGGAGAATTCCTCCTGAGAAGAAAACACTATAATAACAAAAGAATAGAGTCGTTATATTCCACATTCAAAAACATTTTCAAAATAATAATGATCTCTCTTGCAAAGGTTTGTGTATAAAGTCCCCTCACCCCCGAAGGCCCTCTTAACCTTTCGAACACTTTTTGTGCTGACTGATAACCTAGAAAAAAAAGGGGGTGTTAAATATCCGCATTTGGTATAACAAATACTCATGCTCAAAATTGTATGGCTCATTTAGCGCTTTGGCAATTTTTAAAAAGAGTTTTGAATGTTTTCACGAAAACGGCTCTTTCCAAAATTTCAGCCTTCAGCTGAGAAAAATCAATTTTTATTTTGGGTATAAGCCATTGATTGCAAATGCAAACAATAAATCAAGCACCATAATAGAACTCTTAAGAAACATTTTAATAGGTGGCACTTGAAGATATATAGCCTAAAGGGCCAGACAACGTTGGAATTAACAGTTTTGGTGAGACCTGTTTTATATCGTTCCCAGGCTTGTTTGCCCCCTTTCCCCCGGGAAACAACATGACATTAAAAATACACTGATATAGGAAAATTATAAACAGTCTCAGTTAAATCTTGGTTCAGACAAAGCTTCTGGTTGCGCTTATCGCCCTCCTCTACCTTGAAAATTTCTTTGTGGCGCTCGTGATGCCCCCACCTATTCCCCCTTTGTACCGGTACGATATATGGACATAATCGTTTGTGTTTTTCAGAGAATTTTTATTTCTGCTAATGCCGGCGACATTAACAACGATGGTCTAGAGGACCTGCTGCTGGGCACGTTTCGGGGCTCGCGCAGCTATGTCATTTTTGGCACCGATCAACCGGTGGCGCCGGAACTTGCCGTCACAGCACTTAACGGCAGTAACGGCTTTGCGATCGTCCATCTGAAGAGACCTTTGGTGGTGCGGTGTCCAGCGCCGGCGATTTCAACGGTGATGGCATTGATGACCTGATCGTAAGTGCGCACGCTGAACTCGTTCAACGCCGGGTCGGTTTCGAGATTTTCCAATACGAAGAGGCTCCTGCCGCAGGACCGCGCCGCGCGCATCGCCCGTTGGGGCGCGTTGCAGCTGGAACACCAGGAAGACCTCGCCCGCATCATGGTGCTGGAGCAGGGCAAGCCCCTGTCCGAGGCCCGTGGCGAGATCGCCTATGGCGCCAGTTTCGCGGAGTTCTACGCCGAGGAGGCCAAACGCCCCAACATCGAGGGCATTACCAGCCACCTGCCCGGCGCCGAGGTGGAGCTGTGGCGCGAACCGGCCGGGCTGGCGGCGCTGATCACGCCCTGGAACTTCCCCAGCGCCATGCTGAAGTACTGTATTCATTTAATGCATTTTATGCTGAGCCTTCTGAATTAGCTAATTGAACCGTTATAAGTGTACTGCTATTAGAGGCATAAGAAGAGCATGTGACCCTATAGAAGTTTCAGACTTTGAAAAAAGGGACTGCTTTTAAGCTCATAGGCACTATTTCAAGAGTATCTGGGGATGGCTCTGGCTGATGTTTTTGAAAATAAAGAAGCAACTGAAAAAAAAGAAACGATGGGCTTGTGGGACAAGGCGGGCTAGAACAACATGGGCAAGACAATAAATAAATGGTCCATTCTAGCTAGTCTATCTACTATTTCTATGAGTCATATGCAACTGGATTCTCTCTTAATGTCTTTAGCATAGAGACTAGTCATCCTTTTTAACTGCATTATCAATTTTGTGTATCAGAATATTATTATTATTGGTAGAAAAATATTTTATTGGTAGAATATTGCAGATCATCCAGAAAAAGACCTTCATCTATCCGAATTTTCAGTTCGCTTTTGAATCAGATCAGAGTTGAAAAGCTCATGCTACCAGCCGACAAGATAAAGAGGAACTTGCTGTTGAAACAATGAACTATAGAAAAGAATATATCGACCTTATATCCAAGGGCTGTCCTCAGCAAAACAAAAGAAGTAAAAATAAATATAAAAGGTGTCACATTAAAATACAATTTTTGAAATTAAAATGTTTTCAAAACAACCCTAGCATCATTACGTCAAGGAAGTTCTGGCTGAGCTTCACAAAGTATTTTACCACAAAAACTGAAAATGAAGTCTAAGGTGAAACCTAATCTCGGATAAGCAATCTGCAATCTCTCTTAACTGGTATTACCAACAATTCACTACTGCACTAAACTCCTGTGGCAAGCCATCAGCAAAAATGCTGATTTTTTTTTGCCAGAAGAAAGATCACGGATGTGGGTTTGTCATTTTGTATTATTATTTCCTTTTCGCCAGATATGATTGCATCGAACCAATGATCCTATAGAATCGGGAGAGGAATTTTTCAATACTCTGTCGGAAAACCCAGAGAACCCTATAGTAGAGGTTTCAAGCTCCTATCTGCAAAGTATGTGGATTTTTTTTTAGTCAGGCCAATGAACAAAAATGTGGGTTTATCTGTTTTTTATGTTTTTTTTTTATTTCCCCTGGAGATAATTATCAGAAAAATATTCTCGATTCCTATTCCGACCCTTTGGCAACCGTGACTCACCCGATTTTGATTCTAATTCGTCACTTAATCATCAATTTCTGTATGTCACTAGTTTCTATATACTGTAAACTAAAGTATGTAAACTATATTGACAACCTGATCGAGGTTTTTTTTATAAAGCTTCGATAGAGGCAGAATGGGAAATGTTTTCGCCAGTATGTTGTGCTCAGGAAGCTGAACGGTTCTCCAAGGTTGTAGCTAAGCTAGTACTATAAATGGATGGTAGTTGTAAAAGTGTTATTTAACTCGGTGGAATCAGGGTATAGAATGGTTTGTATCTTATCGTACCAAATTAAAAGGTAAAAGCTTCATTTATTTAGATTTTATACCCATGATTCAAGTGTCTTAGATAAAATCTTAGCAAAATAATAAATATTTTGAGTCTTTGAAAGTTCAAGATCAGAAACTAGTCTTTATTTTGAGAAGACTAAGTAACTTAAACCAAAATAAAAGGAGCATTAAGAGACGACACTAGGCAGCAAGAAAGTACATCAAGTGAATAGCAAAAAATTTAAAAAGAGCTAAGAACGTATGAACTTTATGACTTAAAGTTAATCCGTAGTAAACAATGTTCGAACGGTCATAATTACAATCATTGATACATTTCAGTGCCAGGATCTATATCAAGGAAAACCAGTCAGCTCTGAAAGATCTATTAATAAACTCTGGAACTGGATTGACCCCAGAGATGAAAGCATCTAAAAATGCCAAAGTGGCTGGTTTTCTTCCGATGGCTCTTCAATATACCCTGAAATTTTCAACTTAGCATCATACGCCGTCCAATGAGCCCCATCCGATCCAAAGTTGATACGACCACCCGGAAGGAGTTGTCGTAGAAACTGTAAAAAGGGCTCATTCGATTGGAAATTGAAAGAGCTAGTGCCCTTTTTAATAATCGAAAGTGATTGCAGGGCAACTAACCCACGCCCACCATTTCCCCAAACACAATCAATCAAAATTTTGAGAGAGTCATATTGTTCAACATAGTTGAAAAATCTGGAAATTATGTCTTTGAAGATGACACCCCCCGAAAGCCCTAAGGGCAAGGGTTGTAAGTTATACCCTGGGGGTATTTAAGATTTTTATAGAAAGGGTGATCAAATAAACTTCGGGTACGCGAACTGTGTACTGCTTTTGAACAGTCTCGGTGTAAGGAACTCGAACCGTGTACTGCTTTTGAACAGTTACGGTGTAAGGTACACGAACGGTGTACTTGACTTCCTGTTGAGTTGTTACAGGGACTCGCTTCGTAACGTTGTACGTTCTTGTACGAGTTTCTTTCTTGTACTTCGTCACCTGACGAGTACGCTGTTCGGTTGTCCACTGAGGGACCATGACATTACGTGTGATGTAGGTTGGACCACAACCGCCATCGGCCGCAGTGGCGCCCGGCGAAGTTGAAAAAAAAGTTCTTGAATTGTAAGTTTAATTGACATACACTGACATTTGTTCTTTAAGGCTTTAATAATTTTTTATTTATGAAAGTTAGATATGTGAGAGCATTTCAAACATAATTTGTTTTCTGTAAAGCGCAAATTGTGTGGTCTTCAGAAGGCATGGGGGTTATTCCCGCCACTTATGTTAATATTTCCTCGTTTCGCGTTTAACTCAGCTATTTGTTGTAATTTTTGTTTGTTTTGAGTTTCATTTATTTTTTCGTCATTAGTTTCATTGACAGTGATTTGTGGTAGTTCAACTAAGAACCGGAAAATCATTTCAAATTAAATCCACAGCAATCGAGGGATTGTAAACTCACTCAAAAAAGAACAAGGTACTGGATGTCAAATTCTCATATTTTCATCACAAAAATGATCAAACATTATACTTAAAATAAACAGATTTCCTTAAGCAATAACCTACAGGCCTGGATTTTTTTTATTGCCCCCCCCCCCCCCCCAAAACAAAAAAAAAACCTGACCAGGGGTGGAACTTTTTATTCGGAAAAGGGGGAACCTCCCCTCCCAACCTCACTTTTCTCCTCATCCAAAGGTATAATTTTAAGAGAACTAATTTTAATATGTTTAGTACTGTTTTACTGGATAGAATTGATTGAGTTTATTCGCTTCCTCTTAACAGTTGCAAAGATATTGATTTAAATGTGGATTCTTTTACTAAAGTATTTCAACTGGCAACTTCAGAATAAATCTTCAGAGCAACTTCAGTATGCTAGATGGTGAAGCCCTGAATTCTCTAATTTGAGAAGACTATATAGACATAAAATAAGAATTAATAGAGTCCTTAAGACTAGTGCAAGTAAGCAGCAATTTATATAAGCCGAGCAGGTGAAACGAATGATGTCAGCAATATAATCAACAACAATAGAGAAGCACAGTAGGCCTAAATAATCGGTTTTGCCTGCTTCAAACATCATAGGCAGCCCCTGTTGGTGGCAAATCGCCAATAGCTCACCAAAACACATGCTGTTTGTGATCTGTTTTGAATTAATAAAAATGCGGGCCGAACGAGGTTTTAAATATATACTAACTTCGAAGAGAGATAAATGGGGGGGTGGGGGGAAATCATCTCATGTGTTCTTTAATGTTTTTTTTCTTATCTGATTGCCTAGAGACTGCGCCGTGGTGTTCCAAACCATGTTACAAGCTATCAGAGGGTCAAAGTCAGACCGTATTGATGGAGTATAAGGTATTTACGGTAAAATTCTAGTTAATTGACTTCTTGCTATCTCAAAAAGGGGTTAGGTTAGGAAAACAAAACTTTCAGGGATGAGTCTACAGGCTAAAGTAGGTCCCGGGAAGGTATTTTGAAATACCCACCTCCACTCCTTCTCCCTCTAGAGGATCCTGACCTTTGATGACCTTAAAAATATGTGTGTTATAAAAGTGAAATTTGCGAAATACATATACACATAACATGTTTTGATTTAATTCAACACTCCCCTCAACATTCCCTGAATTTGTGTTTTGGGAAAATAGAAGTCGAACATGCATACCTTTCCTCAATAGCATACACTACATTTAAACAATGAACATTTTGCATAACTTACGGCCCTTGCCCTGTTGCTTCGGGGGGGTGGGGTTGATATCTCCAAACACATAATTAATGAACCATCACTTTTGGCTCTTAAAAGGGAACTAGAACTTCTAATTTCAACCAAATGAGCCACCTCTAAAGCTTATACAACTATCCCCTGTGTTTTCCAAGATTTCTGGTTTCACTCTTCAACACATTGGAAATATATAATTTAGACATTGGTATATAATTGCACAATAGACAGTGAGAGGAGGGGGGAGATTTCCTGGTATAAGCCTATATTAGGGGCTATTAAGAAGGAAATTTATTGAAAAAAAACAAGGTTGCCTAAATGTTTAATTTCATTGCAAGCTGTCTAAACTGGAAACTATGCTGCAAAGAAGCATAGTTTCCATACTATAGTTCTTAGAAATGCTAATTCTAGGAACACATGCATTTCTGATTAACCCATGTTGTTGGGGATGTTGAACTAAATCAAAACATACATCCAGGTTGTTAGAAAGGGCGTATCATCAATATCTCAGAAACTGCTTAGAATCTGTAGCAGACAAGCTGCAGATTTAGCAGCATGTGTATATTCATAAATATGCAGCAAACGAGCACTGTATTTGAATGAATGTTGCAAGAAGAGAGTCGAGAAACAAGTATGAATAATAACAAAAATTTTCACAAGAATAAACACTACTCAGAATCATTCTGGATTGTCGATTATGTTCTGGATTAGACAGAAACAACTTGATTTAATAGTAATTCTTGTAATTTATTCATTTATATTAATACCTGTTGTATGTTTTTTTTGCTATGAGTGCTTATTTAATTCTTGTTCATTTTGGGTTTCATTTGTTCGTTAATAGTAATTTGTATCGTTTCTATCGTTTCATTCCCGAATAAAACACAGAAAGTGAGCAATGTCGTTAAAAGAGGCTTTCATAGTAGAAAAGCCTCTTTAGTTTCTTTAATTTCTAAAAGTAGAGTTGAACTAAGGCTCTTTATCAAGTTCAACTAGAGATGCATTTGAGGAGGATGGAAGCCGGTACCATGGATTGTAGTGATCAATTTTGCGTTCGAAGCTTTTTCGCCGAGATTCTTTCGAAGCTGACCAACGAGCACTGCTATGTATAGATCGTTCGGTAACCATTCGCGATTGCGAATTCGGTTCATGAGTTGATCTCTATTCATCACTTCGCCCGCTTTCTCCATGAAGGCGAGCAGCAGCTGGTACTCACCTGCTGACAGCGTTGTATCTATGCCGTCGGGTGTAGTCAGTTCGCGCTTGTTTAGGTCGAGCATCCAGCCATCGAAGCGACGTAGATGACTTTTTACCTACTTTCTTTTAAATTTGGGTTTATTTGCTCAGGATATTAACTTGTAATGTTGCTCATTAAGTGACAACAAAAATAATGACATGCATGTCATTATTGCTCTGCAAGATTCTTGTTTACACATGTCAATAGTGGGTTGAGAAGAAAAGGTGGTCAGTATTTTAACATACATATTTGATGGTTGAAAAAACGTCATCGAAATTTTAACCAACTGTGTAATAATTTTATTCAGCTTTTATAATGCTTTAACTTATTTTCCTTAACTCATCAGTTTTTTGGCGCTTTTTAACCGTAATGTTTTTAGAGTTTTCTTTTCGACTGCTTGACTCTGCATAAATTCTCTGTGCTCCTGCTCTATCTCCACTAAGCGACTAATTTGTGATTGTTGCAGCTCATGATCTTTCTGAAAACGTTTATTTTCTCTCTCTAGAGTCGACATTCGCATTGTTAGTTCATCGATGCTATTGTCTTTAATGTAAAGAGGATATTAGAGTTTTAACAAATCAGCTGTCATTAAGCAATAAGTTTATACAGACTTTAATCAAGAGAATTGAAAACTACAAACTAGATGCATAAAAATTATCCTAGTGATGGGTTATTTAAATCCAACTCTATCAATACACGGCCGGTTTCTTCGTTATCTGGCGCAGAAATAATGAATGGTCTATCCGGATCATTTGGATTGGCTTCAATATTAGTATCGCCAGTGCTGCCGGTGTCCAGTGTAATATCGAAATCGGGACTTCCCTGCTCGATTACAATGTCACCATCAGCCAAGGGGTTTATGGTTCCCACTTCAGCGTCATAGCTTCCCGCTACAAAATCTATTAATGGATCTGCAGCTACGTAGTTAACTATGGTTGCACTATCATCTACTTTCAAATTTGCATTTTTCCTTTCAACTTTCTATAGGATTTCGTATACGTATTCCAGGTGACTGCGCAATGTTTTCTGTATAAATTTATACCGCTCGGTATAAATTTACACCCCTGCTTATTAATACAAACCACCCCGTATAAATCTATACCGTTTCTCTACAGATGGAGCGCAAATATCGGAGGGGTCCTCCCCCAAAATCCACAGGAGTTCGTTTTGTGGAGCTGAGTCCCGAACCTGGCGCTAGTTCCACTTCCTCTGACGACAGTGTGCATGTTCTTCCGAACCAGGTCTACCTGCTTTTTGGAAATAGCAAGCCCCAGCCCGGTACCTCCTTTAGTTGAGCCTTCGTAATCTTGCTTGAAAGGTTCGAAAATTTGTTTTTGAACCTCTTCCGGGATTCCCGCTCCAGAATCGGAAACTTCGAACGTATAAATGTTATTTGATTCCAATTTTAGATTAAGAGCTACTTCCCCATAATCCGTAAACTTCACGGCATTTCCGAGAAGATTAATCAAAACCTGTCTCAGTTTTGTTTCGTCGCCCACAACCCAGAATGATGTCTCCAAAAAACCTTGATTTCACCTGTCATCGCTACATCTTTGCGAATAGCAATACCTGTCATCATCGAAATGATGGCTGTGATCATTGCTACACCAGCTGATGGACCATCTTTTGGTGTGGCCCCTTCTGGCACGTGAACGTGAATGTCTTTGCGTTCAAACAAAGGTGGTTCGATGCCAAAATCAACTGAGCGAGAGCGTACATACGCACTTGCTGCTTGGATTGATTCTTTCATCACATCGCGAAGGTTACCTGTCACTGACATTTTGCCTTTACCCGGCATCATCACGCCTTCAACGGTTAAGAACAAAGTCAATGACAGATACGTCAAAGTTAAGGCTAACCAAGACAAAATTCTGGAAGTTTTTAACAAAACTGTAGGAAAATAAGGCAAATTTAAGCTCGAAAATGCTACGTCTGCCCGGCCCTTTAAATGTCATATTCACTTAAGAGATAGCCAGTGTTCAATTCATGTGGATTTCTAGGGGTAACATAGAAAGTAGTCCCTACCCGGCACCGTCCCGTAATCCTAAGGCACACACACTGGGATCCCGTGATCCTCGAGTGACAGAGGTAATCACTTGGATTCCCTGAGTGTAATCTAATTGTATAAGCTCCTTCAGATGTGCATAAACTCCTTAACCTCTTACTTCTACAAGTTGCTTTGATGATATTGGTTGTTGATATGCAATGTATGATAATGTCTTGAGAGTGGCATTTGGGAGAACTGGCTTTGAAGCATATTTTTTGACCGTTGCACTGTACTCTGGTTTAAGTTGCATGACGTATGAACCATCTTGAAGTATTACTACTTCAAGCGCTTTGAATGCAGACGTTGTCTATTTCATAACACTTTGAAGAATATCTAGTGTTTTTGTTCTTGATTCAATATAGACGTGGTTAAAGCTTTCTGTTGCATCACAATGACAGTATTAACAGTATAACAGCATTATCAAACAGGAACAGAAAAGTAAAAGAACCCTGTCTAATACCTTTTCTCACTGGAATTTAAGCAGTAAGTTCCACCATACTAGGTGAGATGGTGACCATTACTCTGGCACTTAGCTTTCTTATGCATATCACGTATTGTTTTAATTTACTAAACGTTCTAATAAGCAGTCAATAAGATATGCGAATGTACACCCGAGTCGGAAGCTCTATATACGTCTAATCCAGCATTTTTCTTTCAAATCTAAGACCGTAAAGTATAGCCAGCCGAAGGGTACAAGCCCTAGCCATGGCCCACCAAAATATTGTCACGCCCCACTTGTGAGAGCTCCGCCCCACGTTGGAAGTCCAGGTTGAAAATTAATAGATGAATTTCTGCAACAAATGTGCCAGAGCGGGGCTGCACTGTCTCTCAAATTGGAAAGCTGAATGTATAACTTTTCGACAAATTGACATATGTTGGTTTTCCCAATATATTTGGCACTCTACGGCTTTTTGTCACCCTTTGGCTTAAAATTGTCGTAAAGAGCGATCCGTTGAAGAGGGGACAGCCCCTTTCATAGAAGGAACAATTTCTGTTCGTTTCAAGGTGTAATGTTGCTCATTACTTTCAGTTTAAAAAAATACGTTTTTTTGTTGAATTTTCAATAGACACGAAGTCACAATTTCACATTTCTAACGCTGATTCCGCATTAAAGTCCTGACAATGCCCAATTCCAAATTCTAACGAAATTAAATTCTATATTAACAATATCTATATATTATTTGTGCTTAATTGGTGCTAGGTTTTGGGATCGCTAGAAACTGATAAGCTTTATGCTAAAGTTTTACATTCTGCCCCATTCCTTTGAGAACAGCTATAGCACAAACTAGGAATTAATTAGTAACTAGAAGCTTTTGTAAAGCATTAAAAAAATTAGCGCAAAGAACGGGGAGATTGAGGAGGGGATGACCTCCCTCATATATTTTACGCAATTATTTCTGTTTGATTAAGTTTTGTGGCTGCTTCTTACTTTTAGCGTGCTAGTTTTTTTTAATTTTAACTAAGGTATAAAATGCAACCTTGGCTTTATCAATTCACTATCTATCTATATATATAAAAACTATCGGGCAATCCGCCGGAAGTATATATCAGGCTTTATCCAAACCCGGCGCATAACGAAATCTTCCTGGATTTGAACGCTTATCAGGGCTTGCCCGCCGAACTGGAAATTTACAGCTCGATGGGCGCCTTTATCCGACGACAGAAAGTAGATCAGGTTGGTCGTTTACCGCTCAGATTACAATTAGAATTGCCGGGAGGTATGTACTATATTCGAATTAAAATCAATGATTTGGTTGTACATAACAAGCAATTCATTTTGATTGAGGATTAGAAGCGCTCTGGCGAGCATCGCATACCCCCCACCAACCTCTCCTCTCGCCTCTTCATCTGATGCAGCGTCGGATGCGCCGCTTCCCGTGATTCCCTTCTCGTCTCGCAGCGTTCGCGCCCATCTCGTACCTGGAATCGACGACGAACCGCGGAACCGAGTCCTCTGCTCGATTTGTGTGGGGTAGTGTGCATATTTCCCCTCCGGTGCTGATAGAGGCACGAGCGCAGTGAGAAGAATCCCTCGCCAGTGATCTGTGGAGCCTTCCTTGATCAAGGGAAGCGGATCCGAGGCAAACCATGTCTCGCCAGGAAAACCTAAAAAAATTAAGACCTTTAATGTAACATGATTTTTTTATCTTCTTGTTCGAACATTCAATGCAACAGAGAAAATATTAAACCTATCTTTACACAAGACACTTATAATCAGGTGTCGGAAAACTCTTAGACCTGCAATTGTAATAGCGATTTTATATTCCTTTATCTTTTATCTAAATTTTTGTATTTTAATACCATACAAGCCAATATGGCATTTTAAAAAAAATCCACCTTCCCTAAAAAATTCATGAATCACCCTGTTTCAACAAAGCCTGATAAGCCTGATATGATCTTTGGTCTATTTCGAACAAAATAACTAAGTCAAAAATTCGATAGGATACGAGAGGCTAGTTACCCTCTGATCACTTTTGACTCTTAAAAATGGAACCACAGCTTTCGATTTCTATTCATTTGAGCCCCCTCTGAAGTTGTTATGACCATGCCTTCTATAAAAACCTTATACACCCCTGTTCGTAACATTGAACACTTGCCCCCGGGCTTTGGGGAGGGGGATGTCGATCTCAAAGTTTTACTATCTGATCTTTGAACTATTTTGAATAACACGGCTATTTGTGGTGACGGTGATCATCATTGTCCTCTTGAACATGACCACGTATCATCATCATCATAATCATCATCATCATTATCATCATCATCATCATCGTCATAGCCATGAACATAATCATCATTCTTATCATTTTTGTCTTCTTCTTCGTCATCTTCGTCATTATTATCATCATCTTTATCGTTATTATCATCATCATCAGCGTCCTTCGGACATTGCTACAGCGTTGCTATTTTTTCATCGAGGTTGAGATACATTCTGTCAAGTAGTTCTATAAGTGCATGGACAGTTGAGTGACCTTCTATTCAATAACCAGGTAATGCAGCAAATCAGAATGAGTATATTCTATGCTTAAAATTTTAATATGCAATTCAGGACTGCTAATATTCCGTGAGAAAACTTTTGGACAAGCTGGAGACAAAGCTTATTCTACAAGTTGGAGACAAGAACTTGTTTGGCCATTCTGACCTAACCAATGTTTTCACCATTTTGCTACCACATAGACTACACACAATCTGTAAAATTTTTAAGTAGTTCAGTATTTCCAAGCTTGTATTTTTGAATACCCCGCCCGATTATTACATTTCTATGAATCCGCTAAGTGGGTTAGCACTTAGTGGATCAGCAGTACAAAATTCTACTAATTCAATCCTAGATGGTCAAACTACTACTACATGTAGCCTGTCTTAACCAGTGGCATAATTTTGTTAAAATCCTGGGGGGGGGGGCAAGAATGGAACCAGTTTTCCAAATCAAGTAAAAATGACATCAAAGATTGAAAATGAGGCGTTTTGTATCATTCAAGTACTATGTATTAGCCCACTACACAAGCATTATAGATACTTTTTAGTACTATAAGCTAAGGGTAAATAGGCACTGAAAATAGTAAGAGATAAGAGTGATTTTCATTTGTCATGTCGGTTGTCATGTCGGTTGTCACGTCGGTTGTCATGTCGGATGTCACATCGATTGTCATGTCGGATGTCATGTCGGTTGTCATGTCGGTTTTGAGCTCGAGAGAGGCCGCGATCGTGTTCACTTTCCTCCAGTCGATCGAGAGCCACTTTTCGGCCTTTCCTCGCCGTTTCAAAATTTGCTGTTCCTGGATGAGGATCCCGGCGTCGACGGCCTCGGCGACGGTCATCGGCCGGAAGCCGGGCGTCGAGCTCGACCCGGTGGACAGCCACTTCCTTTTTTTGCATAAATCGACGAATGGGCATAATAGTAAAGTTGAAATCCATGATAAGAAATATGGTAGAGCCAGGATGACAGCATTCTAAAATATAAAATTATGTAAGCAAAGAACGAACTAAAAGGCAGGGGCTTTATCGGTTTTCGGTTTTTTTGCCAAATATAAATAGAGTTTTGTCCTGAATAAGGTTTTAATTGAATTTTTCTTATGAGCAAGAACAATCAGCCCCAGGCAGATCTCCTCTTCGATTAAGTTCCTTTTTTGCATCAGAAAATTTTTCCCGGCTGTAGGACGGAGCAGCTGCAGGATCGCATACTTGTGTGGATCAACGCGCTGCTCAACAGCAACGGAGGCACGGTCATGTACGGAGTGTCCTCTGCGTCGGCGACAATCGAGGTTTGCGTGCGCTCAGCGCATTGCCGGTCACTCGTCTTGCTGATCTGTGACGTAGGCAATGAGACTCTCGGACGAACAGCGGAGAGCTTTGGTCGATGAATGCGTGCAAACACTACGAAGCTTCACTCCCGAAGGCACGTCCACGGCCCGAGCGCCTCTCCACTGATTCCGAGAATTAGCGAAAGTGGTTTCTCCGAAAGGTTGCCTGGCCCAAAACAAGAGGGGACGTGTCCTGTGGCATCGCACGCTCACCTGAACGGAACAATACAGGGACCACTCAGTCAGCATAACCATGTTGACAGATCACCCTACCCCTCTTACACGACAACAAGCACGGCACCTTCTGCGGCGTGCTTGTCTCTGCGCAGACCCTGACCCGGTGGCAGAGGCAACAGGACGCCTGCCGCCAGAGGTCGTCGAAGGTTGGCTGGCCGAACCCGTGTCTACACCGCTTCTCCCTGTAGCAATCAACAATTACAATTAACAATTGGTAATTTAAACACAAAAATCAAACTAACACCCTAATCCTTTCATGTATTTGTTTACATCTCTGATGTCCTATAGGTGTTTTTGAAGAACACACTGCCTTTTCCTGACGTACTAATAACAGTTCAAATTGAGATAGATTGTTTTATTAGACAGTGAAAAACAATGACAAAACATTCTGAATGTTTCGACCCAGTATACAGGGACCGTCAACAGCAGATATAATGTGATCGAAATATTCAGAATTTTTGTCATTGTTTTAACACACCTCTACCGCCGCGCCCCCGGCGCGCCCATGGCGATGCGCATGGCGGTGCGCTCGATCAACGCCCGCTCCGGCGGATTGCCGCCCGAGCGCAGCCGTCCTTCCAGCTCGAGCACGACCATGTCGGCGCGCTGCTCGAAGCGGCTGCGACGAACGACCATGTAGTCCAGCTGCGGCAAACCTTCGGCCTTGCACAATCTCTTGGTCATCTCCTTGTCCATCGCCGCCGCCGACGCGGCGATGCCACACCCGACCGTGGGCAGGTTGGCCAGCTGCATCAGACCCTGTACGGGGGGATCAGCTCGTACCGGCGCTTGAGCTCGACATCCACATCGGACCACGACTCGCGCATGTGGGCGCGGATGCTCACCAGCCGGTTGTAGATCGCGAGCACGTAGATCAATGGCAGCAGGACGACCACGCCGACGACGATCAGGATGATCACGGTGGGGTTCATGGCGAAGAGTCTACTCCCCACCGCTCCCGCAGCGTCGCCAGCAGGTGCTCCGGCCACAGCTCGAAGAACCGCTCCGCCCAGGCGATCGCCTGCTCGAAGTGCTCCGGCTGCCAGCGCGAAGCGCCGTGCTTGGCACGTAAAGATTTTTCCAAGTGTCAATGTTAGAATGACATTGACACAAAAAAACTGAAGAAGAAACTGTATCTATATATATAAAAATAAGTTGTCTGTATGCATGTTTGTTTGTTTGTGGGTTTGCGTTTGACGTCATTATAAGTATATAAGGCTTTGTGTATGACGTCATTATAATATGACACTACAGACCGGGACACCGGGACACAAATGACGACCGATACACAGGGAATATAAATGACGACCGGAACACTCAAAGAGAAATTACAGACCGGGACACAAATGACGCCCTACGACGCCTATGCCATCCGCGCGACCGCCGATCCCTTCACCTTTCTCGCCTGGTTCTTCATGATCGACGGGGTGGTGATGCCGGTGCTGGCGGCGCGGCGTTGGCGGCGGGCGGCGCTGAAACCGCCACTCCGCCCGCTGTTGCTGCGTGGTTGGGTCGGCGGGCTGATCGCCTTTGCGAGCTTCGGGGCGATCATGCTGGCCACCCGGCTTGACAAGGTGGGCGAGGCGGCGGTGCTGCGCGAGACCTCGACGGTCTTTGCCGCGCTGATCGGCTGGCTGGTGGAACTCGCGAGCCTGCCCGGGCGAAGGGCCGGCCGCGCTCGGTGAGTGCCGCGATCAGGGGCGCGTCGCAGCCGAGGACGATTTGTGGCATGGTATGAGCTCCTGTCGCCGGTGCAGCGAACGGCAGCTAGGCGTGGGCGAGTCGAGAATTTCCAAGCCTGCTCAATGGCTAGTTTGGGCCGACCTCGCCTCCAGGGCCAGAAGGACGCTCACATGGCAGCCGCAGCTGGGAAATCGGCTGGTTTGAGCCCACTTTGACCCATGCTGCGCTTTGTACGAATGTTGGCTTCTATGTCGTCAACCATATTTCCCAGGTCTCGGAGCCGTTGACTGACGTGACGAGCGGCTTCCTTTTGTTCAGGCGTTCCGGTTTCATGCAGCCTGGATGCATACAGAAGTGCCGAAGCAAGCGGCGTCCGGAGCTGGTGTCCAAGCCGTGCACTCATTTCGCCGAGGCAGGTCAAGCGATCGGCGCGCTGCTTGAGTTCGGCGTTACGTCGACTCCCGGTAATATCCGCGAGCAGCAGAATTTCACCGGGCTCCGTCACCAAAGGGGTGCGTGACAGGCTGAACCAACGTCCGAGGTGTAATAATATGCGCAAGAATGGTGTCATTCAGGCTGGTACATTGTGCCACGCTAGCTTCAATTTTTGAAAAGAAAGGCTACTGGGAATTTTCTCATCAAGTTGAAACGATCAATTTTAGTATAAACAAAATATTGGCAGAAAATGCTCGAAAATGTGATATGTCTGATATTGCTTTCTAGAGGGTGTCGTTTAAAGGCCATTGAGTGTCACAGGCTGTGAATCTCCATAGAAAATAAAAATATAACACAACAATGGAAAGTCTCGAAAATTCAAATGAAAAAATTGTTACAATGTTTATCCCGAGATTTGGGGTATTGTTTCAACCCAGGAGGCACTATTATATGATCTTTGGACTATTTTGAACAAAATAACCACCGCAAAATCTCGATCGGATGCATTTGAGAAAAAGAGGTAGTGAATTTTGAATATTAAGAATGGCACTTGATGTTCTGATTTCCAATCGAATTAGATTCCTACAAAGTCTAGACCATCCCCTTCCTTAATAAAGGGCCTATGGGATAAATATGATACTAATACTATTAAAACACAGATACCTTATGGACTTTACTATAGTCAAGTCAGATGCTGCCAGATAGTCAATCGTACTGTGACACGGTGGCGGGAATTGAGATGGTTTATCATGGAGGATTGACTTGAGAAAACAAACCATTGGATTTAAACCATATTTTAAGAAGAAAATATGTGTAAAACGTCTTAGGAATGATTAGGGAATACCAACAGGGCAGTCATAGTGTGACATGGAGCTGTGAATTGACATCGTGTATCTCGGAGTGATGGCTTGGGAAAAACCATGAATCGTTGGATTTAAATCTTATTTTTATCACGAAGATTTCTGGTAAAAATGTCTAAAACATATAAAAGTGGCTCAAGCTACCTGCAATCGAATCCTGGACTATCAAATATCAAAACTTCCCGTTGCAATAGATCATTTATCCATGATTTTCGACGGGGAAACAAACATTTCAACGGGGAAATAACAGAAACAAGGCAGGGAAGTTTAAACTCAAATATGGCGACGAAACAAATTTTCTTGTAGTGTCATCTTTTGACCTTGGTAGGGCATCGCTTCAGCGGGTTTATTACTGGAGGGTGTAGTATACTGCAATGTGGAGGCAATGGTTTGAGAGGTGTGCAAATGCACTAATTCATTTAATCCTACTCCTCCGGAAAAATTCTGAAAATATATTTTGGATGAAAATATATCCTATTTTCAGTATTCTTTAATTGTGATCCCGCTTTTGACATAACATTTTACATTTTATCCTGATTAATGCCTAGTAATACAAAAAGAAGAAGAAAAAAAACTTACTACTGTAATGATGTAAAAGCCCAGTGAAAAGAAACTTAAGACTTAGAAAATACCTAAATTGCATTTGAATCCTTTTTTTGTGTACCTAAAACCAAATAGGTTCTCCTGTGAAACTTTTTACCCCCTAATCTTAACATAGATGACTAGTTATCTTAAAAAGAACTAAAAATCGGAGAATTGCCTTATTTTCGGCTTCTTCCGACTTCTTTTTAACAGCTCTAGACTTTACAGCGTCGGAACGTCTTTACTCTCTGCAAGTACAAACTGAAGGGCAAAGTAAGGGAGAAGACATACTCAATTACAAAGATGCTCAGCAGATATTCTCTTGTTGTCATTTTACCTCTTTCAATTTGTATTGTAAGAATTGATTGTGTTTTTGAGAAAAAAAAAAATCTAGCAATCTTCAATTTTCATGCTTCCTACACCTGGGATATGATTACCTGAAAGTCCTTATAAGCCCAGTTCGAATCGTCTGAATCCGTCAGTCAAAATACCGATATGATAGTCATTTTTTGACACTGTAACATTCCAAGTTCTAATTTTCATATTCTTTAAATCATTGAGATTATTTTGGCCTCAAGAAAAGCAATGATCCTGGATACCAGTGCAGGACAGGGATCAACATATCTTCTCAAGTCTACACCGAATCACTTAAGCCGGCTTAGAACCGGACAGGAAGAAGTCCCTGGGACCTTCATTATGGGCAAGGCGGTGAAGGTGCAGCTGACCTTCGGCTGACCCCTCTCCCCTGCCCCTGCAAGGACCGCGTCGCCCACCGACGCGGTCCTTCTTATTTGTGGACCGAACGCCTCAGCCCTCGACCATCCCCACCGTCCCGAGGATCGTCGCCAGCCCCGCGTAGAGTCCACGCAGCGACAGCTCCGGCTCCACGTCGATCCATTCCTCGAGACTGTGCGCCCGCCCGCCGGTGCCGCCCGAGCCGAGGCAGATCGCTTTATACGTCTGCATCAAGACAATGAAAATGTCGATTACATGAATTATTTATTGAAATTGGGACAATTAAAGCTGACGGAATTTTTTTAAATAGAATTTCTAAGCCTTTTCTTTGAAATGGTTTGGGTGTTCCGTTTTTACTTCGCGTACCTTCAGGAAAAATTACTGCGGCACGATTATTAGCTTCAATATATTCGCCAAATTTCATGATTGCTGGTAAAGATTGACGTGGATTTTTTCTATCGATTAAAGCCGAACCACCATGACGTAAATTATAAGACACACTAGGAATGCCCTTACCCAATTCTATTTTACTAATAAATTTTGGGTCCGCTAGTTCCCAGTAAAAAAAAAAAAAAAAAAATCAGACGCACCCTATAATATGGAAACAAAGATGCTACTATATGAGATTGGAAATATAGATGGCGCGACAGTCTACCTGGGAAAAAAGATAGCACTGGTGAAAATACCCAGACAGAAAGATCTAAACTAGGAATTGGAAAAGATCTGTCAAACACAACTTAACTATAAATCTACCTTTAGACAGTAGACATCAGTATGAAAATAACCTCAATATGAAAAGTAATGCAGTAGCTTAATCCTATTAACAGCAAAGAAGCAGGGAAACTTAAACGGTGGGATTCCTGGAAGAGGGAGAAATCCATTAGTTCAATAATACATTCAAACATTATGTGTTATTTTGGATTTAATCTTAATTGCTCATTTTCAAAACCTAGGGTGAAAGAAAATCATACTCAAACCAAATATATACTGGCTAAAGTTATTTGACTAGATGAAAGATGTATTGCTTCCCAAGGTTATAAAAAAAATTAGATTTGTCTTTTTGCAATTTCCTAAGCCTTGTATTATGCTACAAAAAAGGTAGAGATGCTCCGAACTCACCCTACCTTTGTCATCTCTGTTTGAAAGTGGGATGTAGGGGAGGGGTTTATCCCCTCCCGTGATCTGGGCGGGGGTAAACCCCGCCCCTACGGGCTCCTAGAACGCGCCGTAGAAGCGGCCCATCCAGTAGGGCTGTGCCACGTCGAGCCCGTGCTTCTCGTAGCGATCGCTGCCGGCGTTCGGCGTCGCGGGGGTGAACGGGTCGCGCTGCCACAGGAAGTGCCCGGTGTATTTGCGCAGCTTGCTGTCCAGCGGCCTGGAGGGAATGTTGACCCTGTTGGTGCCGACCGAGAATGACGATTTTCAAATCTTATTTAATCTACTCGGTTTTATTATTCATTCCTTGGTCCCTTCTCAAAACTTGCATTCAAAGAGCTAAAATAAACTTAAAGTAATGCCTTGAAATACCGTTTTTTTCTAAGGAACTTTCTAAGCTTTCCGTTGGTTGACCCAGGGACCCCAGGTCAGCCCTCCATAATTATTTTCTGACTACGCCACTCTTCTTCCTTCTCTCTCTTTCTTTGTTTTCTTCTTTTACTCTGTATTCTTTATTGTCGCCTGTCTCTCTCTCTCTCTAATCTATTAAATTGGATTTTAGGATTTATTGGCTATTCTAGTTTTTATTAAGGGACTTGGTTGTCTCTTACTAGGATGCTAGCTACTGCTGCAAGTCGGATATCACATTCCGGATACATTTTACGTTTCAGCTCAAAAGTTTCAACTTTGGACTTTTTCTTCTAGCTCATGATTTTGACTTTGGGCTAATACTCGGGCTAGGATCGCTCTCTGACTTGGGCTAATGCTTGAGTCGCACCATAGTCAAGCTGTCGATAAAAAAAACGACGATTTTTTCTTGAATTTAACGTCACATTTGCATTGCAGTTGCAGACAAGTGCTGATTTTGTTATTTTTGAGTACCCCAATGCCGGCCCTTTTATAGTCTGAGATGCCAACGACCTTAAAACGGATTCGTTTTGCTCGTCACTTAAAGTAAAACAAATTGTTAAAATACCCCGTAAATATTCCGGATGGTAATGACTTCCTCATTTGCCGTACTAAACTCGAACTTCTCGTTGATCTGAGAATAATTGACCCCGGTGCGGGCTAAAAATCCGGAGGGCGCGGTATAAGATACGCGCATGCCGACGCTGTAATTATAATCGGGACTTTCCGCACAGGTAGGACACAGTTACACAACTACAATGGCGCGATAATAATATGGCGCGTAATGACTTACACGCTCGGGGGGCTAAGGGGGGGCAAAGCGCCCCCACCAACTAGGTGTTGGAGTGGTGCAAAGCGCAACCCCAACTGCTAGTACAATATATAATATATACAAATTATAATATAACTAGAGTTACAAGAGATTATTTTTTGTCTCTGTTCAATGTACGTCCTCATACCCTCAGTAATTTCAGTTCCACTCAGTCAATCAATCCAAACGGATTCAGATCCTCCCAATCCAGAGCCTACAGTGTGACAGAGAATTGGAGCTTCGTGGTATAGTTAGCTATCAATTAAGCCAGCACAGAAAGGAAAATTCAGATTATAATAATTCCATCATTATAAAAAAAAGGATGAAACAACACATTTAGCAATAATTTACTAAAATGCTTTATAAAATCTAATCAAACTATGACCAATCATTATAACTATTTAAATTAAATATAGCGTATACTTGAATGAGTACTAAACAAATCAAAATCATACATCAACTGATTACCTATTAACTATCACTGTAGCACAATGTGAAGTCCAATGCCGATGAACGCGGCATGGCCGAAAGAAACCATTCCGCCGAATCCGAGAATGAGATTGAGGCTGACCGCGGCGATCCCGAGGATGACGAGGCGGATGGCCAGATCCATGTAGAATTCGTAGCCGCTCAGCAACAGCAGCGGTGGCACGATGCCGAGCGCCACGAGCACGCCGGCCGCGACGCCGAGCGTCCCGAGGACCCGCTGGGCGAGCTGGAAGGCGCGCGCCTCGCCCTCCTTCTGCTTGGCCTCGGCGAACGCGGGCACGAAGGCGGAGGCCATGGCCCCCTGTGGTAAGGAATTGTAAGTAACGAGCGACCTGGCTCAACAGTAACCAAAACTCTAAAAAAAGGAATTTTGACACCAATAGACACATCAAAAGAATCAAATTTTTATGCTGATTTTAAATATATAATTTTCATCAATTTTAGACCTACCCATCAAAACTTACGAGCCTGATAAAAATTTGCCGTATTTTCGAAAAAAGGGGGAAACACCCCTTTTTTTGTTATTTAACCCTAAAAATCTTTTCATAATGGAAGTAGCAGTAGCTTCAATCAGGGGCATTGTTCCCCCCCACAGTGGAGAGATCAGGATGAAACTTGGTGGGAAGAATAAAAACAAGTCCTAGATAGGTGATTGACATAACTGGACTGAATCCGCTCTCTTTGGGGGAGTTGGAGGGGGTGTTAATCCGTAAAAATTGAGGCAATTTCAACTTAAGAATGGGTGACGTTCGTGAGGTATTTTTAAATTTGATATTTAGAAGGAAATCATGTCTCAGAGCTTTAATTTTAAATCCCGACCAGATCTGGTGACATCGGGAGGGAAGAGTTGGAGGGGGAAACCGGAAATCTTTGAAAACGCTTAGTTATTTCTCGCTTCGACTCTTTCGAAGTACTTGAACAACCCACCAGCAGATAGATGGCTTACGATTGGTTTTGTTTTACGTATATGTTTCTGCTTTCAATTTTATCATAAAAAACTTTTGGCTATGCTACCAGAATCTATCTTAGATTCTGTTCATCTATCTTATTATAGATGACCGGACGCTAATATATGTTTTAGTATTTATCTTTTTTTACCTCGTATTAAATGTAACCTACCTGTTTACATCCACTGTATCTATCCGTCTAAATTAAATTTATTAGTTACAGCTATTGCCACTAATAAAAAGAAAGAATACGGCGTTGGAAATTACAGTCTCTACCGCTGGTGCTGATTTCCATTTCTTGGACCTTCAGCCAGGAAGTGCAATGGGGGGGGGGGGCAACCATCCTGTGCTTTAGCACACCCTCCCTGTTTATCTTCCCCAGATTTCTCCAGATACCCGTTTTTAAAGCTGGGTCAACACTGGTTGAGCTTACAGAGTCACGCTGCTGACCCCGTCCCAAATCAAATAATTGGGTACACTAGGTTTCGAACCTTCGCCCTCTTGGATGAAGGATCCTAAGTTTTCGGCATAAATATTTGCCAGTAGCCCGGATAAAGGTCCCCCATGGGTAACCAAGTTTTGCTGATAAAAAGAATCACAAAACTGAAAATACATAGAAAACTTCATAGAAAATACATAGAAAAAACATAGAAAAATTTAAAACTTCAATATCAATTCCCGTTCTTCCTTAAAAAATTGAGAAAAAATTCAAGCTATAGCGTGTTGAGGGAGGACCCATTGGTTTGAGCAGTAGTTCTTAAAAAATTGAGAAAAAATTCAAGCTGTAGCGCGATGAGGGAGGGACCCATGGATTTGGTCATTACATTGATGGGCTTGGCTTCTCTTCATAACTCTTTATGAAAGCAGTGGGCTCGAAGTCTCTTTCTGATGTAACTGTTGTAAAGAAAAAAAATACAAATATATTAATGACCCCTTCAAAAAACTGTATTAAGCAGGAAAGACTCGGCTATTTGTGCATCACCATGCAATGCCTTTAACGTCTTGCCTGCACAATATAGGAGTGAGCAAGGTGATTGCAAGAGAACAAACATCCGCACGGCAATGCACCACTCCGACGGAAGGAAATAAAGGCCGCTGGCTAGCCGGACAAGTATTGCCTTTGCAAGGTTTATTATCAAATTACCTAAATCACCCATGATTTAAATTTATTTGATTTCCTATGTTGCTTACGTTACGGGTATTAATTGGAAACCTTTTCAACTTTATAGTTGCCTTATGCAGAGCTTATGGACCAGTTCTACTGGCTAAATTAGCCAATTTGATACCGGCATGAGGCACAAATCCCACAAACACTCTTAGATCCGGAAATGAGGAGGAAGACATACGAGTTATTTAAAAACTTGATTGGACAAAAAAAGAGAAAAAGGAAAAAGCCAAGATCAAACCGTGCATTAATTCAAAGACGTCCAGAAATTAAACAAAAAAAAACAAAACAAGTTTGTTTAAATGAAAGTAAGGAGCGACATTAAAACTTAAAACGAACAGAAATTACTCCGTATATGAAAGGGGGTTTTCTTCCTCAACGCCCCGCTCTTTACGCTAAAGTTTTTTCCTTTTTAAAAAAAGTAGAGCTAAGAGAAAGAGTCAAACTTTAGCGTACAGTGGGAGGCTTTGAGGAAGAAAAGCCCCTTTCATATACGGAGTAATTTCTGTTCGTTTTAAAAAGAAAAATTTATTCACTCAAACAAACGAAACAACAATTAAATAAGTTGGAGAACTAGGTCACCTGATTTCTGATTTTAACCATTGTATTTCTTGCAGATACCCTTTGAGACCTAAGGGGTTGTTGACGTGTTTGATTATTTGATTGGGATGGTGCTTCAAGGTTTATTTCAGGGATTACTAGAGTATGGGCTTCTCTTTTGAGAAAACGAAATACGACTCATTTATTCTTAGAGCACCTGAATTTTTGTTCAAAGCTAGACCTAAATGTTGGTATTTATAAATTTCAAGACGACCATTTGTTTTCCTAGAAACTTCGGGACTAGAAATTATGTCTATAGAGACGACAACCCTCCCAGAGTTCTCAGGGCAAGGGTTGTAATTTATGCCCTGGGGGCGTATAAGGTATATATAGAAAGGGTGACGTTTAAACTTTGGAGGGGCTCATTTGATTGGTAATTATGAGGTCTAGTGCTCTTTTAAGATTCAGAGCGATTGGAGGGTGGATATCCCCCCCCCACACACACATACCTCTTATTCTCCCGACACGCATCTGATAGTAAATTTGAAATGGCCATCTTTGTAGGCCCCATACTTAATTACCAAGCATCACCTGCAAAATAGCATCCCAAGACTAAAAGACCATAAAAAGAAAAAATATGGATATAATAATAATAATTTATTTTTAGCCAACATCATAACAAGTTATGGCACTTGTGGAGTAATCCACAAAAAAAGAAAATGAAATGCACTGCAAATAAAATACACTACAAATAGAAAAAACACAACGCTACAATGAGATTAACTGAACAGACGGACCAAGGGATGATGAGGCGATAAACGAAAAAAAGCTGATTCCGACAATCTTCCATGGATATTAGACTATTTTATGATTGCACATATAAACAAACAACCGGTTGACATCTTACGTAATGTTGGTCTTGAGAATGTCAGTAGACTTGCAATATTCCCCAGAAAACCGAGAAGAAATGTGCATGAATAGCCGATCTGATAGAATCGAACGGTTGTTACTGTATTGGTAAATTGAGGCAACAATCGTTCGATTCGATTAGACATGGAGGCAATTGAGTATAATCGAAGAAAAATATTTGATGTTGATTAATTTCAATTTTCGACGTCTGATAATGATTTGATAATTCTCATGGAAATGGGGGGGGGGGAGATTGGTAGAACACGGTAAGTTTTGTCAAACAAATATCACTAAGGAGCATTGCCTTACAAAATTCCGTTAGTACATCTAATTGAGTGCAGGATTCTCTGAAGCCTTTTTTTATTGTCCCCACCTGAACAAGTTAAGCGCTTTATCTAAAATAGGTATCTTACACATATTATACTAGCAATACTTAAACAGGAGTATTTATCTGATTTGTGGCAAAAATTTCAGCAAGGAAGCTTTTTTTAATCTAATCCGAGGCAGCAGTCGGAAGAATGTTGATAGGACTTGTTAAGAGTTCAAGATCTGCTAGCCAAATGCAAACGTACGCGTTACGCAATAGTTTCTTTGATTGTTTAAAAAACTACGGGGACTAGGAAAAACCTTCAGGGGTCGCTAGTCAACAAGGGAGAGTGTTTACTCTAAAACATTATTTTTACTTTTAGACATTTTTTCAAGACATTTCAAGATACTTTTGAGACTTTTTTCTTTAACACTTATTTCAAGACGTTTAAAGACATTTCAAGAAGTTTTTAAGTCATTTTTCTTCAATATATTTTTCTTCAAGGTTTAAAAAAACATAAACACGATTAGAACGAAATGGCTTCTCTGATTTCTAAAGAGCCAATAGAGAAAAAACACAATTTCTTTATTTATTTGACTCATAAAAGATATCTAACAACAAATTGATATGTTGTAAATACGAAGACATGTAATTAAGATGTGACATCAATTATAGCAAGTAGTCATGTCCCTCTTATATAGTGTTTTTGTTGCCCAGACCACATTGCTTGAAAGGCTGTATGCTAAAAACTAGGGCATTTAAAAATTAGGGTATAAAACGATAGTAGGAAATTGAGATTCTAAAAAAGAAATCGAGAATCGGAGACCGATTCCGATTATCCCATGTTTTTAAAATTATTAGAAAAACTTATCCATAAACGTCTATATCGTTTTCTACAGGTGCTTAATTTGCTGAGTAAGACCTAATTCGGACTCCGCAAAAAGCACTCGACAACTAATGCTTTGCAACAACTTAGAATCAATTAACAGTGGTATGGACACAGGTGAAATGCCTTTGTCTGTATTTATAGATATTTGCAAAATATTCGGTACAGTTGGTTTCCAAACGCTAGTAAGTCGGGCGGTTAGAGTAAAAAGGGCACTAAGTATTTCAACTTTACGATTGAATGAGCCTTGTTCGAAGTTTCTACTATAAGTCTTTCGATACGAAGTACCCTTGTCTAAGATAACAAAAGTAAATAATAACAAATGAAAAATTCATTGTGCCCACAACGCTCTTTGCTTAGGCAGCACTATTGTGTATTCTACGATTAAAAAATCTTTTAAAATTACTAAAAAAATTAGTAGCTCTTCCCCTGAGGACTTTTGGCAGTAATAACCCTTAAAGATATAGATATTAGATTTTTCAACTATGTTTAAAATCATAGTATCTCTGTGGATAGAAACGTTTGAGAATTCTCGTGCACATGCTCAAAAGCCATGGTGTTCTGAAAAGAGTATAATAAATTATACTAATTTGTCGCAGTTTGTGTACAGTGAAAGATTTGGTTACTGTGAGCATTGCAGGGGTGAGCCTAATGTTTACTTATTTTGTTTCATGTGGCCCCTATAAATACATAACTTGCTTGATTGAGTACCTGCACGAGACGCAAGACCTATCTACAGAGGTACATTACGGATTATAGGCATAGTATGACTGTTTAACGAAGAGGATGACGGCTCATGGGCTTCGTCCAACTTGATTTGGGCGGGAAAATGGTCACAATTTCATTGACTTTCATTTAAAATAAAAGTTAAACGATTTATTTGTTGCTTCTTGTGGAAAATAATAAAAAACTTTGAAGCAGCGCATTCCAGATTTTGAGCGAAATATTTCAAGAGTTGTCTTGATAAAAAGCAATAAACATAACTACTTTTTTGACCGTTGATTCAAAGTTTTTTCGTTTTTCAAAGCAAAATAGCTGAAACTTTTGTTCCACGTTATAATTTTTACTGAGAAAAGTAGCGCCGTGCATCGAATGTCGTGTCGAACGCACTTGAATTCGTTGCTTCTCCTTCGCTGCTTTGTACTCAGGATCGAAACTGGCAACCATACAAAACGAGGCAAACGAGGCAAGCAAGTCAGCACATCAAACACATGCGCATGTCTGCAGCTGCGATCGATTGCACATGCAACACAAAACGACGCACCGCTTCATCAGATCCATGGTCATCGAACCCCTCAGCTAATCATTTTCATGCTGCACAGACAAATCCCTGGGAAAGTAGCACTCAGGCTGATGTTGCTGAAGCTCGGAATTCTTTCAAAACCGTCAATCAGAAAAGCCACATGGCTTTATTGCTTATTTATGATACGCAATTTTCAGCACATTTGGAAGTGCAGCTAACAAACTACGCCGAGTAGTTTTCTGATTGTGCCACACTGTCATAAAATCTTTTTATTTAAAATCTTTTTATTTTCGTACTCAGCTTGTTTGTCGCTGCTTTTTTTCTTGTTTTAAGGACAGGATGATTTTATGGACGTCATTTCAGTGTTGCAACAATTGAAACCTTAAAACGAAACAAAGGAAATTATAAATTACCAACTTAAAGAAAATCAAGAATACCTTTGTCTTGATGAGAATTAATAAATCCTGCGTCTTGAAGACGTTCTCAAGGAAAAAGTGTTCGGATTAGGATTCGAAGAAAAAAGGCACCCCTTACATTACCTATGGTGTTACTACCAACGTATCATGAAAGGTTCTGAGAAATAAGACCAATCCACAAGGCTTGTGGTCGAGATAAAGAGTAAGATTAAGGTACGACTATTTGCTCTTCTGACCTCGAGTGCTTCAGGAATCACCTTCAAAGTCTACTGAAGGGCAAAGGCGTACATTCCACCTTTGGCAAAAAGAACGACAGCGAGCAGCAAAAGCCCCAGATAAATGTGCCAGAACTCCGACAAGCCGCCGAGGAAATGTTCCAGAATGATAAATACGGCAGCGCCCGCGAGCGGGCCGCAGAGATATGATACTCCACCCAGAATGACGAAAATCATGATTTCGCCGCTCGTCTGCCAGGAAAACATGGTCGGGCTGACAAAGCGATTAAGATCAGCAAAGAGCGCTCCGGCAAGACCGGTAGTTGCGCCGGAAATGACAAAGGCTGTAAGGCGCAGGCGAAACGGAATTGGACCTTAATGAAACTTGATATAAACAAGGATCTTATGTCTCAGATGCTCCATTTTCGACTCGAATTGGATCCGGGAACATTGGGGCTGGAGGGGGAAACCGAAATCTTGGAAAACGCTATGAGTGGAGTGGTCGGGATGAAACTTGATGGGAAAAATAAGCACAAGTTCCAGATACATGATTGACATAATTAGAACGGATCCGTTCTCTTTGGAGGAGCTGGGGGGTGTTAATTTGGAACAATTATAAAAATTGAGGTATTTTTACTTTTTAACTTAGGACTGGGGGGAGCTATTTACTATGTAAGCATAAATTGATCAGGGGACAAATGAATTTGCATTTTTTCTTCTTATCAAAAAATGAGTATCATTTGCTTTCCTGTCGTAAATTTCATAATATGTGGAATACCAACTTAAGTTTGCATATCATTAGTTGGATAAAAAAAGCAGAATTATAATTATATATTTATGTATTTTTATCGAAAACGGTCCCATATTTTTTCGGGAAAATTGGTATCTTGAGAAAATATTTCATAAAAAACAATCTAGATAGGTCAGAAATCTGAGGAAATTCGTTAAGAGTCACGTTGAAATGTGCTTTCCCGTCATAAAAGACTATAACTTCTTTTGTTCAATCTCATGATGCAAATAAGAACCTGAGCAACGGAGCTGTTTTCGGCCTCTGTATTGCCTTACGTCTTTTTTCCCTTAATAACAAGCTATCATGCAAGAGTAAGCACTCAATTAACTGAACATTTGTTGTAGTACCATTTAAAAGAGTAGTTCTTATATTAAAATTGTTGAAATCATTTTGTGTTATTTTCATTTTTATTTTCTGTAATCATTTTTTTAATTCTATATTCCGGATCCTGGCTGCCTCCTTATCAACGCCCCGCTCTTTACGCTAAAGTCTGACTCTTCTCTCCAACTCTTCTTTTTAAAACAGTAAAAAACTTTAGCGTAAAGAGCGGGGCGTTGATGAGGAGCCCTTTCATATACGAAGTAATTCCTGTTCGTTTTAAGTTTTAATGTCGCTCCTTACTTTCAGTTGAAAAAACTTGTTTTTTTATTTAATTTCTGAGTGTTTTTGAATCAATGCATGTTTTGATTTTGGCTCTCTGCAGAGGAATTTGCATTTTTTTTTTTTTTTTTTTTGCTAAACAATTTAGAAAATAGGGGAAAACATCCCCTAAAAGTAATAGAATCTTAACAAAATCACACCATCAGATTCAACGTATATCTAAAAAAAAAATAATGTGGAGCTTTGTATTATTTTGCCAAAAGACAGATCACGGATGCGTTGTTTTTTGTTTTTTTTTATAATAATAAGGGGTGATCTATTGACCCAGTGGTCCTAGAATGTCACGAAAGGGCTTATTATAACAGAAATCAAAAGTTATGGTGCCCTTTTCAGGTGACCAAAAATTGGAGGGCCTCTAGGCCCCCTCCCACGGACCGTAACACTTACAAAAATAAACTCAGTGGCTTGCTAAAACAAAATATATCATTTCGGAATAGTTACTTTTAAAGTACTGCTTGACTTTATTTTTAAGGCAGATGCTGCTGTTTATCGAGCTATGACCCTTTATGAAGGTTGTTTTCTTTTCTGGGCTTGAACTGGGGAGCTCCTCAGGTCTGAAATACGTAACAAGATAATGCATTATTGAGAAATAAACGACTACTTGCAATGAGTCAAGTTGGACTTGGGCCACAAAAATTATGCTAAAATTTGAAAAGGACAAATCTAGTGCAAATAAGGTTAAGCGTACAAAGTTGACAATTTGACAGAATATTGAGAGGTAGCTTGAACTAAACCAAACAAAATATGTCCATGCAGATTGTTAAAAGGGCGAATCTCAAGAATTGATATTAAGTTGGACCTCTCAGAGAATATTGAAAGAGGAAGATCAATTGACAAAAAGGTAATGTATGCATGTCACTACGAGCCTGCTCCCACTGCTACTTTTACTAATACTACTACTGCTGCTATACTACTCCAACCGCTACTTTAATTACAACAACTCGTAAGGATCAGAGCAACAACTAAACATTCCTTTTTAGATAGTAAACTACTGATTTATTGTCTCAGAGAGCTTATCTATTCAAGCATGAGCTTAACTCAAATAGCTTGATGACATCACTTCTCGCAATTTCTGCTCTATCAGCTAAACATGCAATAGTGAAGTAGAGTGAAATATATTAAGATGGGAAAAGCAAATAGACTGCTCTTTCATCCTGGCAAGCCTGTTTCATTATTAGCTCATTTTCAGGGGAATAAATGTATGTATGTTTGTATTTATGTTGGAAGTCTGTTCTTCCATTATCTGGGTAGGAAGCATAAAATTAGGTGATATAGAATCTGTTTACTCAGGTAGGAAGGACAGGTATATACACAGAGAGTAGGGCTCAAGATGAATAAAGAAGCTCTTAAGTCTTTTTTAGGCTGGGAAGGCTTTAGTAATAGAATATTAATTGCTCATGTTATGACTAAAGTTCAGGGTATCAGTTATAGCAGTGCCCCTGTTGAACTGACTGACAGAGATTCTGGAGACGCAGATGAATTTTACTTACAGTTACAGGAGCAAATAGGCAGGGTCCCATTTACAAATAGGGTGTTAATGAAACTCAAAAAGAACAGAAACCAAAAATTCATCGCAAAAGCAGGTAGCCTACTAATGAAATGAAAATGAATTTCGTCAAGAACCCAGGTTAAAGAAAGATCACTAGAAAATAGTTACCAGGCTTCAAAGGGCTAAAGAAGGGTTGAATATGAAATCTAGGGCAGAAAAAGCGCTGAAAACAAATATCTGGTGGGGCATTCAAAATTCCTTTCGCCAATGGCAAAAAGAGCGTATCTGTAGAAATAGGAAAAGATTATTGGGTATATTTTTATTCTGGGGAGCCTTTTAAGGTTTTTCATTTGAAAGTAAAAAGTAACATTAAAACTTAAAGCAAACCTCAATTATTACATATTAGAAGGGGGTTGCCCCCTTCTCAACATCTCGCTCTTTACGCTAAAGTTTGAATTTTGTTCCAATTCTTTAAAAACGACTCCTGAAACACAAGGGTCGTTTAATTAGAACAAATTAAGTTTTGTTCTTAAACTTAATTAAGTTTAAGTGCTGAAAAACTGTAGCGTGAAGAGCTAGGTGTCGAGGAGGGGGAATCCCCTAATACACGTAATAATTTATGTTCGTTTGTTTGTTTTTCATCAATTCATTTTATGACATTATGTTTACATAATTTGCAGTTTCGGTACATAGATAAGATCTACTATATATGAAACTGGTACTGAAGTAGGTTTGTCTTCTTCTTGTCTTCATTTGAATGCTAATACCAGAAAGATGGTAAAAGGACCTATCAACCTGTAATGAGTTACCAGCATCATAAGCAAGAAGTTGGCATTCATCATCAACTGAAAGTATTAAGTTTGCATGCTCTTGGAGCACTATCATCTCTAGAAATATTACTTTGGTATATCCACCATTTTATTGTCAAAAGGGTGACAAACCAATATCAAAATAACGGCTTACATTATTAAGTTGGACCTTTCAGGGTTGTTGCGGATCTTGAACTAACTAGAAGACACTGGGCGGATTACACTATACTGAAAAAATTTTAATGTTTTTACTTTTATAACTTAAATAAATAAAAAATTATTAAGATTTTAAAAAATAAATATGAGCATATGCATATTAAATGAAAATGTACATACATTTGTGTTTTTTTTTTCAGTGAAATCCAAATTATATTCTGGCCCTTGGAAGGCATAGGAGTTTTGATATGAGTAGAGTCCTACTTTGACGTAAGAATATGGTTGATGTAAGCAAATTTTTACATTCTTTGAAGACAGAATAAAGCTCAAAATTTCTTCCATTTGTTTGCATTTTTTCAAATGATTCAATAAATACCAAAATCTTTAATTATTTTCATCGATCTCCTTCTTAATATTTTAACTGAGCTTTCTTATTATCTGCTTCAATCACATTATTTCTTACCTGAATTTTTCACCTTAATTCTATTTGCCTTAGTTGTAGCTATAGTTGTAGCACATTGTCTTTTATTCAATTGAAACCGTTAAAATAAATAGAAAAATAAACGAGTGAAATTTAACAACACTTTTTATATGTTAAAACTCAGATATTAGCATTACATTGCTTCACAGAGATAGCATCACCTTCAGAGAAAAGCTCCAGCTTCTTATGCTATTTAGTGCCACATGTTCTTAGGCTCGGTATGCTGGTTTCTATCAAAACTTTATTTTATTATGGCACCCTCTGCTACCAAAATCTCCAGCTTCTTATGCTAGATGGTGCCATATGTTCTTAGGCTCTGTTACCAAAATCTACATAGCTGCATATAGGAATTTCATTAAGTCATTTCACTGTTTGATTAGGCTCGTGTATTTCATTGTTTGATTAAGGTTATCCAGTAGATCTGAGCAATTCTTGGCTGCATTACAATTTTATCGGATGGGAAAAATTTACACCTAGAGCATGGAAATTACCTTCCCCTTTATTTAAAAAAAAATCAAATCAAGTTTGCATTAATCCCGTTTATAAAAATTCTAAATTGTGAGAAAAAAAAATACATATATTGTTCGAATTTATTTTATACTAATTGCAGCAGATATTTCCTTCTGCATGCTTATGCAGTAGATACATCTATATGAATAGTTTATCGGACCTGTCCTGTCAATTTGTTCATTATTGTAGAAAAAAGAGTAATTTGGTGTCAATGAATTTAACTCAACCTTATCGGTATGGCCAACAAATCCATGCCGTTCAAAACAATATAATTTTCATGGGTTAAAAATCTCGAGAAAACGTCGATACTGTAACATTTGAACGGATCTATTGAATTATTAAAAAGAACAAGTTTTTAACTGCAAGTAATGAGCAACATTAAAACTTAAAACGAACAGAAATTATCCCTTATATGGGAGGGGTAATGTTGATAGAAAATTGTTGTGGAGGCAGACACATCTAAAAAATAAAATAGCAAGGGCTCAGAGTGCTTCTTCACTGTTGAAAAAGTCTGAAAGGATAGGATTTTAAGTTTAAAATTCAAGATTAAAATATTGGAAGCAATGGTAAGGACAGTGGTTAAGGATGGTTCTGAAACGTGAGTGCTCCGAAGGCGAGAGGATTATTTGTTAAATTTTTTCCAGAGGAACTTTCAATGAATAGTTTTAAGAACCCATTTGACTGACTGTATGTCAAACAAACAAGCAGTAATTAAAAGCTCAAGGAGATAAAAAATGAGAACCTACGTTATAGGACCTTATATTTTCCATTGACTAATTTTATTTGGCTTCAATATATATTTTATGGTCAAAATGGCAGGTATAAATAATGGGCCATATACTTTTGATACATTGGACTTCTATATGTTTTTTCTATTTCCTTGTTTAACCGTGATAGATTCTGCATTTGCTTACCCATTAGCAAAATATCAGGCATCACTTAACCTGCTTGAACAATTTGCATGCACATTATGTATACCAATATTTCTTATCCATTTTTTAGCTCGAGATGATCCTCACCGGCAAGCCGATCAGCCCCGAGACCGCGCTCCAGTTCGGTCTCGTGAACCGCGTCGCGCCGGCCGCCGAGCTGCGCGAGGTGACCGAGAAGCTGGCGGGCGCCATGCTCGGCAACGGGCCGCTCGCGCTCGCGATGGCCACCGAAGCGGCGCGCAAGAATGTCTGCATATTTACCTCCCTGAAAACGGTCGTTGTGTCGCTCGTCGGACGACTTTCGCCGCATCCATGATCCCAAAGGCCAGGGCCGCCGTCAATCAATTCCACAGTGATATCCTTGTTCAAATTCAACGGCCCTTGTGTTTGAGCAGTCTTTCTTAAGGGATTGTCAACAAAAAAGTCAAGCTATAGCGTAAAGAGTAAGGGTTGAGGAAGGAACAGACACCTCATATACAGTCTCCTTTTGATAGCCTCGGAAAAACATACTGCATTTTTATTTAGTTCATATTCCCACTCAACATGTTCATGTCCTGACAGTCTTAACTTAATACCCTTAGCTGTTCCTGAGATACCACAGCTATATTTTATGGAGAAAACTGGATGCAAATAGTGTCTTTTGATTCAGTTGGTGGGGAGGTTAATTTGAACGGAATACAAAATTGATAACGCTTTTTTCAAGTCAGGAAAGAGATTGCACCTCGGTGGCTTGTACTTATCTGCCATCTTGTGTCGCAAAATAATACCTTCGGCCGAAGTCCCTTAGTTTCCATTGATTTATCATGGTGAAAACCATTAACAGGAGAATAACAATTTCCTATTTTGAAAAACAAGTAAAGTTAGATTTTAGCAGGAATAATTTCTGTCCCCCCCCCCTTTAATGGCATTCCTTTCGAGCCAGGCGTCGTAGAATATCGCAAGGGAGTCGAAAAATTGCCACCTGAAGTTTGAAAATTACCTTCCGCTCTGTATCTTGGTTAAACACCTTAATCTAGAAAAATTACATAAATGTTTTTTCCTGTTGAAACAAGCTGTGGGGGGTACATATTTCCGGAGGGGTTCGGGGTATACTGAATGTCATTTTATACCTAAAATCCCTCTCACCAAGCGAAGCTCGGCCTCCTAGTGCTCCTTGTTAAAGCTGATAAATATAGAAAAAAAGGAAATGTTTACACCGCTTATGTGTACAAACATAACTTGTAAATGTCATATCCGATTAAAACAGCAAAATATTTGAAAACTGGCCGCGCTTCTACTCTCCTGATCAACTCATGGCAGTCAATTGGCGTTATTAATTCGGTGTCAGTTATGATCCTGCACGGTTTAAAAATATACTATTCGTTTCGTGGAATTATTATTTTACAAAATAAGGAAAACTGTGTTATTTATTGGTTGATTTCAAGCCATATGGGTTAAAAATTTGAATTCGGCGCTTAAAACTACTCACAATGAGCACTTTCCTCTAGTCACCTGGATTCGCTTTCCAAATATAGCCAATTTGTCATCTGACTGCTGGCGAGTCGATCTTGAGCACGGGCAACCAGGGGCGCCACATTGTCGTTGTTTCCGTACAGTTCGACCACGCTGTACCAAATCTTTCGCGCGGCGATGACCTTTCCGGCTTCAAGCAGTTTTTCAGCTTCTTGCAACTTGGCCTGAATGATTCCCGCCGCTTCGTTCTCATCGGTTGCCGAATATTCGATCGCCGCAATCTGGCGGCGCGCCAGATTCACAAACGGACGATATTGGGGATCGTCATCCAACAACGTTTCCATGCTGCGGTAGTTTTAAGTACTTGTTTCGGATTTCTTAATGCAACCTTACGGAAATTTTTACGTACTGCTGAAGACAAATCAAGGGTGTTAACTGGGCATTGTAAATTCACTGATATTATGCAAATTCACAGACTTGATATGATATCGCATGTAATTTTTCAGAAAGCGTGTTGAACCCTTATCATCCAGCTTCTTTAGCAGCGAATTTGTCACAACAGCTATTATCTCCAAGAACCAACTTTACTTTCAAATATAGATGGCGTAAAAGTATGCAAAGACCAAGTGAGAAGAGTTTCTGTAAGTCAAAAATTCACCACGCGCATCAACCAACCCGTGGCACACCGCGACGAACTCCTCTTGCGTGGCGTCTGCGGGAATGAAGCACGCATCCAGCCACTGCTCTTTTGCGGACTTGAGGTAGTCCTTGATGATCCACGGTCCCTGCAGGCTCCTCGACGCCTCCCATGCAGCGATGGGGTCGGTGCCCTCGGTCCACCTCGTCGGAGCAGTGTGCTTGTGTAGCGCCTCGTACCAGTTCGGTACGTACGCGGCCGCAGCCATCTCTTCGGTGTTCACGACGAACGACTCGCCTCGCTCGCCCGATGTCAAAGTTCCGTTTTTAGAGTTTCGGTTACTATTGAGCCGCATCACTCCTTATTTACAGTTCGTTACCACGAATTGTTTGATCAACTTTGTGATATTGCTTTGTTGATGGTATTATGAAAGATGAAAAACACAATACTCGAAATACAAAGGGTTTTAGGTAAGTGCAAGTGACACTTTGACCTTAAAAAGGTTTAGAGGATTGTAGCCCAAATTATTTTTTGGTGAAATTTCCTGTTTGTTTTAAGTTCAACTTGGTTATTAATTTAAATTTCTGTTCGTGTTAGGAATCATCATTATGCGTGCTGTCCAAGAAAGAAGAAGGAAAGAAAACCGAGAATCACAACCACCATACTAGCCCCATCTTGTCTTTGCCCACTGCTGTCGTCGTCGTTGCTGGACAACAAAAAGAAGAAGAAGAAGAACCTACTGTTGTTACTATCTATTCTTTTTTGTATTCTTCTTCTTATTTTCAAACGTTGATGATGTTGTCATCTCGTTCTCCTTGGCGACGAAGAAGTGCAATACTTGAATTGAGAGGAGGAGCCATGGCAAGCGACGATGACGACACTCATGATAACGGTGGTCGCCGTCTCCTTGAAAATCGAGGGCGAGCCCTCGCCGCTGCAAAGCGAGGACGGCGGCATCATGGTGGTCGACCCGGCGGTGGAGCAGGAGCAGATCGCCCGGCTCAACGACTGGCGCGGCAGCCGCGACGAGGACGCGGTGCAGAAGGCGCTCGCTGGCCTGCGCGCGGCTGCATCAAACGGCGCCAACATCATGGAGCCCTCGATTGCGGCGGCCAAGGCAGGCGTCACCACCGGCGAATGGGCCGAGGAGATGCGCCGCGTGCACGGCACCTACCGCGGCCGTGTCCACACTTAGGCTATTAATACAGGAAGTTATGCAGTGAACTGTGCCTGCAACTTTCTGATGTAGTTCCTTAGCCCGATTATCAAGAAGGGAAAAGTGGAGCCACTACCTACCTATTTCTGACCTATAACTGATAAGTATTATCTCTATAAGCTCATCACGCTTCTCTCATGATGAAGTTGTCTTGTCTGAACAGCTATACTCCCCCTAGGCCCTCGCTGAAGTGGCTAATACTCCTGATTTAGCTGAGTAAGGGGGAGAAAGTCTTCTCGCTAACCTCGATGTACGACTTTCGATTGAAGTAATTTTAAGAGTTTTTAGAAAGCTATTGAGACTTTTGGAAAGATTAGTCGATAAATGTCTTTTCCATGGACTTTATTCTTGAAAGTGTAGTTTATCTAAATGTTGACTTGCTCTTGGATTGACTGCTTCTGTTTAGCATCAGTTTCTAAAGCTTTTAGCTTGAAAAAGCGCTTTTATCTTTCTTTAAGCACCCTTATAGGTATTGTGCTAATGAAAGCAAATAATTCGCGTTGATAAAAAACATAACACTAGGATAAAACTGAAAGCAAAGACTTATGGCGAGTCTTGATGTTCGCCACGCTTTGACTCCCTGATTCACCCCTAACGCTGTTAAGGGCTGTTAAAAGAGGAGTAAATCCGGCTATAATTAGATCTCAACGGAATATATATGTTAAGCTACGAGTCCGTCTTAAAATCCGTCTTCAAAAACTGCAAGCAGAATACTTAAAATCTGGTCTTGAATTTAACGCTGCAAAGTCTGGCTCCGTGCGTTTTAACTGGAAAGGCCCACTTCCTCATGAAATTGTACTTGGGATTTCAAAGATCTGCCCGTCTGACCAAATCATTTCATTGTTTAGAAAAACACTAAGAAATCCGGTGCCCTCTTCATGGAAATTCTCTTCCCCATGATAAATTCCTCCATGGAAATTTCCCCCTCAGAAACCCCTCCCCTCAAGCCCCACTCCCTCCAACCAAAAAAAAAATCTCCTGACAGCGTCTGTACACTTCCCAATAACCATTAGGCTACTGCGTGTAAACACTGGTCAAAGATTGTAACTTGCAGCCCCTCCCACGGGAACTGTGGAGGAGTAAGTTGTCCCCAAAAAAATAGTTATTAGGTTTTCCGACTATGTTGAATCACAAATTTGGATGAGGTTAAAAGGTGTTAGGAGGCCTAAGACTTGGTGGAACAACTTTTTTGTTCTGATTCGCTTGAAGCTCCTAGTCCCTTGGCACAAGGGTAAGTCCCTGGGTACAGGAGACCCAGTTGTAAAAAAAAAAAATTATTGAAGACTAGGGTCCACCAAATGTAGAACCCAGACAAATATTTCGCAGTCGGCTTGAAACGTATATCCTTAAAATATTGGGCTAAGGGGAACCCAAAACACAAGGAATATTTGAAAAGAAAACTTTGGTTTGTTGCCAAGAGGACCAAAAAAATACATGACTGCCAAAAAATTTTTAAATTTACATTTTGTCTGCTCTCGTCTTGAAAGCCGTAGAAAGGGTATTGTCTCTTTTTAGACAGGTTTTTGTAAAAAACCTAAGGTTTTTTGTCAAGGAGACAGGAGGTATTTACAATATTAAAAATATTTCCAAAAATAGTCCATGATTGCCAAAAAATCATGAAATTCATATTTGTCCGCTCTCTTCTTGAAAGTCATAGAAAGGGTATAGTTTCTTATTCGACAGGCTTTTGCAAAAGCCTAAAGTTTTTTTTGCAAGGCTCTCTGATCTTTTTGTAGTTAGGAAGAGGGGCAGATACCTCAAAGGGTGCATTTTAATGCTAAAACATCCCAACTCTCATTGAGCCTTCAAATAAATACAGAACAAGTTCTAAGGAAGGGGGAGTGGAAGTAGAAATTGATTGTCTTTTTTTCCGGAAATGTTTCTATTCTAAGCCATTAATATGAAAGCAAAGAGTAAGATTATACCCAAAATCGAGCAAAATTTATTCCGTATAGGAGGGGGCTGCCCCCTCCTCATCCCCAACCTTTCCCCTTGTGGTCATCGGACAATTCAGCTTGAAAAATTTTCCTAAGCACCCTTTCATTTCAATAAGACTTTGATATCTAAACAGTTTCTCGATTACTCCAAAAATATCGCGTTCAGTGGAAGTTATTTCCCGAAAATCAAAACACGCGGAAAAAAACCCCTGGATAACTCTCCCAAAACCTCTCCACATGAAAAATTTGGCAAAGAGAATGTAAGAATTAAAAAGAATTTTGTATAGTAATTCAGTCAAATCCCACCAGTGTAATATTTCCCCTGGAAAAATCAGCCCCCAGATATTTCTCTCTCCATGTCAGGGACCTGCACAAATTGACTTGATAATAGTTGTTTTCCTTGTTTTCCCCAATTTGACCATCTGGGGGGGGGCTGAAAACTCTTGGCTCTTCTGACCTTGTTACATGTGCCATATGAGCTCTTGAGTCTTGTTTTTAAATTTAGGAAGTATATTCACAGATCTTTGAAACCTCATAAATTAGGATTGACAGAAGTTGTGAAGCTGAAAACAGTTTTTTTGTACTTCATTTAAGCAGAAGATCTAGTTTGTAAGGTTTCACTTTTATAAAACAGAGGTTTCTAAGGGGGAACGTTGGTTAGCACAAGCAAAAATTTATTAAACTCTGCAAGCTCCATACAATTTATGTTAATGACTCCAGAGTCCTATAAGAATTGGAGGATTTTAAACATTGGATATAAATATAAAATGGACATTGACATTACCAATATACTTAGAGAGGTGACAACTAGTGATTTACGCTTGGTTGGTATAATAAATGTGGAAAATATTTAACATACATCAATGGATGCCTTGAAATGTTCAGATTGATACAAAGTTCCAACTTGTTCCGTCTAATTCTATTTTGTGAAAAGTAGTCCATTAGCGTTTCTTCTGATGACTCTTAGCGTTTGAGGCCAGCTTGGCACAATGTACCACTCCCAATGACACCCTTCTGGAACACATCATCACACCTAAGGGTTTTTCAACATTTTTCCCTCAAAATAAATTTATAAACTAAACAATGACCATTGTTTTTATTTGAACAGCGGAATCTTGCCATTTTATTGCTAGATTGCGATGTTCCATGACAACTCCCAGCCCATGACTCTCAGTTGCTGACAAACGACACCCTCTAGCAAGTATTATCACATATATGAGATTTTCTCGTATAAGGGTAAGGATGATAAACAGATTGAATTCTGTGACCGCTTGAAGAAATGCCTGACAGGACTTGTGGAATACGTTGAGACCTTTCACAAAACTGGTTTAACATGGAATGCTCGTGGGATCAGTTTAGCGGAAGCTGCGATTCGCTTAAGTGACGAACCTGTTCAACATCCTCTTGACCCGGTCAAGTCCCCCATGCAGAAGCGTCATCCTACATTGGGTACATCCCTTGCGGGTGGAAATTTGGCTGGTCTTATGGGTGAACTCAACAAGCGAAAGACCGCTGATGGTACCGGAATTACTTTGAATTAAGAAAAGTTTAAAATTCAATTCAATAGTTCAATAATTCGAATATCCAATTGTTATTCAAAAGCTACAGTTTTGTCTATACAATGAAACTTAGACCTTAAGTTAGTTAAATATGCTTGTTTAATCATTTCCATCGGTTCATTCAGGTGCACATTTGGTTTAATCTGTCTAAATATCCCGAATGGCCGTCCAATCTCACCATCCTCATGAGATGCTCCTCTATTCGTTCCACGCTGATTCTAGATTATAAAGTTATATTATACCTGTTTGGAGGAGAGCAAAGGTCACTCATTAGTTCATTTTACTCATAATCTAAAACTTGGTAAGGTTTCCAAATTTTACACATAACGCTTGCCAGAGGTCCTTTGCATTGAATAATACTTTGCATCAAACTATATGTTATATTCCATCTCGTGGGCAAACCCCATTTTAAGGACATGTACTGTTCATATCTTGATAACATAGGAGGCTGATCATCAGCAACCTGCACAATCGACAACTGGAAATCAGAATCAAGAACCTCGTCTAAACCACAAAACCTTTTAACAAATTCATTGCTATTTTGTTGCGCAGGTGGTGTAGCAGGATGCCGAGCAACCATGCCTGCACCGGCCGCTGGGGGTCGTAGGTGTCTGCCCGCTCGATCGCGGTGACGAAGGTGGCCTGCACCAAGTCGTCGGAGTCTGCCCCGGCGCCCAGGTGCCGCGCCGGACCGTGGAGCACGCTGACGGTCCGATCGAACACGTCGGCGAGCGCTTCGAGATCACCCGCGCGGGCGAACTGCTCGAAGCGGTGGTCTTCGAAAGCTTGCATCACCTGGTATCAGCCCGGGGACCCGAGCTGCTCCAGATTCTCAGAGAGCACTAACGTAATTGATGCAACTTATGGAGATGATGAAGGACCAGTAGGTGTCATTACTGTGGACCCCAGTATTGGTACTGTTGGATTTGGTTCAGGTCTTCATGGTTGGGCTTTCACGCTGAAGCAGTTTGCCGAGATCTATGCATCAAAATTCAAGATTGAACCAGCTAAGCTTATGAGACGTCTTTGGGGTGACAGCTTCTTCAATCCCGCAGAGAAGAAGTGGAATAAAACTGGAGGCGAAGGCTATGTCCGTGGATTCAATCAGTTCATTTTGGACCCAATAAACCTCCGTGAGTGCTCGAGCGAATATCGTAGCCGATGTCCCCCCGAAGAATCCTCGCTGGTCTCAGGACCTCGGTATCTTGCGCGTCTTGTTAGGAGCCGAACGGAGGCAGCCGAACGCGGATCGGTGTAGGATGGGCCGGACGTAGAGAGGATCAGCCAACGATGAATCCATCCCGCTCCCGACCGATGAATCACCGAGACTCTCTCGGCGCGACCGCCGCCGCGAACGCAGCCGGACTGCCGTAGCGGCGATACCTCGCGGGCGACGCCGACATCCGCATTCCGATGTCATGTCTTCTCAAGACTAGAATACAATTTGCACTTAACTGAAAAAAAATGAAAAAACAAATAACCGTGGTTTGTCAGTTTGACATATACTGATATTTATTCAATACGCGCATGGCACGTTTGGTTTCTTCTACATCCCCTTCAACACACGCTGAAAGTTTTAGCCTAATACATACCATCAACCATTCCTGAAGAATTTCTGATGCGTCCGCTTGACAGCCTGTGTGGGCATAGTGTGTTTCGATTTATTTCGATTTAGTTAACGTGAGTAGGGCTGATAACCCCTATGCCAATAGTAAACAATATTATGGTAAAGTGCTTGTTTTGTCCCAGGGGTTATCGTAGCAACCCAGTGGCCCTTGAATGTCGCGAGAGGGCTCATTCTGACGGAAGTTAAAAGTTTTAGTGCTCTTTTTAAGTGAACAAAAAATTGGAGGGCACATAGGCCCCCTCCCACGCTCATTTTTTCCCATTGTCACCAGGTCAAAACTCTGAGATAAGCATTTTATTCAGCATAGTCGAAAAACATAATAACTACGTCTGTGGGGACGAATAAATCCTCCACAGTCCCCGTGGGAGGGGATATTTCCAGTTCTTTTTATGCAAAGGGGTCCAAACAACCAATTATAGCTGTATTTAAGAGAGATAGTTTGTTGTAACGAACCTTAAATAAAAATACAAAATAAAAAGGGATCCGTGTCGATGATAACTGAAAGACTAAAATAAGGAAATTTAAAAACGTCGAAAACTCACCAAATTTATAATAACCAATGAAAGTTATTAGCATAAAAATATACCTAAATTTAGAAAAATGTGTTAAAAAACCAAATTCAATCTTGATAAAACTTCACTGTGAACTTCAGCATGTCTGGGAAGAAGGATATCTGATTAGTAGTTACCAGAAAACGCTGTTTAGCGATCCAAAAACGCTGGAAATTGCGGCTTTGTTTAAATAAAAGGGTATAAAGGGTATAAAGGGTATAAGGGGTATAAAGGGGTATAAAGGGGTATAAGGGGCGTAAGGGGGAGAATCGAAATATTTACCTTAATAGAACAAATCGTCCATAGTAAGATTTGACTTAGATAAAGCAGGCTATAAGAATCCGTCAGCCGATACAAGGCGTCCTTCTTTTTTTTACCCATCCCAGAGAATGCTTTAATAAAGGGATGTTTTATTTGGGAAAGGTTATTCAATTAGTTTAATAATTTCTGTAATTGAAAAATGTATTAAAAAATTATCAGATAGTGACACAGTTAACACATATCAAAGAGAAAATTCTCTTTACCTTGGTCTCCCGTACGTAAAAAGGATTTCAGAAGACATTTCCAAAGATCTAAAGAAAAATAACATTTGCACTTATTATAGACTCAGTAAAACTATATGTTCCCAAATTTATCAAGGTAAAGACGATATCCCAAAAGGTGGAAACCCTGGTGTCTAAGAATTCCATACTCGTAGAATAACAGTTGAAAAAAAAAGTTTGGAGGAATAGAAACATAAGTCTGCGAAAGAAAGTTAGGACATTGGAAGCAGTGGTTAAGAATGGCTCTGAAACGGGGATGCCCCAAAGACATAAGAGGATTTATTAGATTTTTCCAGAGTATTTGTGTACGGATTCTTTTAGATATATGTCTGACATTCAGATATCATCTGACCATATTTCAAACGGTAAGCAGCACAAAAATGTTGTTCTATCCCCCTTTTTAGGGCTAAAATGAGAGAAAGGTTTGAGATGGCTAGGGCACCATGGATCTCCTTTAACACACCAACAAAAGGCTACATGGACTGTGAACGTAGGGAAGAACATGACAATCATATCACAAGATCCATAATACAAAATAAGGGAAATAAACAAGGAGAGGGAAAAAAATAACAAAAAAGAAAAACCGGAAAATGCAAATAGTTCTGTCACACCTTTTTTTTATTATTTAGACTAAATTGAACTGGCCAACTAATATATATTACTATTATTACTTATGAAAAAAAAGAATAAGAAGAAAAATTAACCCAAGTGACTTTTCATTAATCTTTTGAAGAAATGTTCCAACTAACCCCTTAAATCCCCTCCCCTTAAACCCTGTGTATGTGGCTAGTTAAGTGAAACAAAAGGATTGCTTATATTCGTTAATTCAATTTCTTTTTACATTATGAAAAGTTCTTTTTACGTCAGTTTACAGATAATTAACCTCAATCTCTTTGACATATAAAAATAGTGTTCAATAAGATATGGTTTTTTGCGTCATTAGTTTCGAGCGTCATCTAAAATCAATAAAACATAATAAAGGTGAAAGGCCATGAGAGCCTCGCAAGGGAGTGACGAAGGAATACCACTGTTTGAAACACAGGTCAAAGTTTGTAACTTGCAGCCCCTCCCACGGGGACTGGGGGGAGTAAGTCGTCCCTAAAAACATAGTTATTAGGTTTTTCGACTATGGTGAATAAAATGGCTATCTCAAAATTTTGATCCGGTGACTTTTGGGGAAAAATGAGCGTGGGAGGTGCCTAAGTGCCCTCCAATTTTTTTTGGTCACTTAAAAAGGGTACTAGAATTTTTAATTTCCGTTAGAATGAGCCCTTTCGCGACATTCTAAGACCACTCATTCGATACAATCACCCCAGACGTTTGGACACGCCGATGGGTCCTGTTGAGTGTACATTTGAGGGGGCTTCTTCGTCCTCCACCTTTATTTATGGCCCCGGGTGAGGTTGCCCTAGTTTCAATCATGGATCCTCCCCCGGGACAAGGTTTCCCCTTGGTACGTGCTTCCTATTGTGATACCGTACATATCTATATGACGTTCCCCTATAGTAACCTGGGGACACGCTGAGTGGCCTGGGCGAGGATCCCCCGGGCCACTCAGCATGGCCTGGTAAATACATTTGGTAAATACAAGTGGTAAATACATTTTCATTCCTTTGGAAATGTGATCATATTAATAAAAACAAATAGTATAACACAGTATCATGTATCAATATATATTATATATTAATACAAATGAGTTATAATAGATAACAATATAATAATAAGATTAGGACAATCCCAATACATATGATTGTGACACTGTGAAGAAAATCATAATGAAAAGAGAATAAAAACTTGATAACATCTAGTATTTTTTACAGATTATCTGAAAAATAGCAACATACCAAAAATCCGTAACCGCAAAATATAGACTAGTTGTCAAAATCTAAAGTGTTAGTCCCTCGGCCACCTGACGGTGATGGCGCTGTGTGCGGCCTCCGGCGTGCTGGTCCCGATCCAGTGTGAGTACTTCGCGCTGGAAGGCGTCAGCGAGCTGATGACCACGGTGCGCACCGTGCAGGCCCGCCTCAACCCCTCGCTCGAAATCCAGGGAGTGCTGCTGACGATGTACGACGATCGCACCAACCTCGCACGGGACGTCGTTCGGGAGATCCGGACGCATTTCGCCTCCGAGGTCTTTCGCACCGTGGTGCCGCGCAACGTGCGGCTGGCGGAGGCGCCCAGCCACGAAATAAATTCGACGTTGACAGTTTCCGTCATCCGAGACAACAGGTCAAACGTTTTCCGCTGCAACGTTTCGTCGGGATCTTCTAGGCAATCCATTACAGCCAATTGATGTTGTGCAGCATATTGTGGATGTGATTCCACAATCATGGCTAGCCCTGTGACGCCCAAATATTTGAGATTATGGGATCGACTTTGAATGAATCGCGCAATAGCAGCGGCTGCATGATCCAGCAGTGCTGGATTCGGGTAGATCGTTACGATGCATTTGATGCATTCGTAGACAACAGCATATCGTTTGTTGTACCTATCCATTTGGTTTATAAGGGAAATGACAATATAATATTTTTTTTTTAAGTTCATTAACAAATAGTGAAGGTTTCCGTTTTATAAGCTTATATTCTGATTGCTGTAAGTACAGAAAAAGATAAAATAACTTTAGAGCTGTCAGCCAAGAACAGAAATCAATAAACACTAACAAACAGGGTTCTAGGTTAACCCCCCCCGCAAAAAAAACCTCCTCCCGTTGAACCTCCTCCATAAAACGGCCTCGACGCGAACTTCATCACCCCCCCCCCGCCCAGCCGAAATAATTAGAAAAAGTAAATCAAGCTAAAAATCACTCAAATTTTGGCGGTTAATCGTAATTTTTTGGCGTACAAGGAAAAACAAAACTGGTCAATATTTACCGTAGTCAGCCTTAACAAAGGTTGGTTCTCCACATGATCAAACAGTTCGTAGTAACGTACTAACATTTCGTAGTAACGAACTGATGAGCCGTAAAAAGCGACCCGGCTAAATAGTAATCGAAACTCTAAAAAACGGAAGTTTGATACTAATAGATACCTCAAAAGAATCAGATGTTTATGCTAATTTTCATCCACAGCCCTCTCCATTCACAACTCAGCACTCAACTATCTGCACAGTCAGAAATCCACAACTTTCTGCACAAAAAGACAAGTCCACAGTAATGCTTCAAACCTACCATTTCTTATTGGTCTTGGCCGAGGGCGAGGACGCGGTCGTGGACGATACGGCCGTCCCGGTCTTCTGATACCTACAAAACCAAAGAGAACACGGTTTCGTCAAACTTCAGAAGCGCAACACACCATAATAGAAACACGACTTACAAGCTCACAACCAACTTTGCACATGGCCAGCACAAACATGTTAGCCTGTTTCTTGAGCGATATTCATTGAGTGAAGGTAAGACTGAAAAGACCAGAATTGTAAGCGAGATCATTGCAGTGGTCCGAAATGCGGGGGGCAATTTCTTGAGGTATGAACATGGCTCCTGGTGGGAGATTGGCGATCCTGCCGCTAGGGAGGTAAGTCCCTTTTTTGTCATTTGCGCCTCACAAGGAACATCTTTTGTGAGAGCAATTTTCTGTGCTTGTTCCTCAGTATCATTCCTCTAACATGCATTGACTTTCTTGTCGCGGCATTCTATAGAAAGTTGGGTGAGAGTGTTCGTGGATGAATATTTTATGGGTATCAGAAGCTTGGCACAATTCCCTTGTCTCGCGATGAATCAAAGAAGTAGATTTCTGTAGGATAATGTTAGGATTTGTACAATTTCTTTGTAATTATTCTTTGTTTATATTTTTTGCCCTCGCCAATGGGTTTTAGTGCCAACAAATTTCATTCTATTATAAACTATTATTGCTACTACTGTTCCTACTACTACCACTACTACTACGATACTAGTAAAATTAGGGAACAGGAATGAAGGTGAAAATTTGACAATAACAAAGACTTAAAGTACCACACAGATTTAATATGGTTAAAGAAACCAGAAGAATTATTGGTAGGATATTAAAGCTATGCTGGACAGCCAGTCGAAATACCTAGCCTGACAAAAACATAAATCATAAAAATAAGTACTATAAATTCTAAAGAAATCATGCTGAATTCTAGAAATTGTAGATAAGACGTAATCATACAAATCATTTCAATCTGGAGGATATAGAGGGCAAATTAAACCAAAATAGACGTTCTATATCTATCTTAAAACAATTTCAAATCCTGTAATTGGTCATTTAGGCACTTCCAAGACATGTGCTTGGCTCTCACCCAGTGAAACAACATCGCCTTCGCTAACTTGAATATCGATGCCTGGAATACGGGCGGCATCATTTGCTGCACCCATAATTTTACAGCCCCATTTTGATTTGAGCGCTTCATTACCACCAGCATGATCAAAGTGATGGTGGGTATTCCATATGTAATCCAACCGCCATCCTTTTTCTTCCAGTGCCGCATTGATCGGTTCAACTTCAGGTGTATCAATTGTGGCAGTTTCCCCGGTTGCCTGATCATGAACTAGAAACCCCTGTTTTACTTTCTCATTCAAAATCAACGTCCCTTGTGTTAGAGCAGTTTTTCTTAAAGAACTGTGACAAGAAGTCAAAATTTAGTGCAAAGTGTGAAGATTGAGTAAGGGGTAGCCTCGATATGCGGAAAAAATTCGGTTCATTTAAGGTTTCTATGTTTGTCCTAACTTTCAGTTGAAAAAAAGTTTTTTTTTTAATTCAATTTCTTACCTTTCTTTTCAAATAATGCCATGTAATTACCTTTCCTACCCCCGTGTAAAATTCCCCAGAGTCTCCTTCGTAAAATTTTTCCGTGGTTTTTTGCCAATTTTGACCAAAAAAAATACAAAATTAATTCGGTATCAAATATAATTTTGAAATTATCAGCGGGAAACGTGAAATATTTCATAAACAGATTTAGATGTGAAAAATGTTCTCCTAAAATTATATTGCTGATGAAAAAACGGAGGTTTTTAATGAGGTTTGAAGATCTTGCTGGTATACTGCTGATCTTACTAATTAGATTTTGTTCTTGCTAATCTATTTTTTACCAGTTATATAACAAAAATAATTTATTTATAATCCGCTACAAAAAAAATTATATTTATAGTTAAAATTTAATAAATGACGATAACACTTATTTAATAAAATATGGACAAGGCAGACCTTGAAAACGCAACACTAAAATAAAAGATGCTTCTTTATCTTCTATGTTTGTTTTGAATTTTGTCTTGTTTTTATTGTTCTTTATATACTTCCTTTTTTTTGCACTGAGGACGATTGAGGGAAGGTCTTGCTTTAAACATTTTCATATTATTCTTCCTTTTTTTTGACTAGCTAGAATCATCCTTGTTTTTTTCCTCAATATTTTTCCAATTGGTCAGGCTTAGTCATGGGTCTTTTGTTAATTTGCTTGAATTTGTGTTTTCCGATTTTTTTAATTATAGGAATACGGAGTGAAAGCAAGAAGATTCTTAGCAACTTCAACTCGAAGTAAGTCTGGGTTTTCCACAATACCTATTGAACCAAATATATTCGCCTCCATACTGGAGACTATCTCTGAGAAATTTACTCGTGGTTCAGGCAAGCAAAATTTTGGTATCTTAGACATGACACGGATTTCATCCGGTGTAAGAACTTTCGAAGATAGGCTCTCAAAATAAATCAAAAGAGAAAGCAGGTTGCTTCAGAGTTTGAATGGTTTCGCGCCTGAGATTTTTAATATATTTTTTTGTTTCAACTCATTTTATCACGGATGTGCTACGAGAAATGCTGAAGAACTGGTAAGTAGGTCACGAAGTATAGTTCGTTCTATCTGTGTGGCTAGGAAAGTGAGTCCAGTGGTCTGGAATAGGCTCAATTTGGGAAGCGGAAGGTGTGCCATAATTAAAAAGTGGTTAAAGAAGCATCTCCTTGTGGGCGTTGGTGAGTGTGGGGCTGAATGACGAGAAAGGACAATTAATGTAATTTTGATATGTAAATTTTCATGACGACTAGGTCACTTGTGGAGGAGATTCTCTCTTTTTTTTGAAATAAAACAAAACTGAAATTTAATTTGAGCAGAAAAAATGTCTGTTCAATCTAAAATAGACAGTTTCTAAATAAAACTTTAAACTATAACCGGAAAAACAAAACATAGCGAAATGAGATTCCTATTCGCAAGCGTTAACTAATACTATTTTGTGGATATTCCCAATGTCGTTCACTCCAATATTCAGACATTTATAATATTGATGCTAATAATGAAAAGTTTGGTAAAGTTTCCTCTTTTCTTGAACCCATTTTTCTCGAGCACACTTTTCTTTAGCACACTTTTCTTGAACCGCTTTTTCTTGAGCATCTTGAACGCCTGTTTCTTGAGCAGACTTTTCTTGAACCCCTTTTTCTTGAGCACACTTTTCTTGAACCCCTTTTTCTTGAGAACACTTTTCTTGAGCACACTTTTCTTGAACCCCTTTTTCTTGAGCATCTTGAACCCCTTTTTCTTGAGCACACTTTTTCGAACCCTTTTTTCTTGCGCAAACTTTTCCTGAACCCCTTTTTCTCGAGAACACTTTCCGGCGCCATCGCGGCGCGCTCCGCCATGCCTTCCTGGATGGCGACGCCACACCCCACCGCATCGACGACACTGGCGAACTCGACCAGCGCCCCGTCGCCCAGAAGCTTGACGATGCGGCCGCGAAATTCTGCAACCTTCGGCTCGATCAACTCGGTGAGATGGCTTTGCAGCGCCGCGAGCGTCGCCGTCTCGTCTTCGCCCATCAGGCGGCTGAATCCGACCATGTCCGTAGCAAGTATTGCCGCAAGCCGGCGTTCCATGCCCGAACTCCCTCACCAAAGGTTTCGAACTCTCTTTAACATTTCTTTTAGATTAATTAATCTCAGGCATTCAACCATTCAAAACATGCATTCATGCTTCAATCATTTTGCGTCCAACCTTTGGTGGTAATAAATAGTAAGTAAAGAGCGATCCCGTGTCGATAGAAAATGAAACCCTAAATAACCGAATATTAACAAGAATAAAGACAAAACTCTAATCTAATTTACCCATCAAAACTTATTAGCGGAAGAAAATTTCCATAACTGTCGAAAAAGGGGAATAACACTTCCAAAAGCGGAGATGACTGTGACAAAAATTGATGAATTATAGAGAGCAAATAAGCTCTCAATAGCTTGGTCAAAGATCAACTTGGTCAATAGCTTGGTCAATAGCACAAAAACTTGGTCAATAGCTCAGGTCAAAAACTTGGTCAAAGCTCAAATTGGTCAATAACACAATAAATTGGCTAATGGCTCAGGTCAAAAACTTGGTAAAAGCTCAACTTGGTCAATAGCACAAAAACTTGGTCAATAGCTCAGTTCAAAAACATATATATATCACGATCATACTTTAAACTCAAATAAACACATGCAATAGACTCAGTGGATCCCCCTCTTTGGCGAGTAAATGGGGTTTTATCTTTGCCAGAACTTAGGAAATTCATGATTTTCAAATTATTGGTATATACTACATATAGATTATTTTATGTACAGACTTTTTAAGATTCAAATTAATTTTGGAATGTGTGGGAGGTAATTTATGTTTGAGAGCTTATCGGGATTCTCATATGATAAACTACCATTGACTTTACACGAGGCTCTTTTCGGCCTACGGTTAATTGCATTATTAATAAATAGAATAGGCTACCCATTTCCAAAAATTCCCTGCTTAAGTTTAGCTCCGTCACCTGGAAGACAACGATGAATTAAAAATGTTATGATAAAAGCAAATAGCCGCTAAGCACCATTAAGATTCATAGAACCCGCTATCAGATCTTCAAGCGTTAATAGTCACCAGAAACATAGGCAAATTGTGCATTCGATCTAGCTAAGGAAATAAGGAAATTTGATAGGCCTATTACGTGGAATGCAATGGTTAGAGAGTTAGAACTTAGAAAGAAAATATAAAAATTTAGGCAAGTTGTTAACAAACTTTTGTTTCTCTCTACCCAGGGATATAAATGGTTACTTGGGGATTTCATATAAGATAGAGGTAGCAACTTTCACAAAAAAAAAGGAATTTTGCCCGTCATTTTGGTTAAGTTTACTTTTCTTTGACTACTGGTTTTAAAAACAAAATTCCAATCGTTTGGATTGGATTTTAAACTTTTTTTCAAATTAAAACAAAGCATTTTGTGTAAATTCTTTGAAACGTAACAAATCAGGATCTTGGAAAGATTTGAGCATAAAGCAATTTTTTTAGGCCTTATTTCTGCTGAAGGCTAATGAGTGGAAGTTTCACATTTGTAACACACAGTTCATTGAGTATCGATGAATTAAAAGCGTTGATGGGCCAGTTGGGTATGTCCGCAGATGATGCCGAGGCATACCATGCATTGGTATCAGCAAACCTTGAGGCCGCAGCGCTTCTGGACGATATCGCCGACGAAGCCGTGGACCAGGCAAGCCCCGCCAGCGCCCGCGAGTGGCGCACCCCGCAACAGAGCGAAAACGAACTGGGCGCGTGGTACGTGCGCACCAACATTCAGCAGCAGGACACCGGCAAGCTGGCCGGTAAAATCATTTCCATTAAAGAGAAGGTACTAGTGGCCGGCTCTTTCAGCGCCACCGGTATGCCATGCAGCGGACCGAGGTAGTCGCCTTTAGCGATTGCGGTGTCCGCGGCCTGCGCTTCGCGGCGCGCGAGTTCTTCAGTGACCAGCAGGTAGCTGCCGATCCTGCCATCAAGCTGCCGGATGCGATCGGCGAGCATGTAGGGATGATGGTACGGCAGCGACGAGACGCCGATACCGAGGCGGATGTTGCAGGTCCGTTGCGCCACCGCCGCGATAAATAACTCCCGGCTCGCGGTGATCTCCCAGCCGCCCCAATGGTGTTCACCAACCTGGTCTACACCGCCGAGCTGGTGAAGATCGACCCCAAGTCGATCGGCGTCGGCCAGTACCAGCATGATGTCGATCAGGCTGCACTCGCCCGCTCGCTCGACGCGGTTGTGGAGGATTGCGTGAATGCGGTTGGCGTCGACGTCAACACAGCCTCCGCTCCCCTCCTCACGCATGTCTCCGGACTTAACACGACGCTGGCCAGCAACATCGTCGCTTTCCGCGACCAGAATGGACCGTTCTTGACACGCAAACAGTTGAAGAAAGTCCCGCGCATGGGCGCAAAGAGTTTCGCGCACACGCGTATTGCCGCCGCAGATATCGAAGTGGCGGCACGCGCCGCAGCGCCCGGATATGGTGCGTGGCCGCTGTTTGAGACCGGCCATGATCGGGTCGCTCGTATCGGGCCAGATTTCCGAGAAGGCCCGCTCGCGTACATTGCCCAGATTGTAGTGCCACCAGAACGTATCCGGGTGGACGTTTCCGAGATTGTCTATATTGGCGACATTGACGCCGCTGGCATTGCCGCCCCACTGAGCGAGCTTTGCCCTGACATGCTCAGCGGCTTCCGGGAAATTCTCTCGCGCTACTGAACAAGGACTGCCTGTACGTCGTTCACAGCGACGAAATGCTGGAGTACATTCGAACATTAACAGGGACCAGGCAGACAGACAGGACATCCCGGACCAGAAAGACAAAACAGACCAGACAGACAGACAGACCAGAGAAACCATACAATACAGACATGACAGTCAAGACAGACCGACAGACAGAGAGACCGTACAGACTGACAGATTGATAGACAGACCAGACGGACCAAACAGACAGACAGATAAACAGACAGACAGACAGACAAAGCGACCAAAGAGACCAGACAGTGGAAGAAGGTTCCGTAAGGTTGTTTATTTTGTGCTGGTTTGGAAAAACACACACGAAAAAAAAAAAGCAAAGAATAGTATTATTATTAGTATCAAAACGACGGGGACGTCTGTATGTGTGGCACCTTTTTGGCTCGAATAGTAGCATCGTCGTCTCATCTCATTGTATTTCATTTTAATATATTTTGTTTGGGAAGAAAATAATGAGGACAGATCCTTCATTCGGAGATTCTGTGACCATATGAAAACAGCGAGATTGCAACCCCTCAATAGTTTGGCTTCTCTATCTAAAAAGGAAAGCCAAAAGTTTGAAGCTTAGTAGACAATATACACATACCATTTTCATTTCATTTTCCAAAAATATCCTTACCGAATTTCTTTTGTTCTAAGCAAAGTTAAAATATTTTTTAATCGCTGAAGTTTGTCTGTAAACTGCAAAAAATATTTTTGGTGCCTCGACAATAATTTTAATGTTTTAATTCAAAATTGAAAAATAACTGAAAATTTCAAAATTAGTTTGTTTTCTTGTTGGATAAAATCAACCCACTATCTGATTAAGAAAACGATCAAAAATAGGGTTTTGGGCAGTAGAATCAAGGTAGATATCATGTTTATAGAACCTATAGTTTTCCTAGTATTTGGCCTCCCAAAGAAACTCAAATACTATCTTGAAATCACAAACAATGCCAGTCTGCTGATAAACTGAAATGCACGTTTCGTCAGAGCAATTGCAGAGCTTTAAAAAAATTCTTTTTTCCTTTCTCTTCCCATATCTTTCTTTTGCGCTCTATCTCTCCCCCCTCGTTCCCTCTTTCTCTATCTCACTTTCTCCCCCTCTCTCTCTCTATCTATTGGGATATAATATGCTCGTAGACAATGCGAGCTGATGGCACAGTTGATACCGTAATCACCAATGCGCTGATCATCGATCATACAGGAATATACAAGGCGGATATCGGACTCAAAAATGGTGAGATTTCCGCTATTGGCAAAGCTGGAAATCCCGATACGCAAACCGGCGTCGATATCATTATCGGACCCGGAACAGAAGCAATTGCCGGTGAAGGCAAGATTATCACCGCCGGTGGTTTTGACTCGCATATCCATGTAATCTTCCCGCAACAGTTTGAAGAACCACTAATGTCCAGTGTTACTACTATGCTTTACTAAAAAACAGAACAGGAAAAGAATCTGGTTCTTGTTGTCCTGTCCTTTTTCATTCAGGCCCTGTTTATTTTTTTTTTATGTTCCTTCAGAAAGACACGATAGTGCCCATACTTAGAGGGGACTGACCAGGTAGGGAAGGAACCACTTCTCTCCAAAATTAGCTTTTGAGCATATTTCGTGGGGGGAGTCCTCCTCTTAGCCATGCCAATGATTATATGATTGAATTCATCACCTAACCAGGTCCTTATTTAGACATATTTTAATAAAAACCCTGAAGTTAGATATGTGCGGCGCGAAGCCCGCATAGGCGTCGAGCACGGTGGTCCTGGCCTCCTGCCAGTCCAACTTGCGGTCGTCCTCGTCGGGCAGGGGCGCGTTGCGGTCCCAGTATTCGAGCTTGTCGAGACCGAGCCATTTCGCCTTCATCGCGTAATAGCGATGCGACAGGCGCGGATAGGCCGCTGCGTCCGAATCCCGCAGCACCTGCACCACCTCGGGCTCGACTTGATTCGACAGATGCCGGCTCGCCTGCGGGCTCTCCATCTTGCGCCAGCGGTCGTCGATCTCCTTTTCCTTGTTTTGTGAGCTTTCTCGTAGATTTAATACATTAAAAAGCTCTCTCTTTGGCCAAAACACTCTAAATTGTCCAGGGGATGGAAGTTAAGGCCACATAAATATAGCATTGACATAAGGTGATTTTTTTAGCTATTGGCTTACCATCAAACAGTTTGTGGCAACAAACTGTAAGTAAGGAGCAACCCAGCTCAAAAGAAACCGAAACTCCAAAAAAACGGAATTTTGGTACCAATAGATACATCAAAAGAATTGGATTTTTATGATAATTTCAACTATATAAGTTTCTTCAAGTAGCTTCACATGAATTTCACATGAAGAGTCATGGCTTCAGAAAATAAGCATGAAGGTGCTAAATCTGATTCTGGTTAAAAATAGTTTTTTTTTTCAATATAACCGGATACCGAGGCGACTAGTGGGTTGTTCACATTAGTATGATAAGCAATCTGGCCATATAACCCTTATTATCGTATAAAATAAATATATAGATAACCATATTTATTTATTTTGACCACCATATCCACTGATATTCTGACACAACCAATTAAGCATTCTGATTAGCCAAGCGTAACAGAAAGCAAAATCGGGGACTAGGTACCATCGCTTGCAACCACAAACATTCGTAGACCACGAGAACGACCGTAACACATCCGCATGAAGGACTGTACTCGTTCCTTTGGGTCCAAGATAGACAAACTTATATGCATTCCCCATAGCTTGATTCAACCAGTCGTCAAGAAAGAAATGTGGCCATACATATGCATTGTAATTAGGGTGTGCAGCAACAAACTTCCAGTCTTTTAGATACAGCAGTGGACCCGCAGTTGATGTGGCTTTTTGTTCGTCTCCTTCTTCTTTCTTCCTTTCTTCCAGTGTTTATCTCTTGCTCTTATTTTCCTCAAAAAAGTATCCTGTGCAAGAGGCGGTATTCCCCCTCACTTACCCCCTCCCCCTATCCACTCTTGTCCATCAAAACTTTCAGAAAGTTTCAATTTGATACCCCCGCCATGAGACAATAAAGGGTAGACTTACCAAAGTAACGTAAAAATTCATCACGTCTATAGCAACCTACTTTGTTGGACAAAGAAATATTCACTCAGCAGAGAATAGCTTCACGTCAAAGGCGTATGACGTTACACGATTTTAACAGAGCTAGGGGTAAAAAACGGTCAAACATACAGACAAGACGCACTGAGAGACCAGACAGACAGACAGACAGACAGACCGACCGAAAGACATGACAAATTGACAGACAGACAGATAGACAGACAAGATAGATACTCAGACTGACAGAAAAAAAAACCAGACTGATAGACATACATACGAGACAAAACGACAAGATAGACAGACAGAGAAGAGAGACTAGACATATAGACATATTATACGGGTGGGCAGACCAAAGAGACAGAGAGACCAGACAAATAGACACACAGAAAGACCAGACACACAGTCGGACAGAAATAACAGCGTGATGCAATATGTATTGACATGCAACACTATTTCAAACATCACCCTTAAAAGGCATTTTCTGGGCTGACGTAGTAACCTGACTATTTTATTCACTTTTTCATCCCAAATTTTTCTGACGCTCCAGCACATTTTCAAAATTCAGTCTCAGAACTCGTGCTTTTTCAATCAACGGAAGCCAAATTTTATCTATACCATCATAATTCGCATGTTTGTTCAAAGGTAGTATACTGCTCCTTTGCTTGTTTTTTTTTTTATTTTCACGCAACATCAACCCTCCTGCCCATCATTACATATTTTGCTGTTGGAAGATACAGTTTGTTAAATTCTTTTTTCAAGGCAGCTTGAAGCATCTTGTTTCCTTTGGTCACAAGAGGGCCGAAGTGCTTCTTCACTGAGCTCTTCACCTTCATCAAACATCTTGTCATTGGCTGGAAGAATGACTCAATCTTGCTCATGAATTTTCTGATTTTTTTGGCGTTCACTCGAGTCATCTTGATCACTGAGACCATTGTCTTCTTCAAATCTTCTGGCAGATTCTTCGCTTTTTTCATCAGTATATCAAAATGCTCTTCAACGGTCGCAGCTCCGACAAGGGTGAGCAAGCAATTGCACAAATGCAGGGTGGCGATCGATTGATGTTCAAAGCTGGGGACGTCACTCAACAGGCTGATACCGAAGCCTTTATTGACGCCACGGTGCAACGTTTTGGCAAAATTGACATATTGATCAACAACGCAGGTGGTTCGTCGGGTTATGCGCCCATTGCCGAGTTGAGTGATGAAGCTTGGCAGGAGGCAAACAACTGGATCTTAAACTCCTGTTTCTGGGCCACTAGACGCGCCGTGCAAGACATGCAGACCCGAGTTGATAAGAATGAGATATAGAGAAAAACTCAATGAAGAAAGAAAACAAAACGCAACTTCAGCGAGTAGCAAAGTAGCGAGTAGCGAAAAACACGAAAATGACGCGGATATTTCACTTGTATAAAAGCGTCTTCAGCGTAAAAAAAAGATTAACAACAAAAATAAACTAAAAACCCATTAAAACTATCACCAATACTAAACTGCAATTATCGCAAGAGACCATTTTGGTTACTGTTATAAATGAATTTACTATTAATACTCTATTGAATATAACCTCTGTCATTACAAATTACAAGAATTTTTGCAATCATTTTTGTCTCAATTTTTCGTTGTCAATACTCAACCTCTCTCCTATTAAGGATTAGTTTTCTCTACCTAACTTTTGAGGGCCTTCAAGGCACACTACCTAAGTGCATGTAGTATTTTGCTTACTTTAACCTACCTTACCCGACGTATTTAAGGAACTGTATACCCGATGGGGGGGATCCGCCCCCTCTATTATCATATTCATTTGGCACTGATACACTGTACGTAAGTACAGATCTGCACAACGAGTTACAACATAAATTTATCGATAAGTTAACATTTTTGTGACGGCTGCTTTTTTTTCGTACTAAGAATATTTCTAAGAATAATCTAAATAATATTTCGAATTCATATTATGTAACCTAATAATATATTGTCTTTATATTTATTCTCAAACTCTATATATTAATTGGTCATGATATAGTAGTATTCTACTACTCTGGGCTATTGCATGCATGGGAGGATTTAGAGAACGTTTTCGAAATCACTGTTGTAACAGAAACTACCTTATTATGAGTTATCAAAAAAATAAATTGCCTACTTTTGAGTTGTCATACTTTCCAGTCAGATAAATCATAAATCTAATAGGACAGCACAAAAACCACTTTGATCTCTTCTACCAGTTTTAACCCAGTAATCCAGAAGACCAGTAGACTAGTTTAAGTTCAGAGACAAAATTTACGGCATTTTGGCATTTATGACATTATCAACCAAAAATTGCATGGAATTTGCAGCTACCTCCAGAAAACAGATTTATAATGGAGGTAACAGTTGATAACTGACGTTACTGAGATTGAATGAAGTCGTGCCTAAGTTTAAGACCTGTGAACTGAGCAGTGCTAGAAAAAAACTTTGGTCACAGCGTACTTTCATACATGATTCCAGAATTTTTTTGGAGGGGGGAGGGGTGCAAAAAACTAAAACACATGAAAAACTTGTTTATATTCATTTTTTATGTTTTATTATGAGTCGGACAAACATTTCCAGGGGGCAAACCCCCTAACACCCCTGGCTACGGCCTCGTCTCCCTGTATTAATCTTAGCAGATTGTTTTTAAATTCTAGTCGTATTTTGTGACACCAATAACCCTAGGAAATGTCAGTTTTCTGGTTTTGCATACATGAAACCATAATATAGGTATCTATTTTTACAGGAAGGTACAGGAAGGTACAGGAAGGTACAGGAAGGTACAGGAAGGTACAGGAAGGTACAAAAGTTAATTAGGCTTTGCCAGCTTTACAAGGTCATAGGAAGTATATAAAATTTCAATCTCAATAAACAATTTCAATCTCAATTTAAACCTCCTGCGGAGGGCTATGACCTAGTCGTTGAACCGGACGCCAATTGATATTGATCTTTGACGTTGGTTGCGCCAAACGGTCGCGAAAAAACTTTCCGGCCCGATTCTTTTTACGAAATATTTTTGATCGGAGAAAAGGCAACGTATCCCCGAAATCCACTTGATGATCTTCCATTTCCCACCCCCTCGGATTAGGCATTCCTGGAAATCTTAATTTAGCTGGGATTCTCAACTCAGTCGCGTCTGTTACGCTAGCGTTTTGGAATGTAAGGCCAGAGGCGTCGTTAAAACTTCTACCATCCATTGCCGCGTCTACGCTATACCAATCCAGACGTCCTCCTGGATAAGCCTGGCCTTCCAAGTGTGTAGTCGATGAAGAGATATGAGTATTGGGGGCGCGACAAGTAAAACTGTGTTCCAAAGCCGAAGTTAAAAAAAAGTGTTGTGTTGATTTGTTTTTTTTTTTTTCTTATCCGATTTATAAGCCAACTTGCCCGCCTTACATATTTAAAGCTTAGAAAATCAGACAGATTCGTATGGAAGAGCAAAAGAACATCGACTTTTTAGCTGAAGGAAAAAACGAAATTAGCACTTTTCCTGTTGATGATGAAGAAGAAAGAAATGAATCATAATACGTCCATTACTTACAAACACACAAACCTACAAGTAGCGTACAAAATAAAATGAAAATTGTAAAAATAGAGAGTAAATATTATAACACAATCACAAAATCCCCCACCCAAAATGTATGAATACTTCCCAATAATAAATACTAAATGTAAACAATGGGCAAATTTCGTAAGTTATAGGCCTCTTCCCACAGGTGTTTGGGGTTATTTTGCCCCTAGACACATAGTTATTTGATCTTTCAACTATATTCAACGGAATGGCTGTGTCAAAATTTTGATCAAATAGCTTAGGGAAATAAAAAGCGTGTGAGGGGGCCAGCTGCCCTACGATCTTTTTGATCGATTAAAAACTGCACTAGAACTCTTAATTTTCGGTTGAATGCTATTTGATCGATTGAAACTGTATGTTATATATTTTCAGATGAGATCGTTTCTATTTAATATCACACAAGCTTTGCAACCCGGAATGGTCCGTTTAAAATAGTTTAAACAGAGAAAGATGGTGCAAGAGGCCAAAAGCAAATACTATGACCGGCATGCAAGAAACATGGAACCGCTGAAGATTGGTCAGAAAGTGTGGGTCTAGTTAATGGACCATGAACCCTGAAAGAAAGCAGTAATTTGCAAGGCCGATGACAACCCTCGCTCATACTATTTTTGTCTCGAAGAAGGAGGCCTTCCCCTTCACCGGATCCGGTCCGGTTTTAATTAAGAGCCCTGAGACATGATATCCTTCCAAACATCAAATTTCATTAAGATCCGATCACTCCTTCGTGAGTTACCTCATTTTTCTAATTTTTCAGAATTAAACCTCCCCTCCCCAACTCCCCCAAAGAGAGCGAATCCGTTCCGGTTATGTAAATCACGTATCTAAGACTTGTGCTTATTTTTCCCATCAGGTTTCATCCCGATCCCTCCACTCTAAGCGTTTTCCAAGATTTTGTTCCCCTCTCGATTTCCCCCAAGACACTCGCCGCAAAGGCGCAAGATCAGGTCTTCGCGATCCATGCCTGGATTGCATTCGCGGCCTGCGTCATCGCGATCCTGTGGCGGGCACGTAACCACAAGCCCGACGCCGACCGCATCGGCGGTACGGAGAAATATCTCGACGGCGTCGTCCGCGCCGGAGTAACCGACCAGCAGTCGCTCGTCGGGGGTCTTCATGACGCCGCCCAGGACCTGGGCGAGGCTCTGCGGGGAGAGCTTGGCCGCTCACCCGCCGCAGTTGGAGTACTCGGTGAGGCGGATCGTGCGGGAGCCAAGGAACTATTAAAATAAAAAATATTTTATTGCGGAATATCAAAATAAATAATCGCAATATATAAATCTATAAAATAAAATGAGTTTTGAATTATTGTCGGAATGATTTGATGTTTTGCTGTGTTGCTCCAGGGTTGTATGGCTGTAGCTTGTTGTGGTGCCAGTGTCCGGGTTGTTTTGTGTAATATTCGGTGGTAGGATATCGCGATGCTTCTGTGATGAGAGAAGGCCATGTCCAAAGCCCATTAGAAGTTCGTGCCTCCTTGTTTCAAGCGTTGTTAGACCTGATCAACAAGAGTCAAAATCCTGCACAGACAATCTCAAGCCTATTACAGGGAGGCAACCCATAGTAGATAAATTAGCTAGGAAGTAGTTTTTCAGCCAGAAAATGCCTACCAAAATAGACCAAGCCAAGAACAGTTATCCATTAATCAGAATCCCATGCAATTGCTGTGTTGTTTCCTATGCTATAATTTCCTCAAGGTTCGCCACTCCTCATGTGGGAATAGAGTTGACTGCAAGGTCCCCAGTCTTGTGGGTACCCTGTAGGACCGAGGCAGTACTTTACAGAGGCCTCCAATAAATTCGGAAAAACTTGGATTTTGGTGGAAATCTGGGCCCCCAGGAAGACTTGTCTACGTACCTCTTCCCTTTCCTTGACAAATGGTTGTAAGGTCACTTCAAATGCACATACTTACGAAGTAATGTGACAAAAACTAAATTGCTTTCGCAATTTAAACCTCCTCCTCCAATTCAACTTCTTCCTTATAGAAGGGGGTGGACATCATCTCCAGAAGAGGATCGCACTTGGAGACATTTTCAAAATATTTTACGCTAAAATCAATATTTTTTAAGCCTAGAACTAAGAACTCAGACACACAGACACACACAGACACACACACACACACAGACACATACACATACACAAACACACAGATACACACACAGACACACACACACACAGACACACACACACACACACACACACACAGACACACACACACGGACACACACACACAGACACACACACACACACACACACTCAGACACACACACACACGCACACACACACAGACACACACACACAGACACACACACACAGTTACACACACACAGACACACACACACAGACACACCGACACACACACACATAGACACACGTTATTACTAGATGGGTATACCTACAAAATTTCAACAGTCTGTATCCATTGCTGTTTTCTTTTCATACACCAAATTTACTTAAGCTAGGATACCATCTATCCCCATTTCTACCGACCTGGGCGTTAAAATCTAAGAAAATACTATATTTTTATCTGTGACCCTGTCTATTTGTTTATGTAACTGTAAGTAAAACTCATCAGTCAGCTCTACTATTATAACTGATCTATTCTAGTCATAAAATGACCATGAACTTTCTAGTCATAAAATGAGCGATTGGTATTCATATTCTTATAAAGAGAATGGTTATGGATAGGTCTAAAGGTTTTTTTTTGTTATTTTAAGAGATTAGAGAGAATGAGAGATAGAGAGGAGGGGGTGGAGAATAAGAGGGAGAGGGAGCGAGGTAGCGTCGATGTTCTTTTTTGTAGTAAAGTACATTGGCTTTCAGTAAAGCCCCAATAAAACTCTATTTTTTAGGGGGGTTTGAGAGAGATGCAGCGGCGAATCCAGGTGGGAAGGGACAGGAAGGTACCCCAAGATTTTTCTGACGCCCTCATTCCTTGTTTTTTCTATTTTTCACTCTGGGTACGGGACTAGTCATATGATTGGAGAATACCAATAGTAGCGGAGGTCAACCGCCCAGGTCACCAAGCCTGTCCGGGGAGTTCTTGTTTAGAAATCGCGTTGGATATATCAACTCAACGCAAGGAGCTAGTAGTCAGTTTTCAGGAGAGTTTTGAATTGTCAAGTTCGAGTGTTCATGTGCTATAAGTTATTGGAGCTATTTTGTCCAAAGTTGTATGTTGTAAGTAAATAAACTTATTGTATTTAATCATCTTCTGTCTATGAACTAGGGCATCAGGTACAGTTCCCTTATAATTTTTTACGTCTAATAGAAGTACTTCAAATTACTTCTGTACCCTTTTAATCCCACTTAAAGCACCTAGTTACCTTAAAAATCACTTTATTTTACAGTAATTTTAACTTTAGGAGGGGTAATATTAATGATACAGAGCTAAAAATACCACCAAACGATAGCTCGCAAAAAGTTACATATATATGTGTCATTTAATTGTACATAGCTACATTTTCCTTCATACCGATTACTTTTTTTTTTTTTTTGTATACTATGAATGTAACTTAAGGTCAGTAAAAGTCAATTGGTAAAATATTTTCCTTCAAACTCTTACTGCTAGGGCTTATTTCATAAACATCTTCTTTAGTGCTATCAGGGAAATTAGAAGAAAATGCAAAAAAAATGTGGACAAGACAACTTGGATAAAACTAAACGAAATGGAAGCAGAAAAAATTAGAAGAAGTAAAAATATAAAACAAAATAACATGGAAAACAAGTAGAATGGAAAAACAAATAAAGTCCAAAATTAGCAGATCTAAAAATTTAAAACCCACAAAATTAAAAAAAATTATTTTATAAAAATCTGAAACATAATCTGGAAATTTCCTATTTGGCGGAGAGCCGGACGGATGACGAGAGACACTGGCTCAACTACTGGGACGATCCCGCGCGCCTGCCGCTGCTGATCCAGATCGCACTGACCGGGGGCGAGAGCGGGAGGCGCTACTGGCCGCGCCTCCTGATCGCGCCGAAGCTCACGGCAGAGGGTGGGTGACCTGAGATGCTGAAGCCCTTCGAGCAGTGGCATCGCGCCGCGCGCGGGTTCCTCTCCTGGTGGGGCCGAACGCTCCTGGGCCTGATTCCGCAGCGCCTTCGTGCCGGACTGTCAGGCCTTAGGGAAAGGGTTGTGAGTTCGGTAATTTGTCCATTGTTTGCATATAGTATATGTTATTGAGAAAAGGTATGCATGTCTGACTTCTACTCTCCTAAAATATGAAGGGCATTTGGGGGAATGTTGAACTAAATCCAAAATATGTTTATTGTATATGGGTTGTCTAACGGGTGTAAATCAGGATTGACTGTGTGTACTAATTTGGGATTTTCAGCGAATGAAAAGGGAGATGATCAATTTACCAAAAAGGCAGTATTTGCATGCTACTACTACTACAATTACCCCTACACGGGTCGCCGCCGGCGACCAGGTGACCAAAGGCCAGCCGTTGCTCGTCCTGGAAGCGATGAAGATGGAACACACCATCAAGGCGCCGCACGACGGTGAGATCGCCCAGATCGTGTCCGAGCAGGACCAGGTTAGCGAAGGCGCGGTGCTGGTGCGGTTCCAGGAGGGGTGATCGGAGCGAGCTGGCTGACGGGCGCATCTTGGTCAATGTCGGGTTTGCTGAATCAAGTCCGGCGAATTCCAAAGCGGACTTTTCGCGAGCACGCACTTTGTCCGCAAATGACCCAGAGCCCTTACTTCTAGCTAAGAAAAACTAGTTTTTTTGATTTAGTTATTTAAAAAGATCATTAATATTTTTTGCTTCTATAAGAGATTTCAAACAAACTTATGATACCATCAAGGTCAGTAGGAAAAATCGAGATTGGATTTCGGCTATGTTTGTAAAAAGGATGTTTATTTTATAATCAGATCAAAGATCGTTTAATAATGTTTTAGTCACTCTCTCGTCTACACCCTCTTCATGCAATATGCATCATTCCAGACTTATAAAAGAGCTTGCCTATATCGGCAGTAAACTAAACACAGAAATTTCTAAAGGAATTAAAAATCCTTGTTATTCATTTTTTTTTTATTCTTGTACGAAAACTGTTTTCAAAAACAGCTATGAAAAGCATTGTTAAGGATTTTAAGCTTTAGAAGCAAAATATATTATTTATTGTTTATCTTGAGCTTCTGCTTTCAATAGAAGGAAAAAGAGTCGGTGAAGCATGAGATGTATATAAGCAAAAAAAAACAAATTGAACCACGCTTTTACTACTCAAATTAAAGCAAAACCAATATACTACTATGAAAAAGGGCTCTTGTCTCACTCCCCTGAAGTGTCTGCGCGCCAGCCCGCCCGACTACGACCAGGCCCACAAGCTTCTCAACGGCGTGCTCGAGCACGTGCCGACCGCCACCCAGGTCCGCGGCCTGCTGGCCCAGGCCCAGTTCTCCGACGCCGCCTACTGGTACGTCGTCGGCGACCGGATCTCCTGGGAGATCCTGCGCATCGAGCACGAGAAGACCCTCGAGCCCGGCGGCCCGAAGGTGTCCGAGAAGCAGGTCAAGGAAGCCGTCGAGTCCATGCAGCCCTGGCTGAAGACCGCCAACAAGAACACCCGCCACTACCAAACCCAAGGCAATCGACTATTCTCAACTTCAAATATATTCTTGATATATTGTTGTTTTATTATATCAAAACATAACACACACAATACCAGAACTTAACACCTTTTGAGTATAACTGCATTCAAGAATTTAGCTATTTTTTAATGCAGTTTATAGATATTACACCAAGCAGATATATTTTTGGAATTTTTCCAACTTTATTTTTTGGAATTTTCAAACACTTCGTGGTAATAAACTGTAGTAAGGAGCGACCCGGCTCAATAGTAAACGAAACTTTAAAAAATGAGTTGCTTGGCGACGGACCGACCGTCGGCACGGTAACGCCCGGTACACTGCGCCCCAACCTTGCGGCGGATATCGGCGAGCGCGAGCATCCGCGCGTAGTGGCCACCTATGGCGGTGTCTACAAGGACGCCGGCGCGGAGCGGGCTGTTGCGAGCGTTGTCGGCCGGCTGGTGGCGGCATCGGAAGACCCCTCGCAGAGCTACAAGATCACGATTTTGAATTCGCCGGCCATCAACGCCTTCGCCCTGCCGGGTGGCTATCTTTGTGTCACGCGCGGCCTGCTCGCCCTTGACAAATTTTTTTCTGCAATGATTTTCGTGTGATGGTTTTTGCTTTTGCTGGTAGTGCTTATTTGGGTTTTTTTCTGGAACATGTACTCCAAATATATCTCTTTTTATTCAAAAGTCAGAGAAGTTACACTTTAATAGCCCCAAAAGGAAGAACATTAAATGTGAATTACGTGTGTTTTAACAAGCATTTTGTTTTTCAAAAAATGTAGAAATGTTTTAGAAAGGGCGCTGGTACGAAAATGTAGAGGGACAGAGAGCAATTTGTATCTAACCTTTTTTTAATGAAGATAGAAGGGTGTGTAAATGGATCTGCCTGTTGTTTACTACACCAGCAAGAAAACTTCTTTTTCTTGTACCTGGTGCTCTTGGATTAAGGATAAGGTGACATCCGCAGATTTCGTCATCTGCCAAAGATGGTCGGAGTGTTCCTCCTCAGATGACTCAGATTCACTATTACTAGTGTCATCTGAGTCTGAGCTCGAGCTGGATGATGATGAGGAAGAGTATTCTTTTCTCTTTCGTTTGGTTTTCTTCTTCAACGGAGGCATTTTAGCCTTCCTTTTTGACTGTTTTCGCAGAGGCAGCTGACTTTTTGTATGAATTATCGTCCCCTCGTCAATACCTCACTATTTACGCTAAAGCTTGAAATTTGTCCGAAGTAAATACCCCTTTATCCTCCCACCATCAGAAAAATCTCCTCTGAAAATTCCTGTATACTTCTCAACAATCGATATTATATGTAAACCCTGGGAAAAGCTCAAAACATGCAGCCCTTTCTCCCGAGACTGTCTGCGGTAAAGTCATCTTCAAAAATATAGTTATTAGATTTAGGTAAAAATGGAAAAAAATAAACGTGGGAGGGGACCTTGCTGCCGCAGTTCATATAACTGACTTACCAATAAAGTGTATATGTCATTTGATACCTTTTTTATGTTCTTTGTGAATATTATAGGCCTAATTGCTGGCCTATTAGCTTGCTATTCATGTGTTCTTTGTCAATGTGGTAGTTGTTACACTGACATTGCACCCTCACACCCCCCCTCCCATGATGGGCCTATATATATATATAGACTAGCTATGGTAATATATTTTTTTTTGTTTTTATCTTTTCATTTCTTGAAGCATTGTATGACAGGAAAGTTCTAGATTAGGAGGTGGTTTTACTCCCCAGGCCTTCGTACTTGGTAAAGTCCACCAAGGTGGATGCAGACGAGCTCAGATTAGTTGCTGTCCTTGATCGAGTAAGACTTCTTCTGCTTCTTGTTTGCTGTCCAGATGAGTACTGGTGAGAAAGCGACCTTCGTCTACTTTCCGAGAATACTCTGCTTCCAGAGAATGCTCGGACGGTGAGCAGGACACAATGGAATAGAAGAACCTTCGTTGTATTTGTGGACAGCATCATGCCGTCTGGATATTAAAAGTCGAGACGTGCAAGACTTGTATTATAGATGGACAGAGGGAAGGTAATCTCATCAAAATGCGATAAGAGCACACTGTTACTAATGCTACTGCTACTATTATATTTACTACTACTACTACCCCTACTGCAACGACTTGTAAGGCGTGATCTAAGGCGACTTGTATAGGGTTGTAAGTCATACCCTGGGGTAAATAAGTTTTTTAGGGAATGAGTGGTCGTAAAAGCTTCATATGTGGCCCATTTGATTTGAAATCGGAAGTTGTAGTGCCCTTTTTAAGAGTCAAAGGTGATTTGAAAGCGACCAAATTCAACTTACCGCTCCTTGGAATCGTGAGCAATTCACCGCACGCATGGAACGGCTTGAATCGGAGTTGGATAAATTACAGATTCGGCTGATTAAAATGCGTACTAATCAATTGGTAGTGGAGCAAATCCGCGAATGGATAGCGAAGAACTACTAGCCCAACTGGCAGATATCCACTTGCCAGAACCTGTGAGTCTCTGGCCGCCTGCGCCAGGATGGTGGATATTGGCTGTGCTGCTGCTCATTGGATTGATCTACCTGGGTCGTCAAATGGCCGCTGCCCGCCCCCGCCGCAAGATTTGTGAATATGCGCTTGATACCCATGCATACTCATACAATGGCCGAGAAACGAAAATGGGTGAAAAAGTTCGACAATTAGGTCATCTCAATCCTCGTGGAACATCAGCAGCAACTTCAATTGATAATCTCTCAGCAATATTATTCGATGGAACACTCTGTGCATGTAATCTCATGGCTTGTCTAGGCATCGAAATCACTTCCACTAATCCATCAACAGCTAAATCTGATCCACTGACAAACAAACTCATTGAAAATGTTGGAATTATTTTACCTGGACTTAATTAAATCGATCGACATATTAAGCGAATATATTTAATATATTTAAATATATATTTTGCATATTTAAAAAAAGCGTAAAAAAGCAACGAGTATTGTGTTCATCTTGTCTCTACGTAAGTAATTTAATATTCTTCAAATTTAGAAAATTTTAGGACATCAAAGAAGCATTCGTTAAAAATAACGTTCAACTTTAAAACAAACGTTATCAGAATAGTAACGTTAAAAATAGCGGATATTGCAAAAGATATTATCAATATAGTGTGTACTACAGAGCTTAGAGTTCAACTTTGATTTTATATCGAAGTATTACATTATCTAGCGGGATCGATTGCGGGTGTCCTGCCGGGTCGTGTCGGCGACTTCGAGGTTGTTAGAACACTCGACCGACCGGTGAGAGATCTCTCAGCCCTTCAGGCCTATCAACGGGTCAATTGGCAGTTTCGGCGCCACCGCAGTATTTCGAAAGCACTGTCAGAATTGGATTCTTTGCTTGAATTGGCGGACGATTTTGCACTCGCACATGCAAAGGCCGCCGTCATGAAAGGTTTTGTCGCCCTTACCAGAGGCAGGCGCGACGATGACTTGCGCAGACAGTCGATCGCACATGCACATTCGCTCCGTCGGCTGCGGCGCGCAACGCGATCGCCTTGCCGATGCCTCGACTGGCTCCAGTGATGAACAGCGTCTTCCCTGCGAGTGATCCGGCCATCGTCTCTCTCCACTTCTTCGTCGTTCCGCGAAGCGGCGCAATTCCGCTTCGGTTTACCGTAGATGCCAGATACCGTACCATGACTCGGGCTGTTCGCTCTCGCGATCAGCCCTTTTTGACGTCGTCCGAAACGAAAGAAAACATAACTACAGGTCTCGCGAAACGACGCGGGGCGAAGGCGTTCGCAATGCATCAACCTAACGATGGGGCGTGCTGAAGAGGTAGCCGTCACGGTCTATAACGCGCTTGGTCATGAAGTAGCCCGCCTCCACGAAGGCGCTTTGTCCACGGGTACCCACCGCTTCACGTTCGAGGCTGCTGGTTTGCCGAGTGGCACCTACCTCATCCGCGCGAAAGGGGCTTCCTTCAACCTCAGCCGTCAAGCGACGTTGCTAAAGTAGGCCGTCCTACACATTGCTTAGGAGTATCTGCTCATTTCGCAAATAGACGGGTGAGATAAGGGGGGCACTGCCGATAGCCCTAGGTCCAGAAAGAAGTAATTTGTGTCCTAAAATGTGTAAAAAAGTCTTGCATTGAAAAGGCTAGGATAATGTGACTTCAAGTCCTAGCCAAATCATCAGAAATTGTATTTCACAAAACCCAAGTAATAGTTCAGAGGCTTCAGCCAAAACTAAGAATTTTTTCCACAATGAAGATAGGTAGGCTACAGGTCTCTCTTCTATTATATATAAGTAAGGAGTAGTGATAAGAACGTAAAAACACCTTCTTTGTGCAATCTAGGCTCTTTATTTATTCCTGAATATTTAATTAAAAGTTTCATCTGCAATTGATATCCAAGTTTCATTACCAATCATCATGGATATGCTTTCGTTTAGGAGAACTTTCACTTTAAGATTTTACTTCTGACCACACATTCTGCACAGTTGAAGAATAGAGGATATTAGCTTTGTCACTCTGATTATGTACATACCAACATCAATACCTTTTCTTACTATGGAAGAAAGCAATCCATATAGGCTTTGATGAGGCCTGTCTCACCTTGGCAACTCAGAGACATTTTCTTTGGATGACTTTCCTGTTAATTCCTGTTATTCCTGACATTGTGGAAAATTTATTCATACCATTATTGATAAAAAAATCTCAGAAAAATCGCTAAACGGAGTAATGTGGGGAATCTATGCATTCACGTTTGCTTTATTTGGGTTAAATATAGCATTATCATATGTTAAATCAGGATGGTTTACAATATAGAAATCATCTAAAGAATCATGAACTGTACAAGATGTAAAAATAACTTAGCAGCATATACAAGAAAATACTCAGGAGAACAACTATGTTCAGAATGTTTCTCAAATTCTATCGTACGAAAAACTGCTAAAACAATTTCTAAATAGGGTTAATTGGTTTTCAGAATCCTTTTTTGCTACGCCCACTTGACCTCATGCGAATCTTGGGACGTTTGCTCCTTGCAATCACTTGCACGAAGTTGTACGTCCTTGTAACCTTGCCGTTGGTTCGTTCGCTTTAACATGTTGGCAGAACCATTCAGGGGATTTTCTCCTGCGACTGATCCGTCAGATCATACTCTACTGGATAACATGGTTGCTGCACGTACTGGTTAATATGCAGACCGTCCGTGTTGATCCTTCCTGCCTAGGCCGTGGATCCTTGATCACTTTGGTGAATCGGGTACAACCGCGCGGCCCGCATCATCGAGCAGATGGAGCTCGAAGGCATGATCGGGCCGCAGATCGGCTCGAAGGGGCGTGAGGTCCTGCTGCCGGCGCCCGGTGTGGAAGACGAGATCGAGTAGACACCCGCAGACAGGGGCCCGGCCACTCGCCCGCGGTCTCGAGCGGGGGCGGAGACGAAGGTGAGGCTTCTGGAACGAGCACACGGGCGAAGGTGGCGCCGGTTCTTCTGCACGTGGGTTGCCGCAGGTCTGGCGTCGACGACCGCGAGCGCGGGCGCGGACGTCACTTCGCACACCTGGGAGAATGCGAAGAACGAGCAGTCACACCAGGACCCCACAATCTGCGAGGCGCTGCTCGGTGAAATGTCGGACACCGCGCGGGTTCTGTTCCCGTTCGACTCCAATTCAGCACTTGCGGCAATGCACTCCATCTACTCGCAACGGGGAAGGATTGCGTGTCTGGTTGTTTCAAAGCGAGATATGCCGCACCAGGTTTCCGGTGCGGTGGCGACGGAGTTTGTCGCTCAAGGCGGTGGACATATCGCCGGCCATCCTGCGACAGCCAAAGTGCAAATTTACGTTTTTTCGAACACCACACTGCTTTTCCAGTTTATAGGCTGATGACGACCACTGTATGCGTAACCGAACTATCATGAGATTTTTTTTGTTTGAATGTCAAATAAAAGGATTTATCCCTATTAAACGTCCTATATACGTCCCTTATACGTCCCTCCGACAACAATCCTGGATAGGGCCTTACGCTCATTCTTCTCTGAAATTCTTCGAAAAATTGAAGTTTTGTCGCATCCAAACATTGAGGCTACCTCAACCAAAAATAAGCTACCGTGTATTTATACAAAACTCGATATCAGCCATTGCCTTGCCCGTTCTGAAGCGTGGGGTGGGACAGGATGCGCTCGAGCATGCGCCCGTAGGAGTACTCCTGGTGGGCGTACTCGTAGCCTTGCTGGGCAATGCGCTTGCGCTCCTCCTCGAGGGGCAGCCACTTGCGCACGACCTCCACGGCGTCCTCGACGCTGCGGTAGAACACGCAGTGCTCGCCCTCGGTGAGGATCTCCTCGAGGTTCGGCACGTAGCGCGTCGCCAGGAACGCGCCGCAGCCCAGGCTGAGCCACGTGCGGTTGGAGAAATACACCCCTAAAAACCTACCCCAAGATAACTTCCCCCTGTAAAGTCTCCTCTGGCAAAAAATCCTCCCAGACAACTCCTCACACATGTAAAATTAAGCATGTAAAATTGAACAGCCATAGAAAAATAGGACAAGTAGAAATAATGAATAAAATAAGGAAATGTGAATTATTATACATATATTCCACAATATAGGAAGAATATTTGGTGTAGAACAGGTGTCGACAGCTTATAATTAGTGTTTCAATATGTGATTGACCTGGAGAATATTTTTCAGTCTCCATAGTAACAATTGAAATAAACTTTGGAGAGATTGCTCCAAAGTTTATACCTTATAAGATTGGATTGCTAATCAGAAGTTTTTGGGCTCTTTTTGAGATTCAGAGTGATGGGAGGGTGGTTATCCCCTCACACCTTGTATTTCTCCGAAATGCATCTGGTAGAAATTTGGAGCCAAAGATTGCTCCGAAGTTTGCACCTTATAGATTACATTGCTAATCAGAGGTTTTAGTACCCTTTTAGAGATTCTGAGTAATACGAGGGTGGATACCCCACCACCTTGTGTTTTCCCGAAATGCATCTGATAGACTCGTGTCGCGATAGACGAGCAAAATTTTGAAGATGCTCGCAGCCATTATCAGTCGCTTAGAGATAAAGGTTTTGAGCAGGCGGATTATGAATTAGCCAAACTATACGGTTCTGGTTCTTTGGGCGATGATGAAAAGTGGAAAGCGATTGAATTTTATGAAAATGCTTACAATACAGGTAATGACGACGCCATCTATCCGCTTGCAAAAGCATTAATGGAATTTAGTGATCGGGATGAAGACAAACGCCGTGCAGCAGTGTTGGTAAAGCAGGCCGCTGAAAATCAAGTACATCTTTTGAAAGGATTTCTGGATCTCGCTCTGCCAATACCAACAACGCCTTCGCAATTCCTTTCAATAACGGTAAATCAGCGCCAAAATTTGGTTGAATATATTGACTGCTTATTTCGGAACCAAACAGTAAACTCCTAACATCGGACGGAACGCTAAAATTTTCTAATCCTCGTTCACGCGCTGGATTAATAACGATAACGTGTCCGCCACGTCTCCTTACCTGCATCAGGGTCCGCATAAATCTTGGATGGTTGGACGATGGATTAGCCCCTATTAAAAATATTAAATCATTTTAATCGCAAGGTATAAAACCTATAGAAGGAAAACAGCTATTCTTTATTAAATTAACTCACACAAAAGATTGGATTGAAATCAATTAACCTTCTTCCTTTAAACACAATCAAAATAAGCTTTCCTGATCAGGTATTTCGGAAACCAGGGCGACGGGACGCAGCCCTTGTATATTATATTGGAGAGAATAGAGAAAATCATCAGTGATCTTGCCAGTTCTCGAGAGCAAATTTAAAAAATCCAAGATGAAAAGATCTTGCTACGTACGCCCCATACTTGAATACGCCTGGCTGAGGTTTATGGGTTGTACGACCGCGGTGTGATCGCACCGGGCTACAAGGCGGACCTCAACGTCATCGATTTTGAAAATCTCTCTCTTGATGCGCCCGAGATGGTTTACGACTTGCCCGCAGGTGGGAAACGGCTTGTGCAACGTGCGAATGGCTACTCAGCGACAATCTGTTCAGGGGCAGTGACCTATCGCGACGGCCAGGCGACCGGCGAAAAGCCAGGTCGTCTACTTCGCGGCGGTACGGGAGCACCCGCCAGAGCGTAAGAACAAGGCACCCTATGTGAAGTAATTAAATGACCCAGGGCAGATCGTCCATCTATGGCAAGCCATCTGCGGATTTTTCTGTTAGAACTGCAGATTTATGCATTCGGCCAAAGGAGATGTGCATATGGCCATCTTAGAAGTTTTGCCAGTATAATAGACACACGATTTTCACACACAGCTGCTCCACGTCATGATCTTTTGCCCCTGTATAGAATGAATCCGCTTTTGGGACTCTTATCTTGACAAAATCCTTGTCATTTTTCCAGAAGATCCTCTGCACTTAAGGAGGCCGATGTGCTTAAGGAGGCTGCTGTGACTATTAAACTCATATCGATGTCGATGTCTTTCTGAGACTTTTTCTTTTTGGTAGGCTTCAAAGGCTTTAGATCCTTTCTTTAAAGTACAAGGATAGGCTCCAAGACGCATAGAACCACCCAAATTATAAATATTTTTTTGCTCTTCCATCAGGCAGATGATAGGGTCTGGTGTTTCGGGATCCATTTCTGTTGAAGAGGCAGATGGCATTTTGAGCACGTGTCTTCCAAATTCGATTGCCATGGCCTGCATACCTAAACAGATGCCAAGGTAGGGGATTTTGTTTTCTCTAGATGGTGTTGGTGTTTTTTTTACACTAGGGCCAGTTTTCACTCTTATGAGTTAGCAATACTCTTTAGTCTATCACTTAATGACTACCAAATAAATACTTTACTAATATTTGGAAAATTAAGTCATTCCTTTGTATTATTACTTATAACCGTTGCGCAAACAATTCAGTGGAGATAATTTTACTTACAACAAAAAATATCAGAGACAAATAAAATGCTTATATATTAGGACAGGCATTTAGTTCCTCGTTCCTGATGGCTTATAATTCCTGCTTACAAGTTACTCTTTGTGAACAGTATTTTAATATAACTAAAATAACCTGCCTTTATTAAAACCATCTCTGCAACGGCATCTATTGACACTTAACTGCTTTTGCCTATCCTTAATGTATAAAGTGCTTTGCTAGTCTACCAAAATCTGATATTCATACTAAACAAACTGCACATCAGTTTACAGGCTTATATTTATACCATTGAATGCCATTATATATATATATATATATATATATATATATATACATATATACATATATTTATATATATACATATATATATAATAGCACATTTTACAAATGCTTCATATCTTCATCTAGCTTCCGTTAAGCTTGCAAACATTGGAAAATAGAGAGGATGGTGGCAAACCATTGGAAACTTTGCACAAAACTGCCACTTTTTTTGTTACGACGCATTACAGCATAGGGACCAGGGAATGGTCGATTTTTAATTTTGTGTATCAAAATTGATCCTACCTTGGCCATTTACCAGGCAAAAAGTTACTCATAGCATCAGGCTAATCCTGAGGAAGTGAGCCACAGAAAGACAACAAAGGATGATCCTAATTATAAGACGATCCTAGTCACCAGGATGATCCAAACATTCTTAAGGAATTGGGACAAAATTTAGGCTTGATTCAAAATTTAAGCAAAATTTACATTAAAAAATGTAAAGAGTGAGGTATTGTCGAGGGGGGCGAAACCCCTCTTTTTTGTAATAAATATATACGAATATAGAAGTTCGTTACGTAAGTTAATTTGTATGTTACGCATATTTTGTACTAATAAAAACATTTGTAATACATTAAAAGTTTTAGTTGCCTTTTTAAGTAACCGAAAAATTGGACGGCAACTAGGCATCCTCCCCAGCTCCTTTTCTTACCAAATCGTCCGATTCGGTGACATTGGGGGGGGGGGAGTTGGGGAAAAACGGAAATACTAGAGAACGCTTAGAGTAGAGAGATCGGCATGAAAGTTGGCAGGTGTATCAGGGACCAGACTAGATTAAATTGGAAATGGTCGCTTACCTGGTTCGACCATCTGGAGAGGATTGCAGGGACGGTTGATTGGGAAAATTAGAAAAAAACGAAGTATTTTAACTTACGAACGGGTGATCAGGTCATAATAAAATTTGATATCTAGAAGGACCTTGTGCCTCAGAGCTTTTATTTTAGATCCCGACCGGTCCGGCGCTTTCTGTTCGCGTACAATTGGACAAAATAAAAGGAATTCGAATAAAAGACTACGAATAGATGAAAAGCAGGCAGTGGCGAAATTAGATATCTGGGGATCATTTTACTTATAGGGTCACTGATACCATTTTGGTGTTTTGTGAGTAAAATGCTATTCAACACCATATTTGTGAGTTTCTCACTTTTAATGGCTATAGTATTTCATAATCGGCTCAATACGGTGCTTTTCGGATTCCTAGGGTTATATATTTCCTTTGGATTGGGGTAAATTTTTACGACACCCGCATAGAACGGCGTGCGTTCCATAAGAGATTTAAGCTTTTCAGCCAGTGAGGATTTACCTCCACCGACTGGGCCGAGCAAATACAGTATCTGCTTCCGCTCTTCCAAACCTTGCGCAGCATGTCGGAAGAACGACACGATTTGTTCGATGGCATCTTCCATGCCATAGAATTCCGAAAACGCCGGGTAGCGTTTGATGACCTTGTTCGAAAAAATTCGGGATAGCCTTGGATCTTTCGATGTATCGACGAATTCCGGTTCGCCGATGGCTAGCAGCAGTCGCTCGGCTGCCAACAACCTATAAAAATACGTATTTACAGAGAAAGACGTAAAATATACTAGTTGCCTGGGTAACAGAAGCAATTTCTTAAATTTGTGTGGATAATGTTGTAGATACTTATTAAGAGTGTGAATGTACTAGTAAAATATATAAAAAAGATACTAGTAAACTAGTAAAATATACTAGGTGCCTGGGTAACAGAAGCAATTTCTTAAATTTGTGTGGATAATGTTGTAGATACTTATTAATGAGTGTGCTATATTTGAGAAACTCAACATACCTCAAATTCTGAATTGTAGAAAAAGGGGTAACATGTGTGGGTGTGTGAGAAAAAGTTCTAGCCATGCCACGCCACCCATTTATAAGCTAATAGTTTTTCTGTGCAAAAGATATATGTATCATATTCTTGCCTTGAAAATATGTTTTTCATTAACATGCTACTTTACAAAGCGTAATATTTCTCATTTTATACACTTTCTTCTCCTTGACGAAATTGCAAATTTCTCCTTCCACTGCACAGCTATTCGCTGAAGAATAGTAAGAGCTTATCGATGGTTGAAGAATGAAGTAAAAACGAGCGCTTCAACATATTGCTACCCACTGAGGTTCTTTTGTTTGTTTGGGGGGAGGGGATGTTATTCCCATCCCCCGAAAAATCCCGTTGTATTTTCGTTGAAAAAATGTCTTTTTTGTATATTCATGGGAAAAAAACATCGAAATTGCCTCCTCACCTCCCGTCCTTAATGTATTGAAAAAAAATTGTCCCCCCCCCCATAATATTCATAATTTGACGTCACTCCCTTTTAGAGAGGAACAGTTTGGGTCCTGAATTTGTTTTATTAAGAAAGATATTCGAGAACATGGTCAGGTTCCTACCAAACTTCAAGGTGGTTTAACAACATCGATGGAACTGACTGCAGCCGGCACCCCCTTTCTATATTTTCCGCTCAAAAATCATTTCGAACAGAATTTTCATGTGGCCCAAAGGCTCGACCGCTACAACGCGGGAAGAAAAATGATTTTCGACAGAAGCACCCCGGATAAAATCGCCGAAGCCATGGTTGAAGAACTTGCAAGCCCCAGGGTCTACCGTCCGGTAGAAGCCGATGGTGCGACAAAAGCTGCCTCCATGCTCTCAGAATTGCTCTAGAGCGAGGAACCAAATGATCTGCAGCAATGTTTTAAAGCATATTATTACTCTCGGAAGCCTTCGTTTTACTAAATTGTTTAATGGGAAGGATTTTGGGGAAACTATACAAGGAGAACGATCATAAACCTTACCACATCCTTTGGCATGCAAAATTCTTGGTCGGACAGTAGAAAATACAAAGTCTTCGATTTCCTCCATATACTTGTCATCTTTCATAAGCATGGGCCCCCTTGGTCCAACAGTTAGACATGCAGTACTGGAACCAACTGGAATTCCAGCTGCAGTTGTGAGCAAATCTGAAACTTCATCCTGAAAAAAAATTCCTTTTCTTGCATCTTCGACTTTTTGATAAACGTTCGACTTTCCAGCGTACGATAAAAATAATGGAAACATAACAAAGTAATGCATAATTTCTTTGTATTGAAATAGCGACATGCAGAATAGTATCATAAAAATAAAAAATTGAATACAAAATTATTTTTCTAATAGGAAAAATCACAATTAACATATCTATATCATCTTCATTTTGTATTTCATAAATATCACAAGTGAACTTTTTTTTGTTTCAAGCTAATTCTACGTCATTTTAAGATATAAAAAAAAGTTGACTGATTAAAAAATTAGCATAAATAATCACTTATAAAGATAGGGGCAAGTGGGCATCGCCCCTCTCTTCTTCATCAAAATAGAAAATAGATGTCAGGAAAGTGGCTAAGCAAAAACAGTTTTTAGAAAAGTGAAATCACGCATATGGAAGATCTTTATTTATAATCTGGTAGCTATCATCATTCTTGACGATTTAGAATTACAATTTTTGGGAATGTTTTGGGGGAAGGGGGCATTTATGGTTTTTCTCGTTTTTTTTCAAAATGAAAATGCTACAAAAATATTCCAAAATCGTGCGGAACGGCATGACCGAAGGGCATGACAATGATCATTTCCTCTACGGCGTTGCGGGCGAGCAGATTGTCCATGATATAGTTCGCGGCACCGATCATGACCCAGCCAATCGCGGTGTCGTTGGAACCATGCAAGAGATAGAGCGTGGGATATTCCTTTTCCGAGTCTTGATGGTAGTTCGGAGGCGTGTAGACCGTAAACCACCGGGTGTCTCCGAGGAGTTGGGACTGATGGAAGTTGATGTCGACATTGCCGTGCGGAGCGCTTCCGGGTTGCCAGACGGCTTCGCCCCCCTCCCCCCCCTAAGCCCAAGGTGAAGATGCTCAGCTGCTCGGATGCAAAGGCATGCACCAAGTTCAGGCAGGCTGTGCATGATGGTGCTGCACATCTGCTCCTGGAGAACCGACTGGCAGCCATAGAGGCTGCTGCACTGGATCTGCAGCACCTACTCAATTCCGCTGGGGAGGACTGGACAGTTTATGGCAATGACTTCCAGGATGGCAGGCTCACTACACAGCTCCAGAGCTGGTGGAGCGACGTGGCCAGCTGCCTCCTAACCTCACAGGAGAAGGCGCACAGGCGGGTAGCACTTCCTGGTAGCCTCCATGAGACCTATGAACCGCCTTCCCCCGTCTTCACATCCACCCGCACAGAAAGCGCCCCCCAATTCTCAGCAGATGGCGAAAGGGTAGCGTTTCTATCGTCTCGAACAGGCCACCTGGAAATATGGACGGCAACACCAGAGGGCACGGACGCTGTTCAGGTAACCCATACGCCCACCCATGAACTGGGCACGTTTCGTTGGGCGCACCATACCCGCGCCTTGGCCTTTGTCATGAAAGACGAGGACGGGTCAAGTATCTATGTTGTCCCCCGTCGAGCCCACAGGACATGATCGACGAGCTCGTGCTCGAGGTCGCGTCGCGCGAGCGGCCGCCGTACGTCGACGACGCGCTCGAGGAGTGGTGGAAGATTCGTGCGGGCGCGCTCTGGGGCTCGACCGAGCCGGCGCGGCCGACCGAGGCCGACGGGCACCGCCTGTACATCCGCCGCAACGATCGACACCGGTCGACCGTGCGCGCCGACGCGTTCACCCGAGCCTTGGTCCGGGCGCGCTACGGCGCGAAGAACAAGCTGAAGATAACCCCGGAGCTCCTGCGCGATAAACAGGGTTATCGACTATCAGCCTCACACTCTCACCAACAGCCGAAAAGTCGACGTCGGCGGCAAGAAATGAGGGTGCACACCGGGTCGCATCCGAGACTGTCATCCAAAAAACAAGGTTCCTAGCAGGTTGCACTTTAGTAAGAGTGACACTCGGCGCGAATGTTGGCAAACCTGCCCGTTGAAGACCCATTGCAGATGTTGCATAGCGTAAGCACAGCAAAACATTTTTGACCGCTTTTTCTGCATAGCACTCAAATCGCGCCATCAATCTTCCGCAACTCATCTCGCTTGCATCTGTGCTACAGTAAAGGAGGTTAATGGCGCTTCGCTTCCACCAACTAAAAATTTACCGGTCATTCCGGAATTGATCCAGGCAACGCCATTTAACAGCGCGTGTAAAGCGGTAGAACATGTAATGGAATGACTTATTTCTGGTCCTTTTGTTCGCAAGTCGTGTGCAACCCAAGAGGCGATATTACCTAGGGTAGTAGTTGGAGAAGATAGGGTATTGGTCTTATCTGTTTTTAAGAATTCTTCATAGTAATTCTCAAAAAGCGTTGTGGCACCTCTTGAAGAAAATTAACACCCCCTCCCCCCCCCCCCCCCAAAGAGAGTGGATTCAGTCCGATTATGTCAATCACGTATCTAGGACGTGTGCTTATTCTTCTCACCGAGTTTCATCCCGATCTCTCCAATCTAAGCGTTTTCCAAGATTTCCCGTTTCCCCCTCCAACTCCCCTAATATCACCGGGCACGGTCGGGATTTGTAATAAGAGCTCCGAGACTCGAGGTCCATCTAAATATCAAATTCTTAGAGTGGAGAAATCAGGATGAAACTTGGTGGGAAGAATAAGCATAAGTCCAAGATCGCCCGTAACAAGGACGGGCAAGTCGGTGGGCGCGATGATTTCTATCATCTGAAAGACACTCTGCATCGCGTCGGCGCTGCCGACGATGCCTTGAAAGGCTCCGGAGGAGTGACGGCGGGCTTTCTCGGTTTCGCGACGACTTGCGGCTAACTGATTCTCAAGTCGGTCGTTGGCCTCTGATAGCTTCTTGACGAGTTCTTCGCGCTCGATGCGTCGTGCGGCGGCCTCCCATGCGAGCGTGCCGAGAGATCCTAAGTTCTCGGCGACCTCGAGTGCGAAGCGGTCGAAAAAATTTCAAGAAAGATGCCTAGCAGCTACCTGTAATAGTACAACTCACCTCATAAACAGAGACAAAAGAAGAGGGCTAAATGGTCTTGACTGAATGTCCCTATTTTGCCTAGCTGAAGGAAAAGCCTCTAATCCGTTTAAAGTTTTCTGTTCACAGTAAAGGAGGGAGGTATATTAAAATACAAAACATTTGTCCTGGCTAACAGAATAGCATACATTTAATATCTTGTGAATAAATAGGGTATTAAGTTAATACCCTCATGTTCTGACCTTATTTTTAGCCTAATACTTATCGATTGCGTCATCCAAACCAGACGACGATGCCGTTACCGCCATCCGCAATGCCGATCGATCGGCACAAAATAATGACACGGCCGAGGCGACATCGGCAGACAACACCAGCAACTCCGAGAGCAAGGAGCGCGGCTTCCTCGCCTCGCTGTTCACGTCGGCGCCCCCGAAGGAGCCAGCAAACGAGCAGCCGCCCGCGAAGAAAGACAAACCGCCAAAAAAACCAGCCGAAACCAAACCGCTGATCGATCTCAGCGACAAGAACCGCAAGCGCCCGAGTTCCATTCAGGCGAGGGGTGGGGGGGGGGGGGGGGGGGGGTGGCTTACAGTGACCTTGAGCTATGAAAAATATTAGTGGTGAAGCTGAAAATAGCTAATTTGAAAGCGAAATGCCAAGTTTGTCAGATTATAAATTTGTTGCATATATTGTTTTTCACGACTTTTTTCAACTTTTTGTTCTAAAATAGTACAACAAATATCTTCAGGTGTGGGCTGTTAGTGCTTAAACAACGGAAAAGTCTGGGGGAATTTTGTGTCAACAGACCGAATTTTTGGAGTTCACGATTATATCGACAAAATTTTGAGAGAAATGGTCAGCTGTTTTTTTTCTACTTAAGAAAAACGTCTATAGTTTACCCAGCCAAAGCAACTGTTATTCTCGGATCGGGAATGCTCATACTGTACAGATATTTCTGAGCATATCTGCCCTTGACATTGGCCATCTGGAGTTACTACTCCTAACAGCTCCTTGTATCACAAAGTCATTTGAGGCCAGCATACCCCTCATTTGTGTGCCAGTCCCTTGACTATAATTATCTTGGCGGTCGCTACTCCTCGAAGGAGAATGCCTTGTGACAGGTAGGCTTGAGTCAGAAAGCACGCTGTTGAAATATTTCAAATTATCCCATGTTAATAATTCAATTCAAAACGAAAATTGCCACAACAAAAAGGATAGCAGGAAATATCTCAAGATTGTGCTTGAAATTCCAACAGCCAGTAAATAAAGAGCAATTTGTCAGGAAAGCTTAATTCCTCAGTTTGCGATTTAGGCTATAATTTCTTATTTTCATTATTCCAAGAGAACAACCTGATATACGCGCAAGTTTTGTACAAAATAGCAAATAAAAAACTTACTACGAAGTCTATCGGATCATTCGAATTTTCTGACTTTGGCTTCAAAGCAACGGTTTTGAAATCGTAGAAGATATTGGCTGTATCACTCATTAGCGACACTTATTACTCATTATATTGTCTTTAATGAGGGTGCATTGCTCATAGGATATTCTAATGTTTCTAAATTACTAATTACATTGCAAAAACCGCTATTATTTCCACTATTATTTGATTATTTATTACGAAACAAGTAATTATGGATTTTTCTTTTAATCAAATTAAACATTAAATTTAAAAAAAATCTTTGACGTTTTGAAAAGCTTCCGTATAACTCTGAAACTGAACAATGCCCCCCAAAGTCTCCAGGGAAAAAATTGTAGATTATACAATTTACTCTTTTTTAATTGCTGGACTTGTCGTTAGGAATAGGGGGAATATTCGATTCTGGTTGTGTTTGACAAGGTTTTGTGTATTAGGCCGAAACTATATTAAGTGGGAACGTTGAGGGGCATGTATAATTAAATCAAAAGTTGCTATATGCATCCAGTTTTTCAAAAAGGCGTATTTGCAAAATCCCGAGAAGGGCTGAAGGTGTTAAGTTTAAAATTTCATGGTATCTTTAGGCGGATATTGAATAAGTTTTACTGAATTTATTAGATCGCTCTTTCAGTTAAAAGGGACTATTTCCGATTAAGTAGAATTGACATGTAGACCAATGGTAAGATATTCTGCTTCGAGAATAGAAAAAACATCACTGACTCGTTGCAGGGTGCGACTACAAAAAACAACAAAGAGAGATGAAGCTCAACAAAAAAACCTTAGACAAGAATGCGGCCAGTAAAGACAAAAGAGATGAAAGACTAAAATAACGTGGATATTTTGCCTCTGCCTAAACTACGCGTCCTCAGCACAAGATAAAAAGAAAAAGTAGTTTTTGCGAAGTAAAATTGGACGAGCAAGTTGTAGCAAGTATATTGGTAGTTTCAGTGTTTATTTTATATTCTTATCCAATAGCTAAATCTCTCAATAGCTTGTAGAACTTTAGAGTCATCAGCATGAACTATATAAAACTTCCATAGTTTGATAGATTGTTGCCTGTGCTCACCAGCATTCCATTTATGTAGACACCCACTTGTCTAAACAAATTATGTAGTACACACTTTTCATATGAAAGCCTCTCGGCAATGCTTGCTTTTTCATTTTTAGGTATTTTGACCACGCTACTGACAATCGTCTTTTCATTATCCGGGCGGCGCGCCGCGGCCTGAGCGACCTTTTCCATCAATGCTTTCGTCATACCCATCGCGTTGACAGGGTATACGGCTTTGTCCGTACCCAGGCAAACGACTGATTCGATGCCATGAGCAACTGATGAATCAATGACATTATTGCTGCCAAGAACATTGGTGCGAACTGCCTCTATCGGGAAAAACTCACACGAAGGCACCTGTTTAAGCGCAGCAGCATGAAATACCAGGTCGGCACCGCCCATCGCATTATCCACACTCCGGGATTCTTCTCAGAAGAATCAACCTGGGGATGTTTCCTGCTATTCATAACCCGGTCACTCAGCTGAAAACAACAGTGGGTCACTCACCTGGACAGTACTCAGAACGTCAATGGTCATCTTGAAGCCCGTCGAGGCAAATCGCCACTCCTCAGGTTCAAAAATCCGGGTGTGGACACCCCGGTGCGACCGAATACAGCCAGCCGATGTTGACGTCCGGCTGCAGGGACGCATGATCGTTTCAATCAGTCACCGATCCGGCTCACGATTCGTGACACGGTCGACAGATGACAAAGTCCTTTCTGTTATAAACTCAAATCGATTCAAAAAAGTTTTCATTGTATAATTTCCGGCACCTAGCACATTAAGGTTATCAAATATGGCACTAATATTTTACACAATTTAAGCACCCGGCTTTATGATTTTGCTGAACACTCACTACGTGGAATAGATCGATGGCTTTGATGGAGTGATACCCCAGGGGAATATCAAACCCTTGAGATTCCCCCTGTTTATCATAAAATTTACAAGGATTCCAGGTGGAACTTATTCGACGATAATGCAAACAGTTTATTACAGCAAAATCGAGACTCTCCACTTCTGCACGGACTCGGAACTGGTCATTAACCAGCCTAGAATCGAGAGCAATACCAGAATGACAGGAAACAGTGCCAAAGCCGCATAGAAAGTCACCGCAGCTGACAAAGATATTCCGTCTACCTTGAACCAGTGCTGCAAGACTTTCTTAATACCGCCCATTCATACCACCCATTCGAAATCCTAGTTGTCCAAACCCCAAAAAAGGAAGAGACGCTGTTACTCTTCAAGCAGCATTCACCACGACAAGTTCGCAAGGCTTGTCCGAGAACAGGCGATACTAGGCCAAAAAAGGGGAGGTTGACAAATGATGCAGGGTGGCATGGTTACCCACTCATCACTTTTGGCTCTCAAAAAGCACGGTAGAGCTTCCTTTTCGAACTTAGCAGAGCAAGAGCTCTTTCGAACAAGAGCAACCTTGCAAGTTTCAACAACCGCCGCTTCCATATGAAGTCACAACACGAAAACGAAATAATATATGGGCAAAATTTTACTCTTTACTAAATCAATATTAGTGACGGATTTCCATAAAGAGAGATTTCTTAGACATGGATTCCCAGTTCCATCAAGAAAGGGTTAGGGAGGGGTACAAGAGTTTTCTCTTGGCCCCTCAAAAACTCCACCAAGATATTGAAAATACTTTTTAGGTATCTTTATTGAAAAATAGATCTTTTGGCAATTGCTTTAGAAAGGTGGGAAAAACTAAAATACCCCCACCTCCCAGATTTTAAAAAGTACATTTTTGTACTTTTTGAACTACGTTTTGAAATAATATCATTTTTATACAATTATAATAAGGGGGCATTAATGAAAAAATTACCTCTCACTCAATTGAACAATATGTCTTGGCTTTTTCAAACGATCTCAAATTGCTGCCGTCATCTTGGAGGTGCTGATAACGCTGATTCCGACTCTTCAGTATTCAGGAATGATCGTTCCCCTTTCATCGCTCTCCGAGGCAGGGCAACTCCAGGCGAGGATGTTTCCGGCAAGTTACTTCTATGAAGCGATACGGGGTGCCTTTCTGAAGGGAGCGAACTTTTTGGAAATCTCCGCGTCGATCGTGGCACTGTCGGTGTATTCAATTCTGCTTTATGGATTGTGCTGTCTGAAATTTAGCAAGAGACCGAAGTCATGAGCTCGCCAGCACCCTTCTCCCTTTTTGTAGCCCATATTCAAGCATATCTACTCATAGTGTAGAAAAATCCCCGAGTTCAAGCCAATATTATATTCTGAAAATATTTACATAAAACTGCATCCTTTTTAAAAATTCAAAAGCAGACTTTTGCTTATTAATTGTCAATTTCGGCTGTTATGGATAATTTTTTTTTCAGAGCAAATGTTCTCTAATACAACTTTCTTTGCGCTAACAAGCATACATAAAAGTTATGCACAATTTTTTGTGCACAACTGCAAACGAACGAGAATTTTATCACGAAAACCTCCAATCCGAAAATGTCTTAAAATCCTCTCTACTCAACCCATATATTCATAAACACATCCCCTAAGAGTAAGGATTAGAAGCAAAATCTAACAATAAATTTGATCATGTTTACATAAGAAAAAACATCAATAAGATCAAATGGAGAATTTTCGGGGTTGAGGGGCAAAAAAAAGGTACTTAGGTTAGGTTATGTATTTAATATACTGCGCTCTGGGCGGCCTGCTTCCATAATTCTTTGTAGTAGTTTGCATAATTTTGTTAATAAAGTATTATATTAACCAAACTTCAATTTTATTCAGCATAGTTGAAAGGTCAAATAACTATGTCTCAAGGGATATTGGGTATGTCAAACCCCCACAGTTGTGCCCAACAAATGAACATAACAGCAAGATCCCAGGAACAGCTGAAGTTGAACAGCTGAATTGAAGTTTTAAGTTGAAACTTCCAGTACATATTGAGGGGGATATTGAAACAACCAAAAGGTACTATGTCCATATTGCTACATATATAACAATTACTGCTATTATTGAACTACATCAAAATAATTTAAGTGTATCCAGGTTTTCAAAATGGCTTAGGATCATACAAGTAGGCCTACCTTAGAAAGTATTTATAAATTTGACAGATGAATAGTTTTGTGGGAGGAAAGCATGTAGATGGGCAGCTATGAAGGAATGAAATTTCTATACACAAACTAAAAGTTACTAGCTCCATAGTATGACATATAGAGAGATAAACAAGCCAATTGTCAACAGCAAGATCATTCAATCCTAAATAAAAAACAAAAGAATTGAGGATTAACCCAACTGAGCTAGGATTATAAAAGTTGAAGTAATACAAGACACAATACCTCTTTTACAACAAGCTTTCATAAAACGAAAAACAAAAAACAAAAAAAGAACAAGCTTTAGCATTTAATATCAAACATATAGTGAAATGAGATTCATCATAAATCCAAACCTAGTCTCAGGAACATTCCCAGCTTCGAAATTTCCTCAAAGCCCTTCATTATTAATTATTTTTATCTGATTATGTATTTCCCAATTAAGTTCTCCCAAGCAAACTCCTTAAATCTACGAATTCTCTACATTCTCGCTCAAAATGCAAAAGGTTTCCCGTTGCCCGGACTGTTTCGCTGACGGGCTTGACCCATGCATTGCCACCGACGCGACTACGACCGCCAGACGAAGACCGGTCATGTTGCCCTCCCTGTTCTCCGTGCGGTCCTGTGCAACTCGCGGAGCAAACCAGATCTTGGGTCTCATGGACTTACGCGTCGCATTTGGACGCACCTGTCCCAGAGTCTGGCGGTGTGACCGGTCCGGTCAGTTTCCAGCTACTCGACCGGCTCCTTCAGTCTCCGATCCTGCGGATCCAGTGGTTTCTGGGATCCACGACGAACAGGCGCCCCGAGTCATCAACCACTGCGTCTACAGGGCGATTCAACAGGCCCTTTTAGTAAATCCCGACCAGATCCGTTGACACTGAATATTAAAATTAAAAACAAGCATAAATCATTACTTATATCAGCGGGACTGCTCCTCCTCAGCCCCTGCTACTTACGCTAAAGTTCTATAGTTCTTTAAAAATACTTCTAATTCCAATTCGGTGACCCTTGTGGTTGAACAGTCATTTTTAAAGATTCAGATGAAAAGCCAAACTTCAGTGCAAAGAGCAGTGGGTTGAGCAGGAAAAGCCTCCAAAATAAGGAATGATTTCAGTTTTTCTGCTTTAGTTTCACTCATCACAGTTTCCAAATTTACGGCAGCGCGTAATAATTTCAAATGAAAAAAAGGGTTAAAGAATCTATGCGCATTACGAATAAGAGCTGGGTATAAACAGGGGAAACTTACTAAATCCTTGGTGGTCTCTACTTTTGTATGTAACTTAATGATAAGAATAGAATAGAAGATGTTTCTCAACAACAGCTTGCATAATGGTTCGCATTTCATTAGACCTAGATTCCATTTCTCTGCAATTTTTTCTCTTTCTCGATCACGAATGCAAAGTGCTGAGAATAAATAACCCTCTAGCAGCGCCACCATGATGGCGTTCTGCACGAGATCGACCACGGAATCGTCGATGATCATCGGCGCCCCTTATGCCAATCCCAGCGAGGCGACTAATGGGACGTGTTCCATGAGAGCGACTGTTTGGGGTTCGACGGGCGCAACACTGCGCATGAGGCTGCCGACGATGAGTGCCCAGCCGTCAACGAGGATGAACAGCAAAACCTTGAACGGGAGGCTTACGAGCACGGGCGGGAGCATCATCATGCTCATGGAGATGAGCAGGCTGGCAAGGACCATGTCGATGACGAGGAACAAACATTTTATCACTTAGACAAATTTTTCGTCTGCTTCTGTTTTGGTTCATAGATTTTAAATTAAAATTAAGTTCTTATCAAGCCATTGGCCGATTGGAGACAAAGCCAAGATGATCTGAGTGAGAGGCAAAGCAGGTATCAGCCTTTTTAACGATAGCATAAAGAAATGATGTCATTTCACTTGTCGAAAAAAAAAAGCCAAGATGGTCTGAGTGAAAGGCAAAGCAGGTATCAGCCTTTTTAACGATAGCATAAAGAAATGATGTCATTTCGCTTGGCGAAAAAACAAAAAAAAAAATATGCCCGTAGAAATCTTGCGAGGAAGGGGGGGGGGGATAATGGTTCACCTGCTGGATCATCATAAAGCAAATAGCTGGTAAATCTCATAAAATTATTTTGAAATACAACCTCATTTTCATATACCGAAGAAAACCGTAGCAGAAGATTAGCGTCATCGCATCGAGGGTATGGGGTGAAAACCACACATATCGCAAGATGTTGTCTACCAAGCAGATGCTTGGTTTAAAAACTTACACCTGCAAATAAACATTTAAATTTTTGTAAAGGTTAAAATGTTCCGCAACGATCCCGTCATGAATGCTCCCAGTTGTTGAGCCAAAAAAAAAAAAGATAAAATCCATGCTTTTTCAATATATAAAATGAATAGAAGATGGAAACGTGCGTTATTTCTGCCTTTTTGGTGTTCGAGAACAACGGTTCTACGAATAGAAAGACAACTCCCTACAAAGTGCCTCTGTGCACACGCGCCAAAAAATCTCAAGGTCTCTAGACTCATGCTATTGCGATAGATTCACATAGTTTTTTTTTGGTCGAAGACTTTTAACGAACCATTCTACTCCTCCGCCTTCTTGGGTGCTGATCCTCGGTGCGGCGGTCTGCGGACTGCTGCAGTGTTTCCTCGATTACCTCTACTACGGCGAGTTCGGAAAGAGCGTCGTCACCTACGTCGTCGAGAACACGGGCAGTGTCGCTTCGGTCCTGATCCACCGCGTCGGCCAGACGATCGGCGTGCCGGCGCTGACCGACCTCGCCAAGTGGATCTACGACCAGGGTGCGGCTGCCGGTGCCGTGGATGAAGCCACGCAGCGCACGCTGATGGACGACGCGGCGAACGTGCGCCTGAAGCGCGGACGCGCCTGGTAATTTGTTAACTAAATTTATGCAGATGCAGCCAAAATGCAAAGTTCTGTAACTCATTGCAGGCTATGTCGAGCAAAACCTGCTTAGCAACCGCCCTAGCAACCCTTTTTACCTTTGAAACTGCCGTTTTTCAGGCTTTTGTTTTTCAAAATATCAAGTTCTGTTTGATTTTTATTGTTCAATTTGTATATAGTTATAAGGTTTATTCCAGTTTTATTGATTTACTGATGGGTGATAAAAATAAAGGCAGATCAAAAGGCCATAAAATGTGTAGGTAAGTTTCCCAAGACCAAGGGGTCCTCTGGTTGCGAAATACAGGCTCCACCTTCTCGACGCCGACCCCGATCGCCGCGGGCTTCGGCGCTTTGGCCGGCGGGTGGAACGCAAACGACCACCTTCGGACGGTCGGCGACGTCGACGGCGACGGGCGGCTCGACATCGTGGGCTTCGGCCAGGACGATACGCTCGTCCATTTGAACGGAGACGACCCCACGGCGATTCGGGTCGCCAGCCCCCAGTTCGCGCGATCCGACGGCTGGTCCCTCGAAGACAACTACCGGTTCATCGCCGACGTCAACGGTGACAACAACGACTCATCTTTCACCAGTACAAACAGCTGCTGGCCAACAGGAATTTGCAATCTCTGCGAGTCAAAAATTTGTGCGTCAGAACAAAAGGTTTACCAAGGTTCAGATCGCAGAAAATGAGCTGGATGTGGCTAGAGCCAAGCTTTCGTCGATTCAGCAGAAAGTAGTCTCCCAAGTCAAAAACGCCTTTTTTGAACTTGGTTTCATCCAGCAAACAATTGCGATTATGGAATCGGACCGTAAGCAACTTGAACTGATCGATGCAATCATCGACAAACGTTTCCGCGTCTCGCCTGGCTGCGAAAGGTCCGCGACCTCTCGCACCGACTGAGCACGGAGGAGAGCCTCACCGGGCTCTTCCCCAGGCGTCTCGATGACGCGATCGAGCTCACGGAAGACGAGCGCGGCTTTCTGGTCGTCCTCGATGGCCGCAAGCCAAGCGGCGCCTACCGGATCAAGGTCGTGGCAGCCCGCGGCTTCGGGCGCAGCGCGTTCCGCGCCTCGGGCGATGGCGAGGACGTCTCGCAGACCGTCGTCGAGCGCGTCCTCGAACGCGGAGCGGGGCTGGTCACCACCGACCCGCTTCTCTTCTTTTAGCGTGCTGGTCTGTTCGGCAATATCATTGTTATCGATTTTCAGCATTTCGGTGAGCGCGGCTTTCTCCAATCTTAGAGAGGAGATTTCAGCGTCAATTGCCAGTATCTCAGCACTGGTGTTCGGATTAAGCTCACGCTTTTCCTGCTTCAGCTCTTCGATCTGTGTATTGATGTCCTGTTTGGCCAGGAATAGCTGCAGCTTGTTTGCACGCAGCGTTGCCTGCAGTGTCATGATGTCCTGGTTTAATGCATAGTTGGCATTGTGTTTATCCAGATTGTCATCCCATTTTCAGAAGCCGTCCTTCCGGTCCCGATTGATGAGATCAGCGGAAATGCAAAAAATATCGCGAAATATTTGTTTGATTGCCAGCAAATTCCCTCGCCAGACCTGGTTCCAATTTTAAGAGCTCTCGTCAAGCTCCCACCAAATGATTTTGGAAAGCAGCTTGTCAAATTAGGTCCTGAGCAATTCGGAGGCCTAGCTCTAACACGACTTCAACCTAGTGCACGCATTAACCAGTCCTTGAATCGTGTCAAAAATTTCTATAATCATCAATTTTTAACCAAACTATTCGAATCCATAGTTTTGATCATACACCCCTTTGAAAATCTAGACAAATATCTGAGTTTAATTTTGTTCTATATCTCCTCCAGTTGACCTGAAAAATAAAACTTGATACCATTTCTTATGCTCTTTGACAACTTGGATGCACTTACACTTTTGCAATTCATTCAGATTGTAAGAGCAGAAGTAGTAATAGAAGGGGCCCCAAAAGTTTCAACTTGATACCCCTAGTTGTTCTAGATACATTAGAGACATTAGACATTAGAGACTATATGTAAATAACAAACGAATCCTTACTTTCATTTAAAAAACTTGTTTTTTTTTATTTAATTCCCTAAAAGCTTCACCTTAATGCCCTAACATGCGCAGTAGCAATAGCTACAACAGCGTTAGTAGCAGTATGTGCATAGCGTCTTTGATTTCTTCAACATTTACCTTAACACACACTGAAATTTTCGGCTGAATACCAGAAACCATGTTTGAAGGATTTCTGATGCGTTTGCTTGACAATCTGTGTGGGCATAGTGTGTTTCGAATTAGTTCCATACAGTTTCTATATATCCCACATGTTTTGTCCTAATAACAGTTGAGACCAACAGAAATAAATGTCTCTAATAATTGAAAATCAAAAAGAACAGAAACCACCATCATAGGCAGCACCGTAATCCTGCCTAAGTAAAGAGCGATGTTGGCACAATGTATTATTTTTTCAGACCAGGGCACGTATAGAAGAAGTTGTAATAGAAACATTGAAAGCTGCTTATTTGAATGGAAGCTGCTCGTTTGAATGGAAGTTGAAAGTTCTAGTGCCCCTTTTAATAGTTGAAAGTGATTAGAGGGCAACCAGCCCCCCCCCCCTTCGACGCCAATCATCGTTAATGCCAACTGTTCGATGGGATTTAATGACAAGCGAGTCGTTCAAAAACGACTCGTTTTTTATATCACGCAGGCTTTCGTCGTGGATCAAGCTGCTCACGTCTATCTAACGCAGATTCATGTTCCAACCAATCAACTTTTATCCACCCTGATTGATAAATATATGACCGTCTGCTGTTTTCAAATGGTGCCGGCCGATTGGAGCTAATCAAAGATTAATTGACAAAAAAACTCGCCTGATCTGTAGATTTCTTTAATAATCATAAAATTCCCAATTTTGATTGGTCCATTCCAATATTCGTTTATTCTTCCATAATTTCCTGCATTTTTGAGTGGTGTCAATCAGAGGCAACGCTATAGAGGCACTTCATATGGAGAAGGTGGTATAAACTTCGGAGGGGGCTCATTTGGTTGGAAATTTCTGTTATTTTTAAGTTTGAACTATTGTAGGCTTCTATTTCTTCTGATTTTAAGTCTAATGTGGCGTTTACTTTTCTTTAAAAAAGTTCTTTTTGGAAAGTTTTTGAATTATCTCACAAAAACGATAAGGAGGGCAAAAAATATTTTCCGAAACCTATGCAGGAGCATGTCGCGGCGATGGACGCGCTGGATGACGACATGCGCTTCGAATACATCATCGACCTGGCCAAGGCGCCGGACCGCCCGGAATTCCCCGCCGACGCGCAGGTGGACGAGAACCTGATGCACGGCTGCATGTCGAAAGTCTGGATCGTGCATGACGAACGCGACGGACGGCACTACTTCAAGGGTCACAGCGACGCCGTGATCGTGGAGGGGCTGGTGGCGATGATGACCGACTCGTTCAGCGGGCTGACCACCGACGAGCTGCGCGAGGTGAGCCTGGACGACAGGTGATGCCGCCACCGGAATACAAAGAGCCGTTGTCCGGTGAGCAGATTGCGCTCCTGAAGCAGTGGATCAAAGAGGGAGCCACCTGGCAGGATCACTGGGCTTTTGTGCCGATTCAAAACCGGGCGGTGCCCAAGACCCGTGACGCGGGTTGGGCTCGGAATGCGGTGGATCACTTCATTCAGGCCCGTTTGGACCAAGAGGACCTGGAGCCTTCAGCCGAAGCGAGTCGGGAAGTCTTGATTCGGCGCGTGACATTTGACCTGACGGGATTGCCGCCCACGGCGGCTGAAAACCACCATTTTTGATTGTTGACAAAGACGTGAAGATGCAATCAAAATGGCGGGCTCTTTCTCTTTGGTAGGACAATATCAAGCCAGGATTCTGATGTGAGAGTAAAAATTGAACAAACCTACCTCAAATTTTCTTATTGAGCATTCAAACTTGTTCTATGGCGAAAATCAGGAGGGGAAGGAATGGAAGCAAGAATTTCACAGTGGGACGCGTCGATGGGGACTGGGACGACAACTACACGAGGATGCAGGAAAACCGAGGTAGATGGGCGAAAGAGTTACTTCGCACCACGGTCTTGAGGTCGCCATCATGGCCCGACCACCAGATGCCAACGAACTGATCCATCGGATAGCGTGTCTTGCCCGCTTCGGAAACGGCGCCGGCGTTCATGGCACCCCAGCCCCACATCAGGACGTAGTCGGGACGTTCGCGACGAATCTGCAGCCACTGGGCTGACTGGTTCTGCATCTCCTTCAGACCGACCGGGATCGGCAGGAATTCAAAACCATGCTTCTCGGCCATTGCCTCGAACAGCGGGATCGGCTCCTTGCCGTAGGGGTGGTCCAGATGCAGCAGCGCAAGGAAGCAGAATATGTATCGTGTTTCGGTTCGGGAACAATCAGTGATGACCTTAGCGAAAAGTCAGGCTCGCCCTTTGCGGTTGAAACCTGCCATATCAAGCTGAAGAATTCTGACCTGTCCGCGCACATTTATCGTTCACTGTTTGATACGGCACGTCAATACCGAGAAAGCTTTGATGTTTACGGATCTAAAAAGTCCTTTGAATGGCCGCTTATTGAAGGGGAGGATCCGGTTCTTCATACGGCAAAGAAACCTGAACCGGAAATACCCGAACGGATCAAAGTACCCATACAAGTAATCCCATCGTGTTAGATCAAAACACTGATAATGAAATAGCTTTAACTCAATATACACTATACTACTCATGGTATAATATTAGTGATCAATTTAAAAACAATACGTTTGAATGCAAGGGAAAAAATAATGATGAATGGGTTAGCGTTGTTATTCCCGACGGGTTGTATGATCAAGAGGGTTTACGTTATTTCTTCACTCTTTATTTCCATTCATCCATAGATCCATGTCCAATCAGTATATCACCCAATCTAGCTACAATGAAATTTGCTATTATTTTGAAAAATCTCATCAAACTTCTCTATGTGAACAAACGAACACATATCATCATCGATATGTGTGCACGCCCCCAGCGTGCAGTACTTCTGCTGGAGTTCATATTCCGCCCAGGTAGGCCATCCACCCCGCATACGCTTGATGTATTCATTCGCTTGCAACGCCTGTGTTGCCTCTTGATACGCCGCATAACTGCCGCCGCCGCGAAACACCTTGCACCCCGCCCGCCACTCGTCCGCCAGTCTGGCGGAGAGCTCGTGAGAGCCGCCTTCATACGGCAGGTTCGAGAGAAGCAGATAGAGAAGCGGCCCTGGGTGGGCGTTTCTACGAGATCTGGTCGATGAGATGGGAGAGATTGGATTGCAGCCGAAGTGAGGGGAGTCAGGGTTCGCACTAGGTGCCGGGGGCTCGTGATTCGTTTTAACGGTTTCCCTGAGGCGTTGGTCCGGGCCGTTACCGCAAGGCCTTTCGGCCCCCGGGAACAGGTGAGATGCTGTTTGTGAGTGCGGGGCTCAGTCTCTCATGGTCGCTGCCTTGAAGGCGGCGTCATTTCTTTTGCGATTCCGGCGGGAGGGGGAACTGGAGTTCGGCCCACGCCACAACTCGACCGCAGTGGCGAAGCGACGTCCGCGAGCGCCGAGTGGCCAGGGACCCGGTAGGCAAATCCAACCCAACGAGAATGTAGATGAAACCACGCTCGATCCCTCATGCGATGCTGTTCGTCGGCGTCACCTGTCTCCTGACTCCGATCCTTGCCGCCGCCCAGATCCCCGCGCAGAACGAGGCCGAGCCTGCGGCGTCGGCAGCGCCGACCGCTGCAGAGATCGACGCTCTCGTGACCTCGCAGATGGCAGAGGCCGACCTCGTCGGGCTGGCCGGGTCGAACTTTTTAATATATCGACTGAGAGGATATCAATCAATTTCATTTGCCCTAAAAGCTATTTTGCTGAATATCGATTCTGACTTTTGAATTTTATAAAGTGAGCGTTTTTAAATTATTGTACTTAAAGAGATCGGATAGTCATAGCAAAATAAGATTTGATGCAGTATTAATATATGTGTCTCTGAAACTTCAGGAACATAAAGAATAACAAAGTTATTGAGTGTTTCTGTAAGTTACTTGTTGTCTAAAACCTATGCCAAAGGATTTTTTCTCAGATCCTACAATCCAACACGTTTTTGGAACAAGTCGGAGAGGATGAACGCTTCGACAATCGCCCGCACTTGATAATCGTTGGATTTCGATTCGGCCGCGATTTTGGCTATGTCGTCGTGATCTTCAAAAGTGATGGCCCGCCGAAGACCGTAGGTAGCGAGCTTTTCAATGAACGTGGTGTTGAAGCTGTCGATGTCGTTGAGCAACAGCTTCTTGAATTCGTCGACGCCAGCGAACTCGCGACCATCGGGGAGTGTGCCACTCGGGTCGACCGGAGGATTGGCTCCCTGACCGCGTTCGACTTTTTCGGTTTATCATCATGCACCATCCGAGTTTCCCTTTTCAATTGTAACTTCCTCTGCTTTTCTTCCAACTTTTCTAGTAGGTCTTCATACTCCTGCCTTTCTTTAATCTCCTGCAGTTTGGCTTCATATTCTCGTTGTGCTTCAAGCATTTTTGCCGTTAGTTTTGAATCTTTTTTCTCGCTTTTAGCTTCCTTTTTGGTGCCTGATTGGTTTGAGCTTCTTATCTCTTTTTCAAATCCTTCTTCATCTTCATACTCGCTCTCCTTGACAGATGCTGGGAAAATAAATTTGATAAATTTCGATAAACCGGAATCCACGCGTCACCGTATTAATTTTGACAATTTAACGCCGCTTTATCCGGAAGACCGGATCAATCTTGAAACCGATGATCCGACGGTGAAGGACACGACCGCGCGCGTCATTGATCTTATCGCGCCCCTTGGAAAGGGCCAACGCGCCCTGATCGTTGCGCCGCCACGCACCGGTAAAACGATGATGCTGCAAAACATCGCGCACGCCATTATGGAAAACAACAAGGACTGTTACCTGATTGTTCTTCTGGTGGATGAACGGCCGGAAGAAGTCAGACGAGCCAGCACGGCACTCCAACCCCTACGCGTCGAAATCCAGATTGCGCTCGTGGATGAGCTTCAGCGTGTCCGGACGCGTCTGCACGACCAACTCGTCGCCAGTCTCGAGCAGCACGTCCGAACCCGGAATGAAATCGGAACGCTGATCGCGGTGATGGTCGATCACGATCGCCCCATAGCCGTCGCGCAGCGAACCGACCGACTGCCCGACCAGCGCGGAGCCGCGCTTGATGCGCAGGCGCGCCACGACCATCAGCTCGTCGCCAATGTAGAACGAGTTGATGATGCCTTCAGATCCAACTCCAGAAAGATGTACCAGCTCCTAAAAACAATTAGGGGTAAATCACATAAGCCTACTAGTACGTCCGTCAAAGTTGAAAACGGTAAGCTACTCTCAAATAATACCGAAATAATAAATCACCGAAGCAGCTCTTTGGCGAACTAAATAACCAGCACCAATTCTCCACAGTAATTGATCATAATCAATGTTGACATAATCCAAGTTGCAGCCCTGATGACCCTCAGGAGCCAAATTCACTCAGCATTATTTACAAGGACGTGAACGTGGCTACCCCCCCATTAAAACTTAAAACGAACAGAAATTATTACTTATATGAGGGGGTTCATCCCCTCTCGATATCTTGCCTTTACTGTAAAGTGTTTTTAGTAATTTCAAAAGAGTTATTTATTCTAACTAAAGGGCCTTTCTGATTTAGAGGTCATTAATCAAGAATTGGAACAAAATTTGAATTTTAGTGTAAAGAGCGAGGTATTGACAAGGGGGCGAATCCCCTCATATACGTAATAGAAATATTCGAATATAGAATTTCGCTACGTAAGTTAATTTGTAAGTTCCGTATGTCTATTACGGGACAGGATCCACGTCGGGCGGGCGGCGGACACCGCGGTACCACTTGCGAGGACGGCGCTCTCTCCGGGCGAGATCAGAAAAGCCGCATGTTCGGACCGGTCCCGGCCGCCGGCGTCGCGCAACAGCCTCGCCAACCCGATGCCCGTCGCGATCACGAAGGTGTCCGGATCGGCCGTGACAGTGTCGCGCTCATCGGCGTCGAACAGGCGGATCGCCGAGGCACCGACGCCGACCACCATCAGACGCATGCCGTCGAAAGCGCAACCCGGTAGCGGCAGCATGGCACCCAGAAGAGCTTATTCGAAGAAAACTTTAAAATGCTAATGCCATCAAAAATAAAAGAAAAAAAAAACATCACGCCACAGGAAAGTGGTCATACCTTGCGTTTAAGGAAACCTAAAAAAGCGTTCCTTAGAAAGATTAAATAAAATAACAATTTTTTTTACTGAAAGTAAGGAGCAACATTAAAACTTAAAAGAAACATAAATTGTTTCCGTATAAAAAAAAGAGCTGCCCCTCCCCTTCAGTACCTCGCTCTTTACAGTAAGGTTTTTATTGTTTTAAAAAGTAGAGTTGTGAAAATGAACAAACACTTGCCAGATAATAATGTATTAATTTAGAATAATATATGGATCACCTATTAATTTATCTTTTTAAGTAATATAAAAATCCAAATTTTTCATAGATCAAAATTTACATTTAAAAAATTCGATAATCCATATTGTTTCCAGCAAATGCAAGCATTAAACTGGACGGTTCGATACTAATCGAGTTTACGGTTTCGACTTTTTTCTATTTAATTAAGCGGTTTGTGCATAACTTACCGTGCATGTGTATTGAGAGGTAAAGTTACACTGACTTAAATTTTGGAACACAATTTTAAAACAATAATTTTAATAAAGCATTAGAGTATTTGTGAAAAATCACCTTAATGCTAAGGTAACCGAGTTGAAATTTTCACCTTTTAAAATTGACACTGGTTGCTAAACACCATTGCTAACACATTGCTGACATAGCTAGATATGACATAACAGAGATCTACTGGTAATTTTATTACAAATACTGTAACATGAAAATAGGAATATTTTGGTTGGACTGTTTCCCATTCATCGGAAGATCTCTTAAGATTTGCCACAGATTTAAATATTGCGGTCTGCTCAGGGATTCTCCATGCCGCCAAACGGGAACGCCGGGGGCAGGATCAGCACGTCGAAGCGCCCCCAGCGGTACGGGCCGAAGAGCCGCTCGCACGCCGCGAGCATGTCGTCGGTGTCCTCGAACTCCGCGGCAGCGCGTTCGACCAAAGCAGGCTCGGCCCACACGCCGCAGCGCGGGGAGATCGAGCGGAACTCCAGTTCGCCGCAAGCCAGGGCGATCAGGTAGGACGGGATCGGCTGCTCCATCGCAAAGAGCCACGCACCGTCTGGGTCGCGGCCCTTGGCCTCGGCAGCCGGCCATTCACCGCAATCCGGGCAAGCCGATAACAGCGGAGACGACGGACGGGCGCTGGATTATGATCAGCGAGCACAAGACCCGCGACGGCGGCACCGTCTGCGCCTATACCGACGTCACCGAGCTGCAGAAGCACCGCACCCGGCTGGAAGAAATGGTGGCCGGGCGCACCGCCGAGCTGAACGAGCGAACGGAGGAACTGCGCCGCTCTCACGCAGAACTCAGGAAGGCCCGCGATGCAGCGCTGCAGGCCAGTACCGCCAAGAGCCAGTTCCTCGCCAACATGAGCCAAGTGCACGTCGTGACCGGCGTCGAGGAGCGTGCGGGCCAGCTCGGAGACGTAGCGGTCGACGACCCCAGCCAGGGTGTAACGTAAGTGCGTAAGCGCCACTTGCATAAGGCGCTCATTCTCGGTGCCTGGGCTGTTATTTCAACGAGGAAGGGGTTATTCCTCTACGCCGTTAGCCCTTACCGGCCAAAGCGATAGCGCATGATGTGGTAGAGGGCGGCTGCCCCGTCGCGCCAGGTGATCTTCTTGCCCTCTTCGTAGCTGCGCCCGGCATAGCTGACCGGGACCTCGTAACGACTGGTTGAGGAAGAGGAATCTTGACTGGCACGCGAAGTTCAGTTGTTCCACGAAGAGAGGAGGCTACTTGGCCGTTAAGTGAGCACCCTCGAATGCTCGAAGATGTTCCTTGTGCTGCAGCCTCGTGGCGAGGAAGGTTGGATGTTGATGTTGTGGCAGAATGTTGCAGGGCAAGAATCACAGGCCTCTTGCCTCTGGTGGTAGTTGACGACGAGAATAAGGGAAGGATTTGCTTCGTGGTTGCTGTCACGGATGTGTATGGCAAGAGGTTGACATTCGACAGAAGGCCCTCCACTCTAAGCGTTTTCCAAGATTTTAGGTCCCCCTCCAATTCCCCTCAATGTCACCAGATCCGGCCGGGATTTAAAATAAGAACTCGGAGACACAATATCCTTCCAAACATCAAATTTCATTAAGATCCCATCACCCTTTCGTAAGTTAAAAATACTTCATCTTTTCCGAATTAATCGGCCCTCCACTCCCCCCAGATGGTCAAATCGGGAAAACGACTATTTCTAATTTAATCTCGTCCGCTCCCTGATACGCCTGCCAACTATCATCGTCCTAGCTTACCTGGAACCATTGGTAAGGTTGAGCATTTTCGTTTTCCGCCTCGCCCAACGGGAGCCGACTTGGAATTAGGACTTAATGACCCTGTTTCACTTTCGTTGTGATCTGGAAATAAACAGAATTAGCAAAAACTATAATTAAATTTATTATTTTTATTCCAGTCAAAGGACCATACAACAACACAAAACAACACAAAATAAACTAGAAAAAAGAACACACACACTTTTGCAACATAGGCGTGGGAAAAAAGTAAAAGCAGGGCATAGAATCTCGCATCTAGCTAGATAGGGCTACTAAAAGAGAAAATGGAAACAAACAGAAATGCCGAGTAAAATTATGGTTTTATTTGTGTCCACTTAAACCTAACGTGCCATTGGATCAAATACTAAGTTTACCCAGTGAAAAGTCTCATTTCTTTTTCATTATATTTCTTAGATTTACAATTCTTACAACTTTATTTCTTTTTCCACTAGTCGCTTGCAAGGAGAGACACATTCAGAATAATTTTTCTTATTTTAGACACCTATTACCAATAGTAGAATAGCTATTTATATAATTTTAAATAGTTATCTAACACACAATTCATCTCCATGAGGCTTACAAAATTTGGCAATTAAAATGTACTCATTTAGACATATGACTACATCTACAAAACAACCCACCATACCTCCTTCATAATAGCTAATACATGCTTATACATCACTGTATTATGAAGCAAATCAGTTTTCCTTCTTGCGGTTTTGCAACCTTATTCAGGCTTGGTCTAAATGAAGGGAAAAGAGAAAAATAATTCCTATGCTCCCCATGTGAGCATATCCTTTTCTATGTTTATAATGGAATGATAGATATAATTATAGAAAATCCTGTGCCCCCTTCATGGAACTTTCATTGGTTCATTTCTATGATTTATTTTCGAAATCCAATCACATTATTTTTGAGGAATATGTAGTTTCTGGGGGAAAAACCCAGTCTTTTTAAGAACTAATTTACTTTCCAGTGTGAAATTACGTTCCACCTGACTGGTTCTTCTGAGTGAAGTTTTAACATATTTAAAAAGGGCAAGTTTTTTGGGGTTTTTGAAAGTGTTATATCAGATTTGCTAGATCATTAAGACATAACTGCGAACCAGCCATACATAAGGGGAATAAGTGATTACACCCATCCCCGAAAATGGGGGATTTAGAGAAACTCAAGTTTTTCGGGTAAATTTAAAGTAACCATGGAAAAATCGGGGATTGTAGAAGCACTGATCCTGTATAAAATTCAAGCCCCATGGAATGGCGTAAAAGCGAGTTTTGCTGGGTTATATTGTATGTGGGTTAAGTTTTTGGCAGATGGAAATTTTACGCAAAAAAATTAGATTTAAGTTTTCACTGACAATTGTAATTAGATTTGGGTTCAACTTTGGTTGAAGTTTAGTGGGCTGTGCTTTGTCTTGAAATTATGCCTTAAAAGTTTTCTTAACATCCTTAACCTTTTCTACCGCACTGTTCTTCTCTTATAATTTTGTCTACAGCATCTCTTAGTCTAAAAAGTATCATACTACTAAGTAATTTTCTACCTACAGAGACGAGACTAATGCCTCAATAATTACCAAACTCACTCTTTATCACCTCTCTTGTACAGTGGTTTAACTAAGTGTTTCCTAAAATCGCTAGGTAATTTCCCCTTTTCAAATTCATAATCTCCAGTAATATTTCTAACCTCAGAGCCACTATATTTACGAAAATCATTTACCACACTATCAGTACCTGCCACTTTACTTAAGGACGAGTTTTATTTTAACTGAAAAATTCTAAGCCTCAAAGATTTCTATTGTTACAGGTATACTTTTGATTTTGTATTTGACACCTCTTAGACAAAAATTTTCTCCTTTCAATCAAGCCGGACCGAATTAGTATAACATCGTCCGACTTCCAACAATTAGAAGATAATTCTCGAATTTTCTCATCCCAGATAATAATACTAAATTATGACAGAGGTTAAATCATGATTTACTTTACCTGGGTAAAATAGTATCTCAAACTTTTTCTGTGAAGTTTTAGGTGCTAGTTTGTAAAATTAATTAGGTATAGCCAGATCTATAAGATTAAGTTGGTATATGACAACAAGCGTTTTTAACAACCAAGAAGAATCTGTACAAGGTGCAAACCTCAGATTTTGCCTCCGTCAAGAGCCAACAAAATCATCGTAGACACGTGATACTCTAATCAGATTATTTGTAACATAGATACTTCGGATAAATACAGATATCTTCAATAGATGGAAAAACAACCAAGAAACAATTCTGGATGGTTTTATTCAATCAAAGCAAAAAAAAAAAAACAAAAAAAACAGATCGCAGTTCCTCTATCACCTTCGAGGAGTACAAGACCTTTTTGGAAGCCTATACCCCGGAACACGCTGAGCGACTCTCTGGCGTTTCGGCTAAGACCATTCGCCAAATCGCCCGCCTCTTCGCCGATCCGAAACGGAAGGTTGTGTCGCTTTGGACCATGGGCTTTAACCAACACGTTCGTGGCACCTGGATCAATAATCTCGTCTACAATCTCCATCTTCTGACGGGGAAAATTTCCAAGCCGGGGAACGGCCCCCTCTCACTCACGGGACAGCCCTCGGCCTGCGGCGAAATTGAGATAGCCCCCCAGTTCCGGATCCAATCTCCGGATTGAAGTAACCCGTACTATGCATACCCATAGCAAATATATTGAGGAGCAAGATGCCGAGTAGGGCGAACCCTCGCAGCACGTCTAATGATTCGTGCCGCTCGCGTGGTGCGCGCGGCGCATACTGATCTGTCATCGCGTTTACTGAGGTCTTCTAGATGGGTAGCGGAAACGCGACACCGTTGACCAGGAGTTGGCCATCATCGAACTTCGCATTACTTCGGTAACCTGACGCCGTTTTTTTGAGGATACGAGGAGCTTCTCCTTGAGGCCGCCGATCGCCAGCGCATTGCCGCGCAAGGTCACCTCGCCGGTCATCGCAATATCCTTGCGCACCGGGATCTGCGTCAGCACCGACACGATGGAGGTCACCATGGCCAGGCCCGCCGACGGGCCATCCTTGGGCGTCGCGCCTTCCGGCACGTGCACGTGGATATCCCAATGGTCGAACTTCGGCGGCTTGATGCCCAGTTTCGGCGAGACGGAGCGCACGTAGGACGAGGCCGCCTCGATCGATTCCTTCATCACATCGCGCAGGTTGCCACGACCGCCGCCAAACCTGCCGCCGCCAAGGCGACAACGCAGAGCAACAGCGCAAAGGCCATGACCAGCGATGGCATGACCGAGGTCAGGATGCGGCTGCCATCCATGCCCGCGAACTGCCCGCCAACGGCCTCGAACAGCACGGGGATCGTACTGCCGGCAATCGCGCCTGCCACAAGGGCGATCGGAAAGATCAGCGCGTGCCACAGCCAGCGGCCATGGGCGATCTGGGCGATGCGTTCGTTGAACCAGCGTTCCAGCCGTCCGGTCACACCGCCGACCACCGGCAGGACGAGGGTCACAAAGCACCGTTTGAATTGCCAACCAGCGTGTATCGACTAGATCCGGAAACGGGTGATTTGCGTGTCGTCACTACGGCTTTAGAGAAACCCAACGGATTGTGCTTCTCGCCAGATTATTCAGTCTTATATATCAGTGATACCGGAGCATCGCACGCGCCCGGCCACCCAAAAGCGATTCAGGCTTTTGACGTTGTTGAAGACGGGTTATCGAATCAACGCCTATTCTGCGACCTTGGTGCTGGCATGCCAGATGGGTTTAGGTGTGATATTGACGGCAATATCCATATATTAAATTTAGCTGGTAAAGACAAAGTAAGACAAAAAGAGTTTCGAAGAATTCTGGCAAATTCCTTCAATGAAAAATTTCACCTGAAAAGCTTACCCCCGGGAGCTTCCCACCCACGGAAAAGTTCCAATGCTGTAAATTCTCCTAAGTAGGAAGATTGGAATCCCAGCCCACCCACAAAAAAAATCTGTAACAAGTCCAAATAACAATTACTATACAAAAAAAGCTAAATTGCGTAGCTTACAGCCCTTTTCCTAGATCCTGTATAGGATCATGTTATCCCCAGGGGCTCCACCCTTTGCCTGTGTAACCGACGGAGTATCCAGCCTCTGTCAACAGTTCTGTGTAGGTCGCGAACTTTGCAGGGAGTGTACTATGGATATTCCCGGCTTCCTCTAAACGCCAAATGTGTTGGCCGGTGAGAATGGCTGATCGCGAAGGCCCGCATGTTGGCGCGTCACAAAAGGCGTGAGTGAATCGAAGCCCTTCACGGGCCACCCGATCAAACGCAGGCGTCTGGACCACCTGATCACCGTTGGCGCCAGTATGTGCGTAAGATTGATCGACTGAAAGGCAATGAACAAAGTAAACTAACATGTTATCACCTTGGAGCGGAAGGATTGAAATTTCTAGGTAATCTGGTTTACGTGTGCAGTGCCTGGCTTTCATTTTTGAACTGTTGATGGTCATCTCAAAAAGGTTTGTGGTCGTGTAAATGATGTCAACCTGGGATTGGATATTCCAGAAGGACTCTGGATTAGGCCTATATCCCTAACGTTTGCTATTTTGTCTATCACTACTCCTCATACGATGGCACCAGACGAACTAGTCGTCAGTTAAAGGGCGGCCGTTGAAAAGGAGTTAAAACTCTTCGAACTGCTCGGTCTGGAAGTGCTGGCGCGCCAAGTCACCGTAGGCGCGCAGCGTCTCACGGTACGGCATGCCCTTGTCCTTGATCGCGTAGAAGGGCTCCCAGTCGAGGTTGCGGCGCATGCGTCGCTCCGACGCCGCGACGAACAGGGACCAGCGGACCTTGGCCTTGAGCAGCCAGGGGAAGTGCGCGTGCAGCGACGTCACCTGCGAGTCGGGGCACGGGTTGGCAAAGTCGATCGGGTGCCACACGCCGTCGCGGCGCAGCGACTCGCACGAGTTGAAGTCCCAAAGGTTCCAAGTTCTTATATTTAGAACATTTTGATTTTTTCAAAAAAAGTCCGACATGTTATTAGACTGGTGCGCGTGCATTAATTTGTTTAATTCCCCAAGAGGCGCAGAAACCAATGGTGGGGAGAATTACTCCTTCCCCTTCCCCCTAAGAAACAATTAGACATTTAAAAAATATTTAAAAATCGGAAAGTAAGAAAAGTTCTCTTGCAAGTCTTGGTAAAATCAAAGGTCTTAGTAGGCTGAAAAGCCAATTAGGGATGAGGGGGTATACCCTTCCAAGCTACCATGGGTTGTCACAATTATAAATTATTTGCTAGTGAATCTGAACGATAGCTCCTATTTCTGAATTGGCGTATATTAGGAAATTTTTCTCACTGCACAGTTTCTCAGAAAACACGTTTTTAAGCTTTTGGTTACTTTGGGACGTGGTTCACTCTTCACAAGTTGGAGGTTTCATTGGGATGGTTTTAGTTTCATAGTGAAATTACTTCAATGAGCCCATGGCTGACATTAAGCATTACTAAATGGTTATACGTAATATATTTATGCTCACGTTATGATGCTATTGCTTTGAAAGAGAAAGAATCGCTGCCCGTGCTTTTCCGAATTGACACGTAGCGTCAGGTGCGTGGACTCCTGCCCGGCGGTGAGCAGGAACTCCCCCGCCTCGTCCGTGATGGCCAGGTGCCGCTGGAAGACCTGTGCCTCCTTGTTGTAGGCGTGGTAGACGCTGACCACCGCCTGGCTGACGGGCTGTCCCTCGGTGCCGAGGACTTTCCCCCGTACCCGTTGGCCGGGCTCCAGGGTCAACTCCACGTTCTCTCGCGACTCAACACTGGAGACGTCCAGGTATTTCGTCCGCGAGACATCGGCTATTAAGTCCAGGAAGGTCATGCACCTTATCGCATCAGCCTGGGGAACTTTCAAGATCGCCGGTGCTCGTAAATCATCGATTCCAGCAACAACAAGCGCTTGGACACAATCTGGTAGCCCGCCCAATGCCTCATAGGTGGCATGAGCCATGGTGTCCAAAGCCATCAGTACTTTGACGTTTGCATCTTCTATTTGACTTACCACTTCAGCGGGCGCCAGCAATGGCGAAATCCCCGTGATTACGGCACCCAGTTTTGAAGCAGCAACTACGGCGATGACATACTGCATTGAAGTAGCGCACGAAAAAGTAGTCATTGAGCACGTGCCCAATGAAACCTCCCGCGCCTTTTGAGGAAATCGCGGCGGTGAGACGGAGGAGGGAATCCGAATAAAGATCCAAGACCCCCATGCACGAGAGCACTACCCCGGCGGAGGCGAGCCAGGCGCGCCAGGAGGAGGAGAGGAAGCGCCGGATCGGGACGTAGTGCGAGAGGCCGAAGCCCAGGATCAGAACCGGTAGGATGAATGCCGCACCGCCAAAGATGAAGAAGCTCAGGTAAGCGGCCCAGGCACCGACAAAAATTGGACCATGGAGTATGTTTGACCATGCCTTGACCTGACCATACTGTAGGTCAAATATAATTTTCCAACCAAAACATGATCAACACATTTGGTAATTTCATTTTCAACACATGGTCTTTTGACCATTCAACATATTTTCCTACCTTTTCAAACATGTTGCTTTTATAATTGAGCATCAGGGAATTCTTTAAACTTTTGCAGAATTCTAAGAAAATTCCCATTTTCAAATTCTTGTAACAAAAAAACTGCCATTTTGCCAAAGTACTCCTGTATAACAGATGGAAGCAATATTTCCTCAGATGTTTATTTCAATATCCTCAGCCTTAGTAGTATTCGCTACAGAAATAGTAGTTTTAGTTGCAGTAGTGGTAGTAGTATTAGCAGTTGTAGTAGCAGAAGAAGCAGTGGTGGTTTTAGTAGTAGTAGCTTGCACATACTATCTATTTGGTCAATAAATCATCTCCCTATTTATTTCCTGTAAGTTGCAAATTAATATACTCAGTCATTCCTACGTTACGTTCCTTTGACAACCCATCTATAAATAACACGCTTTGATTTAGTTCAACACTCCCCTTAAAAGTCCTTCTGGATATTCTTGAGATTAAAAATGAATATCCAGACTGAATCTAATAATTGAAACTTATTCTTTGTTAGAGTTTAAATAACTAAAGTTGCTATAACCAAAGTTCCTAAAAAATTCTTATTTACATCTTTATTGAACGCGTCTTCGTCAGAAACATCCCACATGCCGACAGCATAAACCGAAAACTTTCGCGACTGAATATGTTCAAAAATAGTGGAATCCGGATTGACTTTAAAAATCACTTCTAAATCGTTCGTTGCCATAGGCCCAACGTAATTAGTGGCGGTGCCATCAGCGCGCGCGACACCTCGGACGAGCCGCAGTGCGGACAGGACAGCAGGCCCGATTCGGCCTGCTTCTCGTAGGCCGAACTGCTCTGGAACCAGGCCTCGAACTCATGCTCGGCGGCGCAGCGCAGGCGATAGCGGATCATCGGTCACCCAAACTTCTCTGAGCCGGTAATATAGCCGTCATGTCAGGCCGTTCCACCATCCAACGGCGCCGGCGCATGAGATGAGAGGCCCGCGATGCCCGAGACACCGTCCGATCTGGCGCGCCTCGATCGCGACCACCACAACCTGATGACTGAATCCTCGTCCGCGCGCACGGCCAGACGTCGCCGCGGGTTCCTGGTCTTCCTCCGCGACGTCCTGGTGATCATCGTCATCGCCGCACTGGTGTCGTTCGTGGTCAAGACGTTCGTCGTGCGTTCTTTCTACATCCCCTCGGCGTCGATGGAGCGGACGCTCCTCGTGAAGGACCGGATCCTCGTCGATGAGCTCACCCCGCGGTGGGCGGCGTACGAACGCGGTGACGTCGTCGTGTTCAAGGACCCGGGCGGGTGGCTCGATCCCCAGCCGCAGACGCATCCCCCCAGTTGTCAGCCTAGGTGGGTTCGGTCCTCCACGCGGTTTTACCCGCGCTTCAACCTGCCCATGGGTAGATCGCTCGGTTTCGGGTCTACGCCATGCCACTCATTCGCTCTATTCGAACTCGCTTTCGCTACGGCTACACCTGACGGCTTAACCTTGCGACATAACGTAACTCGCAGGCCCATGATGCAAAAGGTACGCTGTCGCACATTCCCAAAAGGGCATAGTGCTTCAACTGCTTGTAGATGCGCGGTTTCAGGTACTATTTCACTCCCCTCGCCGGGGATTTTTTTTTTATAGTAAAGAACGAACTCTAGCCCATATTATCTGAAATATTAAAATAAATCACCGTATACATGATGATGCAACACGCTTATCTTTTCACAAGAAATCTCTTGACAAGATTCTCTCGAGTATAGTCCCATATTTGACTGACTTCATTGCCTGATTTTCTGACTTATTTGTCTGGAGACTAAATCACATTAAAAATCCGGCCTAACCATTGTGAAACAAGAGGTAATCTAAACTTTCTTTTAAGAGGTAACCTAAAATTTTCGCGAAAAGAAAAAAAAGGACAATGGCTTTCTCGTTGTTTTGAGAAAAAAGGAGCGGGGGAGGAGTCCTAGTTGCCCTCCAATTTTTTGGCTACTTAAAAAGGCAACTAAAATTTTTAGTTTTTCACGAACGTTTTTATTAGTAAAAAATATACACAACTTACGAATTAACTTACGTGACGAACTTCTATATTCGTATGTTTTTATTACGTTTATGTCTCTCCCTCGTCAACACCTCACTAAATCTTAAATTTTATCCCAATTCCTTAAGAACGACCCCTGAATCACAAAGACCGTAGATCAAATTGTTAAAAATGATTCAGGTCTGTCGCGTCTATCCAGTCCACATCATCCTGCGATCTTCTCTATACCGACAGAGTATCAGAACCTCACTCCCACGAAGAACGTGCCGCTGGCTCGTTCAAGTCAATTTCTTTTGGCGATAGGGGGCTAGCGCATAGGGCGGTCGTGCTCCTTTAGGGGACGAGTCGAGAGTCTTCCGGTGCATACCATTTAGTGAGCGCAATACGGGTCGGGCTTCCATTAACTTCCCCCCAAGCGATTTCGCTGATCTTTGGGCTTCACAACGTCAGAAATTTGCAGCACGTTTGAAAAGATCAAAGAAACGTATATTGATACTGGAAAAATCCAATATCGTGTTCGCGATTTCCCGCTCGACTTTCATCAGGAAGCCAAGCCTGCCGCGCTTGCAGCACGCTGCGCAAATCAGCAGGGAGCCTATTGGACCATGCATCATGAATTATTCGTGAATCAACGGTCGCTGGGCAAGAATCTTTATTTCACACTTGCCAAGAAACTTGAGTTAGCCGAAGAAGAATTTTCCACGTGTCTGGAAAATCCTGAGCAGATGAAGGCCGTTGAAGCTAATCTGACCCACGATGCCGACACGGCTGAACAGTACACTGGTATAACCATCGGAGCAAGTGTCGTGGCGTGATTCGCTTGAGTCGGGACAAGACCAAAAACTGCGGCTTAGCGACATTCTGTCCGCGGTACGACTTGTTGGGCACGTTACCAGTACGTTGTACATACGCTACAAGGTACTGCTACCTGGTACTCTGAACTACTGGCTCGCGCCCTTTCCGTTCTGTTTCCAGGTTTCCACTGCAAGCGCGGGATCAAAGATAGTGTGCAGAATAGTAGCGGAAAGATGCGTGAGAGAACACCTGATATATACAGTCTATTTCAGCAAGAAATTATTCTACTATATTGTGCAGCAATAAACGAAAACAAGGAGCAGCAACTAACAAAAACAAGAAAAATTTTCAGCAGTTGAAATTTTCACCGTTTTGATTTTTACTGTTTCTTGATTTTCATCATGATATGTAGCCACGGTAGTTTGGGAGCCCATTTTAGTCGTTAATGCATCTTCATGGGCTTTTTATCGCCTCTCTCCTGCTACAGTCAGCACCTCAGACTTCCGGTCCTCGCGACCTTGTTATCATGACGACATACGCATTCGCTTTTCGGAGCACCCATGCTTCAGAGCCATATTTAAACATTATCATCACTGCATCTTCTAATATTCTTATCTTGGTTTGCAGGCTTATTTTTCTATTCTGTCAAACTTTTATTTACTGTGAAAAAACGCCCTGAGTCTTGCCTATTATAATTTTAATATCTTCACTGTTCCCACCGTCTTTACTAGTAATACCACTAAAGCCAGTGAAGCTGCTCACCTGAACAATCTTTTCGTTACCCAACGTCACGTTTTAATCTTCACTCATTCCTAGCCTTAGTGACTTACCATATTTTTGTTTTCTTGAAGAAAAGAGAATGAATTCTGCGTGCAGAGATGAGGTGTATACCGCCTACGAATTTTTATTCTATTTTTTATTATTTTGAATTTTCAAATCTTGTCAAGCCACTCCCTGATATGATATTGTAATATTGATCTGCGCTAGAATGTCTTGTTCGTAAAAACCATGACGACCCGTCTTAGCGAGACATATTCTTTGCAACAGCATGGTTTAGGAGAAAGAAAAGAACTTGTCGGTTTGTTGGAGTAGATATTTTAGGCCACAGAAACAGGCTGGTCCCCCGGTTCGTCTTCCTTGCCGCGACGCAACGGCGGGAGGTCCATACGATACTGTCCTTTAAGATCGTCCAGTGCCTCTGAGAGTGCCGTGCTTTCCCCGTTCGCTTCGGCCTTCATCGGCTCAGCCTTGATCAGCTCGTCAACAACGAACTCATAGGAGTATCGGTTGGCGGTAAACAGCGAGAACAGCTGATTGCGAGCCTCCAAAATCACTAATCCGTTGGGCTTCATGGCCGCGTGTAGGTTCTCAATCACATGCGTGTCGCACTCCTCCGGAATGTGGGGCAATACAGAGCTGATTACAAGAGCGTTCAGTCTGCATTTAAAACAATGGGTTTTCCACAAGATGCCATAGATACCATCTGGAGAGTTGTTGCTGCCGTGCTGCATTTGGTAAGTAGACTATTAATAGTGTCAAAAAATGTGCCGTCACCTTATGCTCTCGATCTACTTCCAACTAGTTTGATTTACTAGAAGTGATCAATTGCTTGTTTCGCTACAAAATTGTGTACTTGTACTTCTGAAAGATTACATAAAAAAAAAAAATTTCTCTAGTCTTTCTGCAACTGAATAGGGGGAACCCGGCGGTGGAGGAGTTTCTGCGCCACGAAAGCTCCAACCAGCTCGGCAATCGCCGCGCCGCCGAGGATGTCGAGATCGCCGGGGAGACGTTCCCGGCAGGCACCTTGGTCACGCTGTGCATCGGCGCGGCGAACCGTGACCCCGCTGTTTTCGCGGAGCCCGACCGGCTCGACATCACGCGTTCGCCGAACCCACATCTGGCCTTTGGCGGCGGGGCGCATACCTGCGCCGGGATGAGCCTGGCGCGGATGGAGGGAAGGATCGCGATCGAGCGTCTGCTCGCGCGTTTCACATTTCTTCGAAAACTAACAGCTTTTTCAATAGCAGGAAAAACATAGTAAATAGCCTACTTGTGATAATTGAGATATGGTCGGAAGGTCATACTTTGGCTAAAAATGCGTAAAAATATGCACCAAAATATGAAAATGTACAAAAAATGTCTATCAATTACAAATAATGCTTGTTATTTAAGATTATCTGCTCTTTCGGGAGAAATATTAGCTGTTGAATTCAGACATCATGGTAAGTAAGTCGTGATATTTAAACTCCAACCAGGTAGAAATTAGAACATAAAATATGGGCAGTACGCTCATATCTCCAGACGTGACGTTGGCCGTCACGACGTCGAGCGCGCCGTTGCCGTCAAAGTCACCGATCGCCACCGACCGCGGGGCGTCGCCAGCGTCGTAACGCTGCGCGGGCTCGAAGGTGCCGTCACCTTCGCCAAGCAGCACGCTCACATCGTCGGAGCCGATGCCGGTATTCGCCGTAACGAGATCCGGTACACCGTCGCCGACAAAGCCACCGATCGCGACAGACTGTGGCCGGCTGCCTGCAACACCATAATTCTGTGCGGGCGCGAAGGTGCCATCAAGATGCAGCGCCTTACAAAACTGTTCTTCATGTTGACAATGCGGAGCGTCTCCTCTTGTTGGTAATCTGACCATGCCGTGTTTCCGCGTGTTTGACGCATTGGCCTGGCAATCAGTGTCATAAGTCAAGATAGTTCATCGGAAGTAGGGTGATGGATTGTTTGCAGAAAACACCCACTGATGCGAAATTAAAAATCTCACTTACCGGCTGCAAAATTACCCGATTCATCCCTGAGTTGTAGTATCCAACTGTCGACCAAGGTAGTATTCAAAGGTAGCTTTTCATATCGTCAAGCCATTTCTGGACTTGGTATGAAACCATGCACTATGAGGTTACATGACCTTCAACTATCTCTGAATTTCTAATGCAAGTGCAGTGACATGCCACTAACATACAAGTAAACAGAGGGTCACTCAAAGAAGCTCCATAAACCCTCTTGTCACCCATAGAGTCAGGCAAGAATTTTTCAACCAAAGAATTATGCATGATTGGAATAAACTGAGTGAGGAGATAGTGACCTCTGTATCAGCTGGGGTGTTCAAAAGAAAACAACAAATAATGTGAAACTAACCTTTAAAAAAAAAGGCTACTTTGCCGTTCCCGAAACAATCTCCGATGAAAAACCCCCGGGCATCCTCTTGATACATGATTGGACCGGCCTACAAGAATACGCCCGAGCCCGCGCCCGTCAGCTCGCGGAATTGGGCTACGTGGTCTTTGCCGCCGATGTCTACGGCAAAGGTGTCCGCCCGGCCAATCCCCAAGAGTGCGGCGTGCAAGCCGGTATCTACCGTGGGAATCGGGCCTTGTTCCGGAGTCGTTTGAATGCTGCATTGGAAGTCTTGAAATCGCACAAGGGTTGCGACACGACCCACTTGATAATATTTTCGACAAGAGTTCTCTGAACAAAGATCAGAATCATTTCTACTGGCTGTACCACGAGCACTGTCATCGGCAAAAGTAATAAACAACAGCAAATCAAACATTTTTAATTTTCAACTGCGTTAATAAGGTCATTTACGTAAATAAAAAGAGAATCCGCCCAATGACAGACCCTTGCGGAACGCCAAACTCCACTTAGAAGGGTTCCGAAAGTGCAGTCAACCAGAATGACTTGACCAAATAGTAAAGGAAGAAACCAGGAATAATCAGTCCCTTTTTATACAGAAGAGAGGTGTCGACTGTAGCGAGCGAGAGGGCTCTGGTACTGCTCGACGTGAGATCGACCGGGGCCGTGACAAGCCTCACAGCTGATTCCGAACTCAGCGACGGTCGTGTCCGACGATCCGTCCGTTCCTAAATGAGGTTCGGAGGCGGTGGTGTGACATTGGCTGCAGCTCTGATTCCAGAGCCCGTCGCGGTAGGTGCTGCCCTCGTCCTTCGGGCGAAGGAAGGTGGAGTCGACGGGAACCCAGCGACGGTCTTCACGCAGGTAGCAAATCGGAACCTGCATGAACAGATCGTACAAAGACCTTTGTTCTGGGATGGGATTACTGCCTTCGTAGGGGAAGCAGCGAAATTGGTGCTGGTGTTGTTCTTCTGGAGTTTGCCATGCATGCCCTTTTTGTTGTCACTACTACTGCTAGACGTATGGCCCAGCGTAGCTGTCTTTGCAAACTTTCGTCCTCTGCTAACGGAAGCACACGGGCATGCCTGACCACACATAACACAACAACGCATCCCATCGGGAAGGTTTCGACGTTGGGACATGTGATGTGCAGGAAAGTTGACGAGACTAGCAAACGACACGATCCGCCCGCGCCTGCCCCAGCCTTGAAGCTGTGCCCATCAACAGCGGCGTGTCCCGATCGCCCTGACAAAACAGCGAGGCAAAATCCGCCCCGGTCAACTGATGGGCAAATTCGGCGGCAGCTTCGATAAAGCCTGGCTGGCCGATCTGCGCCGTCAAAGCGGCCACGGCAGACAGCGGGGCGTCGACATCGGGCAGCGGGGCGGTGAGCTTGAATTCTTCGCGCATGAAACTTCCTTCTTGCCTCCTCATAACTGAGGAATGCTGCACCATCCAATCATCTTTACAAGCCACTTAACCATAAAAAGATCTAATATACAAATTTCATTTTAATTATTCTTTTGCGGAGAGCCAAAATCAAACACGCATTTATTCAAAACGTTCAGAAATTAAATAAAAAACTAGTTTTTTAACTAAAAGTAAGGAGCGATATTAAAACTTAAAACGAACATAAATTTCTCTGTGTATGAAAGGGCCTGTTCCCTTCTCAGCGCCCCACTCTTTACGCTGAAGATTTTACTGTTTAATAAAGTAGAATCGAGAGAAAGAGTCAAATTTTAGCGTAAAGAGCGGGTCGTCTAAGACCAATGGAATTTTCACTAGAAGAAATTATCTTTTATTTACAAATTTGCGTTTATTAACAAATTTAAATAAAAAATATCACAAAAGAAATAAAATTAATTAAAGTATATCTTTTACTTTCACTTTTTTTTTAACTTACTTCCATTTTCAAGGAATAGTGATGAAGATATGCAAAAAAAATGAAAATTTCAGATTCGCTTGGATTATGCTTAATGCCAACTGCGCCTCTACTTTATTTTAGTAAAATAAAACTAAAAAAATACAAAATGATTATGATCGTTAGACTAAAAAGGCAAGCCACTTCATTTGGAATTTGTGGTGGTGACAATGAAATCCGACCATTTAAGCAGCAATCTCCAAAGGAATTACCTTTGTTTACTACTCCCCTCGAGAAAATTTAGGGCTCCACAGTGAATACAAGCAGTGTTGATGGGTCCCAATGACTTAAATGTAACATTTACTGAGTTTATGGCATGTTTGTACGTATGTGCTTTGTTTTGTGCCACACGTTGTTGGTGTCGAAGATTACGACGCCGCTGGTTCTTCTGACCGCCCCTTTCTTTGATCTTCATTTTCATCAGCAGGTCGGTACCCGGCTTCGCCGCCTCGAAGATTTCGGGATGCGGCAGTTGGACACGGCTCTTCGATCCCGGCTGATCGCGCAGATCGAGGCGGAACTTGTCACCCGCCTCAAGCTCCACGGTTTCATCCTTGAAGGTACCGATCCGGAGTTTCGGACCTTGCAGGTCAGCCATCACCGCGACCGGGCGATTGATCTTCTTCTCGAGTTTGCGAATCTTCAGATAGGTCGCGCGATGGTCGCGGTGCGTTCCGTGGCTGAAATTCAGCCGGAAGACATCGACCCCGGCCCAAGACTGCAAGACTACTGTATCTTACAGTAGAAAGCCAAAGACCCTTCTATACATGACCAAGGAAATTAAGAAGTAGCAGAATAAAGAATAGAGATCTTTGGAAAAATAAAAAACAACTGACAGTTCAGACCAATACGAGAAGTCCAAAGAGCAATTCTTACGGCTACTACTCTCACTAATATACTCTCAATACCCCCACTGTTACTTCTGCGGTTATGGATACTATTATTGCTAATGCTAAGGGTATTAGTAAAACTTCTAGGGAATGGTGAGGGTGATGTCATAGGAGTTACCACAGCAATCGCTCTTTTATTACAAACCATTGAACCAGCAAGTAGATATTGGCTACCAGTAGAAATGGTCTAATGACTGTGATTTTGTGATCTAATGACTGAGATGAACAAGATGATAAGACAATAATAAGGGAAATACCTGAGAACTAATAAGAAAGTTGTAATGGATTTGCGTTGATACTTATTGTCTGCAGCTATTACCTAGAACACAAAATGTAGAACAGTTATACCTAATTTCCATTACGTGATCAGTACCAAGCTTTCATAGTTTTTAAAGACTATGGGAAAACTTGTATACGTTTTATCATTGAATCAATTATAGCACTAAATGACTACAACACTTCTTAAGTGTGACAACGCTTATTGTTAAAAATCCATGGCTTCAGATGATGTTGGTCATTAAGTGTGGGATCAATGTCACAGGACACACCACCATGTTCTGTCAGTCCCTTCAGACCTCGCTAAGATCTGAAATTTGTCAATATTAATATGCTACGATTCAAGAGTGTCGTATCCTTTCCTAAGATGTATGTCTATGTAAAAATGATAGTTGCAAGCCCCTATTGAATTCACTTATCAGCGTTTCCTTGAGGAAGGGAATGGTCAGCTTGCGCTGGGCCTGCAGCGAAGCCTGATCCAGGCGTTCCAGCAGCTCGAACAACGCACTCATGCTGCGCTCACCACGGGTCAGGATGAAGCGACCGACGTCATCGCTCATCTGCAGGCCGCGTCGCGAGGCACGCAGCTGCAGGGCGCGCAGCTTGTCCTCGTCGGACAGCTCGTGCAGCTGGAAGACCAGCGCCAGGGTCAGCCGCGACTTCAGGTCCGGCAGCTGGATCGGCAGCTCGCGCGGCGACATGGTGCCGGCTCTAAAGGAGTGGCCGCTGGAACGTGCTCCGTTCCTACTCGAAACGAGCGTCCCCGGCATTTTCGCAGCAGGTGATGTACGCCATGAATCCGTGAAGCGCGTGGCCTCTGCCGTTGGCGAAGGCTCCGTCGCCGTTCACTTTATGCACCGCCACTTGGCCTCCTTATAATCGTTTGACGGACTTCAACCATGTCACTTCTGGAAGAATTGCGCGCGTTTGATCTGTTTGCAGACTTGCCTGATGAAGAGTTGCAATGGATTGTTGACCACAGCACTGTCAAGTCGTTTGAAATGAGTCATGGCAGTCCCGAAACGTCGCCAGAGTCGTTCCCGACGCAACAACCGGCGGTCGCACGACGCGCTCAAGCAAACGCAGCTCGTGCGGTGCAGCAACTGCTCGGCGTTGATCAAGCCTCATCACGTGTGCTCGCACTGCGGGTATTACCGTGGCCGGCAGATGATCGTCGGCAAGATCGAGTCATAGCCCGTCGCCGTCGCAGCCGCGACGCAGCGCGTGGCTACGGCAGTGACCGCAAGAGAGCGATCCGTGAGTAGAGTCGTCTTGGATGCCATGGGGGGGGAAAATCAAATTTGATGTTGGGATAACTGGCTGATCCTTTTGTGGCCTTCTCTTCCTACCCCTTTTGGGCTTTCTTCTTCTTGGACGCATAATTCGCTGCGTCGTGGTTGTTGTTAGAGGTACGAACGAAAACGTCTCAGGTTTATTTCTATTTTTTATAAAAAAAAGAAAATAAACAGTTAACATTCAATCAGAAGTCTTTTCCGTGCCAAAATAACTGAAAAAATAAGACTTAAACAGTAAAAAAGAGCAGAGAGAATCATTTTCTGTACTTAATACAAAGTCAAATATTATACAAGTTTTTTTTTTTTTTTTTGAAAACTCAACATTTTCTTTGAATACTTTTGAAAAAAATCTTGAAAAAAACTACCTTTAGGATATAAAAAAAAATTATGTCACGACAACTTTGGACACTCCAAGTGAACGACACTTTCATACATATAATATCGTGTATTTTTTACAGTGTTACTCGATTAAAATACTAGAGGTATCCAATCTATAATTTCAGAAAATAACCAACCAAAATTAGAATTCAGCATTCGAGGTCGGCATTTCCAAAATCCCTTAAAGAAATTTATGAGAGAACGTCAAAGGTGGCTATGCGGCCGGGGTGTGCTGAGCCAGATGTTGAGAGCTGCTGACTAATAGCAGTCATGTTGTTTCCTTTTTAGTTGTTATGTCAGGCAATGATTTTACCGTTATTATTTTTTCTATCTCAGACCATCACGTGGACTATGATTTTCCGCAGCAGCCAGTTCGACTGGCACAGTCTGAGGATAGGGTGATTCCTCTGAATCCACGTCTTCCACAGAGTTTCGCTGACCGAATCGTCTGACTAGCCAGAGCAGCATGGCAGCCACCAGCACAAAACTGACCAAGGGCGGCAGAAACCCGAGAATCGGTCGCCATTCGACGATCGACAAACCGGACCCGGTCAAACGGGTGATGCCGCCGATGACCACCATCGCGAGGACCATCGCAGCGCAAACCAGCAGCCACCGGCCGATGGCGCGGTCGTTGCGTCGGGTCATCGTTTGAAGGTCTGTGGTCGTTGCCGTCATCGGTTCGCGCCAGATTTCCGTGAAATCTGGAGCGTTACGCCATCAAGGGCAAGACGGCGCGCCCATCGGTCGCAGACGCGCGCCCGGCCGTGTTGCGGCTTACTCCAGTGACAATAGATAAGCAAAATAAATAGTATAGTTAGCAAACACTTTTCATCCGTGAAAATTCAAACATTAACAATCTCTTGTTTACCAAAGAGAACGATTCCTTCAAAATAAAGCTATACTTTTGGTGTTGGTGTTATACGTTACCAGCTAATATTTGGCTGTAATTTACCCATATTTTTTTTTCGTTTTACTCGGCGCCTGCTACTCCCAAAAAATGCATAAGTGCATATGGAAGTCTTTCTCATAAAAAATTGAATTCCCCATTTTCAGAATATTTTGAAACATATACAAGCTTGTTCTTACCGAGACTATCGCCCAAACGGGTAGCCAGCTCCAGTCCTCCAGCACCGCCACCAACAATGACGATTCGATGCAGGGGCTTATCCATACTCAAAGGATAGCCCTTGGCTGAGTGATGAGTTTTCGGTTCATATGAAATTACTGACTGAGTTATAATGAAGCGCTACATACTATCATATGGCCAAGCGCCAGAGTGGAGTTAAAAATGGATGCAAAAACACAAACTGAAATAGAAGCGGCCGCATTTAGAAGACTAGTCCAACATCTGCGGGAAAACACCAACTAAAACATTAATTTCACCGATCCATGCAATCTGGACTTTGCTACTTTTGTAAACTTGGGCTTCTAAAGTTCATCACTGTTTTGATTATCTTTGTCTTCTCGGCAAGAGGCAATCTTTACAATCACTATATAAATTAAATCAAGTTCAATAATAACAATTTTGAAATCATTTTAAATACTATCGTGACATTTCTCTGACCGTAAGTTAAATTTAAGATCAACCCTCTACTATAAAAAAAAGGAGAATGAAAAAGAGTAACTGAAGTTTCCGATTGTTATATCTTTACGCAACAGGCAGCGAATTGAAGCTGCGGGAACCATTCGTTCTGTAATACACTCATAGAGATGGTGAACCTGCTACGTCGAGAAAAAGCAACACAACAGTCCTTTGCCGGGCTGGTTCTCGCATGCGTGCTCGCCTTGCAACTGGTGTCAATAGGGCACGATGCGCAGCATACGATCGGCGATCTCGACGAATCCTGCCAGGTATGCCTGCAGCAAAACGGTGGTGCGCCGCTCGAGCACGGCGTCGATCACAGTATGGACATACCTCATTCGTCAGTTCCAGTCCTCGAAGCCAGATCGAGGACTACCGCCGCGACGGGTTCGCCGCGCCCGTTCCCGTGCTCACGGCGGACGAGGTGCGGCGGCATCGCGCGGGGCTAGAAGCGTTCGAGGCGGGCCAGGGCAAGCCGCTCGATTTTCCGGAGCGCTCGAAATCCTATCTGCTGTTCGATTGGGCCGACGCGATCACCCACCATCCGACGGTGCTGGACGCGGTGGAGGACCTGATCGGGCCCGACATCCTGGTCTATCACCTGACCATGCATATCAAGGAGGCGCATCAGGACGTCCACGTGCTGTGGCATCCTATGCCTGCGATACCCTAAAGTACCTTTTATTACTCCTAAAGTATTTTTGTCATTTTTTTGGTGAAAATAATGCTTTAAATCCATTGCTTTTCGGTTTTACAAGCCAATCATATTACCCAATAGGCATTTTTAGGTTTTACATTGATAAATGATATCCAATTCCGATCCTCCCGCATCTGGCCTTGGATACAGCGGTCCAGCTCCACTTTTGCCGCTTCTCTCCTGGTTACATGGGTAGCAGTCATGACCCTGTTAGGTCCAACCCAGGCTCCAGTTCGGGTTTCGGTTCAGAATTCTAATTGCATTGATCTGAGAATTAAAAAATGATCCTGAAGCAATTGAAATTGAATAAAAATTAAATAATAATACATCTTTGGTGAGTACACACTTAAGCCTATGGGCAAAAACTTAATTATGAAAAACTATTGAATAAAACATAAATCATTAACCGATCAAAATGAACCCGTAACCAACAAATGCACAAGGTTAGAAGCAAAAACAGCAAACATTGCAATAAAGAACTATTCAAATTTTTACTCAACTCGAAAAGGAAGAATCAATAGATTTTTTGCCAGTCTCGCCCGGAAAACAGGACCTGAAAACAGGTCGGGGGACCGGCTTTCGCCGATCCCCCCTAACATCGAAATGTTAAATTCGGGTTACTCGGCGGCTTCGAGACTCGCGGGAATCACCGAAATGAAGGTGCGCCCTTTCAGGCCCTTCTTGAAGGTCACATGACCGTCGGTCAGCGCGAACAGGGTGTGATCCTTGCCCATGCCGACATTGTCGCCCGGCCACCACTTGGTGCCGCGCTGACGCACGATGATGTTACCGGCGGTCGCTTCCTGACCGCCATACAGTTTGACGCCGAACCGCGCCCAACTGCGGATGGTGTTCAAGGGTTAAACCTCTGATAACTCCGGACGCCTCATAGGGCGGAAAAAAATGTTGATCGTCTTCCAGCACCACGAAGTCATAAACAGACAACCGTCCATCGGTCGTATACACATCGAGAACATCAATGTTCCCATTAGCAGCCGCTTGGTATTTTAACGACTGTTGCATGGCCTGGACATGTTGGAACGAGAGGCCATATCGTCGTTCAAGTCCCGGCAACCCATCAGGTCGTTTAATGAATTCGTATCCCAGTCCTGCCCGAAGGTACCAGTAAAGTTACTCATGATTGAAAATATTATATAAAGAGGTTTTTATCGGAAAACAAAATATACAGCTTTTGCTATTTATTTTTTTGTTGCCAAATTTACCGGAGTTTCTAATTGACCCGTTTGATTGTTTTGAAGACAATAAAAAGAACAAGAAGAAGCTTCTAAATACCCTAATTCTTGGAGGAATAAAAAACACACCCCCAGTAGGACAGTGAGTAAAAGTCCCTGTAGAAATTTATCAAAATTATTTTGTATCCCCTAGCCATCTCAACCTTTCTCTCATTATAGCAACTGCTTTTTTGTATCTTTCTTTGGCCGGGTACTTGCATATTAGTTAAATGTATTTGATTTATGAATAAAGTTAACTGAACTGAAATAAAGGGAAGTCTCTCTAATGTGGAAACCTAACCTAAGACCTTAGCAATTTGCACCTTTAGCAATCTTTTCTTCTATTTCAGCGGGAAAAGTTTACGCAACAGCAACAGAAGATATGGATGGATTAACATTTGGTTCAAATATACTCCTAAGGCATATGACTTTCAGTGAAGCAAGGAAAATGCCAATTAAAGAATTTCACCTAGGTGTTCCTAAAGGAACGCTGCAAGACTACATGAAAAAAGTTGAGAATATCCCTCTGCAAAGTTTGGACCTGAGTTTTTTTTACACCCTTTTACAACACAAGAAAAATATTTACAGAAGAATAAGAAGAAGGACTAAAAATCTACTTGGAAACTATGGCAGATATGCGTTTCGACTGCACTCCCCTAGAAGCAAGTAAATTTGCATACACTTGTGACATTATTAGGTGTATAAAACTACTGGATAACCGGAAACGCAAAGGTAGGAATTGCGAATGTAAGAGTGGAAGAACTTGCTTCGTCACCAATACCTATCCAACTTGCTAACTGGTCTCTGCTCTGAGAGCATAATCATAACTGCTTCGGCTTTTAATCGCTGTTTTCATTTTGTTTCTCTTTTTATATCTGTCACAATTGTAATTATTTAGCAACAAGTGTCGGTCACAGAAACTTTCCCCTGAGATCCGGAAAATGTTCGTTTTGATTCCAATATTGAGGAAAAATCACAAATTAATTAGACAGGCAAAAAGCCCGTCATTGATGAAAGATGGATTGACAAAATACAAATCTTAGGAGATTTCTCGTCCTCGGTGCCAGATACGCGTACAGGCAGCGAGTGGCGTGCCAGTCGTCGTGGACGGGTGGCAAGCTGACCCATGCAATACGAATGGTCCTATGTCGAGTTCCGGGCATGAGTTACTCCTCAAGCGGTCCAGTGGTTGCCTGACGTCCTCGGTGCGGCGCCGGTGGGTTGACACCAGTAGATCCGGCCGCACCGGAACCAAAAATGCGAACCACATCCATTAGTACGCCAAACCGACGGATGCAGTGAGATAAGCCCGTGCCAGTGCCGAATCACCTGCCAACGCGGTCCATTATTCCTTTTTAAAACTTGTTTTGGTTTGAATTCTTTCACTTTACAACCTGAGGATGCCTTGTTGTATAAAGATGAAATATCTGTTTGACTTTTCTTCTTTTTCTTTTTTCCTTTCTATTTTCTCGACACTAACGAAGGGCTTTAACTTGGTAGATCCTGTCATTTTAGTCACTAGTAAAATTGTAACCCTTTCTTTATTGTGTTTGCCACGGTGACATTTGTCGTCTTCAAATTTTATTGGGGAGGTATTTGAAGTACCAAGCTGTTTCGTCAGCGTTAAAAGATGACTCTACCGTGGGTTTAACGAACTCATCGTTTACCGCAATTTCTAGTTTAACTTTTTTGAGGAGATTCCCCACTTCTGTATGGCCGCGGTAGACTTCGGAAAAACCCTTTTGTTTGCCGCGTCCCAGGACGTTGCTGACCGTCAATTGATGGATTTCGCTTTTTTGCAGTTCATCCATGACATCGATAAAATGGTCTGGTTGAATTATCGCAATGATATATTTCATAATAACTGTCCCTATTCCATTATAGTGTAGGCGATTTCGCGATGGTCACTGAGGTCCAGTCCAACAGTAATGCTGCGATTCTTGACGGCATCCGAAACCGCTTCCTTGATGTGTTTGCGAAAGCGTTTCAGGAAGCGCTGGCGATTGACGATGCTTTTCTGTTCGCCCTGCTTACGTCGATCGATAATCTGAAAGGCCATCGTCGATCACTGCGACTTGCGTACCCTGAGGTACCACTCCGACAACAACCTGACCTGCTTCTCCGTGTAGCCATGCACCATCAGGCGCTGGACGAAATCCTCGTGTTTCTTCTGGTCCTCTTCAGACGCGCGCGGATTGAAGGAGATGACGGGCAACCCCACGGGGCGCGGGTTGGGCTGGTGCCCACCATGGGCGCCCTTCACACGGGGCACCTCAGCCTCATCGAGGCGGCGCGCTCGTGCGGCGCCGACTGGGTCGCGGTCACGATCTTCGTCAACCCGACTCAGTTCGGCGAAGGCGAGGACCTCGACCGGTATCCGCGCACCTTCGAGGCCGATCGCGCCGCCTGCGAGGCGGCCGGGGTGGACCTGATCTTCGCCCCGGAGACCGACGGCATGTATCCCGCGGGCTTCCAGACGCACGTCGAGGTCGAGCAGGTCACCCTCCGGCTGATGCGGATCTGGAAGTCGTGGGGCTTGAGGGTCAGCGTCTCCTTGACCACCAGCTCGTAGTTGTGCGCGTCGTGCAGATCGAAGCGCTGCAGCATCATGCCCAGGGCGAGAGCCGCCTCGTGCATCGCGAACTGACGACCGATGCAGGCGCGCTGGCCGTTGCCGAAGGGCTTGAAGGCGTTGGCGGGCCGGGCACGCTCGGCTTCCGGTGCGAAGTGCTCCGGATCGAAGGCATCGGCGTTCGGCCCCCACACCTTCGGATCCCGGTGCAGCGCCGGGATGAGAACTGTCCATGCAAAAAAAGAGTTTCTTCTGTTCAATCAGCATCGTTCTTCAATGAATTCGTGCACCGTGCAATTTTCTTGTAAAAGGTTTCAACCATGGTAATTTAAAGGGTCTACTTTTTGATTTGCTACAAAGTTATTTTCAAATCATATTGCAACTGAATGACCCGATGCATGGGGCTGCGCAGTTCAACTGAGACATAATGTCTCCTATGACGCCGCACAAGTTGAAGGAAGAGGATGGGGGATATGCACTTCATTATTAACGGTAAAGCTGGCAAAGAATCCGAGACCGAACGTGCGCGCAGGGCCCCGGGGAAGGCGTAGGCCCATTTCAGGGCAAGGTTGGGTACCTGCTCAGCCGTCAGGCCCGCCACTTCGCTGGAGGCGTAGCGCGCGGTGTCATAACCCCAGCCGGCTTTGGCAACGCCGCGCAGAGGATCCAGTTGCTGGCTGGCACCGCAAGTCGGCGCGTAAGCGAGCGCCGCCGCTGCCGTGTCGGCGGGCTGTAACGTTAGGTATTCGGTGACATGCGCCTTGTCGGCGTCGCTGAGGTTAGCTGCCTGGGCCTGCATAATGCCTTCATCAATGACGTACACACGGCCAAGTGTATCGATAAATAATGCTGTTGTGATCTATTTTTAATGTCTTTCAAGAAAAGAAATAAGAACTTTAAGCCTAAAAAATGAAAAGGTACCATAGATATAAGAAACACTTTAGGCTAAGGTGTGAAAATAGGTTTCTTAAATGCTGGGCCTTACCGTATTGCATCCCCGGTATATTTGTTTCGCAAAAATATTTCCACCGTATCAATTTTTCCGCCCGCTTGAATTCCGCACTCAAAGAGTTTCGCCTCTCAGAAGCTTGAGCAAAGGCCCGAGAGAATGAGACACTTGCAAAGCAAGGCGTCGCCCCGCTGGGCCGGTTCCCGCGCTTCTCCGACAATGGGGAGCGAAGACGAGTACTCGCTCCCGCGGTCGGTGAGGATGCGTAGGAGGCTGATGCCGGCACGTAGCTGCTGCCATCTCCCGCGCCGCAAGGAACGCCAGCTCCAGAAAGCGCCTGGCTCTTCAAATCGATCCAGAGCCGCTACTTCAGAGAGGGACGAAGGTCCTCAAGACCTTCAAGCCCATCGCGAGCTGGCACCCAACCAGCTTCGCCACAGCCTTGTATCGCACGTTGCACCCTGACCTGTATATATTTAGGAAGCAGCTCGCTCAATATTCCTTTTTTGGTTGGCTCATAGAGATAATCAATCTGGTTTTCTTCCTCAGCTTCAGAATCAGCCTCTATTGGTAAAACTTTTTCATATGTAATTTCCTGAGAAAGAGCTGATTTGAAATAATTGTAGACCAATATAACTTCATCACTATCGCCTTTAATAAATTCCTTTGTTAGCTCTTCAGATATTTTTTCTGATATCTCGTTATAGTTTCTATCTGTTATACCTATATATCATCTTCGAGCCGATCGTTGTGCCGGTTCCAACGTGGTCGAGGTCGCTCGGTGAGAATTTTCAACCACAGCTCGATGAGTCCGGGCTTTGGCGATACGACCTAGCGGCGTTCTTTCCATCGAAACCCTTTGACTTCCTTTTGAGCCAGAAGAACGTGGGTTCCACCCTTTGGTCGGTATGGGACAAGATTCCGTATCTGGGCGGAATGGAGCTAGGGGTGACGCAGACGCAAGCGAGGGTGGCGGCCTCCGTTCTGTCGGATGGGACGGGAACGGTTTCCGTGAGCGGTCAGCAAAATATCACGAAAACCTCTGCTTTTTTCGATATGAAAACAGTTATGCAAAAAACTCACCTGTTCAGAGAATGGTTCCCATTAAAAGCGGAATCGGTGCCTCGCCCCCCCAAATAGGGCAATGTTTCGAGAACCGAAGCAGCGCCAAACTTTGGAAATCACGTCGCTGAAATCATTCCTAAAGATCCACCAAAGCCCTCGAGCCACGCATCCTAAGTCTACCTAGTTAAATAGCCAACTGAGCCTAAACAGTTCTTCACACAAACCCTGGATAAAGGTCTTTCTCGATTCCCTACAAATGCCCGCCTTTGATGGCAGTGCTGCCGCGCACCACGCAGGAGGTCTCAGACATTCTGCGCATCTGCCACGAGGAAGGCGTCCCGGTGGTGCCGCGCGGGGCGGGCACGTCGCTGGCAGGCGGGGCGCTGCCGACCGCGGATTGCGTGATCCTGGGCGTGGCCCGCATGAACGAGGTGCTGGAGACAGACTATGAAAACCGCATCATCCGGGTACAGACCGGCCGCACCAACCTGAGCGTTTCCGGCGCGGTGGAGGAGGAAGCGGTCTTTTACTCGCCCGACCATTAGAATGAATGGAATTTTTTAAAGTTAAAAGAACCGTGATTTAGACATTTAAGCATAGCGTCGATAGAACAATTTTGGATTTAAAGAATAAAACAAGAAATCTGTCCCTGCAGCTCAAGCATTTAGGTGGGATTATGGATTCGATCCCGTGTTTGTGTTTTAACTAAATCAGACTCCTAATAAGATTGCTTAATAATAATTAATTACAAGAAACGTACAAAACGAAAAAGCAAAATTCGAACTTAAACAAACTTAAGAACAGTTTATTTGAAATATTAACCTTAAAATGCAACCTATACCACAGAATGTGGTACACTGTATCACCAGAAGATTCAATTACAACCTCTCTAACCAACTGCATCCTGGAATCCTAAAAAGTTTGTCCCTTGTCACCCCCCAAGACCTTAATACACGGCTGAACCCACAGACAGGCACGTACTCAACCACTGACCTCACTTTCACACCAACAGATATCGTAAAAAGTGCAGAAATCTAGAAACTCTGTGACTTTGACCATAAGATTGTATCACTGAAACTAGAGATTAACCCAGTAAGACCAGGTTACCAGCCAGTGAAATTCACTGACAATGAGCTGCCTTGATCTGTCTTTTGACTCCAGAGATTTTTGGTGCTTTGGGCTATTTTACTGAAATGCATTGCTTTGCATTTCTGGGCATTTTTCCAATTATTTAACTAGGCAGCAGGCAATAATAACAGAAAACTGTATATTAAACCCTTAGGGCCTTATCTTGAACCATTAGGGGGGAGGGTGCATTTAAAAAAAGAAACATACTTGGAAAAAGCACACAACAAGGCATCTGATTGTCCTATTTCTTGATAAAAATATGATTAAAAATTATTTAAAATGTGGCAACAAGGACGCCGAGGCCGTGCAGAAGCTGGTCAAGGCCCTGCACAGCGCCGAGGTCAAGCAGTTCATCGAAGAGAAGTACAAGGGCGCTGTCGTACCGGCGTTCTGATCGCTGATCGCCCCCGTCGTACCCGATGCCGCGTGGCCGTCCAGCCACGCGGCATTTTTATTGGGGTCAGCAGAAGGGAGCGCTGGTACGGCGTAGCCCGGATGAAATCCGGGGCCCTTCTCACCGGCCACCCCAGGGTTCACTAGGCAGCCCTGGGCTTCTCCGGGCGGGTCCAGATGAACAAACGTGAGCCTGATTAGTTGTGCAATATTCTTACATGATAAGTTTGAACAGGGCGCCTATGCACTGGCGTTGGGGGTGTTTATTGGCGGTATGATCCAGCTATTGTTTCAACTGCCTTTTTTGGGCAAATTAGGCATGCTATCTAAGCCGTCATTTGCATGGAAGGCACCGAATGTCGTTAAAGTGCGCAAGTTAATGCTGCCAGCTATATTTGGCGTATCGGTAAGTCAAATTAACTTGTTACTTGATACTATTATCGCTGCCGCATTAATGACAGGTTCGATTGCGTGCTGCTTACCGACGAAGGCAAAGTACAGTCCAACAGCCGACCCAAAGTACTCCTGAACGCGTGTTCGGGCAAACGACTTCCCATGAGCGGAGGCAGTGAGGACAGTTGCAAACGGAGCGCACCTCGATCAGATCGAGACTCTGACGCTTCCACCATTTGCGGACCAGGTTCTGTTTCAGCGACTCAATGCGCTGCTGGTCATGCAGAGGATACCTGACGAAAGAAAGGTTTGGTCCAGCAATCGGCGACGGAGACTGCAAGCGCCTCGTTCATACCAGCTGGAGAAGACACCACCGATCAGGATCAGCGCGGTGAGGCTGAGCATGGTGATCCGCGTCATCGCGCCCGACTTCGGCGCCGCCAGCACCGTGTGGCAGCGCGCGCAGCGGGCAATCCGGCGCGCGGGCACATGTTCCTCGAGATGCAGCGCATCGCAGACCGGGCAGGCGGTCAGCGCATCCGGGTCCAACTGCGGCAGATCCTTCATCCGGTCCTGTCCTTTCCGCATTGCGCCTTGGCCGTCATCTGGGGCGGGCGGCGCTGCAAATCCAGCTTTGTCAAAGATTTGCGGCCGGAACAATGCGTTGGATGCCTAAAGGTCTAGGAAACCATCTTATACAACCCTCAGATTATAAAGGCTGTCAATACTAAGCTCAGCCAGAGTCAAACCAGCTCTAAATGAGTAACTGGAAAAATCTGTGCAAGGTCAGAAGAAAGGGTGTGTGAAACTACAGGACGGCTGCCCCTCCCATTGCACTTCCTGGCTGAAGGCACGAAACAGAGATCAGCACCACTAGTTTGGACCTTTAGGGTATAGTGTCGTCATACTTAACCTTTGTTTTAATTAAATAAAAAAACAATTTTTTTAAAATGATCTGCGCAGGGAATTTCCACGCACGTGAAGCGGATAAAACATAAGCGAAGGGAATAATTCAAAACGGATATTAGTAGCATTAGAATAGCAAGCAAGGTAACAAGCATGTTGACCATGAACATTGTCACAAACACAACCACTTTCTGTGTTAAATCAAAAACATTGATAAAAGTATATGTAGCTTATTAAAATAATCTATTTTAAAAATAGCCTATGTAAACTGGGTTGTCTTTCCAGTAAACCAAATGACAGATTAGTGTTGAAGACAAGGGGTTTTCTTTCATAAGTGAACCGGTAACTATGTCAATATTCGGCACTTGACTCATCATTTAAATTAACAGATAAGGCAGAAATTTAGGAACAAAATATATTCCTTCCAAACATGTATTTTATCCATGAATTTTCATTCAGATGAGAGTTGGTTTTGGAGAACTTTTTTTGAAAAATATTTCTTTCCTAAGAAAGGCTCACCAACAGAGTTATAAAAATCATCTCCATTATGATGTTAGATTTCTTTAATCTAAGAATGTCATGGACGGTGGCTTGGAGGAGGAACAACTGACAATCATATAATTTTAGTAAGGCAAGCATATAAAGGATCCACAAATTAGGGTATGGACGCTACACAGGAAACAGAAAATGCAATTTCTTCGAGCTTGACAGTAATACAAAGGAAATACTGTAAGGGATCTTTAGCAGTGCTATGCGTATAAGGGAAAAGATCCCCACCATTTTGTATTTTTGTGTTCTATTTTGTTTTAGTACAATTCTACTGTTATATTGTTATTTCATATTATTATGATATTTATTATGGTCTGAGGAATTCAATTGTATCAAACAGTTCGTGGTAACGAACTGTAGTAAGAAGCGACCATTTACCAATCCATGTGATATATCGTTCGACGAGTGCATGAACACATTTGTAATTACAATATGCAAAACGTACATACATGACGAAAAATGGTAACCAACAAGCAATGAATACGCCAACGACAATGCCTATGTTAATGAAGAAGATTTTCTTCTCATGTCAACAGTCTGTCAATCAATGTTACCTAGTGTTCGAATGGCTTTCATATTTTTCTTCCATTTCGATGATTCAAGAACGAATTTTTCATTGCTATGCAAACGTTTGATGATATTTTCTAGTTTATGTAATTCATGAGGTAAAACACTTGGAAGGTAGTCTTATTTATATTTTTTATTATTTATCTTGGAAATTGCACTACTCATGAGTCGTAATTATTGACCATATATCACATTGGTCATAATGTTCAACCAAACATTTCGATTTTTGTTGACAACCTTTACCTTGTTTGGTTATAGGGTAAGATGTTAAAAGGAATATGATTTGCATGTTTGTATGAGGCAAAATTTATAGAAGTGAGCAATCACTGGTAAAAGAATATAAATTATTTAATTGTACCCATAAAAAGATAAGTCGTGCCAGCATTGTATATTCGCCAGCCGACCCTCATTTCTTTAGAAACGGCGAGAATCTGGCGATTTTGTTCCCACAAAATCAATCACAAAAAATAATTGTGAAGATGCGGTACTATTGTGTAATACAGTAGAGTAGTTCGGTATGTTTCCTGTGAGAGTTCAAACAATATGTAAATAAAACATACACACGCTTGTTCATCGAGGGACGAGCATATTGCATTTTGTGGTGAACGTTCTTTTGCGATTCCGGCGATCCGTTAAACCAGTGTCAAGATTGATGTGAATGGACACTTTTGTGTGCAACAAAAGAACTTTCATAAAACTTGGAAAACACTACAATAGGAGTAATGGACCGGACACCAGCAAAATTTTGTTTGCTTTTTCTTTTTTACGGGAGTAGTAAAACGTAATTTCCAACAATCGACCTTTGAAGGTAACCTTAACGTAAGCAAAGAAATGAAAGAGTGCTATCGAGTCTAATTTATCTTTTTTGCGCCTGAACTGGCCGCTGAACAGTATCACTAGGGTGATACTGGAGCTGCCAAATAAAAATTCACTTTTTGTGGAGGAAACAGAGAATTATGGAAGTTCATTAGGGTCCAACATCAGCCGCTGGGTCGGACGATCTAAAAGGAGATTTCGACAAATGGGCGGATATGGATCAGGTGGATGGAATGCGACGGGTCGGCCAACCACGGCTGATGTCCCGAGCATCGATGTTAACCGCCTTAACAAGGCTGGTGCACTTCGAGCGAGCGCCACAGGGACCTTTCGGTGGACCCAAGACGAGACTCATTCGGAGGTGCACTTCAGGGTGAACTCGAACCACATGATATTGTCGGGCGCCGGCGCCGCTCAGCCATATGCGGATGAAGCCCTCATCGCATCGTTCGAAGCGCTGCAATCAATCCACAACCAACCATTTCTGTTTTATTGCGCACGCACGTGCAGATGCCGCAAATGAATCAAGTCGAATTAAAGAAAATTTGCCGATAGCTACTGAAAATTCTTCCGCGTTGACTACAATGAGTTGCCGCGTTGAGATGAGAAAATTTCCCATCCTTCACGACTGAGTTTTGCGGGTCGCCTCAAGAGCATTTCGAGTGCGAGCCGAAACGTCGAATCACGTTTCGCGATTTTCAAAGACATCGATCTGACGACAATAAACGAAGCGTAATTCTGGTAAGTTAGCTGGCGTAAAAGATTGTCTACATCAGCAGAAGTAGGGGTTTGGCCATTTGCATTTGTAAACGTTATGATTATTTGCCCAGCCAAAGCGGAATTTACGGTTGCAATCGTGGCGCCGGATTTCTGTAGAGAGTTGCCCTCATAGAGCGTTATGCCATTGCCATTGTTGAAAGAAAATGTGTCGTTGGCATTTGCTCCACCATTGCGGATAAGCGTCAGTACAGCGCCATTGTAGTCGCCATTTCCACCGTTGAGTGCGTCCAGATCGTGATCCACAACAAAGAGTGTATTGGGGTGCTACAGTTCTCAAAAAATAAGTTAAAATAAAAATGATCTCCTGTTTTGTTTCATAAAGCAGGATACCTTATGCATATTAGATAGATTAATTTAAATAAAAAGGAAAATTTTGGTAAGGATTTGCTTACTTCCTTTCTTTTAATCCTTAATAATATAACCTTATACAATCTCTGTGTCCAAATATATCGTTCTAATTTTAATTCCTTTCTCTCTGAAATGTACACAGGGTTGCCAATCAAGGCCGTATCCAGGGAAGGGGGATTAGGGGGTGGTTGCTTTGTAAGGAACAATGTTTCAACGAAACCACTAATTTCGTCCAGGTTTCTATGAAATACCATTCCCTGGAGTAAAGCATTTGAAGTCGTTTTTATGACTGCTAAAATTGTATTTTATCTTAAAGTTCTGATTTTGAGACCTATGTAGCTTTTGTTTAGCATTCACTAGTATGCGTATACATACTAAGATTATTTCTTTGAAATTATAGAAAAAAGAAACTTCAAAGAATAGTATAGACTACCGACTACCCAAAAAAGGCTAGTATTTGGGTAGTATAGACTACCCAAACAGGGCAAGGGTTTTAAGTTATGCCCTGGGGGCATATAAGGTATATATAGAAAGGGTGATCATATAAACTTCAGAGGGGGCTCATTGGATTGGTGATAATAAGTTCTATTGCCCTTTCTAAGATTGAGAGTGATCAGTGGGTGGATATCTCCCCCCACACCTCATATTTTTCTGATAGGCATCTGATAGAAATTTTAAGATGGCCATTTGTTGTTGTAGAAACTTTGAAAAGAGCTTATTCAATTGGAAATTGAAAGGGCTAGTACTCTTTTTAACAGTTGACAGTGATTACCTTATTTTTAATACTTTCCATAAAAGCATTTTTATTTGCTAAAGCAAAGGTTAATTTTGTCGTTTTACCTTCAAATTTGTAACGTTCAATTGTTTTTTTCAAACTGTGTAATTTAATTAAATCAACTGCCAATTCAATATCCATTTTCTTTTTAAATTGACACAAAATACTGGCATCAATTGCATGATGGAACGGAGTGATATCACGAACTTTTTGATCTAATCCTCAAGCGGAATTAGCTAATCATTTACGTCGTAAGCGTGATGTAACTTGACCGACAACAGCAAAAAGTTCCAGTCTGAAAGATGACAATTTACCCTAGCATATCTAAATTTATGCTTTGAATCAATTGCTGAAAGTTATATTTGCCCAGTACAACAGCTTTTTAAGTTGAAAAAGAAGTCTATTCTCTTTTTTCCATGGCTTAAACGCAAATCTAAATCCTAAAAACTTTTTCAGTTAGACTAGAAAAAATGCTTCATTTTTACTGAAAGCTTGGTTATCAATCTAGTCACGCCCCCCCCCCCCCCCCCCCCCCCACCAAACAACACCCACACCCCACAAAACACCCCATTAAACTACTCGTCCATGACGAACACGCGCTACACGTAGAGGCGCACGCCGGAGCGGTCCTCGCGCAGGAACAGGTCGAAGGGGGCGCGCTTCGGCACGAAGAGCAGGCCCGTGAACATCTGGGTGCCCTCGATCTTGAAGTGCGTCCGCGAGAGCGGCGGCTCCCAGTCGTGGCTGATGTGCTTGTAGAACTCCTCGTACTGCTCGTCGGTGATCTCGCCCTTCGGGCGCGTCCACAGGGCCTTGCCCTTGTTCACGACGTCGGTCGTCTTGACCTTCACCTGCTTCGCATCGTCGCCCGAACCAAGTTGAGCCAAAAATAAACTAAAATTTACAAATTCTTTTCAAAAATACTGTCAAATGATAAAAATTGTCAGTGAATTGTCATTTGTCAATTGTCATTCAAGAATGGGAATTATAATTTTGATTAATGATGGTATTATATAAAAAAGCGTTCCAACTGAAAATAAGGAGCAAATATTAGGACTTGAAAAGAATAAAAATTATTCCGTATATGAAGAGGGCTGCCCCTTCTCAATGACCCGCTCTTCATGCTAAATTTTTAGCATTTTGAAAAAAAGTTTTGATTCTCGCTCCTTACTATAATTTGTTACCACGAACTGTTTGATAACACATTGCATCAAATTTCCTTTCAAATGATTTTACCTATAGTCCCTTTCTCGTTAGCGTGGACTATCACCCTAATTTCTTTATCAAAGGCATCTTTGCCACTATTTTACTGCACCCAGTGTTGCCACATGGTAAACATAAAAAAAAAATATAGTAAACCAGGTTGAGCGAACTAAAAAAGAAAGAAATACTGGAAACAAATAAGATAAGCCGCCCCCCCCCCCCCCGTCATCCTGCGTGCACAGAAATAACATTTTGTGATGTCGCGTCAACATTTCAATGCCAAAAGGCGAAAAGAAGCTCGGCCACAAAACAACAAATCAATCTTCACATTACGTCACTCCGTCAAAAACTACATATAATGAGTCAATTAATTCAACAAGTGTCCTGCACTATCGTACGTATGCCTCCGACGATCAGAGATCAACTACTGCTCGTCAGCGTCAGAACGGTCCTCGGAGTCCAAAAATAAATCGCTTTCCTCGTCCTCGCTAAAGGATCCAAACAAGTCAGACTGGATCGACTTCCAGTTCTCCTTCAACGATACAGTCAGGAACCCCAATGCGTGTAATGGAGGTGCACAACAGGCCCAGATAGTGTGCCTGCATGGGCCAGGCGGGATGCGCCTCACCGCACTGGTCTGCGCGCTGCCCCCAGCGGGCTTCTATCGCCGGGGCGCTGGCCAGGCCCTCTACGCAGTCACCGTGAAAAGGGCAGACACCGGCGAAAGACGCCGCCTGATCGTCGTCGTGACGAGGCACAAAAATGTGGCCCATCTCTGCGTGGTGTATCGGTGCTGGCCGGTCCCGCTCGACCAGGGCGCCACCGATACCCAAAAGAAGAAGAGATTATGATCTGGGTGGGCGTTATCGCCCAACTCAATCGCACCCGTGCAAATCGAAAACTGTCTGCAACAGAGCTGCCCCACCCTCTTTTCGTACTGCTGCGCCACTTTGCGCATGACCCAGCGAGAGAGTGGACGGTGAATCAGTTGAGCGAAGCGTTCCAGACAGAACAACCTGGTATGTCCAAGCGCGTCAAGAAGCTGGCCTCCTTAAAGCTCTTAAACAGTCGCCCTGACGATCAGGATGGACGAAAGAAGTGGTTTTCGCTCAATCAGAAAGGGGGGTGGCGAAGGGTTATGATCTTTGCCCATTGTTTACGTATGGTGTGGTTTGTGGGGAAGTATACGGCGGTTTTGGGGGGGGGGCGTTTGGGGGGGGGGGATCTGGGGGAGGGTTGTATGAAAAGATCTTACCATGGAAGAAGTATTCATGGGGGAAGGGAATTTTCTATGAAAGGGGCACTGGATCTTCCAGCATTATCTAAAAAACGATCAGAAATTTTACCGATTGACAGAAAACAAGTTTTATCAACTGAAAGTAAGAAGCAACATTTAAACTTAAAACAAACAACGACAAAAATGTGGCACTGCGCTAAGAATTTCATAACGTTGAAATAACCAAGAGAAAAACATTTGAAAAGCTGCGATTTCTAGGTATAAATTGACCTAAGATAGTCCCAGGGGACGAAACATATTTTCATTTTGATGTCCTTGGCACTTTAAGAAATTCACAATGGGGAAAGAAGGTTAGGATTATGCGAACTAGACGTACGTAAAATTATAAAGGGGTCTAAAATCCTTAGGCTTACTGTTGAAGGTGGTAAGGTTCAGACTAAAGGCATTGGAAACAAGGAGTATTGTCGTTCGCGCATGGCGACATAGATCGCAGCGCCAATGATCAAGGCCCCACCGGGCACAATCCAGATATCGGGCACTTCGCCAAACAGGATCAGGGCGAGGATGGCGATAATCGGCAGGCGCAAATAGGAAAACCCGACAAAGAAGCTGTAATCGGCCAGTTGCAGGGCTTTGACATTGCAAATCTGCATGACATTCATCATCAATGCCGCAACCGCCATCAGGCCAAGTGCGGTCCAGCTTGGCGTTTCCCAAACCGTTAGTGCGGGGATCAGCGATACCGGTGTTGTGATGACCACCGATGGATTGTGGGTCGGCCGAAGTGCAAATTGCCTGGCATCCACTGATGGGGCAGCAAGGTTGGGGAAAAAATCTTTTGATCAGTGGCTCGTTGGATAGTCCAGAGCTGTTGCGGAGTTGGAATTTTGGAAAACGAATGACCGAGCGCGTCGAAAGTTCGGTCACGTTTGCCAGCCGCGGCGCGCTATCGGGAAACGGAGCGCTTCGGGCTCAAGTGACATCGCTTGCCGAGGACGCAGTGCCGGGCGGGTACGGAGGAGCGGCGGTTCAGAGTCGCGCCACTGCGAACAACTTATTTTTATATATATAGATAGATGTACGTAATATTCATAAAATAAAATTATTTACGCTCGGTAAAGAAGGAGTTTCATTTTGCGGACAAGTATTATAGGACTTCAACACATATTTAAAGAGTAAAATTGTAAAATTATAAAAACAAACAAACAAAAACAACAATTTAAACGATTTTCTATCTAACAAACAATGAAAGTTCAAATTAACAATACCTCAATTTCAAAGCCCACATGATTTACCATATGATGCTGTGCCAGTTGATCAACTGTAGCAAAACTCGAGGCTCAGACACCTTCCCTGAAGAGTGCCTAGTTTCATAACTACGATAAAAAGAAATAGACTTAAAAATTTCACAAAAGAACTCGGGTGAATAACGATTCAAACACTGATAAACAATAATTGGTAGTTGATAATCTATTAATTTATAAACATTTAAAATTTTTCATTTCGGTGAGCAACTCAAATTGCTGTTTTCAGATCTCACATAATCTTCTACGACGCGAACAACTTTATTTTGTAAAATTTGAACTCTATTAAACCTAAAAAACTAAAGAACTAGTCCACAGCAAACAACAGGTCGTCTATTTCCAGGATATTTTGTTTAATCTTTACTTTCGCGCCCAGATTGGAGGCAATAAAGTTGAGCAAAAAGCTACTGCTGTTGATATTGCGCAACATGACGTTGGCCTCGGAGGGAATATTAGGAGAAAGTTCTATGATATCGCGCGCAAGATCGAGTACGGAAGAAATAAGCGCTTTACTCTGAATGAGTCCCAGCTCATCTCGAAGCCATTGCATGGTCGCGCCGGTTACAAAAATGCTACCTTCCAGAGCATAGCTAACCTGACCATTCAGTCTCCAGGCAAAAAACAACTGCAAGTTACTTACATTAAAATACAATTTAAAAATAGAGATAAAATCCAATCTTGTCTCATGCCTTACCTTGCACAAATTACAGAATGTAAATAAAGACCATCACAGCTTTTAAACAAGAAAAAAGAATTCCCATACCAATACTTTAATAGATAAATAATAGGAAAATTTACGCCATTTGAAACCATTTTACATTGAGACTTTGCCCAACAGAAACCGTATTCTTGTGAGCAAAAAACCCCTCTCTGCATCAGTGCAGCCATGCATAATGTTGATGCAGCTAATTCATAAATTCTAATTTTTGGGAAGGTCAAACAGGGAAAAAAGTTCAGAGTCCAAGTGCAAATATTTTGGAAAAGAAGAAGTTGTGGATGTGAAAATGGCAAACACTTTGAGATTCAGACGAAAGCCAAAAGGAAATCTTGAGAAATAGACAAAACCGAGATAAACGCAAAAGCAACTAGAATAAAGAGGAATCAAACCCGCCTTACATGAAAATAATAAATTTGCTAGTTGCTTAGGAGAAAAACTAAGTAATTAGATGTATTTAACCACTGGTGGATCCAAGGGGCCGAAACACTCTCTTTGCATCTCATTCTAGCAGTAGAACTATTTCCTGAGGTTTTATCTTTATAACTTAAGGTTTTAAAAGGTCAGCACCCTTAAGAGAGAGAAGTCATGGATGTAGGTATTCCAGATTACTTTCTCAGGGGGTCATTAAGGCCCTGGATTAATTCCTGAAAGTTTAGTTCACCTAACTCAACTACTTACCAATATAAATTTATTTTAAGCTGTAAATTTATCCATCTGGGTGAAGGTAAGATGGAGCATTACGCTTTAAGGAATTAGATAATTAAACATTTATCAGAATAGGGATAAACTGAACTTTTGTAGCTAGTCTAGAACATAAATCATGCACCAATTTTATATTCGCTTTCAGTTTAACTGCAGTCATATTGATCCCATTTGTTTTACGATATATAAATGATGAAGTACTGGAATTTCGCATTTCCAGTACTTCTTTTTCTTTTTTTATAGCACAGTTAACACAATAAAGAAAGACAGCAAACTCGCAGTAAAAACTAAAAAGGAGAGATTTTTTCTAAGCCATGAAATTTTCCAAGGAAAACTTTTCTAAACCAAGGAAAAGGCCCGACCAATTCGTGTGAGATTGTTCTCCGCGGCCTTAAGGCGTAACTCGGCTTCATGGCGACGACTGTGCAGACCTGCGGTTCCAGCAGCATCTTCAAGAATACGGCGGCGTTGCTCAGGCTTGGCATTGACGATCTCACCAATCTGACCCTGACGGACAAGGGCCGGTGAACGAGCGCCTGTCGCAGCATCTTCAAACAGGATCTTGATGTCTCTCGCGCGCACATCCCGATTGTTAACACGATAGGCAGAACCTGCTTCGCGCTCGATGCGGCGTGTGATTTCAATATGATCGCTACACCAACCTAACTGTGAAAAAATATGTCTACTTTCTTGTTCTATGACAGGTTATGTTATAGATGGACACAACCCAACTCTTATGGAGGAGGATATTCAGAACATGAATATTTGTATTTTTGGCCATATTTTACTCTTTTTTTTTATGGAACCATTTGGAAGTAATCTTGACGAATCCCCACTGAGCAGTCATGCGAACATTGTTAAAATATTGTTCTTGGAAATGCCAACTTTAAGTCAGTCCAGTTCATTATATACCTTGACCTTCCCATCGGTTCAACTCTAAAAGCAATGCTTTTTCTTTTGTTTTTATTTAATTTGTGTTTATAATAATGCTTTTTCTGTGTGTTTAATAATTTGTATGTACTGTAAAAAATATGTGCCTTCTTAGATTTTTTTGATCCAGGATAAAACTTCAATCAGTAATCATTTACGTGACGAATTTCTAACACAAATGCTAATTAGCATCTGCTATGTAAGTAAACCTGTCCAGATCACTTTAGAACATTGATAAGGATTTAACATGCAGGTGTATCCAATACAGCGAAAATCAATAGGATAGCGATGCTTTCGCGCTCTCGAGGCCCGCGATCTATGGCCAGAAGGAGCAATTGAACTTGGGATTATTAAAAATCCGTTCATGAAAAAAGCCGCTTATGCTTTTGAGCGCCTTTGTTATCAAAATGCTCGATTGGTTGTAGGCTTATCTCCGGGCATGAAGCAGTATATACAAGAGAAACATCGGCACCCTAAGGTAATTTCAATTACCAATTCTGCTAATCTCACGTTATTCGGAACCCAACGAGCAGCAGACTTGAGCAAGTTAGGCATTGAACCTTATCGATATGCTATTTATACCGGTAACATCGGCAGTACTACGAGGCCGTCAAGGAGCACCTGAGCCCGGACGGTCTCATCGTGCAGTGGGTGCAAACCTATGCGTTCGCGCCGAAGGAGTATGCGCTCGTCGCCAACACGTTGCTGTCGGTGTTCCCCCACTGCGTGCTCTTGCGGATCTCCGCCCAGGACACGCTGCTGATCGCCGGGCGCCAGCCGGTCCTGCCGAGAGATTCCGCCACTCTGGATCGTGCGCAAGCGCTCGTCGACCGCAACGTCCGCGTGCAGCGCGACCTCGCGTACTACTTCAAGACGACGGACGTGCACCGCCGTAGGCGGCAGGGGCCCGGTTACTACTGTGATGGGTACGCTACTAAAAGAAGAACGACCGCAGACGTCGGTCACTTTGACGGTTATAAAACAGGCGCCGTCGGTCGTAGGCGTAAAAGTTGTATTGTCGGCATAGATATTGGCAAAAGTACCGCAGCCGGCCGGCGATACCGACCATTCAAAATCGAAAGTTCCACCGCCGCCGGTAGCTGAGGCCGAAACGGGAATAGAGGCGCCGACCGTCATCACGCTGGGTATGCTGGTCGTCACCCGGATTGCGCGATCCCGAATGTGGGGGCAACGATATTGGTGGGGATGGGGGTGGGGGGGGGGGAGGTTTGGTAAAATGCCTAAGCAGAGGAATTATATCAAAATTTTTTAAAATGTAGTAAAAAATCTGTATATTTGGAAGGAGGGCTCAAACTCATATGCTTTTTGCGCGTCAGACTCATAAGAATTTGGATTCACAAGAACTTAATTTTTGGGATTATAGGACTGAGGTTAGGTGCTGAATACATTGGTAGACGCCAGGATGACACTTTGAGAGAACCTTTCTAGGAACAGCTGAATACCAAACATAAAAATGAATCGACCGAACTTTTTAACGGATAAGCACCTGGGCTTTTTGGAAAATCTTAACACTTCGCAATTAAACGATATGCTTTATACTGTGCCATACCTGCTGCAAAATTGCCCGGAATTGAATGCAAAGCAGGCGCAGGAGGCAGTAATTTTTTGGCTTAACAGAACGACTTCCTGGTTTCAGCCGGAGCTATCCGAAATTCTTAATTAGCCACAAGTAAAAAACAGCTTGTTAATTTTAAAAAGCACCCTGAAGCCTCGGAAAGGGCGAAATGATTCATTTTTAATCTTGCTCACCTTTGCAAATGATATTTCGTTATAATCTACCACTAATAATAACTTGCTGCAGAACCAAACCACATGAGACAAACAGCTATGCACACTCCTTCACCGCCCCAACCTATTCGAAGCTTTAAACTCTACCCCTCCCAAAGGTGTTCAATTGTGTTCCAGCAGCAACAATTTCGTCTTGTCGTTACTTCCCTAGTCAGCCGATATCAGCTTTTAGCTAGAAAAAGCTAATGTTCGAATCACCATGGTTCATATGGAACGTCTAGAACCCGGTTCGGATTGATACAAGTGGTCCCTAAATTATGAGCACTGTTAAATTAAAATTTGCCAATAAATTGTATATCAAAGACTATGGCACCAAGGGGTGGCACCAAGGCACCAAGGGGTGGGCAATTTAGGTTAAGCTGACGCACCAACTTAACCTGAATCAACCTTATTTATACTAAACAAGCTTTGGCTAATTTCATTCAACCTAATTCACGGATTCTCCATGAATGGTCATTGGGTTATGTTATTAAGCACGAGTTAATTAGCATAATTTGGTTAACTATTTTCAATTAATTAACTAAATTTAAACCAGGCGCCACCCACCTCGCGAAGTTGTTCGCATATCGCGACGGTCAAACCACCTTTGGCGGCCCCGATCGCTGCTTTCTGGCCTGCCGGACCAGAGCCAACCACAAATACGTCAACTTCTTTCATACCATGGACTCCAACGTCTCGCGCACGGCTTCCGCACGCTCTAAGAGACTCTCGATGTCTTCTGGATACAGGTTGAGCGCTTGGGTTTCTGGACAACCAACGATGGCCGCCATTGCATCTTCCACGTTGGGCATCGCTTCGAGAACGTCGGTAAACAACACTCCAGATTAACTGCTGCAGATCTGGGCTTGGCCATCGTTCTGGAAACTCTGCAGACATTACATTTACAGCCCAATCCTGGTCTCGGCCCGGTCGATCCGATACGTCTTCTGCTTGCCGTAGTGGCGGCCACACTGATAATCCTGCCAATTCCGATCAGGTTTAGACTACTCTCAGTGTTCGGATGGTTGCCATTGCTGTTGCCGGTGCCTAGTGAGGTTGCCCACGGCGAATTTGCGGTCACAGTATTGGACGTTGGGCAAGGTAGCGCCGCAGTGATTGATACCAGAACCTCGCGCTTCGATCTATACAAGGACGCGGTTTTCCAAACCTTGGTGACCGAATTGCGTTGGGACCCGGCGCAATCTATGTGGCTGGTTCGTACCGATCGAGGAGACGAAATGAAGGCCCGTTATGTGTGCTTGGGTACCGGGCCCGCCAATCGCCCCAGGTTGCCGGGCATCCCAGGAGTTGATGAGTATCAAGGGCATTCTTTTCATACCTGTCGTTGGGACTATGACTACACCGGTGGTGGTCCCCAGGGAGATCTCGAAAACCTGGCGGATAAGAAAGTGGCGATCATCGGCACAAGCCGCCATCCTCGGACGGCCAGTAATTCAGGAAGGTGCCGAGATCGATCAGCGGATCGCCCAGGGTCGCCATGTCCCAGTCGAAGACCGCGGTGATCCGGTCGGGAACCCCGTCCTCGACCATGCAATTGTCGAGCTTGAAGTCATTATGCAGGAGGGTCGGCGTACCCTCGGCGACGGGGGCGCCGTCCAGCCAGGCCAGGATCTCGCCGACCACCCGGGGCGTCTCGCCTTCCCAGGCAAGCTCGGCCCGTTTGGCCCAGCCGGCGGCGGTGCGCGTCAGGAATCCCCAATAGGGCTAAGCCATGTTGGGACCAATATGGGCCTAGAATTGCACAAAGTCCCCATCAACTAGAGGTCCCTGGAACTTCTAGCGGTTCTGTTCTAAGCTTGCTTAAGCATTTCTTGCAGACTTGACAAGATGTGTTAGTCCCAATCCTGTACTGGTTCTCGACAATTGTTTTTCCCGAGGCCATAACAGTTTCGTTGATTTTAAAAACATGAAAATTGCAACTTAGAATTTTAGAACGTTGAAAAACAACTGTCGTATCGACATTTTGAATTGTCCTAAGGAGCACAGCAGTTTTTACCTTTTTTTTAGTTTTTTTTTTAGTTTTTTTCGCCTGGGAGCCCTAAGATGACTTCTTAAACCTTATTAAATTTGATAACTCCTTACGCTAAAGTTTTTTATTGTTTAAGAAGTAGAACTGTGATAAAGAGTCAAACATTAACGTAAAGAGCTGGGCGTTGAGGAGGTGACAGCCCCTTTCATCTACGGAATAATTTTTGTTCGTTTTAAGTTTTAATATCGCTCCTTACTTTCAGTTGAAAAAAATTTATTTAATTTCCGAACGTTTTTGAATTAATGCCGGCGCCACCGGCGAATGTTCCGAACTTGGAAGAGAAAACGTTCCAAAACTTTACGTCCGTCCGCGAGCGATTAAAGGCGCATCGAGCGGACGCCGCCTGTGCAAGTTGTCATCGGTTGATGGATCCTATTGGTTTTTCGCTGGAAAACTTTGATGCAGTTGGCCGATGGAGAGATTACGACGATACGATTCCCATTGATACTGCCGGAATTTATCCCGACGGGACACAAATTAACAATGTTGATGATGTCGAGCGAGCAATTCTGAAATACCCCGAAAACTTTGTTCGAACCACGGCGACCCGCGCCGACCCGGCGAGGTCATAAGCCTGCACCGGCTCCTCGAACCAGACGAGATTGTATTGCTCCAGCCCGCGTCCGAGGCGAATCGCATGGTTGACCGTAAGGCCCTGGTTGGCGTCGGCCATCAAGTCGATGGAGGGGCCGATCGCCTCGCGCACGGCGGCGACGCGTTCGAGATCCACCGCGATGTCCGGCAGGCCGATCCGCATCTTTACCGCCTTGAAACCGTCGGCCACGAATTGTTTGGCCTGGGTCTGGAGCGCGTCGATGCTCATGCTGGCCCAGAAACTTTGGGGTTGACATAGCCTCAGAGTACTTTTATGAACAAAAGACTGGTTCTTTATGTTTAAGTCGCAAAATTTGTCTTTGTTAACATAAATTGTTTATAATAAGAGTATTTAACTAGTGTTGATAGTGAGGAAACTGTAAACTCAGTCGATTTAATCCAAATTTAGTACTTAATTGACTGTAGGGCTGCCACAGAGACATTAAAGGTACTTTTTTGGCGCTTTTACTATTGGGTATATTTTAGGCGACGCTGGGTTATTTTAGGGTTGAAAAAAAAATTTTAATGGGAGATCAGTTCGCGCAGGAAGATGTCCTTGTTCGAATAGACCGAGTGGACCATGAGGTGCAGCAAACGCGCGACCTCGGCCTGGAATTCATGCTTCTCGCTCGCCGCTTTCTTGCGGGATTTCGTTTTGGTCTTGCTCATGTTTCCGACAGTCGTGTTTTTTGATTTCCATGCGCCAGCCGGATCGGCCGCGCGGCGCAGGCCTGATATCGTTTGAAAGCGGCGCGAATTCAAGGGTGTTTGAAGCCTCTGGCGACGGCCTGCAATCGCTTGCGTCCATTGCATTGATGAAACAGCACCGGATTTAGGGTCAAGGGAGGACAAAAGTATACAATCTCCATAGAAAGATGGCGTTGAAGGAATATCAGGTTTTAAATTTTGGGGACTGTTCAAATGATTTTTTTTTTTTTTTTCAAGACAGATTTGGTCTAGGAAATCTTTCAAATAAATGCTAAAGTATGCACGGCGATGAACGGTAGGAAAGGAATGACACTCAGAAGTTCATCAAAAGATTTGGCTCTTTATGCTGACTCTAAATATGTAAAATTCATCAAGGGGGAGTGATCTTGATGAAATTACACAACTTATGAAATTATCTACGTATTTGCCAGCAATGGCACTGCTAGCGTTACTATCGTTTACCTCATGTTCAACAGATTCTGTAGAAGAGGAATCAATTGAAGCCTTGACCAATACCTTCGTTCCAGAGACAAAAGCTATTGAAATAGAGATCTTAGAACTTATAAATGCGCATAGAATCTCTTTAGGCTTAAACTCTTTAAACAATATGAGTAAGATCAAAGCTCAAGCCTACGGACATACCGATTATATGATTGACAAGAGCGAAGTATCTCATGATAATTTCTACCAAAGGTTTTGGAGCGAAGTTGCAACTGCCTATAAAGATTTTGGAACAGTGATGTTTGAGCTATTTAATGAACCTAACAGCATTGATCAAAACACCTGGTTAAACGGGAACAGTCAATATGCCGGCTTTCAAGAGCTTTATCACGCAGTCCGTGAAACAGGAGCGCAAAACATTGTCATCATTGGAGGACTCGATTGGGCTTACCAACTAGACTTTGTAAACGCGAGTTTTGAAGTCGATGGAGAAAACATTGTCTATTGCTCTCATCCTTATGATAATAAAGGTTCCTCAAGCTAAGCGGGACGCCACTAAAAAAGCTACAGAGTGGTTGGAAAAAGTGGGACTTGGCAATCGTCTGACTCACAAACCGGCGCAACTAAGCGGTGGCGAGCAGCAACGGGTAGCGATTGCCAGAGCGCTAGTATTTGAGCCTGAATTTATTTTTGCGGATGAACCCACTGGCAACCTGGATAGCGCTTCAGCCAAAGAAGTGTCTGAAATCCTGTTTTCCTGCTGTCAGGAACGAGGAGCTGCGCTGGTGATGGTGACCCACAGTGAATCGTTAGCGGCGCAGGCGCAACAGGTACATACGATCAAATGAAGTAAAAATATATAATAATAGGTAAAACTTTTAATTAAGACAGAGAAAAAATATATATATATATATATATACAAACATAATCTATGAAGTATATGAGGGGGGTTCACCCCATAATCAATACCTCGCTCTTTAGGCTAATTTTTTTAAGTACTTTCAAAAGAGCTATTTATTCCAATTAAACGAACTTTGTGATTTAGGGGTCATTCTTAGAGAATTGAAACAAAATTCGAACTCTAGCGTAAAGAGCGAGGTGTTTTGGAGGAGCAACCCCCTCACACCCTTCCGAATTTTATACGACCTTGTATGCCCCAGGGCAAAACTTACTTCCCTTGCCCTGAGGGCTCTTGGGGGGAAGCCATCCTAAAAGAAATAATTTAAAGACCTTTTAACTAAGCTAAACAAAAGGGCTATCTCATAATCTTTATTGGATGTGTTAGAGAAAATGGTGGCTGTAGGAGGGGGTATTAGTTGCCCTCCAATCACTTTCGACTATTAATAAGGGCACTAGCCCTTTAAATTTCCAATCGAATGAGCTCTTTATGATGTTTCTACGACAGCAAATGTCCATCAAATAAGAAAATCAGGAGTAAGTTATGACTAAGCCGCATAGTTACGGGCATATATGGCTCTTATGGGGTGGATGCTCGTATAGACATGAGAGACGGCTCATTTAATTGGAAATAGAAAGTTCTAGTTCACTTTCTAAGAGTCGAACGAGATCGGAGAGCAACTAGCCCCCCACGCCTTTTTTGCCCCAAATGCAAGTTAAAAATTCTTAGGCAGCCATTTAGTTAAGAATAGTTAAAGGGTCAGATAACAAATCCCCGGTGTCGAAATAATCCAGGGAACAGAGATATGGAGAAAAATGTTGGCCGGCGTCCAGAGTCACAAGATGGTCTGGTCTGAGTTACTTTCCATTTAAACTTTTTCTAAAAAAAAAAAATCTATGAGCAAAAGTGAAAAATCCGTTCCTTATTCGTTGTGCGAGGTATAGGCTGAAAAATTTGGAGAAAATTCTGTTCTTTTTGTGTTTTAACATAGTATTTAATACAGTAATAACACGATATTATCATAGTATTTACCCTTAAACATATTCGAATTTTGATTCAAACAAGTTGAAGGGTAATAAATATATGAATGTAACAAACTAGTGACGCAGAACACCATCATGGGAGGATCCTCTACAGGAGGACAACTGCGGCATTGCGTAGGATCTAGATCTACGGACAACGGCCTCTGCAAAGGGCTTCCCCGACCCTTTTGGGATACCTGCAAGATTGGGGACCTTTCGGTCAACTCTGTTCCCACTTGGAGAGTGGCGCCCTTCGAGGAAGTTATAGCCTAGTAAACGACACAGCATTCGCACGGGATACTGATTAATATATAATTCTTCTGGACTTGGTCTTTTTTAACGGGTGTTTTCGGGCTGAAAAAACCTCTTGGCATATTTTATTAAAACTATTAAAACATATTTTTATATTATCATCGTCTCTCACCTAAAAAAAATAACTTACGTGCCTATTTGCAATGCCATGTGACGCATATCATTGCCGGGTTGGTATTGTGTCAACTTGTTTATCTGTTGTTTATATCTATAGTTATGATACGGTCTCTTCTTATCTCTAAAACAACTGAGTCTATAGAAATATTAATATCAGCTATATGAATAAAACCCTAACTGCCTAAAGTGTTTGCTATCTATGGTACCTGTTGCATCTTTGTTTGTTTAGAGGAAAGGAAAAACTAGAATCTTAAAGCACATATTTAATTAATCAAATGCAAACAATAATATTAAGCGTAATACATGGCGGTTAGCGGTGGTTTTATACATGTTAACTTATTGCTTAGTATGATTGAGTTGTGTAGTTTTGTCGGTATAGAATTTTTAATGTTAAAATTAATGTGGTATATATTCTTCTTTGGGAAGGAAGGGGAGAGCTTTCTATGAGAAAATCTGGATGAATTAAATGAACAATCAGATGAATTTAACCTAAAACCTCGCTTCGCGAGGAAGAATATCTTGGATTCTGGAGGGGGGGAGGGCAGAGTTGGAGCCAATTTTTCTAAATCAAGTGAAAATGAGAGTAAAAACTGAAAAATTATCCATATATTACCATAAAGGCAAAGATACACTGAAGAAAACTGACCCGTTTCTCTGGATACTTGAATTATGCAGGCTTATCTCGGTTTTGAAAGATTTTTTTGCAAAAATTAAATTTCAGCTGGGGGTAAAACTGAGGTCTGGGAAGGGGGCAAAATTGGGTCTGTAGGGGTCAGTTGAGTAATTGGGTTTGTTGGGTAAGTAAATGATACACCAAAATATGGAATTTTGTATTTTTTGCCAGAAGAAAGATCATGGGCGCGTGTTCATTTGTTTGTTTTTTTCCCCCCAGGGGTAACCATATCTACCCAGAGGTCCTAAAATGTCGCAAAAGGACCTATTATAACAGAAATTAAGAGTTCTAGTGCCCTTTTTTAAGTGACAAAAAAATTGGAGGACAACAACGCCCCCTCCCACGCTAATGTTTTTCAAAATTCACCTCATCAAAATTTTAAGATAGCCTTTTTGTTCAGCATAGTCGAAAAATCTAATAAGTTTGTCTATAGCCTTGCTTATGTCATTCAGAATCCAAATAATGTTTAAAAAGGCCGGTTTGTCCGAGTTCGTAAACAATCTACCGAAGCATATTTCACATACTTGCACAAATTTAATCATCAAATGACATGTCCCTTAGAAATGAACTGATTACTAGAAGTAGGAAATATCATTATTAAAATGCGAAATCACAGATATAAAACAAGGAATATCACCTATCTATATATAAATTCAGTTTTGTGAATAATAGGTAAGTTTCCTGGAAAATAAATAATTTGAGAAAAAATACAATTCATTGAGACTTAGAAACCCCATAAATTATTCAGAGTTGTCAAAGATCTGCTGACCAAGAGCCCTCTAAAATTACAGAACAGATTTCCTTTCCTAGCTACTAAAAATGTAATAAACTAAAAGTTTACAAAATAAATGTAACCAATAACAAAACAAAATTCTAAAGACTACCATAATGAGAAGTAATGTTAGCACTACTAACTACCTTCTAAGGACCAAAACATAATTTGCACTTTACCGAGAAAAATCTTTATTTCGAGCTGTTTTTTACGTCTCTTAACACCGAAAAAAGAGAGAGAGATTATATGGATGATACTTTATATTATAAGGAGACATTATATGGATGAAGAATGATATGTTGCCGAAAACTATACCTTTTGGCAATTCAGCTAGGGTGAAACGAAAAGCAGAACGCCCTTAAAAGGATAGAAAAAGTAGGGGGCGCACGTTCACAAAACATAGGGGAGGGTCCAATATTTTTTTTTCAATTTTCGCATGAAGACACAAGAAGTTATTTTACAAAATCTACAGGAGACAGATGATTGAAACTTCTAGTGTAGGGTTCTCTGATATGTTGAATCTGATGGTGTGGTATGAACTTCGGAGGGGGCTCATTGGATTGGTAATCAGAAGTTCAGTACCCTTCTTAAGATTCAGAGTAATCGGAGGGTGGATACCCGCGCCAAACCTCGTATTTTCTCGAAATGCATCTGATAGACAACCCCCCAAACCTCATGTTTTCCCAAAATGCATATGATAGAAACTTTATGATAGCCATTTGTTGTCGTAGAAACTTTGAATAGGACTCATTCATTGGAAATGGAAAGGGCTAGTGCCCTTTTTAATAGTTGAAAGTGATTGGAGGGCAACCAACCAACCCCCGATCGAATAACCAGTATGACATGGTGGGAATGGATCTCCATATCGGTACCTTGTGGATTAGTTACATCGGGAGATGTTGGATTATCCAATTTAAGTTTAGTGACCATTAGTATTACCTTTTATACAATGGTTAAATCATCAACACCCATCTTTGTTTTAATTTGGGCATACCTATTTGGTATTGAACGAATTACGTGGGCCTTATTATGGGTCGTCCTAATCATTGCTGCAGGTGAATTTTTAACTGTCATGGGGGAAGTGGATTTTCATTTGAAAGGATTCATCATGTGTAGCGACACTTTTGAGCTTATTTAGGCAATATCATCTATACAATATGACTCGTCGTTACAAAATTGAAATTTGACCTAACAGAAGGGGTAAAAGGAGCTTTAGTATTATTACAAAGATGAAAATTAATTTGATGAGAAGTTTAAAAAAGGTTCTGGAATACTGAGGAGCTATGAAAGACATAAAAAGGTATAACAAAGAAACAAAGAAGCTCCTGAATGACCTCAGATAAATTTTCCTTATTTTATACTAAAAATAACCTTATAATAACGTAAGTTTGATTTTTGTTCCAGTCCTTGGGCGAGAAGAGCCTAATGAATAAGGTATAATTTAGTCAAGGGGCACGGTCTTCCCCTCTGAAAATGAGGTAAAAAAGTGGCGAAATATTTTTCTTCCGATCAGCTTGAAACTTTCAAGTATTGCTCCCTAGGCTAACGGGAAAAAACTTTTGTTGAGAGGGGGAGGCTGTAAGGGGGACGTGAAATGGGCTGTTGTTGTCCTTGATTAGTTTGAAGTTAGCTTACATCCTTAAGTCCCTGGGCTGATGGAACCTAATATAAAAAAAATTGCCAGAAGAGGGCCAAAGTTGTTCTTTTTAGAAATGAAAATAGTCTGGATTTTAAAACCATGATAGAAGGAGACAGTAGCCAATCTCTTGTTTGTAGTGATTTTTGTTCGTTTTTAGCTTGGTCTGCACATTCAATTTAAATTTTACTAGTTTTAAGATTTATTTATCCATTTATATTAGTACCTGATGTATCTTTGTTTGCTGTGACTGTTCATTTGGTTTGGTTCGTTCTAAGTTTCATTTATTTTTTAATTATATTAAATAAAAAAACAAGTTTTTTAACGGAAAGTAAGGGACAACATTAAAACATTACACATTACAAAGATACGTTTATTCATCCGGGTTTGCTCTACTGCTTACAGAGCTTCGTCACTTTTTAGCTTCTTTTCAGAGGGAAGAAAGTCGTGAATGAAATAACAATGAAATATATGGGAAAATCTAGCAGTCCTCAACGTTGCAATCAGCTGGAAACCACTAGCTATTGAATATAAATTTTGAATAGATACTACTTTGATATATCCATAATTTCATTGCAAAGCTTACAGACAATGATTGAATGTTGGACTGGCCACCAATGATTATATTATCTCAAATCCTTCATACTTATACAGCTACCCTGAATTCTAACCAGCCCTGGGATATTGATCGTAAGATATTTAAGCATATATTGATATCTTAAAGAAGAGAAACATTGTTTAGTGATGACTAAAGCATGAAGAAGTCAATTTAAAAGGATATGATATATCTATAGTTTTTGATTGTGCCGAAGAGAGCGGGAGTGAGTAAGAAGAGCCGTATCGGCACCGGCTGGCCTAGTGACCTAGACTGCTGGGGACAGGTAGCTCAGGTACCCGCAATTCCCACAATCAATAACAGTGTATTATTGTATACGTACATTACATGATGCACAAAGCGTTCAGTATAGGCTAATAGGGCCCTAGATTTAAGGGCATTATTTGAAAAACTATCAAAAATTAAATACACAAAAAGGCTTTTTAATTGAAAGTAAGGAGCAACCTTAAAACTTAAAACGAACAGGAATTATTCTGTATAATGAAGGGACTACCCCCCCCCCCTGCCTTGGTCTTTACGCTAAAGTTTAACTGTTTGTTCTATTTTTTAAGAATGGCCACATAAACACAAGGGCCGTGTAATTAGAATATGCAGCTTTTTTTTAAATGTATGAGGCTTATACAGCTTTTACCATATTGGCAAAGAAAAACACAAAAGACCTCAAAAAACCTCAAATTTTCGATAAAAAAAATGGAAAAGATAAAGGTAAAGTTTGGCAACCATCTAAAAGTAAATTTATATCTTCATCTGATAATACAGGTAGTTTCAAAAAATCTAGAGTGCCTTGTTTCGAAGCATAGTGCAGTTTCGTATTCCCGGTACACTCCTTATGATTTTGGTTTGCTCCACTCGAAAATTTCGTTGGGTTGCATAAGAAGACAGCAAGTAATGCCTCTGTAATTCCCAAGCACAGAATTTTAGGGGTTGTATTACCGAGTTAAGTTTTTGTACACCGTTTTTGTTCCTTTTAAGTTAAGTTTCGTTTCTGGTATATTAGTATTTATAAATTATATACCTTCATTGCAACGCCCTTGATGCAAGCCTTTTCAATTTCATGGCAAGATTTAGTTTAAGGCAAGAATAGGGGAAGGGACAACCTTTGCCAAAAAACTCAAGGTTCTACCGATTTTTCCAAAATTTTATACATGTATATACAAATACAATATATATCTATATATATAAAAATAAGTACAAGGGCAGAACCCTTCCAGCGAATACAGAAGCTTCTTTTACCGTAGCGATGACGTCGCCATTAGCATCTTTGATTTCTCTTTTACGATAGTCCAAAGCGCCGTCAACTCTGACTTTAACGCCTTTGCTCAAACCAAATTTTTCAATTTGCTCGATCACTTTTGCATCGAATACCAGGACTTTATGCCATTCGGTAATGGTTTTCAGCTTTCCGTCGTCATTAAGGGCAATCGTCTTATCGGTTGCAACAGATAGCTCCATGAACCTGGTTTTATCGGTTTCAATAAGTTTAACTTTTCATTATCTAATACTTTAAATTGAAGCTTGGAGCAATCCAAGGAAATAGATTTCTCCTTGTAGAGCTCTAGAGTTGACAATTTGAGTTTAACTCAGAATTCTTTAGTGACCATGTGCACTGTGCTGATTCATAGCATCCCACTTGAGTTTACTCTCTCTGAAGGACCACTCAGCATCCAGTCTTCATGGACTCTGGGTAGGGTAGACTGCTTAACAAGTTTCAACTGAATGACCTCTAAATCTTGAATTAGGACCAACAATGGGAAACAATGCTGGGAGTATGGGTTCTGCTACTCGCAGTTTGGAACATTTTGCATACCTGGCCCTCTGATATAAACACATGCCTGTTCGTAGTGATGAACTGATGAGTCCTGAGTGGAGCAAATATTTCCATTGAAACAAACCCATAGAGCAATTAGGGTACATTAGAAAAAGTCAAGTCAGCAAACTTAATAAAGATACTACCTTAAATTTGCTGATGCATTAAGGAAAAACTTTTCTTTACTGGGCAAAAAAAAAACACATTAGCAAAATTCTGGACATAAATGTCCCAATTGCAACATAACTTTCATAGGCTTTCAAGTGATATACCCCTGAAAACTGGATTTATTTGTACTTACACCGTCGAAACCAGTTTTTTGTAAAACCATCTGCGCATGCTCGCAATTCAATCCAAGCACGACGAGGACACAAATGAAAAATAAACATTCACTAGTTTTCTCTAAATTGATTTTAATTGGAATTTTAATATTTCTTTTCAAAATTATTTTTTATCCAAAAATAAGTTGTCCAATATTTTTTATTTCTGATACTTGAAATTACTAGAAAACGGTAGTTATCTTTATAGAACAAGAAAACAGTTCTTTGCATGACCAGGGCTTCGGCCAGCGAGTAGTCATGTACGCCAACGGCTTCAACCAGTAGCTGTCCCAGTCCGTTCAGGTTGAATACCTGTTCGGTCACAACCAGCCCTCCGATTAGAAACGCAAACTCCATGCCGATCAGCGTGACCACGGGCAGCATCGCGTTACGTAGTGCGTGGCGGGTGCGCACCACGTGTTCGGTCAGGCCTTTGGCGCGCGCCGTTGGCACGTAGTCCTCGCGCAGAACTTCGAGCATCGCCGAGCGGGTCATGCGCGTCAAAATAGCTGACGAGCAACAGCTTTTTTGGCATTTTTAGTGAATAATTATCCTCCCCCTAGAATAAATAAAAATATTTTTTTTTTATATTTCCAATAGATTTTTTGGTATTTTCATTAAACAATGTTTTTTTGATATTTTTAGTGACGGATTACCCTCGCCTCTCTCCCTAGAGCAAAAAAAAACTTTTTTTGTATTTCCAATAGATTTTTGGTATTTTCAATAAACAATGACTTTTTTGGTATTTTCAGTGAAGAATTACCCGCCCCCCCCTCCCTCAGGGGAAAAAAACTCCCACTCCTTTGGGCCTAGTTGCCTTCTTAAGTAACCGAAAAATTGGAGGGCAACGAGGCCTCCTTCCCCTCCCCTTATTTCTCAAAATCGTCGGATCAAAACCATTTAGCCAAAAAAAGAATTAATATGCAAATTTAATTTTAATAATTTATGTGAGGAGAGCCAAAATCAAACATGCATTAATTCAAAAGCGTTCAGAAATTAAATTTTTTAACTGAAAGTTAGGAACGACATTCAAACTTAAAATGAACAGAAATTACTCCGTGTATGAAAGGGGCTGTTCCCTTCTCAACAACCCGCTCTTTGGAAGTGAACCCTTGTATGCGTAAAAATTTCTTTTTTTTGAAGTTTTAATATTGCTCCTTACTTTCAGTTGAAAGACAATACTTGTTCTTCTTTTGTTTAATCAAACAGTTCGTGGCAACGAACTGTAGTAAGGAGCGACCCGGCTCAACAGTAAACGAACTCTAAAAAACAAAACTTTGATAGTAATAGACACATCAAAAGAATCAGGTTTTTATGCTGATTTTCAATATATATAAGTTTCATCAAATTTAGTCTTAACTATCAAAGGTTAAGAGCCTGAGATAATTTGCAGCATATCGTCTTGTCAAAAATCAAAGGGTATGTCTGATGCTTTTCTGAAAATTTGCTATTTAATATCCCAAAGTCCCCTAATATGTCGAATCAGTCTGGCCCAGGCCTTTATTTATCAAGTCCTGATGTAAAGAGAAAAAAAAAACTGACTAGCCTTTCAGGGGAAATTTTTTTTATATGCATATGTTATATACTGCGAATTATCTACCTTTGCCGTTCTTTCTTTTTCATCTTTATCATCCTTGCCCAAAATACTACTCAGGTAACAACTTTTTCACCTTAATTTCACTGACTTTCCATTTGCCAATACGCTACTGCTGTGATAAAACTGATGAAGCTAGTTGCTACTTTACCTGTGACCTTCCACCAGTAATGAACGATTTTTCTCGACATTAGGGCGTATGAAAAATTATCAGAGATCAACAATGGGAAATGAAGACTCAGTAATCTCAAAACCATGGCCGTTGAGAAAGAAGAGACAACTGATTTGGATAGATTAGTTGACGATATAATCAAACAGCGAGTTCGCCACTACTCCCAGTTTTAAGTGAGTTTGCTCAATCTTGTTCAGTTGTTCGTATTCTTAGTCACGGTTTTTTAATTCTAGATCAAATACTGTTACGAGACCCGGTCCAATAGTCTATAGACCAAGAGTACGAAACATGAAACAGAATCAGAATAGAATCTGTAGTTGTTGGAAAGTAAAAAAAAATAAAAGTAAAAAAAGAAAAAAAATTCACAATCCAGTGGTTCCAACTTTGAGCATCGGTTTTTTCGGAACAAACACAACTTCACACCTTATGAAGATTTGACATCATGGAAAAGACAAAGGGTTTTACATATACAACATCAAATACAAATACAAAAAAATGAACTGGGTTGAGCATCTTTTGTTTCACTTCTGAAGCATAAAAAGCTGCCCGTAGCTTTTTTGGCTCCGAAAAACAGCCGAAGAAACAATTATCAGCTGATGGGCCTATCTAAAAAGCAGACCTAGATTTTTTTTAGGTTTTCGGATAAAGGTTGTTGAAATCTTGCTAGAAAAAAAAATTGACGGCCGAAAGATAGGAGGCATAGATTTTGCTTAATTCTTTCATTAGCTAAGCAGTTGCTGTTTAACATAAAGCTGTTTATCTAACTGAAAAGGATCTAAAGTTGATAGTCATAGAAGGTCCAATAGCTATGCAACTGGAGATGGCATGACCACAGAGCTTAGGGAGAAAGGGCTGTTAGCTTTGCAATTTACCCATTGTTTTAATACCATTTTTTAATAGGAAATAACAAGAAATTTTCAGGATGCGTGAATTTCTGCGAGGGTGAAATGTCAACGGGGAAAGTTTTCCTCGTAAAATTTTCTGGGTTCGAGTTTCAATCGGGTTTAATTAAAAAAAGGAAATAACTAAACTTCAAGTACATTGCTCTGTGACAAAACTCACGTTGACACCCATAAACATGCAGAACACCATCATGGGAGGATCCTCTATAGGAGGACAACTGCGGCAGGGCGTAAGATCCAGATCTATGGACAAAGGCCTCTGCAAAGGGCTGCCTCGGCCCTTTCGGGGTAGCTGCAAGACTGAGGAACTTACAGTGAACTCAATTCCCATTTGAGAAGTGGCACCCTACGAGGAAATTACAGCCTAGTAAACGACACATCATTCGCAGGGGATTCTGATTGATGGATAATTCTTCTGGGCTTGGTCTGTTTCGACGGGCGTTTTCGGGCTGAAAAACCTCTTCCTGACCTGGTTAGTTCAAAATCTACCGCAACTTACCCTAAAAGTCTAACTTAATAATGTAAGCCGTTATTGAGATGTTGATTTGTGACCCTTTGACAATCAACACGATCATAGATTGTTTTCATTTAGTTCAACATCAGCCATAATATTCCTTTAAAGCTTAACCCTTTGCCTGTGTAGTAGCAATGATTGCGGAAGCAGTATTAGGAGTATGCACACAGCACCTTTGGTTTTCTTCAACATCCCCTTAAACACACTATGAAATTTTCTACTTATTACCATAAACCGTTCCTACAGGGAACTTAATACTCCTTATTGAAAACTGTAGAGCCTTGATAGATTCGACTGCTAGTGATGTATGCGCTGCATTGACAACTGAGACGTCACCATCTAGTACCCACAAACTAGCTTGATTGTGTTACAGTAGAAGAACGGGGACTCTCACGGCACTTGCATCTATTGATACAGATTCAGTAGTCAGAACGGTCAAATCCATATCTCTCTTTATTGTACTCTCAGCTTGGAGAAGATAGTCAGTGGAAATTTACGTTTTCGTGAACGACGATCCAAATATGTGGCAATCCTGACCTTTCGATGGTGATGTCTTTTACCGGTAAGTTCATCTGTTTTTGCTGTAAGGTTTTTACGTTAGTTAGAAAAACAGAAGGCATGCATGAAAAAAGGATCATTTAGGCGAGTTACTAATGTTGTTAATGCTTTTTTTGAAGAACTAATGATTGTGATGTCTTTTACCTGCAAGCTTATCTGTATTTTTGGTATCGCTTGTATGTTAGTTAGATTAGGAGCACGAAGGCATGAAATACTGTTCATTAAAGTGAGTTACCAATGTTGTTCACATTTTATTATCTAAAAAAATTGGGTGGTCTCGGTGATCTCGGAGTACGCCATCTGGTCGGATTCTTTCCTTCCTTCGATTTACAATGTGTCATTCGTTCTTGTCAGGTTTCGCGTCAGACTTGTGAGGACGAAGCGGCGGCAGATGGACCGATGCGTGGCGACGACACACGACCGCGAATGCCTCCCATGTTTGGTATGCTCATTGATGATGGCCATTGCCTGTCTCACCATCGTTCGGCGTGCTGTAGCTCCGTCACCGATGACAAAGAACAGCAGGCAGCGAAGGGGATCGGAAGGTACTGATCTCTTTGCTTACAAATAGCTATCTTGTTACAACCAATACAGTATTCGGTTACAAAAAGGCCCATAAGTTGACAAATACTCAAACGATGGTAAGACGGCCAGCCGAATTGATAATATTATTGTGAATCCAAAATTGGCATGACCCAACACAAGATACTAGGGTTTAATGGAGTACTGCCATTGATTGCAATTAATTTTAAGAACTCTCCCCAAAAGTAGTTTTCGAAGAAAAGTAAGAAACTACATTCAACCAAAGACGAGCATAAAATAAAGTCAAATAATTCTTCAACGCGAAACTACTCAATAATGACAAGTAAGCACTGTAATATATGTATATAGAATAATGCTTCATGAACTTAAAACTAGTAAGTTTTTTTCTATTTGCCGACAAAATAATACCGACAATGTCGGCAAACTTTGCCAAGAAAATACACTTTACACGTCAAATAAATTCGATAGAGCTTATTCAGGGATTTTTAAAATTTGAAACATAAGCAATGCCAAAGAATCACTCCAAAGAATCAGTGACTTAAAATAACAAAAACATATCTCAATATTTCTTCCTATACGTAATATTTATCATTGTTAGTTGGGTGTATAGGATAGTATTGCGACATGCACATAAGGTGGTACAAAAAGATCGTTTATTTTAACGCCCACGCCGCTATATTCGGCCCATGGAAGCAATTGGAAACGTACACACTCGGCGTTTTTTTTTTTTTTTTTTTTTTTTTTTTTTTTGGCGGCTGCCGATGAGAGGGTGTGTTTGCAGAATGTATATCATGAAAACAAATAGATTGGAAGTCATACATTTTCCTATTAAGGAAGAAAGCAATTGTATAAAAAATGAAAAAAAAAAAGCTAGATAATTTGATTAGGAAGAAGTCAATATTTAGGGGATCCAGTGTTGCCAGAGTGACTCTGCAGTATTAAATTTAATACTCTTTGCTCTCATTTGTATTTACACCGTGCGCCTCAATATTTATCATTATTAATGATAGCTTAAAAAGCACAATATCTGGTTAATTGTTTAACGCCAAATTTGAGCATTCAATTGTAATTATCCTGCCAATATTAGTGTCCCCGATTCTTAGAAAATTGCTTCATTGTTTTAGAAAAAATTGCTAAAATGGACTAAGCTCTCATAATAGCTAAAAGAACGAGGCACAAAAGAAGCAACCGACCTCGTCGGGAAAAGCGACTTCCTCTTGGCCTCCCTCGACAAAGACGGGCTTGAACCCTTCTGGACTTCCACCACGGGTACACCGGAAGACGACTACGCGACCTCCATCTCGGTGGACACCTTGGGCTACTTAAATGTGTTGGGCGTCATCGGCTCGGGCGTCATGGAATTACCCTATGGAGAAGGCACGTGGGATAATGACACGGGCACAGACGACACCTTTGTGATCAGCTATGACATCGACGGCGAATGGTATTTTGCTAAGTTTATTGGAGGCGGAGCTAGGTCCCTTTTTATTTTTATTTTTGTCAGTTGAACTAAATATTATTTTTCAGAGGCTGGTATAATCCTTTTTTGCAGATGATACTCTTTTACTTGTTGCTGCACCATCTGTTAATGGCTACTTTTTGATAAAATGAGAAAGGTATTGGTCGAGTTTGTTGAGGGGGCAGATTTTAATCTTATGATATTAAATTATACCAAAACTAGTTACATTTTATTTTGCTCAGACATCTAGTATTGAAACTAATCCAGAACTAATTGTAAGTGATAATCAAATGAAAAGAGTATGGGGGAGGGTAGTTATTAGAGATACATTTAAGCAATATTAATAGGTTTTTCTGAGAGGTCCTAACGAAAATCCCTCATTTCATTGACTGGGGTGTTAGATTTCAGACACCCCATCGCCGAAAAATTCATTTAACATCTCCCATCTTAATTTTAAGCTTTAGAGCATGTTAGTCCAAGCAGTTCATGCCACCGTGGTAATAAGTGACTACCGCATGGCACACCGATGATACATATTATCATTCCTAGGACATTTTTACCTGAAATTTTCATGATAAAATATGATTTAAATCCATTGTAAAGGACGAACAGTGGACGCTCGATTCATTTTCCTCATCTTCACTCGGTGGGTCATCGTCACTATATTGTCATGTCGGGAACCACCATGTGTTCCCGTTCGTACGGGGCAAAAAAAAATGATGAGAAAGAAATAGATTCAAAATGCGAACACCACCCAGCCCAAGCACTACTCGTAAGCTATAGAGCGATTGATGATACACCTAGAGCATACTCGAGTACTCAATTTAACTTTTCTATAGGGTGTGCGGTATTGAAAAGATAATCACCGTCGTGGAAAGAACAAGGTCCTTCTACACAAAGTGCCTCGATATAAAAAAATAAATGAAAAATCACTAATGAATGCATTATTCCCACATTGCTCTTTACCTAGCCAGCGCTATTGAGCTGCCTATCATAAGGGTGACTGCAAACACCCACTGTTTACGTTAATTTTTAACTAGTACTGAACTGAAGGCATATCAGAGCGTAGCAATCATATCTAGCTGGTAATTACAAATGCCTTCTTTAGACATTCACAAATGTCTTCATATTCCGCTTCAAAATATTGGAATACAAGATATAGTTTTTTAAACGAAAATCCCTTGCTTTAGCACCTCTCTCTCCTTTTTTGACGGGTACCGCTCAAGTCAGCTTCCTGCGAATCTCTTGCAGGCGCAGCGGGACTTTTTTGGCGCCCATACCTACGAGCGGGTCGACCAGCCTCGCGGAAAGTTTTTCCACACTAACTGGACAGGTATGGGAGGAGATGTCAGCTCTTCCACCTACAATGCGTAAGGAGAAGGAAATAAGTCATGAGCATAGATGATTTATCAGATCAAAGAGAAAAAAAATCAAAAGAGAAAAGGCCTGAGGAAGATGAGGAAGTGCCCCATATAAAAATTCCTTGAGCATAAATTCGGAATAAATTAAAACATGGTTGCCGTGTTTTCATATAAAGCGGAAACACTGGCCGAAATAACAAAAATTACTACGCCAACGAGCCAAATTATAAGGATCGTCATACGCATTTTTAGAACGAGTCTTTCTAAGTTCTCTTGTTAAAATTTGAAAAGTTTCACATTGGTCGAACAAAAATTATATTTTGTAGGTTTCCAGTCCATTTCTGTAGCATAAAACCAAGGCTAATTAGAGCAAAATGCCTTTTTTTTGCATTTGTCGTTTTCTTCCCAGCAACCCGTCCATATTTAAACCCCTATGTTGACGTATGAAAACTTCAAAGATGTCAAAAATTATCTAAAATCTTTAGCACAAACCTGAAACTGAACGTGTTCAGTCATTTTCCTTCACTTTTTTAAAACTTCGGCAAGTATTGCTCAAGTAAGAATTACATCTTTTTTTTTCTTAATAAAAGTAACTTGAGTCAATTTTAATATACAGGGCTTTTTTTAAGCGACAAGGATAAATCAATATCATGCCACAGAACTTTACTTTCAACCTAAAAACTAAGTACACCCATAAAAAAGGAAAAGGAAAGAAGAAAAAAAATATAAGAGGAAAGGGAAATATGCACTATACATATAAAGACCTTTACGTTGAGAGTTGATACGCGTCAGATACGTAAGTGCGGCATTTCAGCTCCCATAAAAAAAGAGGAAAAGGAAAGAAGAAAAAGAAGGGAAGAGGAAAGGAAAATGTTCATTATACATATAGAGACCTTTACGTTGAGGGTTGATACGTGTCAGATACATAGATGGGGCTTTTCAGCTCCCATAAAAAAAGGAAAAGGAAAGAAGAAAAAGAAGTCATATTGATCTTTTAATGACGCGTTTCCTTGCGCTATTAATTTTTCAATACAACGAATTTCTCCTCTCATCACTGCAAAACCAATTCCTCTTAGAGAAATAGCCTGACCTTCACCCACAGAAATCAAACGATTAATGTTGGCCCCTTTTTTAATTAACTCTAAAACAACCCGGTCTTGCCCAAATTGAATTGCAATTTCCAATGGAGTTTGTTTTTTATAATTTTCCTGATTAATATTAATATGCGTCGTTAAAAATGGAATAAGATGAGCCGCTCCGTCTCTTGCTGCTGCCGCTGACCGTTCCGACAAACCGCTTGCGTGACGTGCCTGCAAGCAGCGGATATCCCAGATCGTGCAATTCCGCGAAACGCGCCATCAGTTCCACATTTTCATTGAGGTCCTTGGCAAATCCGAAGCCGGGGTCGAGCACGATGGCGTCCCTCGGGATCCCGGCCGCCTCGGCCAGCGCAAGCGATCTGCCCAGAAACTGAAACTGATCGGCAATCACATCCGCCGCCTTCTCCCGCTGCCGGCCCGTATGCATGATGCACACGCCGACACTGAGCTCCGCCGCCGTCGCCCAAAAGTTTTCCCAGCTTTATTCAAGCCGACTAAGTTTGTAAGCTGTTAAAAAAAAATTAAATTAAATTTTAATCTTAAATTTATTTTTAAATTAAAAAATCAAATTTTCTTTTTAAAAAGCTGTTTTTAAAAAAGTAATGCTTAAAGCTAAAAAAGTGGGAATATATAGTTTCAATGCCAAACATGGAAGTAGTAATCTGAGCTGTGGTTCTTTTTCAGTTGCGCAGTTGCCTGAGTTGCGCTGGCTTGGGGACAGTATTTCACTCTTTGTATCAGCTATCCGCTCTGGTTTTTTACCAGAAGACAGATCACGAGTGCGTGTTTATTTTTTTTTCTCAGGGGTCATTGTATCGACCAAGTGGTCGTAGAATGTCGCAATAGGGCTCATTCTAATGGAATGAAAAGTTCTAGTGCCCTTTTTAACTGACCAAAAAAATCGGAGGGCACCTAGGCCCCCTCCCACGCTCATTTTGTTTCCCAAAGTTAATGAACCAAAATTTTGAGATATCCATTTTGTTCCGCATAGCCGAAAACCACAATATCTATGTCTTTGGGGATGACTTGCTCCCCCACAGTCCCTTTAAGTTTTAATGTCGTTCCTTATTTTCAGTTAAAAAAACTTTTTTCTTTTTTTTAATTTCTGGACGTTCTTGAATTAATGCATGTTTTGATCTTGGCTCTCTGCACATAAATAATTAAAACGAAGTTGACATATTACTTTTTTTTGGATAAATGGCTTTCTCATAGTTTTAATCGGAAGATTTAAAAAAAGGAGCAAGGGAAGAGGCCTAGTTGCCCTCCAGCTTTCGATTACTTAAAAAGGCAACTAGAACTTTTTAATTTTTTACGAATGTTTTCGTTAGTAAAAAATCAATGATTGCTATATCTGAACTCATTTTTGTTGGGTAGTCAAAACTTTTGCTCTACTCTTAAATTATGAGATTATGATCCTGTGGGGGAGAGAGCACCAAGAGCACAGCCCTTCACAATACTCCTATGCCAATAATGTACATAAATTGGGTATAATCTCCATTGAATAGCAAAGATTGTTTTGATGCTTTGTAGTAGAGAACTTCTCTAGATAATAGCATCAAGAATAAAGTAAAGAAAAAACTAAGAATGTAGTAGAGAACAGTCCAAGAAGAGAATAAAGAACAAGCCAAGGCTATAAGTGTTTCGAGTGGTACTGCTGCTTTATTCCTTCAATATTGACTGCACAGCAAAAACATAGTTCTGTGTTCGATCATGGCATGCTTTGAAGGCAGAGTTCAAAAATAATTGAAACTTTTTTTCCAAGGCTGTTGCAGGTGATGAATCATGGTGTTATGGATATAATCCTTAAACTAAGCAACAATCAAGTCAAAAGAAGGCTCTAAATTGTTTTGTCCTAAAAAGCTCATTAAGCAATGGCAAACATTAAGAAAAAAACATTTTTTTTTTTTTTTTTTGATGTATCGCTCGGAACTGTACTGGCTTCGACCCACAACGTTGATTCATCGCTGATCCTGAATAGCACGCGGCCAGGTTCAATGAGCTCACCCACGATGAAGTTGTCGGTGAGGACCGTGCCTTGAAACGTGAAGTGAAGCTGCCCGCGACTCGGATCGTTGGTGAGGTGGTACTTGCAGCTGGCGTTGTAGAGGAAATACGAATTGTGGGACCCGTGGCGCTCAATGGCCGATTTGACCTGCTCGCAGAACTGTCGATAGCGAGGCGACGCGTCGAGCGGGATGTCCATGCGTCCCTTTTCCTTAAAGTATTGGTATGCCGCAGGATCCTTCGTGGCATTGGCCACAAACGCATCATGGAGCCAATAATCGCGCTCATAGTCTCGCACTGTTTCCCGGCTTTCCAAACCGTTGGCGATGTAAACATCCGGATAGCCGTCGGAATCGAAGTCCGCTCCACTCACTCCCCACGACCAACCACTCCTGGCAATCGACTGACTCAAACCGTCCTGCCGATAGCCACCCGCGCCGTCCGCAACCAAAAGGCGATTCCCCGCCGACATCCGACTGCGAGTCGTCCGCTCATCACTATTTTGCCCATTATTTTCTTTATTTTTCTTAAAACTTGATGTTTTTATGATTTTGGCTGTAACCCTGAAACTTGCAACCTCATTTCCTTCTACCAAACTGAATTTTTACTTTTGTGCCTGTTTGGGATAATCCTGTTTATTTAGTACTTGTTTTGAGGGAATCTCCTCACGGTTATCGAGACTTGGATCATCAAGAGCGCTGTTGTCGAAGTATAAACTGAAAAAAGTAAATTTGGTAGATTTGTACCAAGTATATAACTTACAAATGAAACCCCTTGTTTACATAACGTCTGTCTGTCTCGGTTTTAATAGTTTAGGCACTTCCAGGTAAGCTAGGACGATGAGATTAGGCAGGCGTATCAGAAACCAGACCAAATTAAATTAGAAATTGTTGTTTTCCCGATTCGATCATCTGAGAGGAGTGAGTGAGTGGACGGTAGATCGAAAAAATTAGAAAAAATGAGGTATATTTAACTTACGAACGGGTGATCAGATTTTGATGAAATTTGATGTTTGGAAGAATATCGTGCCTCAGAGCTCTTATTTTAAATCCCAACCGGATCCGGTGACATTGGGGGGCAGAAACTGTTACCCGTTTAATAAACATTACGTCATTCACTAGTTTTAGATTTGCAATTGGCTGGGTGCTACAGACATTTACTAATTATATAAAATATACCAATAGTTTTTACCAGCTGCTCTTAAAAGAAAGATCAACATGGGAGAAACACTCAGTTGATCCCCTGTAAGTAAAACTTTGCAAATTTTTTCGGCAATTATCCCGGAAGTGTAAACACGCCAATTACCACCATTACATGTAAAAGCGATTATATGATAATGCATTTATAGCACTGGATAAAGAAATTGAATCTAAAAACAGTGACATTGCAGTAACTCTGCAAGGAAAAGATTTAGAATATCTGTATAGAAGGACATTTATTGCAAATAAGGAAATATAGCATATTTTTAGACGTAAAATATGTTTCTTTACAATTCAATGCATATTGCTTCAATTTTTACAGGGAGTATGGGTTATTACAAAATCTTTAAAGAGGAAAAGTTCCAGTCGCCCCGTTTGGGGGGAAATTAAATAAAAAAAGTTTTTTCAACTGAAAGTAAGGAGCAACACTAAAACTTAAAACAAATAGAGATTATTACATAGTTCAGATGCACGATGTTCCAGGTACGTGGGCTTCAGTTAAACGAGGGTGAAGTTGCATGCACGCTATCCCAAACATTCCTCTTTTCCAGTCCATATTATGGCAACACATTTCGGTTTTTGTCAGTATTTTTGTTAAAGTTGTAGGCAATATTTTTTTTTCTGCATTTTTATTTTATAATTTCTTTCCTATTTTAACAATTATTGCAAAAATTAAACACTGTCATAAACTTGATAGGTTACTCCACCTCTCAACCTTTTTTGAACCTACACCCATCCTCTTTTCCTTAAACACACACACACACACCCTTTTCCCCATCCGATGAAAAGTTTGAAATAACTGGGTTTTTTTGAATCGTTGAAATGTCAGATAACAAACTCCGGTGTCGACACAACCCCTCAGGGCCCGGGGGTAGGCGTTTAAACAATGAACTGGGGCCATATATGGTTCTTATAGAAGGGATGCGCGGATAAACTTCCGAGAGGGCTCATTTGACTGAAAATCAAAAGTTCTAGTTCACTTTTTGATTTAAAAGAGATCGAAGGACAATCAGCCCCCCCCCCCCTCCCTCTTTTTTCCCCAAGGATCTTAATTTCTCAATGATAGTAAAATTATAAACTAAGAATGGAAGAGCCTTTTTTGTAAAATGAAAAAGATAAGGCATCATGTGATTGCCTTTGTGCTTAGGGAAAATGCCCTTTAAAAAAAATATTGACTCAAACGCATTATCCCGGCTAAATTTTTTTATGCTAAGAAAAATCTAGCAAAATGTCCATAAGAAAGTGTAATATAATAGGCTATCGACATATTTCCGTTTATCCAATACTAATTCTGTTCATTTGATTTGTATCTTAGACCTTATCTTAGAACTATCATCTGTTATAGTTTAAATTTTTTCATAATGTAAATAACAGTAAAATTAAGTAATGCCTTTCGTTTATTTCTTCAGTAAGCTGACATGTCGAGCTCTGTTCTACATTGGCTATGGTTGTAATTTTGTTTTGGTCTGAACATCTTTATGTTGCTTGGCAATGTCTTCTGTTTATTTCTGCAGTAAGCTGACACGTCGAGCTCTGTTCCACATGGGCTATGGTTGTAATTTTCTTTTGGTCTTTGGAGAGAGAGAGAGAGAGAGAGACCGTATGGCACCCAAAAAGTTTACTTTACGCAAACTCCCAGGGCCAGGCATTGTAAGTTAAGCTCGGGGGGCATATATGGTTCTTATGGAAGGGGTGCTCGTATAAACTTCAGAGAGTGCTCATTTGATGGGAAATCGAAAGTTATAATTCACTTTTAAGAGTCAAAAGAGATTGAAGTGTAACTGCCCCCCCCCCGGAATTTCTTTTTTCAAACCCGTCCGATACAAATTTTGAGATAGCCATTTTGTTAAGAATTGCAAGAACCAAAACTTACAACGCTTGCAGGGCAGGAGTTGAAAGTTATACTCTGGGGATAGTATGCTCTTTAAAATTGCATTCCACGCAAAAAAAGCTGTGTAATAAGCTGCGGAGAAAAACAATAAAGTTCCAACCATGTATGGCAAATCAAAATCTAATTCAACTTTTAATAAATTTTGCCAGTTTCTATAAATGGCATTACCGATAAAACCAAAAGCGACCGCCAATCCTAAAACCATACCAACCTGAGTTAGAACTGATTTTTTCTTATTGCCTTTGGATTCTTCCATAATTTAATTCAAATCAACTTTAATTAAGTTTACAAATTTGCCAGTTATGGTGACCTATTGCTTGACATAATAAATAAAAAAACGTGAAGTTTACTTGACATAATAAATAAAAGAACGTGAAGTTTACTTGACATAATAAATAAAAAACGTGAAGTTTACTTGATTTAATGAATAAAAAAAACGTGAAGTTAACTTGACATAATAAATAAAAAAACGTGAAGTTTACTTGACATAATAAATAAAAAATGTGAAGATTACAAGATATAATAAATAAAAAAAACGTGAGGTAACTTGACATAATAAATAAAAAACGTGAAGTCTTCTTGTCATAATAAATAAAAAAACGTGAAGGGGCTTGTATTAAAAATGACAGTTTATATAGTTATATGCGTAAGTTTTCATCTTTGATATTAATAGAAATTTCAAAAGAAGAATCAAGCCCAATCATACAAAAGGAAACCCGATTTGACTAATTTTGGCCAGATTTGACCTGATTGACGATTTGACCCAATTTTTCCTAAGATATCAATTGTCGAAACTAAAAACATAAAAAGACTAAGTGTATTCCTATTCCTATCTTGCCTCTTATATAGCCTCTTGTAGAAAAGCAATAAACATAAGATGTGACAAAAAAACAGTCTTGAAAGCCCGTAGGAAGCGGAGGGGGGGGGCTGGAGGGGCTTTAGCCCCCCCTCCAATAATTCTCTACAATATATTTTTTTCCATACATTATTATTTTCTAGGCAAGTCATAACACATATCCACGACGAAAATACTAAAAATGCTAAAATTCATTTATTTGGCAACAGGTCTATGAAATATCTTAAAGGTCTTATCACATAAGGTAGAACCCCACTTTTTTATTGTTTCTATATGATTCGTGAACGTAGAAGTATAGAAACGAATTCTTGGTGTGCAAGCTCTCATGCCAACATAAAAAAGGAAAAACAACTACTAAAATGGTCAAAATTTGATGAAACTGAACCATCATATTGGAATATTTAAGAACCCTACCCTTAAGGTTCAAGTTCCTACTTGCAAGAACACAAAATTATGTATTTGATACGTGTACAACTGTTTGGGTGCATTTTCCCAGAAGGAATTATATAGAACCAACGGCGGTAGAATATAGAGAGAGGCTTCAGTAAAACAAATAGTAAAAGCTCTACTACCTCTTTTGAGCAATCCTAAAACCCGAAGCTCTAATTTTCACTAATTTCGCCTCCTTGCACCTTAAATCAAAGGAACAATAATTAAGTTCCGTAACTCAGAGCCTTTTCCCCGGGGCTGAGGGGGGGAGGGGTCAACCCCGGGAGAATGATTATTTGGCCTTTGAACTATTTGAACAAAATGGCTATCTCTAAATTTTGACCGGATGCCTTTTGGGAAAGTGGAGTGTGGGCTAGTTGTCCAGTGATCACTTTCGACTCTTAAAAAGAGCTAGGAATTTAATTTCCAATCGAATGAGCCCCCTCCAAAGTTAATATGACCACCCCTTCCACAGAACCTTATTTTTCTCTCATACAGCATTTCTTCATTTAGTGGTTTTTATTATGTAGTAACACGGGAATTGAAGCTTTCTTTTTTAGCTGCTGTAAAGTTTATGTTGTTTGTTTGAACATTTTTCTATGGAATTCCAATATGCATTTCTGTTATCTGTTGCAGAACGGACAAGATCAAAGCCATTTATGTTAAGCCCCAAAAGCAATACAACTTTCTTTGCAAATATTGGTCAGAATTTAACAATTGAATGCGCAGCCTTGGCAGATGGTGGCATCCATTTTCAACTTTTGGTTTTAAAGCCCATGAGGTATAACTAAAAAAAATGCAAAAAAGGTAAAAAACTAAAAACTAAAAAAAGGCAAATTCGAAAACGAATGTATATACAGACCGGGACATCGGGACACAAATGACGACCGGGACACCGGGACACAAGGAGTATAAATGATGACCGGGACACTCAAAGAGAAATTACAGACTGGGACACCGGGACACAAATGACGACCTGAACACAGGGAATATAAATGACGACCCGGACGCAGGGACACAACTACAACGGGGACGCCGGGGGCACAGGGGGATATATAAATGCCGACGCGCCGTGTGCCACCGAGGTCGTCGCGGGGAGACTCCACTCGACGCCTTTTCCACCGAGCAGGCCCTGAATGACGACCAGGCCCAACACGACGATCGCGACCCAGCGCAACCAGCGGCGATGGCGTTGCGTGGCACAGACCCAGAGCGCCAGGCGCAGGACCATCAGCCCGACCGCGGCGCCGAGGATGCGGTGGCTGTGCTCGAGGAACCCCGGGACGTCGTCGAAGTTGCGGAGATTCATCTCCTCCGGCCAGTAGACGCCGTCGGCGGTGGGCCAGTCCTCGTAGGCCAATGTGAAGGAAGATTTGTTTTTTGAGAAAGAATTAGCGACAGTACTAAAAAGATTAAAAAATAATAAGGCTCTAGTTGATGATGGTGCGGTAAATAAGTTTCTTAAATATTGTGGCTCTGAGATTAAAAATCAGTAACTGGAGAATATGAACATGATTTTTGAAAAAAGGGAAGTGCATAACGATTTTAGGAAAACCTTAATTAAAACAGTGCATAAGAAAGGTGATAAAAGTGAAAGTGATAATTATCGAGGCATTAGTCTGTTCTCTATATATAGCAAATTACTGAGTAGCAGGAGATCTGCAAGGGGCAACCTCAGGCAAAGTTGATTTTGCTTTAGACCCAACAGGTGGTTCGATTCTAGGTTTACTCGTTCAAGCGCCAAACACAAAAGAGCAAGTAGAGCAAGGTGGTGTAGTTGGTTACGTTATCTTAGCAGTTGGTGCGCTAGCACTGCTTATCGCGCTAGAACGTTTTGTATCTCTTATGATCATGGGTGCCAAGATCAAGCGTCAACTAAAAGACAAAGTTGCTAAAGAAGACAACCCCCTTGGCCGCGTAATGAAAGTTAAAGATCAGTACGCTCCTTACTACAATTCGTTACCACTAACTGTTTGATAATGACATTTTTCTTCTTTTTTCTCAAGGACAAAGGAGACATACGCCAAAAATGGAATAATTTTGAGTTTGCTAAGAATATGTTTCACAGAAGAAGATTGATGAGAAGAAGATTTCGTGCAGTCACATTATTCTCGGTTACTTTCTAAAATTCTTCCACCTTCGCTTCATCAAGGCCATATTATTCCAGTATCAATAACTGCTGTTGAAAATGCAATTAAGCAGCTGAAATCTTCATCCATTGATATAGATCGTGAAGAAGGTTTAACAGCGATTCCATCAGTGCTTTCATCTACCAAAGAAGGTCATAGATGGCGTTATTGCTAACTACAGTTATAGATAGCGACATGTTTTTTTCAACAACACATAATCTAGCCACTAAACAATTTTTCCAATGTAATTATGAAGTTTTTGTCTGGTTTAGGAATCGAACATGAGACCAAAGATTTCCTATGGTAAAACAACGATGCATTAGTCAACTGAGCCAACAAGTCATTATTAATATTATGTTCTTAGAATTACATTCTAACCCTGTTAACAGTGCAACATTGTTTCTCTTTGGGATTCGTTCTGATGCTTGTTGTTGTATGTCTTCTAGCATGTCTCTTGTTGCGCTTCATTTTCATGCATTATTACCTCAGAAATTTCCATACCTTTCGCTTTAGCTGTTCGTATTCATTTAAAATCATACGTGATTTCACACAACTTCGCAGATTTTGTAGTGCAACATTTCAGTTTGCAGTTCAATGTAATTTTGCTCTTTCTTATTCCAAGTATTTTTAACCCATGGGGAAAAAATGATGTATTTTTTGCTCTTTGAATGTTTATAAATGTAACAAAAAGAAACTGGAGTATTTACAGGAAGTGCCTACTTTGGAAATTCGAAAAAGATCAAGATTTTTTTTTTTTAATTTAAATACTGCTTGATTACTTTAGCTTCTATCTCTCTTCGGGATAGGCGTGGAGTGGGTGCCCGCTGTCTCCAATCATTTTTCAAATAGTATCTATTCATTGCCTCAGCTCAGTCCATCATTCTCAGCCAATTTCATTTTTCACTAATTTTTCATCTATAGTGACCTCCTCATATAAGGTCTGTGGATTATCGGCAGGGATTTCGGTTACAAATTTGTCCGCATAACAATTACTTATTAAAATAAATTTTGAGAACGCCCCCCCCCTCCCCGATATCAAGTCACTTTCGGAACCGAGAACATAATAAAATGGGGCGAAGTCTAATTTCTCTGTTAAGTTAGGGGGGTTCGATGCCCCGTTTTGACAAACGTTTTCATAAGAATAATTTAGGAACGCCCTCCCCTCCTACATAGATTAAGAATATCCTTGAATTTGTAAGGCAGAACGACAACATAAGCTGTTGGTTCTGACTAATTTTGGTTAACGTCAGAAAACCACTCTTTGTAGATGAGGAAGATGGGTTGGAATAATTTTAGACAGACAATCTGCGAAGTTGTTGATGGTGTCTTAGGGAAGAAAGTTAAGACTGCAGTTAGGAATATTAGCGAAAAGGCCTTATGTTTAATAAAGAGGAGAAGGGGTTTGTACAAAAATTATCTGAGTGATAGATCATATGAAAACAAAAGGAATGTGAAGAAAGTGAAGTGGAGAAAGCATTAAAATATGAGCTAAGGAGATACGAAGCGGAGTACTGTACTGGAATGTTAATAAATTGAGGGGGAGTAGTCACTCCAGTCTATCAAAACGATCCATATCAAGGGGGATAAAACACAACCATGCTTAACTCCTTATATAATACAAAACCGGCTGCTAAAATCATTTTCTACCTAAACCGCAGCAGTATTATTCTCGTACATAGCAATAATCACTTTCATATATTTTTCTGGTATATCATATAAGGGTAAGACCTTTGCTAAAACTCTTCTATCAACAGAATCGAACCATTGCTCATAATCTAAAAATGAGGACCAAAGGTGTCTGACAACTAAGGCAATTCTCAATTATTAAGGTTAAAAATTTGGTCGAAACGTAAACATATAAAGATAGGTAATGCCCCTTTTTCTTACCTTTTGAGGAACCCAAAGATATTAAGAACTGGTGAACACGTCTACACAACACAGGAAATGCTCAACAAAATCTTTTAGAGAGAATTTATCTGGCAAAAAAAACATCCTTTCGATCTCAACCTTCCAGGTGTCTTTGCTGGACTGTTCCTCATTACATACATGCAAGAGTCGCCCCCTTCATAAAAAAAAAGAGATATTATGTGAATTCTATTACCAACAATCCTTTCTTTTCTCACTTTCTTTTTTAGCAGCAGAGATACCCGTTAGTATCGTTGAACTCGGTTTGATCTACGAAGTCGACATCAAAGACAACCGCGTAGAAGTCACCATGACGCTCACTGCCCCCGGTTGTGGCATGGGGGAAGTGCTGGTGAAGGATGTAGTTGATCGCGTTGGGCAGGTCCCCCACGTCGACGGGGTCGATGTCGAGCTGGTTTTCGATCCGCCTTGGTCGCGTGACATGATGTCAGAGGAAGCTCAACTCTCTCTGGGTTTGTTCTAGTGACATCTATAGAAGACATCGTCGAGAGCTTTAGCTACTTCGCATTTTTTATTTCGGACATAAAAAAACCTTTAATGAAATTCGGAAAAATAAGCTTCTATCAGTCTATTTAATCGATAGCTAAATTTGGACAACGGCGCTAATTGTTATCAAACTCAATTAAATAAATATTCTTGGTAAATCTAATTTAATAACTAACAAAATAACAGATTTTTTAAAGGATTTCACTGGCTTGTGACAAAAGTTTACAATTAATAAAAAGTACGCTTCCTCATTGTCCTTTAACTCGCTAAAACTAAGCCAATTTGTTACCTTATTTAGATTTACACGAAAAGCAAAAAAAATCGCGTTGATAAACAAAGAAAATGATTAAATAATTGTTCTTTAAATGTAAGAAAATGAGTAAGAAAATGCATTTATTTATTCCCAAGAGGCTTGTTTTGCTCCAAAAGCGTTATTTTTGCACAAAACCAGTCAGTTAAAAATCTAAAAAGTAGCAAATTTCTTGTTTGCTAAAAGTTGAAGCCAAGTTCAAAATACACTAGCCGAATGGTTTTATAGAATTGTTTGAGAAGCTTTATCATCTTCCTCTTGGTCTAGTACGATTCTGCTACTTCTCTGAAGGAAAATCCTGCGGCCCCTTCAAGGAAATTTTCTTTCCTCGTGATAAATTCCTCCATGGAAAGATCCTCCCACGTGACCTCCTCGCCCGACCCCCCTATACCGTGAAAAAGTCCCCCTGAAAACGTCTGTACAAGTCCCAATAACCATTACTATATGAAAAACAATGGTCATAGTTTGTAACTTGCAGCCCCTCCCTCGGGGACTGTGGGGAATTAAGTCGTCCTGAAAGACATAGTTATTAGGTTTTTAGACTAAACTGAACAAATGGCTATCTCAAAATTTTGATCTAATCGGCTTTCTTTCGTGTTAATAAATCATGATGAAACACGATAAAATACTTTGAAAAGAATTATAATAGGGCTTTTCTGTCCTATCCAACGATCAGTTCTACCGATTTGTATCGTTGATGTATCGCTTGTATCGATACAACGCTGATGATTGTTTTATCGAAGCGAATTTGCCTATTGAAATTAAGAAAAATTATTGTAATTCTCTTTTTTATTATAAGGAGCACAGGAAAAACAATGGAATATCCCGGAATAAAATGGGAAAGAAAATTTTTCCTGGACTTAGATTATGCTGTGGGTATCCTGCAGCAGTGGCGAAATCTCGCCAGTCGCCGGTTCGACGGCCGAGACGCCATGCAGGTGAACGAATGCCAACAGGTTAGAACCGGGCACTCTGGCAAGAGGTTGGATTCCGTATCCGGCCGCACTGGTCACCGTTCCATTCGAGTGCTCATCGGCGCGCTGACGCCACAGTTCCTTTCCTGTGTATGCATCCCAGCCGAACAGCATCTCGCTCATCAGCGAGACGACGTACTTTTCGTCGGCCGACAGAATGATCTGCGCTGGGCCGCTCGGATGCTGGAACAGAGACTTGACAATGGTCCTTCCTACAGCTTTCATTCGACACAAAATCTGATTGGGGAGACATTCTTGTTAGTTCTATATATGTGACCCTAAAATGAAAAAACAATATGACCCTCGTTCTTCCATCGCTGTATACATATCGACTCTATCACAAAATTAAATGATGAGAAACATGAAGTATCGAGGCTCCATCATTCTAATATAGCGTGTTAGAGAAAAGGGTGGAAGGAACTAAATATTGCGCGCTCACTTGACGCTGACTATCGTCTTCTCTTGATCATATTGGAGCGACCTGCGTGAGCGGTTGTTACAGCTTTATTGGGAGTTGTCGGCCTATCCGGAGGTTCCGATGATGCTCCAGATGGGAGTGACTTTCTCTGGAAGCTCGGAATCAAACGATTTGTCAACAAACCAATTGCGCTTTGAATTTCTTCCTACTTATGTTGAAGGCTTTCAACCTTCAGTGGTTTCTGATATCAGTCAGCAGAGAATCAAAAAAAAATATTAGGGGCTAGGGAGGGATAAACTAAGTTTCCCAAAGTCGGTCCTATCTAGATCGTTTTAACACCCGAAAATGGCATGCCCCGCAATTTAAACGTAAATCATTTAAAAAATATTTCAGGTGCTCACCCTAAACTCACATCAAAGAAAGGCTCTGTTACACCAATAAAAAAAGATAATGATGGCTTTGAGATTTTTATAGGTTGTTTGGGAGATTTCTAGCAGATTGGCTAAAAGCAAAAGATACGCATATCGTAGATGATTAAGGGGAAGAGTTTTTTTCAAATCAGAGTAAGGAGCAGCATCAAAATTTAAAACGAAGAGAATTTTACCACATATGAAGGGGAGGAGCACCCCTTTCTCAATACTTTGCCCTACTGTTTGAAATACGGTCAGTCATCCGGGTCCCCAGAACAATCCGTAAGCAATATCTCTGGAGAGAATTGTCACCTCGAAGCATATTTTTCAATGTTTCGTGACGAAATCTTCGATATTTCAGAAATTAAAGACAAGGATCTTGAATTCTAGCAAAGACATAGGATCTTTGCTATCGCGGAAATGTACTGCTTTGCACTTCTCTACGTTTCCAGCTTCGTCTCTTGAAATAAAGTTTGTAGCCTTATAAACTAAGGCACTAAAACATCTAAGCTAAATCTATGCCTGTATGGTTTATCCCGCATTTTAGTTGCAGGATAAAATGGTTAAGCTATAATAGCTTTACCAATAAACATAATTATTTTGCTATATTTAACGCGGTTTGAACATCAAAATAGAATTTCTTTTAAAAAATCTTGGATGCCAATTCATCCACATTAGTAGATTAATAGATTAATCAACATTAATGTGGATGGATTAATCCACATTAATAGATTAGGTGAAACCTAGTTGATAAACTGTAGTTGAACGCTTGAAACTAATGAAAAATATTGCCACTGTGAAAGAACAAATTCTAGCTAAACCAAAGTTATAGATGACGAACAAATAAACGATCAAATGGGGATAAGTCCATTTATTCCGCAGTGAAAACAGATACAAAAGTACATCTTGTGGAATAGTCTTTTAAAATCACTTAAAAAGGAGTAATCTATAGAATAAAAGGGAGCTGATCAACATCAAATCAGAACTAATCGAAAAGGAGTGACGTAAGTGTACCTCCTACCTCGATAGGCGAAAATATCGAGTGATTTGATTAGACACAACGTGTTTTTTTTTGTGACGTTATATTGAAATTAGTTAGTCAGTTACATTATTTTACCTTAATTTTCAGTTACCAGTTGCCTTTTCTCTCTCTTTAGCTCTGAAAATGCTATTCCTGTTATTTTACCTTAATTTTCAGTTACCAGTTGCCTTTTCTCTGTCTTTAGTTCTGAAAATGCAATTCATGTTATTTGAGTAGAATTCTGAGCCATATCAAAGTTTTTTTTTTCAAAATTTAGGAAATGTATATGCATATCTTTAAAACCTTATAAATTGGGATTGAGCAAAGTTGTGAAGCTGAAAAAAGTTTTGTTATACTTGATTCAAGCATAAGATTTATTTAAACTTCTTTATCATAAAAAAAAAACAAGGCTTAGGATGTTTTTTATACTTATTGATATATAATCATACAATTATATATAAATGCATAAATTGTATCTATATATAATTGTATGATTATATATATAACAATATAAAAAAAAAATAAAATAAACTAAAAAAAATAAAAAAAGAGAAATTATGTTATTAAACTTCTTTATCATAAAAAAAAACAAGGCTTAGGATGTTTTTTATCTTATTGATATATAATCATACAATAATATATAGATACATAAATTGTATCTATATATAAGTGAAGGCGCTGGTCTATGACCTGGGCGGCGGCACGTTCGACGTCACCATCCTGCACATCGACGGGAACATGGTGAAGGTCCTGGCGACCGACGGCGAGCGCCGTCTGGGCGGCAAGGACTGGGACGACATGATGCTCAATCACGTCGCCGAGAAGTTCATGGACGAGCACGACATCGATCCGCGCGAAGACGCCGAGGCCTACCAGGACCTCGTGATCAAGGTCGGGGACGCCAAGAAGAGCCTGTCGAAGAAGCCGCAGGCCAAGATCTTCGCCCTGTGCAGCGGCAAGGCGATCATGCGCTCCTCGAGCCCCAAGGCCTCCATCGCTTCGATGCGCGCCGACAGCTCGGTCGCCTGCTCCGCCAGGCTCAGTGTGCGCGCCTCGTCCGGGGGGGCTGTGGGCGGCTCTTCCTGGACGGAGGACGCCGGAGCCGCGAGCGCGATCACGGTCAGTGCGGCTGCAGTTCGGCGGGGAATCATGCGAGGGACGTCGGCGTGATCACGCACCGCGAATCCTACACGAAGGGCCTCGCCATGCGCAGTTGGGACGGATGCAGTGAATCGCACACGAACCGGATTTATTGACTTGATAAAGTCGGATCTTAATGAATTTTTATGTTTAGAAGGACATCGTGACTCAGAGCCCTTATTTTAAATCCTGACCGGCATTAAGTCTCTTACTTTTTCTTTTAAATCAATCTATTGATTCATAGAATTTTGGTAAAGCTCATACCATATGTTCTCTTGGCTCTTAGCTCTTCTTGCCTCGTCACAAGTACCATTATGAGCTCTTAGCTCTTGTTTTTTTTTTTTTGATAAATCGAGTGTTTCACTGCGGTTGCTTCGGGGTTGAACTGGTAAACAGTGTTGGATTCTTCAATTGTGCTAAGACCGGAAACCTGGAGGTTTTCCCCTTTCCCTCGTCAGAGTCTGCATGCTGATTTCAAGGAGATCGACTCCCCGTTGTCCGTAAGCTTCCCAAGCAACCCGTCGTGCCGATCTGGGACAATGTGGACTTTAAGAATATCCAGTGGAAGATCATTCAGCAGCGATAGAAGCAATATTTCTGCGAAGAATTTGACAGTTTCAAACCGGGCAGGCCAATATGACATAATCTTGGACATTAGGTCAGTGATGTGCACTGTAGATGATGTTGTTTCTTGAACAGAAATTACTCCGTATATGAACGGGATTGTCCCCTCCTCAACGTCTCGCTCTTTACGCTAAAGTTTGACTCTTTGTCCTTTTTGAAACAATAAAAAACTAAAAATGCTTATACACTTAAAATGCGATTCTTTTGATGTAGTTATTGGTATCAAAATTCCGTTTTTTAGAGTTTCGGCTACTATTGAGCCGGGTCGCTCCTTGCTACAGTTCGTTACCACGAACTGTTCGATACAACTTACACATATTGAAAGACAAAATGAAGCACGAGAAATTGTAATATCCGTACAGTATCTCCTTTTACTCTTCTGAAAAGTGGAAGAGGAAAGGGAAATTGGGAAGGGAATAGAGCATCCCCTTTTGCTCTTCTGGAAAGGGAAAGAGGAACGGGAAATTCAGAAGCAAAGAGAGTATCCCCTTTTGCTCTTCCGGAAATTGGAATAGGAAGGGAAAAATCACAAGGGAAGAGAGTGTCCTCTTTTGCTCTTCCAGAAAGTGGAAGAGGAAAGGAAAATTAAAAAGGGAAGAGAGCATCCCCTTTTGCTCTTCTGGAAAGTGGAAGAGGAGAGGGAAATTCGGACCAACTTCAACCAATTTCAGCTGTTTTATCAAGAAATTTATTGATTTGAAAAAAAAAAAAAAACTGGAACCCAAGAACAATGTGCAAAACATTTTTTTTGTGGGGAAAATGTTATTGATAAATGTTAATTTAAAACGTTTATGTGTTATTTAGATGATATTACTTCTGTTTTATTTTTTAGCTTTAATTCTATTAAAGTGTCTTTTTTAAGATTGAATTTTACTTCTTCTGTTTTAGTATAATATATTTTTTTTTGTAATTGATAGACTGTTTCAGCGGATTTAGTAGACCCCGGCATAGAAGCCCGAGAGCGGCAGAAGATCCGCAAGGTTCAGCGTGTGCAGCAGCGGGCGGCGGATATTCGCCGTCGCATGGCCCGGCAGCGAACCCAGAAACGCTTCGACCGCGTTGACATCCTCGATCCGCGCCGGAAAGCCGCGCTGCTCGAAGGTGCTCGCCACTTTGCGCGCGGCCTCCGCCGCCGCCTCGCTGTCTTCATCCATCAGGATGACGCAGCCGGTGTAATAGCCGAAGCGCACCAGCCCGCTCTCAGCGTCAGCGATGGCGGCCTCGGTCTCATCGTTCTGGAAAAAAAGCTTACAACAAAAAGTATAATTCGTCATTTTAAAGCTGGCAATTGACCTTTCAGCCTCATTATATTGAGTTTTATCGAAAAAGCTGTTATTTCCGTGGTATTGGTGAGTACTTTTTTTCTAATTCATTAGAACGAATACATTTAACACTTCAATAAAAAAAAGGTAAATTGTTTTATTTGGGAGTTATCCGTGAACTATTGCGATATGCTTGAACTTAAAAAAAAATTACGTACTCCTGCATTATGCTTTCGCTAATTGACAAGGACTACTGGAATAAGAGGCGTTCGAATATGACGCCAAGGTCTCACCCGGCGGCGGATTTGTCAGCTTCATCCGCGACGGCGCGTTCTCTGCCATCGACCTGGTGAGCGGCGAAGAAAGCCGTCTGACGCCGGACGCAGATCTGGGCAATGCCGTCGCCTATGGCGTCGCTGAATTCGTCGCCCAGGAAGAAATGGATCGCTATACCGGCTATTGGTGGAGCCCGGATGACCGCTATCTCGCTTATACCAGGGTCGATGGAAGCCCGGTCGGTATCATTCCGCGCTTCGACATTGCCGCGGAAGACATATATTCAATTATACACTATGATAAATAATAACTCACTTTGTATGAAGTGAGCAATTCCTTAAAAGGTTTATTAAAAATCCCTGAAAAATTAAAAGTTAATTTTAGTTCCTTTTAGTTCAGATACTAAACTCATACAGTTCAGATACTAAACTCATACTGAGTATAGTCATACTTGCTCTTTACTTAAGCGTAAAGAGCAAGGTATTAGGAGGAGGAGAGTTCCTCATATGCGTAATAATTTCTGTTCGTTTTAAGTTTTAATGCTGCTCCTTACTTTCAGTTTAAAAAATTGCCCTCTAATCTATTTGGCCACTTAAAATGGCACAAAAACTTCTGATTTCTGTTCTATGGAGCCATCTCCCGATCTTCTAGAACTATTGGCTCGACGCGATGTCCCTGAAAAAAAAAAAAAACAACAAAAAATACAATTTAACACACTCTTGTGATGTGTCTTCTGACAAGAAAAAAAAATCAGCACTTTTTTAAATAAGAGCTTGAAACCTCTACGGTAGGGTTTTCTCTGATTTACTGAATTTAATGGTGTGATTTTCAGTAAAATCGCTTTATTTTGAGGGGTTTTAGGATTGTCCTACACCGTTAATACAGGATAATTTATGTTCTCTTTTAAGTTTTAATGTTATCATTACCTTCATTTAACGAAGTATTCTTTAATGCAACGAAGGTCTAAAAATAATAGAAGGTCTAGAAATATTGAAAGGCCTACAAATATTGGACAAGAATGAGACTTACTACACCAATCCTTTGCGTGAATATCCGATAATATGGATTTATTTCATGTTCAAATTCTGTTATTGTTTTGTTTTTAGGCTCATTATTTATTGTTCAGAAATTATTTTTAGGCAAAATGTCTGGGCACGATGCGCAGGTAGTAGGCGCGATTCGGCATCGCCGGAAAGCGCGCGCGGCACGGCGGGTCACCGGCGACCATGAGCTGCACGACGCCGGGCTCGACGCGGTAGCGCACGAAGTCGGTGGCGCGCAGATCGCCGATATGAAAGTCGTTGACGAACACACCTGCGTTGGCCTGCAGCACGCGACTCGAGTCGCGCACCACGAAGATGTCGGCCTTGCCGTGCATGAGCTCGGTCGGCTCCGACGGCGGTGGTTTGATCAGGCCGATGGACTGCGGCGAAGTGACGCAATTAACCCCTTTCCAAGATAGCAAAAAGTAGCTAAACTAGAATTTTACCCATCGAACTTGCAATGAATTGTCTTTTCCTTTGGCCCTTATAATTATTTTCGAGACTTGCACTAATAGAAAGCATATACCGCTTGATCCCACAAATGTTGACAGCACTCCCCCTCCCCTAGGAAACAGAATAAATGACCATCAAACCCTTCCTTCTATGCACAAGCACAATGTGACATAGCATAGTCTCACCTTTTATAGTAGTAATCATAGTACTCTTTAGCAACTTCCTCACTGAACCCCGGTGAACATTTGCTTTTGACATATTCAAATAGTATTTATTTCTCCTGATGTCTAGCAGAGATAGAGTAATTAACACGAGATTCCCACAAAACTGGGTGCCTCTTATCTCTACTGCCTAGCATACGCCCCTTTTTTCAGATAATGCCACAGCTGTACCATAAAATATAGACAAAACTGCGTTTGTGTGGATTGAAAACGTTGTATCCCCAGTTTTATAAGGTGTAACATTGGCTATATCAATATTTGCCTTAGGAAAACATTGAAATCCCCAGAACGTTAAAAACGCTAAATCAGGGCTGCCAAAACTTTTTGAGACTTCAAATAAGGAAAATCACATGTAAAACCTCAAACCGCCTAAAACGCGAAGAAGAAAATAATTCACTACCATTTTTCAGGTTTCCCCGAACTTTCGGTTATATTAGTCAGTCTTCTTTCGAAAACTCCGTAAATCACTATCTTTGTGAAGGCGTTTTCCGACAACAGAGCCGGCTTAGCCGCTTTTTGGACGACAGTAACTTTGCGTTTTCTGAAACATTTGTGCCGCGTTTGCGGTTTTTAAGGAACGTGAAGAAAAGTTGCAGTAAAACACGTTGAAACAAACTGTCTTGTTAGACAAATTTACCATTTATGCTGATCCGCGAATGGTAGGTATTATTTATATTTATCTTTATAATAAAACAAATATATGGGAATTTTTAAAAAGAGCTGGAAACACTGATATGTTTCTCTTTTTCTATTTTACTTATCCAGTACTAATAGGGCACTAAAGATAGTAAAAAGCTCTTTATGGTCATTTAAGAGCTAACATTCTCATTTACACACTTTTTATAATATTGTCATAAAATGTCTTATGGCACTAAAAGGTGATTTTAGTATTGTGACTAAAATGAAAAAAATTGATTGGCTGCTGACTTTGGGTATTATATCATTTATCTGGGTTGCAGCAGTAGCTAGCAACCCAGTAAGAGACAATCATGCCCCATAGTGAAAAATGAAATAGTCCGTAACTCCTAAAACTAGAATAAGATAAAAAACAAAGTACAGTATTAGAACCACCTTGTCAAAACCCTTATATAGGAAACTTAACATCCCTTCACTTGAACAACAAGGGAAATATATCAGCTTGAAAATCAAGAAGCAACTACAATATTCTTCATATACAATTACTTTTTTTTTCACATCACAATTCTTTTGACAAGTCATTAAATTACTTTTAACAATCGTATCTGACCTGGGTTTTTTTTTATGATGTCTGTATTAAATTTGATAATTTCCAGATTAAACTGCTGTTTTACTAATCAAAGTCCAGAATATAGATATAGCTGAGGATTCAGACCCTTAAGCCCCTACCCTCCTGGCTACGGCCTTGGCCTGGAATAAGACGTCTGTTTTTGTCAGTAGAAAATTTTACAGCGGGCTTTTATTTATAGTCGTAGGGGTGCACTGGGGGTTATCTTCTTATTTTTACCGGAAAACTTCAAGGAGAGATCGATCAATTTCTTGTTGATGACAGGGAGCAAAGAATAAATAATCTCCTTGTAGAAGGGTAAAATTGAGAGCGCTATTCGATAGTTCAGAATTAGTTGCAGCCTGCGTAGAAGCACACCTCAAACACCAATCAGCACTCTCATGGCTCAAACGAGCAAAGAATAAAGAAATAGAATACATTGTTGCTGCACATTCATTAGCGGAAATCTATAGCGTATTAACCCGTGCTCCTTTTAAACCACGTATTTTTCCCTCTATGAAGCTCTGGCTGCCTATGAAGCTGCGCTGGCACAGGATTCCGGCTATGCCCTGGCGCACCGCGAGATTGGCATGGCGCATCGTATCCAGGGCAACGCTGGCGCCGCCCGCAGCGCGTTTGCCAACTACCTGCAGAACGCGCCGGATGCCCCCGATGCAGGCATCGTGCGGGCTTACATGGAAGGCTTGTAATGAGAAATCTGCTCACCCTGCTGTTCGTTTTTACACTTTTGTACAACTTTTTTGGATGTGAAAAACAACTCCGTTATCTACACGACTGGGAAAAGTCGATAGACACATTAGCTCTATGGATGATATCTTTAACATAGGTATCCCAGCTTAAATTAGAAGAAATCCTGACAAGTAATCTAAGAGATGACACGGAAGTTTCTAAAGGGGATAGAGTTAGCAAAGCGGGGTGCGATTTTAAGGAAACATATTGGCATTATCATTGATTTTGAGGGGTTTACTCTCATATCTGAATTCGAGGAACCATCTGCAATGTCATTGAGGATGCTCTTAGATATGCTTACCAAATTTCTATAGCAGGTTTCAACAACCATTAGGTCATCAACAAATTTCCACGACCTCTATTTTGCGCGATCCGATGAAATGCTGCTGAGCCTGGAAACCCTGCACGCGCTGATGCCCCTCGGCGCGCTCGGTATCGTGGCCTGGAACGCGGGAGAGGATGGAGCGTTTTTTGCGTTCCTCTTGAGCTGGAGTCTGTTTTTCGCCTTCAGCGCCGGCCCCTACCGCTTTGGCCTGGCCAATCATCACCGCAGTCGCTGGCTGGGCGCGGGAATCAGCGAGGGCGAGGACCCGAGTATGTGAGCTTGCCCGGGGTCGTGGGGGCGCGCGCGCGTGCGGTCTAACAGAACCTGAGGCCAAACTCCGCGACCAGCGGGGCCATCGCGTTTGGCAGGATCTCATGCCGCATGATGTACCAGAGCCCCTCGCCACGCAGGCGCGAGACCTCGACATAGTCCATCACGACGACATTGAGCGCGACGGCGCGCGTCAGCCGGAACACCCGGGTCGAATCGAGGATCGCGATGATGACGATCAGGCTCCAGACCGTCGAGCCGAACACCGAAAGCAGCATCAGCGCGAAGATCAGCGACGGAATCGCCATCAGCACGTCGACGAGGCGGCTCAGGATCTGCAGCGCTACTTGTCCTGACGTCGCCTTCTGGGTGCAGCGGGTAGCGGAAGGGCTCGACGTCACCGGGAACGAGTATCCGTTCCTGGCCTATGGCACGGATTGGCTGGCGTTCGCGCACTTGGCCATCGCGGTGGCGTTCATCGGTCCGCTCATCGATCCGGTGCGCAACGTGTGGGTGACCGTCTGGGGCCTCATCATGTGCGCGGGTATCGTCCCGCTGGCGGTGATCGCCGGAGCCATCCGTGGGCTGCCGATCGGCTGGCAGCTCATCGACATCTCCTTCGGGGTCGCAGCACAAAAAACTGACCCGACAAAGGGTCATTTGGTTCTTCGCGCCAGCCCGCCACGGTACACAGGTATTTGTCCTGCCCGTTAACGAGTGCTCCGGCCTGCTGTGCCGCCTTGAGCCCATCGCCGCGACTGTAGGGATTGCAGTGAGAACACAGTGGATGATCCGGCGATAACTCGGCCCAAAGCTCTGGGTTTGCCGCGTAGCCACCGCAGGTGAGTGCAACGTTGCGCGCCGCAACTTCCACCCGGTCGCCGTTGGCATCGCGCACAATCACGCCAGCGACGGCGCCATAGTTAAAAATAAAAATATCGTTGTTCAGCAGGTTTCTAGGTTTTGAGGAAATACAGGACATTTGTTTTGTTATTCCTATTTTGTATTTCTATGCGTTTTAACTACATTTAAGAAACTTTTAAATAGAAGCAGTAGTAGATTTCTCTTGAGAAGATTAAATTCTGGCCAGTGATCTGTTTAACGTTAAAGTAACTACAGAAATACTGAATCTTTCATATAAGAGTTTTAACTCTACTTTTTGAAAACTAAATGAACTCTTTTGGTTAATCAATTTTGTGATACAGGAAGCGTCAGTCACCTATCTTGGACTTGTGCTTATTGTTTCCACCAAGTTTCATCCTAATCTCTCCGCTTTAAGCGTTTTCCAAGATTTTCGGTCCCCCCTCCCTAATGGCACTGGACCCAGTCGGGATAAAAAGTAAGATATATGAGTTTCGAGGTCCTTCTAAATATGAAATTTCATTAAGATACGATCAATCTTTTGCAAGTTAAAAATACCTGATTTTTCTAATTTTTTAGAATTAACCCTTCCTCCCCCCAACTCCCCCAAAGAGAGCAGATCCCTTCCGGTTATGTCAATCATTTGATGGGTAATAAGAACTTCTAGTGCCCTTTTTAAAATTCAGAGTGATTGGAGGGTGGATAGCCCCCCCCCACACCTAGTGTTTTCCCAAAATACATCTAATAGAAAATTTGACAAGGTCGTGTGTTGTCATAGAAACATCGAAAACAGTCATTTGATTGGAGATTGAAAGGGCCATTGCTCTTTTTAACAGTCAATAGTGATTGGAGGGCAACAAGCCCTCCTCCCAAACCCAACATTACCCCAAACAGATCTAATCAAATTTTGAAATAGCCATTTGGTTCAAAGCCGCTCAACATTGCCTGCCTGCAGACCCGGCTCCAGCCGGATTTCGAATCTGCGACCTGCGAGGCGACGATGCTGGCCGAACGAGCCGTTGACGTGGGAGCGCAAATCGTCGCGCTGCCGGAATATTGCGGCGGCTTGAAAACGAGCGGGGCGGCATTCTCGCCGCCCGCCGCGCCGGAGGACGCCCACCCGGTGCTGATGGCGATGCAGGCGTTCGCCAAAAGCCACGCGGTCTGGGTTGTTGTCGGCTCGGTGGCGATATCCGGTCCCGACGGCAAGATCTTCAATTGCCCGGAACATTCAGTATTGAAAAGTGGATATGGTTAAATAAACTGAAATTAAACCATAATTGATCAATGATATATCGGAGACTTATAACTTAATTGTCCATCGATAAAAAGTAAAAATGTTAGCAGTTAGAGAACTAAATATTGCAGTAGTAATCGCATTTGGGGAATGGTTATTAATGAGTTAATGAATTTTAATGATCGTATTGCATCACTAAATAGCGAACTAGCTAAGAATAATGGTATCACTAGAAATATTAAGCATATTTCACATCGTAATATACTAAGAATGTTGAAAGCCCAAGAGAAAAAAAATAAAACGTTGAAGCCTTATGGCCTTTACTATAGGCCGTGCCCCTGATTCTAAAACACTATAGCGTTGCCTCTGATGCTACCTAAGTAAGTGAAGCTGTCCACTTGATCGATCTCCCCGTTACCCAACATCGCCTTTTCTTCTTCACTTTTTCCTAGCCTTAGCGACTTTGTATTCTTAATATTGATTTTCAAACCTATTCTCACATCCTGAACTCGCAAAACATCAAAAAGTTTATTAATTTTTCTAACACATTCATCTAGGATGCTTAAAGTCTTGTTTGCATACCGAAAGAGGAAACATATCTAGCTATTTATCGTTTTATGAAGATATTTCTCAAGATAGGCTGAATATTGTTGTTTCCTTAACTAGATAGAAAGTGTTTCCCTAACGAGATGGAAAATGGAATAGAAAGTGAGAAAAATCCCTCTTGTGAATCCTTGTTCATGATTCACGTTTGCAAAATGTGTTACTTCACGGAAGATTGGGAAACCGGCCAAGATTTGCACAAAAAGTGCTTTAAAATCTCAGGGTTAAAGACTTGAAGTGCTAAATGCAATTGTGATCTATGTTAGAACAAAACCATGTTTGATCATTAAAATCAACAGGACATTGATAAAAATCGACAAGTTCCACAAAGGCCTGGTAACAATTTTTTGTCATTAAATTAAACCGCAAATTGAACACTTTCCACTTTAATATGGCCGTATTTAACGCTTTTGAAGATTTGGCATAAATCAAGAGGAATCATTTTCCTCCGGGACCGTAAAAACGGGAAAAATACCCAGTGTTTCCTTTTTTCTGAACTTGGCTCTTTAACAGTAACACCTTTGTGCAATAAAATTTACACTTCTTCGTGAACTGGCCCACCCAGGTGACGTCTCATCAAAAGAAGAACCTGTGAAACTTTTATGTCAGATCAGGGATACTTAACTCACCTCTTTACTGATTAAAAAAAAAAATTAACGAAAGGAATTTACAATTCCGCTATTCCAGCATGTATCAATTTTAACATGATTGGCAAGGCGAAGTTTGACCCAGCCAAGATAAAACGATATGTTGAGAAAAAGACATCAGAGACTCGAAAATTCAACAAGAGCAACATCCAAAGTGAATACTGCGACTAATTAGATTACTGTTTAAATGGCTATATTTGCTGCCTTCTAGAACTTATTTAAGAAAGTACAATTTCTGCTCATTTTAAATTTTATTGTCACTTCTTCCTTTCTTTGAAAAAAGTTTAATCGCACATTCAGTAATAGCCTGAACCTAGTTTTTCTTCAGCTGCGTTGAATCATGAGCTCTACTTTTTGTCGAAAACAAAGTTCATTAGCCTAATTCATTTCTTCTAGTCCAATTAGCAGAAAATAGCCTGACTTGGCAACACTGACTGGTACCAGAAACTATAGTGGGAACAAAATTAAACAATGCAACCAATCTGGATTGACGTGGTGGCCCAAGGAATACCATTTTCCGTATTTACCTCTAACGAGGCAGCGATCCCAACCTGAAAGTTTCTCCTTTCCTTTCTCTTCTGGTGTGACCCATGGAAAGTGTTCTGCCTTAGGATCAGCAACAAGTGCATGGCGGGCATTGGTGACAACCGTCGGGCTGTTTGCAGAAAAGTTGTTGTTTCGGAGAATCATGAGTGCTGGGATTGTTTGTAGGTCGAACAAATCTCGCATTGCTTTTGCCTTGTCAGTGTCGTACGGTATGACATCTACTCCATCCCCCCAATGTCACCAGATCCGGTCAAGATTTAAAATAACCGATCTGAGTTACGAGGTCTCTCTAAATAATAAATTTCATTAAGATCCGATCAATTCTTCGTAAGTTAAAAATACCTCATTTTTCTAATTTTTCAGAATTAGCCCCCACCCAAACTCCCCCAAAGAGATCGGATCCATTCCGGTTATGTCAATCACGTATCTAGGACTTGTGTTTATTTTTCCCATCAAGTTTCATCCCAATCCCTCCACTCTAAGCGTTTTCCAAGATTTTCGGTTCCTCCTCCCCCAAATATGTTTGCTCACCCGCTGTGTTCAGCAGTATATAGTATTCAGGAGGATAAAAGTTATTAGGTTAGAGCTAATGAGTAGGGACCCTGTTTTGAGAAGGACGGTTGAATCAAAACACTATTGAATTGATATCGAGAAGGGAACATTTCTTGAACACGCTTGCAAAACAAAGTTGTTGTCAGAATTCATAAGAAAGTTTATGGCTCAAATAAATTGCGAAAGCAATATACGAAAATAATTGAAATCCTGGAGAAAATTGAAAAATTCTTGGCATTTTTTTGACATGAGTCAGACCACCGCCACCGGAATCCAGTGTGACAATAGCTTGATCAGGCAGCATTGCGCCCAATGCCTGGACCACTGCTGCGGTGTTCAGGTCTCCTTCCGGCAGGCCGGGACGATTACCATGCGCAACTGTCTGCGGGTCATCCGGCGCATCAAGGGCGTCGGCAACACGTTTCAGGCCGGTCACCACATCCTGGTGCCGGTGCGCCAGGCGGACCTGTTCACACCCTTCGGGCACCAGGTTGCTGGCGGTCTGTGGATAGGCAGAAAAACTAACCGGCGCTTCGGCGCCAGCTAACCATCCGCCAAACAAATACCTGTTCATAATCTAAAAACATGGGGGCTAAAGTGGTCTAATGATTCACGCTTCTCACTTATCACCCTAAGGGTAAAAAATTAGTTGATGCCTCCTCTCTTCTTCTTAAAATAACACATTTTTTATACGTTCGTTTATACGTCGTTATACGTCATAATGCGTTGTTTACACGTTCTCTTGAAACTTTATCCAAAGCATCCCATAGTCTAATACGTTGCATCATGTGAAGCAGATTACTTCTTATGTATATCAAACAAATCCTTCTGTAGTTAGCTTCGGCGTCGAGGGCGCCTTCGGCGAAATCCTCAACGGCATCCAGATCCACGGCGAGATCGCGCACTTCTGGAACGACAGCAACGAGGTCGAGGACTACGCCCAGTACGTCATCGGCTTCAACTACCAATGGGTGGACTTGATCTTCGAGCACGACGTCTCGCTGGCCGTCGAATACGCCGGGGAGTACGTCACCCAGGAAACCGACAACGCCCTCTCCGACCTGCAGATCGACCGCGCCCTGCGCGGCGCCGTGTTCCACCATGAGCCAGCCGCCGGGTTTTAGTGCCGAAGCCGACATCGGCAGCATAGGAAAAAAAAAACGGGACAAAACTAAAGTGTTGCTCTCGCAACACAATAAAGAGCTGGGCATTTAAAATGTAGAGAATACTGATAAGAATAAAACAAATTCTTCAATTATTTTTTTTTATGAAGTGAAATTTTCCATCCAGTCTTAAGGACAGATAGAAAAAAATATATTTCGAAATAATTTTATTCTTAAAACGAATCCTTTTGTGTTTCAAGGATTTTTTTCTTAGGTATCTATGCAGAATAGCAGTATTGAAATACTCACATTCCATCGATAGAAAAATATTTTCGATTTGAAAGTATGCTGTTTGTGTAATCATTTTAGTGTGAGCATCTTCAGGTGTTAATTATAATTTTATAATATATGGTACAATTTTAATTATATATAATATAATATTTTAGTTTTTAATGAGCTGAAAGAAGCTGCGTTTTCAATATTGCCACACCGGTTTTCTAGCTTGAATCATTCACTAAACAGCAGAGTTTTATGCATTTCTGAATAGCACCTTTATTTATTCATCCATGAGCAAAATAGTCATTCACATGAAATTTAGGCATAGTCACGAAAAAGTGAACTAAACCTTGTAATTTCCAATCAAATGAGCCCTCTCTGCATTTTATACGAGAAAAGCCTTATTAAAAACCATATTTGCCCCCAGGACACAACTTAGGAAGCCTGCCCCCGGGCCCTGGGTGGTTTTGTCGACCCTGGAGATTTGTATATGATCTTTGAATTATTTTTAACAGAATGGCTACCTCAAAATTTTTATCTGATATATTTGGGGAAAAGGGGGCGTGGGGGAGGGCTAGCTGCCTCCAATCACATTGGACCCTTAAAAAGCGAGCTAAAACTTTTCTCTGAATAGAATGCTGGTAAAAAAAAATGGCACGGGAATGTACGTAAATCTAAACTATCTTTTCTTGGCAGCAGAATAAGGAAAAAAAAGTGGTTTGAAATCAATGAAAGAAAGCCTTTCAAAAGTTATGCTTGTAAGAAATTGACATTGGGATTTACGCAAATCTGAATAAGCGAAGTTCCCTTTCCTATATTGGACTGTAAAATTTCATAAGAATTCCCCTAAGCCACGGTTTAATTTTGTTGATAGCAGTTGTACTGAAAACAACATTGAAATGTAGTCCTTCGTCAAAGGAAAGGAGGAGAAATAATTTGTATGACTGTAATAATGCAAAAGGTAAAGATAACCCTGGTTTAAGAATGAAAAGAAAAACAAAGAATGAATTTATAATGATAATCAAGTTAAAAATAATCTTTATTTGAACAATACCATAACATGATGACATTTGACGTAACCCGTAACCTGAAACTGGAAAGATAATAAAAAGAATCGTGAGGGTTAAATTAAAGAGTCATAGGAAAGTGTTTTCTGAGGAGAAGTTTTACGTAATTTGCAAGTTCATGGCAGAATATTTACAACGAGCCATAAATATATTTATTAACAAAGATAAATGTCAGAACCCCTAAAGTAGACAATATGGAATAGTAAAAGGGTGTAGATATTAGAAAAAAATATCTGAATGGCTGCGGTAACAGCATAAAAGGGGATTAAGTAAGATAACTGCTTAATCATGACTATCAGAAAGAATGTGATAAGCAGACTGTTATGCATACAAGTCGGCCCTTAAGTCCAACATTTTCTTAAAGAGGAATTTAGAGATCACAGTAAAGAGATAGAGTAAAAATTTACAGTTCACAAAAACTTTTTTGACCCCCAACACTACCCTTTTTTGAATGATCTCCCCCTCAAAGACATCAGATAAAATTTTGAGATACACATTTTTGTTCAACACAGTCAAAGATCCAATAATCATGCTTTGGAGAATGACAGGATGCCCACAGCCCCTGGGGCAAAGGCTGTAAGTTATGCATACTGCAAAATTTACATATAATGTTAATTATTTAGAAATTAGGGCATGTTGAATACTATGCCTCAAAAAGACTGAGGCCTTTAGGATGAAAATTCAACGAAACGTTGATGGGGATGTTGGACTATACCAAAAGGATGATTTATTATTCTTTCATTTTAACTTTTATTTCACTTTAGCTATGTCTACGTAAACGAAACAAACGGCTTTATGTGTAGATTTTTTAGATTGAAAGATATCACCTTCCTTTTTCTGAATTTTCACTCGTAAGAGGAAGAAATCGCGCCATTAGCTTCATCGAAAGTCACGTACAGAAATGAATAAATACCTTTTTATTTTGGGACTGCCGCTTGTTGAAAATTTATCAAATTTTTAACATTAGCAATAACAAACGCAATTTTACTTGCTTTTTCATGCTAGTAGAATGAGTTGCATATGACAGGCTCAATAGAAGCGAAATTGACAAAAACTGAGTTTTTGGAAGGCGCATCTGATGCGCTGCCCATTCTCGTGGCGATTATTCCGTTTGGCGCATTGTTTGGCGCTGTGGCAGTTAAATCCGGATTGGATATTTCCGCCGTTCTTCTTGCCTCTGCGACTCTATATGCAGGCGCAAGTCAGTTCGTAATGCTTGATCTTTGGGGACAACAGGTTCCGGCATGGTCGATTATCCTGGCAGTCTTTGCGGTGAATTTTCGACATGTATTATATTCGGCTATTCATTTAATTGTGAAATTTTCATACCGTTCTGTATAGAGGTCTAGACTTTTGAGAGGGGATCAGTTGGTTGAAAAAATAATATTTTATAAGAGCAGGAGTAATGAAGTACCAATTTTTGAAAAGATAGAAAGTTTGAATTATAGGAAGGTAAATCTGCGAACCAAGATTATAATGTTGGAAGTTATTGTGATGACAGTGGTCAAGTATAGTTCTGAAGCGTGGGCACTCCGAGACACAGAGGAGGATTTACTAGATGTTTTTCAGAGAAATTGTCTGCGGATTGTTTTCCATTTCCGTTAGAATGAGCTCTCTTGCGACATTCTAGGACCACTTGGTCGATGCGATGACCCCTGGGAAAAAAAAACAAAACAAATAAACACGCACCCGTGATTTGTCTTCTGGCAAAAAATACGTTATTCCACATTTTTGTAGATAGGAGCTTGAAACTTCTACACTAGGGTTCTCTGGTACGTTGAATCTGATGGTGTGATTTTCATTAAGATTCTATGACTTTTAGGGGTTGTTTTCCCCTTTTTTTTAAATAAAGCAAATTTTCTCAGCCTCGTAACTTTTGATGGGACACACAGGTACAAGGTGAGAACAAAAAAAACAGAGGGAAACACACACACACAAACATAACCATACAAAGTCAGAGACACAATTACAGACACACTCAGACCCATAGGTATAGGGAGACAGAGAAACCTACAAACTGGAAAAAATACCCATACACACACAAAAACACACATTGTCAGACACACAGGCACACAAACAACCACAGAGGGAACCAGAGAAGGTACAAACAGAGTCAAATACACAGGCATGGAGATAGTGAAAAACAAAGGGGACAAAAACAGACACACTTACAACGGCAAATCACACATGCGTGTTTATTTTTTATTTCCTTTTTTCCAGGGGTGATCACATCGACCCAGTGGTCCAAGAATCTTGCAAGAGGGCTCATTCAAACAGAAATGAAAAGTTCTAGAGGCCGTTTTAAATGACCAAAAAAATTGGAGAGCACCTGTGCCCCCTCCCAGGCTAATTATTTTCCCAAAGTCACCGGATCTAAATTCTGACATAGCCATTTTATTCAGCGTAGTTAAAAAACCTTATAACTATGTCTTTAGGGACGTCTTACTCCCCCAGAGTCCCCATGAGAGAATCTTCCCACTTCCTTTTTTTTGCTCCTTATGAGAAGGAAATGATGACTTCCAATATTTCATGCTTTGACAAGGAAATAACCGCTTTCATAAAGTTGAAATGTGTTTTTAATATGTTGCCATTGAGGTTTTCATATGAATTGCAACTTATTAATTGGCAACCTTTGTATGTCGTACCCGAGTTTGACCATACTAATAATGATGTGAAAGTTAAACTAGATCTACGTTGCCTGGGCAACGTGAAGTGTTGCGGCAACCTTTGCTTGGCTTTACCAAGTAAAGAATTTGCTGGTCAGGCAGCGGGTGGTCGCAGCTGTTTCCTGCACCGCCAATTGCCCTGGTATCCGGGTTCGCGGGCCCGACGCTCGCTAACGATAGGCGTCGTAGCAGGGTCGTATTGCATCATTTCTCGACTACTTGGGAGTGGGATGGCGCGGGGTGGTATCGGCAGCGACCCTTAGGTGCCAGCCCTTCTCTGGCTGTCGAAAGTATGGCGTGGGACTCGGCGCGATCCAGGTCAATGCTCGTTGGGTCGCGCACTTATCCCAATGTGGAGACTTGGGATTGGGACGGGTCAAGCGATAAACTATCTTCGAAATTTCTTGCTTTAAGTGAAGCACAAACAACGCTCTAGAGGGCAGAGGGGGGGGGATATCTACTCGTGTTTTGGTAATTTCTTATTTTCTGTTCGTTTTAAGATTGAGTTATTTAATAATTTCAATTTATGTTGTTTTAAGCATTCATCTATTAATCCATAGCAGCTTCTTTTATCTTTATATTTGATTAAATAAAAAAAAACTAGTTTTTTTTTCTACGCTGCACATGCAAATATGCCGTTTTTTTTTGTTGCGGCTGAAGCCAAATTGAAAAGCCACTCCTTCTACAAAAACTTTATATACCCCCTGGGGATAACCTAAAATTCATACCCCCAGGCTCTGGGGGATACGCCAACCCCAGAGGCATCGCTATATGATCTTTGAGCCATTTTGAACAAACTAGCTGTACCAAAATTTCGATTGGATTTATTTGGGAAAAAAAGGGCGGAGGTGCGGAGGACCTCCAATCACTTTTGACTCTTAAGTAAGGAACTAGAACTTTCAATTACCAACAAAATCAGTCTACTCCATTGTACGACCACCCTTTCCATCAAAACCTTACATACCCAAGTTTAAGTACCACAGAAAGTGGTACTTAAACGGCTCTATAATTTCCTTGCGATGGATAGGCTTTTGAGTCAGACACAGTTTGGGTTCTGAACGGGCATTCCACGACACTTGCCTCACAGCACCTAGTTGAAAGCGTTGACTGCATTAAACTCAGCTAGCGTACCTATGTCTATTTTCATTGACATTAGAAAAGCTTTTGGCAGGGTAGACTACCAATTGTTGCTTCAACTAATGATAAGTGTTGTAATAAATGGAGTTGTCTAAGGGGGTTTGAGAGATATCTATACCCGCAGAACGCGGTCAGTGTAGGGGCCGCCGCCGGCAATTTTGATGCAGCCAGCGCCGTTGAAGACGCTTATGTGGCCGGATCGGATGCGGCGCGCCGCAGTGTGGGTAAACGTAAACGAGGGCGTGCGCCGGTTGTAGCTGGACATTTGTCTCTGGGCGCCGTGCTGCCACTTTGGCGGGTGCCGGCTGATCCCGAACGGCGCACGTTGAAGGCGTTCGTGGACTATCAGAACGACACCTCCGCTGACGATCTCGATCTGGCCGTGCGTGAAGGTTACGAGTCCATCGAGGAGTAAATAGTTGAAATTACAAAAAATACTTAACTTTTCTTAAAGTTTTAATACTAGAAAACTTTTTCATGTTTATTTTTCATTGTTTTTTTTTATAGTAGTTTTAGAAAATCCTGCGCCCTTTTCATTGAATTTCTATTCCCCCATGACATATTACTCCAAGGAAAAATCCTCCCACATAGCCCCCTCCAATCAGCCCCACCCCCAAAACCAAAAAAAATCCCCTTGAAAACGTCTCTACACTTCCCAATAACGATTATTATATGTAAACACTGGTCGAGGTTTGTAACTCATCAACAAAACTTAAGGGCAACCATTAGAAAAATGCGGTATAGATCTGAATATGGATTGTTTTTCCCATGGACAATTATATAATGCGTGTTCAAGAGCTGGTAAACCTGACAATCTATTACACAACTTAGTACTTACCCTACAAAACTTAGACAAACTTAGACTTATTACAAACTTAGTACTTACCCTAAAAAAAACCTTTCGCGTAAGGTAAACCACGTCCTTATTCTACAAAAATTATCCAGTGAACCTGATCTGGTCAGATCAGATGAAGTTATGAACTGAGAATCATTGTCAAAAGGGTGCATCAGAAATATCTAGGGAGCGACTAAGGGTGTTGAGTTGGAAATTACAGGGTATGTTAAGGAGGCCTTTAAAGAGTGATTGGAAGGCAAGTAGACCACTTCTGCTGCCCATTTAGATGCCCCCTTCTCTTAACACTGATACAAATCTTAAAAAAGCCCATTTTGTTCAAAATAGTTAAAAGACTTAACAATAATGCATCCAGGGATGCCATGCCGTCCACACAGTCCCGGGGAAAGTTCTTAAATTACACTATTTTTCCATTGTTTATATGCAAGAAGACAAAAAAGAAAATCCCCACAAAACAAAATCCTCTCCAAAATAAAAATATACCTCCCAACAACCCTACTCCCTCACTACCACCCATCCACCCACTCCTCCCTACCACCTGTAACCGACCAGACCTTCCTACCACCTCCTATCGCTTCACAAATGAATACATTTTCAACCATTCTTTATTTAATATTCTTTTAAATTTTAAAAGGGATTTTAATTTATTTGGGATTGTCGAGTTTAAGGATAGTCGTTTCAGAAAATCGGACTCGGCTTAAACAATTGTCATTACGAGGTCTGATGAGGTCTGATGATTCAAGCAGCTCTTAATTCTATTACTCTAAATATTTAAATTAAGTCCAAGCACCCTCTCTTCTTGCAAGTTTTTTTCTTTTTCAACTTTATCTACATCATCTCTCAGTCTCATAAATATCATCGTGCTTAGTAATCTGCTTCCAATAAAAATCAAGGCAATTGCTCTGTAATTGCTATACTCAATGTCGTCAGCCTTATTATAAGAGGGTTTAGTTAGAGCTTTCCTAAAATCTAAAAAAGGGATAAAGTATTCCAGAGCCAATGCTGGCGTATCGGTGCGCTTGCGCTCGGTGACATCCTCGAAGGTGGCCACCCAGCCGCCCTCTGGCATCGGCACCCGCACGACCGAGATGACCCGCCCCCCCGTGAGGGATTCGAGCGAATGCAGCGGCCGCGAGGTCCGGTTCGACCGGGTCAGGGTCTTCTCGATTTCCTTGATCCGTTGGCCCGAGTAGTTGCCCGCATCCCGGCACGCCTGCAGCACCTCGCTGATATGCATGCCTTCGGTCAAGGCACCCGTGGGCAACCCGTAGATTTCCTCGACCCGCCGGTTGCTCATCACCAGAAAACGACCAGACCGCCACCGCGGGATGCGGTCGCATGATCCGGTCGCAGGCCGCATTTGTCTTGCTGATCCTGGTCATGCAACCCGACGGCCCTACCACCGGTCCGGTCGGCATCGTCGGGCTGATCCCGGCGCGCGGTGTGTTCTTGCCTCCGGGCCGGATGTCCCTCCCGGCCATCCGGATTCCGAACAACCCGGCGTTCCAGGATACCACCGTGTACCTGCAGGCCATCATGCTCGGCTTCCCCCCACGGATCGTCGACAAGATCAGCCAACCCGCACCGATCCACAGGCATCGTCAAAAACCAGCTGATCAAACTCGGGCCACAGGACATCGGTAAACCAGAGTTCGGCATAAGCAAGATTCCACAACAGGAAATTGCTGATGCGCTGCTCACCGCCGGTGCGTATCAACAGGTCCGGGTCCGGTATTTGCGAAAGCTGCAGTCCTGCCGCAAATTCTTCGTCGCCGATGTCATCCACCTGCAAATTGCCCTCAGAAACACGGCGAGCCAGCGCTTTACTGGCCTCCACGATGTCCCAGCGTCCGCCGTACGCAATGGCGACCGTCAATTGCAGACAACAATGGCTGGTCTACCAACGGGGGCATCACCATTGATACGTTAGGACTATGCGACACGGCGCAAAGTCAATATACCGCTTCGGTCTCCATACTGGCCGCCGGCACGATCTCGGCAACATCCGTTGGCAACAACGCAATTGGCCCCGGCGACTCCCAGAATGCAGTGATTGAAATGGTGCCTGACTGTGACGCCAACGCCCTAGGTGCCCAGGCCTGCGACGGAACTGTTGAGATTGCAGGTTGGATCTGCGGCGCCGGTGCGACCGATATGCCGGGCAAATACCTGCCTCATTTACAGCTTACTAAGAGCAATGTACATTAAAACATTCTCTGTTTTATTATTATAACACTGAAAAATTCAAAATTGTTAATACTGCCCTGATTAAATATCATTATATTTACAAATAGATTGAATTCGATCATCAGCTGCCTTAGTTCAGTTACGTCAGTAAACACCGGCTCCCTTCCATTAGATATATATAAAGATTAGCATCTTTATATTTCTCTATAGCCGTCAACGAAGTAGTCAAGTCAGGCCGTAATAAAACAACCCCATTAGGAATAGACTTCCGCAAGTCAAAAAGCACTAGACACCACCCCCTAACTCCCCAAAGAGGGCAGATCCAGTCCGGTTACATCAATCACGTATCTACAACATTTCCTTATTCTACCCACCAAGTTTCATCCCGATCTCTCTGCTCTAAGCGTTTTCCAAGATTTCCGGTTTCCCCTCCAACTCCCCCCAATGTCAACAGATCTGATTGGGATTTCAAATATGAGCTCTGAGACATAATTTCCTTCTAAATATCAAATTTCATTATCACCTGTTCGTAAGTTAAAAATACTTCATTTTTTCTAACTTTTCCAAATTCTCTACCACTGGAATATTTGGAGGAAAGAAATAGCTCTTTTCTCCTTTATGAAACCACCCTGATGGCGAACACCCTAGCCGTAAAAAGGAAAATGTCCCACGTATGTCGCTAAAAAACAATATCGCACAAAGGCAAGATCCTAACTCTTAAATGTTAAGAAAGAAAAATCAAAAATATATAAATCACTAGCGAAATGGAATTTCAGGTCTTAAAAAGTGTTTTTAAGCGGGAAACATTGCCATGAAAAATTCCGCGAGGATTTTGGTGAAATTAATGTAGGCCTTCGAGGAGATTTTCACAAAGTTGACTAGTTTCTAACCCATCTAACAAAAATTTTCATCTTAGGATCCACCTTTCTGCTGTCTTAGAGAAAAGAGGGAATTAACATTGGTAATGCTCAGATTCTATAGTGTCAAGTAATGAAACTTATTTGTTCTAATTGAAATGAAAAAAAAACTTACAAGTGTTACTAAAATGAATAGAAAGCTGTTAAAATACAAAATAAAACAATGTTTTATTACTTACATGACTACACCAGCAAGTTTATTTTTTACAAAGTTATTTCAATATGAAGGACGTATAGATTAGTACCTATAAAAGTTCAAACTATTATTTTTCAAAATAATGAGGAGCTTGTAAGAGTTGGATCTTCTGGTTTGACATGAGAAGACAGAGAATAAAAATACTATCGGACAGATGTTGTATAGTTTGTCAAATTCATTAAAAAGCAGAAAATTTCAAAGAAAATTACATGATTAATGTAATTAGTCTTTACTGTATCATGATTAAAGCTGATATTTCTCTATAAGTAATGTTTAATCAGTAATTTTTGTGCTGAGTCAAGTCAAAATGCAGATTGTACAATATAGACCGGATATCCCCATTTATGCGGATCATTTTTATGGATTCTGTCTTACGTAGAAAGCGAAAGGTAATGGGAGAACATGGAATCAAATCGGGAAGAAAACTTTTCTGGAACTAGATAATGTTGATGATTTAAGCATCCTAAACTGTGAGCAAAAATGAATGAGCTTTTAGAGGTTTTGCAAGTTGAGGGTGCCAGAATAGGTTTGAAAATTAATGTTAAGAGGACTAAGTTGCTAAGGATAGGGATAAGTGAAGATGAAAGGATGACGTTGGGCGACAACAAGATCGAACAAGTGCTATTATCAGCAAAGTCAACACAGGTCGCCAAACAGAATGATCCTGAATTAAATATTTACAAAATAAAATGACATACTATAAGCACAACTACGCACACGGAGAGTTCGGGGTGATGGACTCTTCTTCTATAAAAAAAAAATGACACTGGGTATCGACATTTTGTCCTATAACTAACTCGATCCCATAACTAAGTCTATCACCAAAAAATTTAGGATTCCCAGTTACAGTTTGGTTTCATGCCGGACAATTAAAGTAAATTCTAATTTCTAATCTTTTAACATTGGTAAAGGACGTCAGACGGAAGAATGAATGCTAAAAGAATGAATTCGAAATCATCGGTAGCTATTCCTATGGAGGCAGGCTAAGCTATCCCGAGTACAGGGTCAGACAATTAGGGAAGAAAATATAAATATTTGTTATTCATATGGTACCTAGGTTAAAAATCTGTTTGCCGAAATGGTCAGCACGTACAACACTAGACTGTGAGGGTTGTGAGTTCGAGCTTATGTTGTTAAAAAGTGAGAAGAGAAATCGCCAGCTCTAGGTAAAGGCAAAAAAGGATCACGTCTATGCTCACATCAACAAACAGTAGAAGAGAAAAGAGGCTCTATTGCATTACTGTATATACCTGTGTAATAAACCGTTCAATAGAATAAACATTTAGCTTCACAGATATAATGCTCCATAATAAGCAATGATGTCGCTAATTAGTACATTATCTCAAGAACAAAAAAAAATGAAGGCAAAAGCTTATCCGTAATATAAATAAAAATCATATAAATATAAATCAGTTTAATTCCATATTTGAGCTTAAAACCTGTACTAAGATGATCGGACAAATTGGTGTATAATTCTTCATGATGGTTATAGACGGAGGGGCTGGGAAAAGATTGTAATAGTAGAAATCAGTTTGCTTGAGATAATATTTCAGATTTTAGCAGATGAGAGATTGCAACCAACACAGTAGGATTCAATGATACAATTTTTATTCAGATGCTTTGACGTTTTGGGGATATTTTTGCCCTTTTTCGAAAATCTTAGGTTTGTAGCCTTAGGAGGGTAACATTGAAATCAATTAATTTTATATATATCGAATCAGAATAAAAATTCTATTCTTTTATTAAACTGTCGTTATCAAAATCCGATATTTTAGAATTTCGGCTCACATTGGACTTGTTTTTCAATTATTCCAAGAATTCATTTGTATAATTTTAAATTTTTAATCCAACCTAGAAATAATATCGTCAACTACTTAATGTCCTCTAATAGAAAAATTGCTTATGTTTACTTAAGTCCAAAATTGTAACAATGTGAGTTGCGATCATATTTGTGTCGATTATATAAAAATAAGATTTAATAGAATGTATCCACATAATTTTATTTAAAGTTTATTTTCAAATAAAAATGAGAGAACATATAAAAAAGAGAGTGTATGCCTATCGTAGAAGTTTTACAACACGGCCCGCAGGTCGGGGTTGGCGGTCTCGAAATTCTCGTGGCTGCCGTGATAGGCGTGGTACTGCCAGTCGGACTGGGCAACCGCGAGATCCAGCTCGCCGCCGGCGATGGCGTTCAGGTTGAACACCGAACCGCCCGTGCTCTCCACCGAGCAGCGGATGCCGTGCTCGGAACGGCCGGCGTTGACCAGACGGCAGATCGCGCCGCCGGTGGGATAGTAGGCACCGGTGACACCGCCGGTGCCGATGGTGACGAACTGGTCCTGGGCCGCGGCCCCGGTGGCACCGATGGATAAAGTATGGATTAAAAAAGTAATTTTCTTTGCATCAAAACTGTCTAAAGTAAGCACATTACTCGGTTTTTAAACCATGTCTCCTTGATTCCAAAATAGTTACAACTAGGTCAGTCAACGGAACGTTGACTGGTTTAAACAAGAGCTAAGAGCTCATATTGCACTTGTGACGAGGCGAGAAGAGCTAAGAGCTAAGAGATCATATGGTATGAGCTCTATCAAAATTCTATGAATCAATAGATTGATTTATAAAGGAAAATAAGAGGCTTAATGCCGGTCATAAGTAAGTATATGCCCCTGTAGAGCCGACTAACGGAGATACTAGTGATCCGGATGAATTTTACTTACAGTTACAAAAGTAAATAGACAGGGTCCCAGGTAGAAATCTTGTATTTTTATTAGATTTTAACGCCCAGGTCTGTAGAAATACGAAGAGACGGCATCCTAGCATAGGTAAATTTGGTTTAGGAAAATACAACAGCAATGGCCAAAGATTGTTGCAATTTTGTAGGTACAACAATCTAGTTATAACCAATACGGTGTTTGGTTATAAAATGGCCCATCAGTTAACATGGTACACAAAACACGAAAACACACACACAGAGAGAGAGAGAGAGAGAGAGAGAGAGACAAACACGCTAAGAGGGAAAACACAAACACACTCACTCAAACATACACACGCACAGACAGACGCACGAAAACTCACACTCAGACACACACACACAGACAGACACAGAAACACACACACACACACAGAGATAGAAAGAAAAACATGTAGAGAGGAGAAAACACAAACACACTCACTCACACACCCACACACATACATATACACACACACACAAACAAACACACACACACACTTACACAGAAGCGACAACAGAAACACAGGATTTTTCAGAAACTTGGTTACAACAGAAAAAAGAAGACTATTTAAAAAGACAGAAAACTGCAGAAAAAATCCTCCTCGACATATCTAATAACAAAAAGATCGAATGTGTAGCCACGAATGAAATTCACTACCTAGAAGAAGAAGACTGGCAAGCGCATGAAATTTTACTGAATATTTCTTTCGGCGAACCGTGTGAAATCTGGGAAATGGATTAGCAGGGGAACCCAAGGAATCGTGTTCCAAATCCCAAAAGAGATGTGTAGCCAACCCACAAATTCCTTCATGGAGAGTTTCCCCCACATAACCCCCTCTTCCAACCCCTCCTCCCAACCAAAAATCCCCCTGATAACGTCTATACACGTTCCCAATAACCATTACTATATGCACACACTGGTGAAGGTTTGTAACTTGCAGCCCGTCCCACGGGGACTGTGGGGGAGTAAGTCGTCCCCAAAGACATAGTTATAAGGTTTTTTGACTATGCTGAATGAAATGGCTATCTCAGAATTTCGATCCGAAGACTTTGGGAAAAAAATGAGCGTGGGAGGGGGCCTAGGTGCCGGGAACTTGAATAAATGGTATGAATTAAACAAGTATTAATCTAAAAAAATTAAATAATTTACGTCACTAATCTATAATTCTGTAAAATTTAGGTTAAGTCTCTATGTAAGAAATAATTGTAATTATTTATTGTATATTTTCTTTAGGATTATTTTTAGTTAAAATACATTTTGCACAAAGTAGGCCCAAGCTAGACTGAGTACGAGGTCAGATTGGCCAGTTGACTTAAAATTGACAAGTCTATTGGTAAGAAAATTCTGTAAAGAAAAGAAACAAAATTACAAAATGCTACATATATAACTCAACTCTGATAGGTATATATAACTCAACCCTGATAGGCATATATAACTCAACCCTGATGGCCATATATAGCTCAACCCTGATAGGCATATATAACCCAACCCTGATGGGTATATATAAATCAACCCTGATAGGGATATATAACTCAACTCTGATAGGTATATATAACTCAACCCTGATAGGCATATATAACTCACTTCTGATAGGCATATATAAATCAACCCTGATAGCCATAAATAACTCAATCCTGATAGCCATACATAGCTCAACCCTGATAGGCATAGGTTGCCGTCGTTACACTTTTGGTATCCACTTTTTGGAGTCGGCAATACAATCCATACTTCAGGGCCAAAGTTTATTTTGCCCTTAGACCATTTCGAACAAGATGGCTATTCAAAATTTTGATTGGAATGGTTTTAGAGAGAGAACAACTAAAAGGGTCATGGGATGGGACTGGCAGTTCTCCGTCCAATTTCCAACACCCCCATTAATGCGAGATAAAACTTTCAACTTAATACTTTCAGCCATTCTTGAAATACTGCGGATCCTGATTTTCGATGAACAGGATGCACATTCGACAACGGCTCGACCAACGGCATCCTCGTCAACGGCGCGCGCATTACGGCGCACAAGCTGGCTGCGCATGACGTGGTGCGCATCGGCGACACCCTCTTCCGCTTCGCCGGGCACGGCATCTACAGCTACGGCGCCTACCGCGTCGACGGCACGGTGGTCGAGAGCCGCGGCCGCGACCAGGCCACGCCCCAGGACATCGCGGAGGCCGGCCTCGGCAATCCGCCCCCCGGTTACTCGCTCAACATCGGCTCGGGCTTCCAGAACGAGCTCTTCCAGATGAACGTCACGACTTCCAGGCAGCTCTGCGTACGAAGAGGTCTGGGCCCCGCTACCAACACTGAGCGGGCCCGCTGGCACACGACCTCATATGGGGTGGGCTCGCTCGCAGTCCTCCTCGGCGACTGCGGAGCCGTAGTGCGGCGCCCGGGAGCTGAAGTACACTGAAAGATCGCGCGCGAGAAATATACAGTGCAACGGATCGCCGGCGTTGCGGTCTACATCGAGGGGCGGGACTGCCGTGCGCGCGCTGCAGCCGTCTGAGAGCTGACTGATCGATCTATGGAATCACACCTAGGCGCCATGAAGTTTGCCCATTGCTTACATATAGTATTTATTATTGGGAAGTATACAAACATTTTTAGGGAGGGAAATTTTCCACGGGGACAACTTTCCGTAAGAAGGGAAATTTTCCAGAATTCCTTTACGAAATTCTTTTAATTTGTCTTACTTTCTCTTTGTCAACTCAAATTTATGTGTGGAGATGCTAAGGGGAACTGCCCAGGGGAAATATTCACCGGTTGGAATTGTCTAGAGGATCTTTCCGTAGAGGATTTTCCACGGGAGAAATTCTCCATGGGCGAGTTTTCCGCGCTACTTAATGTTGGTAAAAACAGTTAAGATTGTTATAATTCGCAACTAAATTGCTATGGCAAGTGAGTAATGCTCGTGTGTCAAGGGTGGTGTCCTAATATAATCTAAACTGTTTTCCGTTTGTGTGTTTTTTTAAATGTAGCTTTGCGCCACAAATTGGCAGAAAATACCGCTTTACTGAGGCCCAACCTTATTCTCTCTTTAAAAAAGAGTCTCCATAAAGAACCCCTGTCCTTAAAACAGATCAAGAGTTTCCAATTGCTATTCCAATGATCCTTCTCGTAATATTTAATTACTGCCGCTACTAGCAACTTACTGCATAGCTACACAAGTTTCTTTTCTACCCCCTACCCCAAAAACAACAGCATCTTTGGCAATCTTCCAGCAATCTTGCCGATTATCCTTCATCCGTAAAAACGTGTCCTGATGTGGCCTAGATACCTCAGCTTCTCTTTCATTATAGACCCAGAAAGTAGAATAGAGCCACATTTTTCCTACAGGTTATTGTTTGGTATACGGTAGGCCAAAGGAGTACTGTACCTAAAGCTGCCTTCAGACAGGTTCTCTAGAAAACATTTAGCTGGATAGTAACAAGCAGTTTGTTTTACAAAAAAGGTTTTTTTTTCAACATAAAAGATACAACAAAAACAATTTTGATGGCTAAAGCTTAGTTTTGTAACTAATTATGTGTTAACGAAAGAAGGCGTATCATGTTTTCGGAAAAAAAAATAAACTCCCTAGTATCTTGAGAACCACCGGAAATGAATTGGGCCAATCGATGCTGAGTTAAGAATGTAGGTCAGGATTCTCATTTTGGCTCGTTTTGGGTCATATTTGTTTCGAGATGGGGGGGGGGGGGATCTAAAACCCTGTCTCGAGGACCCGTCTCTCTCCCAAGATTTATTTGTCAGTGGTGGAACAGGTCGGGGCACTTTGGGAAAAATAGTCTATTACTCATTCCCCCGCATACAGGACATTTGTCGTACCCACACCATTTGTAATAACAGTGAGGGAAAAACTCGTAGAACCTATGGGACTACTTAACAGCAATACTATACCCTAGCGAGGGACAGCAGTAGCACTGGTAGTGCTGTGCCACGTACCCTTGTACCGCGGGGGAGCTTACACTGGTGAGAGGAAGAAGAATGACACTATCTAAACACTGGGGGATTCAACCCTCGTCGATACCTCGCTCTTAACAGTAAAGCTTAAATTTTGTCCGAATTCCTTAAGAATGACCTCTGAATCACAAAGGCCGTAGAATAAATAGGCGAAATTACTAAAAATACTTTAGCGTAAAGAGTGAGGTATAACGAGGAGGTAAACCCCTCATATGCGTAATAATTTCTGTTCGTTTTAAGTTTTAATGCTGCTCCTTACTTTCAGCAGAACAAAACTTTTCATATTTATTTTTTCATTGTTTTTTTTTTTAATAATGCTAGAAAACCCTGCACCCGACCAGCAAAGCAGAGGAAGAGGAGTTTTTAGACGTCTACGAGTAAGAATAGTCATCGAATGTTATCTCTTTGGCAAGGCCACATCCTGAGAGGCGGGAGTACTGAGTTTGTCCCTCCCCTGATTTTGATACATTTTTTAGTTTGTATCCAGACGAAAATGTATTAATTCGGGGAAGGAGGAGGGACAGGGGTGTATCCAGAGTAAAATCTTGGGGGAGGCCCAATTTGACAAGGGTACCAATGAATAAAATCCTGGAGGAGGTCAAAGGGACAAAGTTGCAAATAATTGAAACAAAAACCGGATATCGAAATCTCTGGTGGAATACGTTATCTCAATTCATCCAATGATGTTGGTTTTCTTATTTCAGCCAATATTCCTTTTGGCACAGTAGAACGTGCAGCACCTGCCATTGAAGAAGCCGAAGTGTTAAACATGATCGATCCACTGGCCATGGAACAAAAAAAGACAGAACTCTATGTCACGCTGTATGAGATTTATCAGGAGTTATCACACAGCATGACTGCAGTAAAAATGCTGGAGGAGAATATTATTCCTACGGCACAACAGGCATTAAAAGAGGTTTAAATTGCCATTCTCTTCATTTGTAAGGCAGTAGTGTTTTCTTTTTCTTTTTTTCGCTCTGAACCTCGTAAATCATTGTAAGGCTTCATGTAAAGAATGACAAGACTTAAAAATCACTTTTAGAGTTGAAACCAAGCAACTGGAGGGAGTTGGAACTAAACAAGAGAGAGGAACCAGAGACGCAGCTTGGGTTTTGAGTCTGGAGCAGGGGCTAATCTAGAGCAAAATTTTGGATGAGGGCCCAACGTGACAAGGGTGCCAATTAGCAAAATCCTGGGGGGCCAAAGTAACGTCATGTACTGCATTCTTCCACCACGCAATTTGTGCGTCAACTGATGGGAAGGATTTTTTTGAAAAAGTGTAACCCTTCAGGTATTAATCGCTAGTAATTATTTCTACGTCAACCTGCTCTGGTCTTGAAAAAAGAATTAGCCCGTTTTCAATGAATCCTCTAAGCCAATGGACCAGTAGCTTCCTGTGACCAAGAAGTTTTTTTTTTCTGTATAAGTATAGTTTGTGGTAATTACAATACTTTAGTTTCTTTGCTGATGATAAAGACTGACTAACTCACTGCAGCACGATGTATTAATGACATACAAGTTAGCATGTGACCAGGGTGTGATTCCCCACCTGTTACAGATAGTAAATTTACAGGATACCAGAGGTTTACCAAACCCTATGAAGAGGTTTAACCCTTGAAGCTTTACCAAAAATGTGTTAACACCAGGCTGCCAAATAAATTATTATCTAATTGTTAAATCAACCTGTGCAAATCTCTTGGCCAGAAGGCTGTTATGTCTTCCAGTGTTGAAGTCTTCAAGTCTGCAGTTGACCAAGACTGGTGTAGGAAGCCTTGGCTCAAAGTATGGGAAGTATTTATAGCACAAGCCTTCAATTTATCTGTTGACATTCTAAATTTGTTGTACTCTTCTTGGTTGAAAGGAAACACCAGATTTCGGCAAGCAGTTCAAGAAGTAAAATGAAGAATGTCAAAGTTCTTAATTCCATCGTAGTTCGGATAGTTCTCTTAATCTTAATACTAAATTTTTTTTTTCACGGATAATTACAAAGGTAGTTATTACTGCCCTTTGCATCAGAATGCAACAACAAGAACACATAAACCGTGCCTCCATTTAATTGCTTCTAAATAAACTGATTTATGTTCAAAAACGTGAAAAGAGAAAACCAAAAGTTTGAAGCTTAGTACATATTGTTTTTAGAGATCGGACTAGCTTCACTAATAAAATATCTCTGAACAGATACAGTATGAAAAGACTGTACGCAATTTAATGTCCCTGAGGTAGATACAACCAAGAAACAGCCATGTGGTTTGATGACCCCCGTCTCTGAAAAGACAGATTGTGATAATACAATAAATTGCGTAAAGAGTAAAAACTGTTGGTTGTAAAAATATATGTATATATTTTAACAAGGGATTATAACAGTTCAAAAACCGTCATCAGTAGTGATACTAAAATAAAACAGTTAAAAACGATAATTTATATATAAAAAAAAATAACTGCATATTGTTAATAACCTTATTTTTTTTCAAAGTAAAACAGGAAGCGAGTCTCTTCTACCTTCTCGGTTCCGGTTCATTAGCACGGACAATTTTCCTCATCTTGAATGATAGAAACTAATGTTTGCAATTAACCCCCTCCCCTCCAACTGAAAATGTACTCCTTTTTGATCCATTCACCGAAGAATATCAGGAAAACAGTTTGGAGAGTGAAAAAAAATAAGCACAGAGAGAGAGAGAGAGAGAGACAAATATGCAGAGAGAGGAAAACAAAAACACACGCACTACACACATATAAAAATGCACTCACTCAAACCAACACACGCACACACAGACACACACAAAAACACACACTCACACAGTACCACGAAAACACACACACATAGAGAGAGAAACAAACACGCTGGCAGGGGAAAACACAAACACACTCACTCACACATGCACAAACATACACGCACATACACAGAGAGGAAGAGAGAGAGAGAGAGAGAGGGAGAGAGAGAGAGAGAAAGAGATCCCTGGAAACTGATCTGACCGAATTGGTTTCCGATATCGGGGATCAGTGGAAGCGGGACGGTGCGTCGATCGATACCCTTGTGGAAGGACACATCGTCACCTGGGTGAAACCGGACGCCTTCGACCCGGGCGGGACCGCCATTCCCTTCATGAAGGCCGAGGACGGAAACGAGCTTCATGGTGCGGCGATCCAACTGGATGACGACGGCGATGTATTTGGCGTCTATGAATCATCGGAAACCGGCCCGGTCGATACGGCCGTCGGCAAGGTCAACGCCAAGGTTCGGGGAGGGGAGAAGTTTTAAGGCAAAATTTTATGTTTATTCACTAGAATAGTTGTATACTAATATGAGAAAGTCAGTACTAAAAAAGTGAATAAATTGATATAGTGGTTTTAAAAAGAGAAATACCAAAAAAAACATTTTTTTTCGTATTTCATTGAAAAATATCTTTTTTTAAGCATTTTCATCGAAAACATGAAAAATATGCCCCTTTCTAGGTTTCGGAGAATATATCCCCCCCCACACACAAATTATCATGGATTGGAACCATGTGATGGGTTCAAACTGAAGACAACAATATATTATATAAGTGTATAACAGTATAAAATTAAAATACACTAAATTTTATACATAAGTATACATTAAACTGCTGAGTATGGATTAAAATTTTTTGAATCGTCAATTTCTTAATAGTTTAGTGTTGACGTTATAATTAAAGTCGTTTCTTCTATACCCGTGTCGAACCGCTTTAATGCCTGGGTCGATCTAAAGTCGGGACAGCAGCTCAATGCCACTACCCAAGCAATTTAAAAGTTATAAAAGTGTGAAACTGATGCCTAATTTCGATGCAGAAATAAAATCAATAGACATACCAACTGGAAAGCTTTTTTCGTGCCGCATTTCACCAGAGTTGCACTCGTCAAACTTAATATGGAGTGCGCAACGTAATTAAAAAAAATTAAAGAATTAGATAAACAGAAAATTCAAGAATTAAAAAATGCAGAAAAAAATAATCCTCCCCTGCGTTTTCGTGAGTTGGCACACTCAACTCGGACGTAGGGCTGCTTTTATAGGACCCCTGTTAACTTGTGTGGTGATTTTAGTAGCTGAAGGAGGAGATGGTTTTTGAAGGTGCTGGTCTGTAGATTCGTGACATTTTTGAATCAAAGAATTTTTTTTTAAATGGTAATTTTCTCAAATCAGCCTGTAAAAAATGAATATTCTTTTTTGAACCATATTTTTTGTAAGCAAAATCTATACTTTCACTAGCATCTAATGCAAAAACTTGAGATTCAGGATTGGAAGATAGCATTTTGGCGGAATTGCCAATTCCAGTACCAGCATCAAGAATGAAACTTTTGGTTTTCAAGAATTTATTAAATTCATTTAGATTTTTCCATCCATATCTTTCTAAAAACCATTTTTGTTGGAAAGTGATCCAATCTTGAGCTTCACTCAATTGGATTATCTGTCTTGGCTTTTTCTATAATTATCCATGACTTGATGCCCACAACTATTCCACTTTAATTCCTATTCACATAACGTGTTTTGATTTGGTTCAATATTCCGCTCAACTTTCCCTGAATGGTTCACCCGAATACCTTCATGTTTTTGGACACTAAAGGTAAAAAAGTCCTACCTATTTCAATAACAAATACTATCTGCATACATTTGGCAAATTACATGATTTTCGTTCCTTGCCCCGAGGGCGTGGAGCTTTGACGTCCCGAGAGACAAAATTACGAAAATTTCTAGCAAAATAAGACTGAAGCATATAAGAAAAATTTATCAAATCATGGTTTGATAGTTATCAATGAATTATCGCTATGAATCACTATAGTATCTATGAATACTGTCAGTTATTTTTGGCAACGCTACTTGAAATGGTGAGTGTTAGACTGAGAATATATTTGTAATATGCCTAAATTTTAGTCCATCCTAGTGATAAAAGAACATTTTCTTCGACTGAAAGTTATGAGAAACATCATAACTGCAAAAGAACAGAAATTATTCCGTATTTGAGGGGGATTGCACGTGGTCGTAAATACTTTGAAGGGTAGTCAGTGGATTGGTAATAAGAAGTTCTAGTGCCCTTTTTAATGAGTTAAAATGATCAGAGCGCAGCTACCAATCCCCCCCCCCCCACACGTCGTGTTTTCCTGAATTGCATTCAATATGAATTTTGAGACAGTCTTTTGAGAAGGGAATTTTGAGAAGGGATGACTGTATAAACTTTAGAGGAAGCTCATTTTGTTAAAAGTTGGATGTTCTAGTTTCATTTTAAGAGTCAATAGTGATGGAGGTCTAGTAGCCTCGCTCCCCCCCATTAAGTTTGCTCAATCATTGTTTTGAAAATATCATAACATAGACTCTCTGTAAGGCTGGCTAAAAGAATTCTCTTGGGGCTATCGTAAATTCAGGCCTCGAAATACGCTTTTATCCTCCCCCCTTTTTACTCACTGGAGAAATCTCCATACCTCACCCACTACCAAGACTGGGAACTGTGCATATTTTTATAAGATATGCACAATTTTTTATTGCTAATATTTTTATAGCCAAGGAGAACATTGGCCAACTTGAAAAAAAAAACAAAACAGAAATACTCGTCTATGAAACCCCCTTTTTTCAAAATCAAGCAAATTTTCTCAGGCTCGTATATTTTGATGGGTAAGACTAAATTTAATGAAGCTTATATATTTGAAATCAGCATAATTGGCCAATTCTTTTGATACATTTTTTGATATCTGTTTCTTGGAGTTTTGGTTATTATTGAGCTGAGTCACTCCTTACTTACACTTTGTTACTACGAACCTTTTTATACTTGGATTTAAATGAGTGTTTTAGTTGGACTGCGCTAATGCTGAAATGTGTTTGCAATGATTGAATTTTGAGCAAAATTTAGTTGCTGGGGATATAGGATTCTTATGTGAGGGTATTGAAAATAGTTCAAAGATCAGAAAAGCTTAACCCCCAGCCCACTCAAAAACTTATTAACGATATTTTATCCCAAATTTAAGGGAGCTAAACGCTTACCTTTTCTGCATGCCCCCCCCCCCAAAAAAAAACACTCGTTAACAATATTTTACTCTAAAAATTATGGCAACTCACCTCTATTCCTCCATGTCCCGAACCCCCCTTAAAAAAACAAAAATAAAAATAAAAAACGTATTGACAGTCTTTTATTCTAAAACTTATGAGACCCAATTCAGCTGCTATATCTTTTGGGGTACTAACTGTATTGCCATTCACAAGTAGTTCTAAGTGTCTGCCTAAGTGTGTCTAAGCGTCTCCTTGGTTTCTGAGCTGATGCATATTTCCAAAATCTCCTAGGGTTAGAATTTGAATCAAATGTCAATCCCTCTTCATGTTCTGTTGTAAGTTTTTCTTGTGAGATACCTAACTTTATTTTGGGCTTGTGTAAATTTCACATAGTTCTCATTGGCAGGGTTACTTTTGTATTTACTCCAATATTTTTCTTTTTACACAGCTTAAAAGCAGCGCATTTCAGCCATGCGGTGACGAATTTTGTTGAGTTCGGCGTTTGATTGATAGGCATCCCGTTCGGATTTAAAGGACATGAAATTCGAATAACCCAGAAAAAACAAGGCTGGTGTGAAGACTGTGCTGACAATACTCGCGATTTGGTTATTTTTTTCGTTATAAATATCAGACTCATAATTCAGAGACTGGGCTTCTAATTGAGAGGCCGCCTTGTAGAGTTGCTGGCATGTCCGGTTTTCATAATGTCCTGCGCTATTATTTTGTTTGGGTTGAGGGGTAACAAAAAATATTCGACACGATCATCCCTGTAAAAATTGCACTCTGAAGGAGAGAAGGTAGTACACTGCTAAATCGAGAGTTTAAAGTTCGAAAAATACCTAGAGGATCCCCCCCACAAATAAAAAAGTAAATACGCAATTATTGAGAATGACGCGTAGTTGAAAGAACAACTACATGGACAATCAAATATGGACAATCAAATCACTTTGATCAAAATTTCAGGACTATCAATATCGATTTCATTGTCAATATAAAAAATTCAAGTTCAAGTAATTGTTCAACAACTTGGACATCTCGTAATGCTTGTTACAGAGCCTTGAGCGATTTCTTGTGTGCCATTGTGCACTAGTTCCAAATAATTGGTTTGCATTGCTGCAATACTTTACCCATCCCAGATTATTTGGAAATATTGCACGTGGGAGTTTCTGTAGAATGTAAATTTAGAGGCAATTTCAAAGCGAAAGCAGCAGTTCTTCTACCGGGCAGCAACGTTGCGGTTATTCCGGACGACGCAATTGCCAATGCTATATCATTTTTTGATCGAATGGATGCCAGAATCAATTTTATCACAAACGTTTAACCGAACCGGCTGCCGGTGCCAATCCCAATGTCCAAAAACAAGGACTTTTCTTGCGGCCCACCGATAGTGGGTCGGCGTTTGATGGACCATAAGCTAATGTCCCGCGCGGTAGCAACGGTAGAAACAGAAACGGACACAGCAAAATGAAGGCGGCGCTTTGCAAAGAATTCGGTGGACCCGAGGGAATTGTCATCGAAGATATTGCCGAACCCTTGGCAGGGGATGACGAGGTCATCGTGGATGTCAGTGCCGCGGCACTCAATTTTTTCGATACGCTCGCGATCCGAAACAAGACATCCATATTTAAGAAACTAATTTACCACACTAACAGCACCTGGAGCCTAATTATTTTTTTAATCCTTTTAGTACTGTCACTTATTTTTCCTCACAAAGCAGTTTCTGTTTCTAATGAAATTCGTAAGAAACGTTGGTGGTACAGCGGACATATGACATGAATGACAGAGGACAGACTCTAATATGACATGATGTGGTGGAAACCACCTGGTCTGCGTAGAAGCAGTAGACAGCATATAACCCTTGGTCGGGGACTAGAGGAAAAAGATAAACAGCAATTAGGTCAATGGTAATTCAATAAATATCAAACGAAACGTTCAAAAACCTCAATAAAAAGGCGGAGATTTGCAATGGCCATCTATGTATTTAACAAAGATGGTATTGCTATCATTTTAATACAGTGTTTTGAGTTGTAAAATTATTGCTTATAGTCTGTTCACTATCTTAAAAATAAGTTGGTTAGATGAATGAAACTTTCAGGAATATATACGGAACCCAAATTATACACTGATCAGGTTTAAAAAAAAACCTTCAACACTTCTAAAATGTGCTCTAAGAAAATTTGTTTCTTTTAAAATGTGAACCTCCAATTAGAACTATTTGATTAGAATTGAATATATTAAGTCTTAAACCAGAGACATGAAAATAAACGGTCATTACATTAACCAGAAACAAAGCTTTGGCAATCAAAAATCAACACATATTCATAATAAAACTTTCTAAAAAAAGCAGTTTTCCAAAAAAAACGGACAGAGCCATATTAAACTTAAAACTGGCAAAAATAAAATCTTATAATAATTCAAACTCAAATCAACCAAAAAATATGATTAAAGCATAAATGAAACCCAAAACAAAGAGAAATTAAAATAAACGAAGCACCAAACTCGCCAAATCACTGAACCCCTCCCCCCAACTCCCCCAACGAGAGCAAATCCAGTACGGTTACGTCAATCACGTATTAAGGACATTTGCTTATTCTATTCACCAAGCTTCATCCCGATTCCTCCACTCCAAGTGTTTTCCAAGATTCCCTCCTCCAACTCCCCCCAATGTCAAAAGATCTGGTCGGGATTTGAAATAACAGTTCTGAGACATGGATTCCTTCTAAGTATCAAATTTCATTAATATCCAATCACCTATTCGTAAAATAAAAATACCCCAACAAATATACGACTAGTTTCTTAAGTTTTCTATAATTTGGATTTGATATTTTATGTCTTTATATTCAATAAGAAAAAATGAATAAAGTTTGACTGAACGAATTGTTCGTTGAAAAAATGCAGCTCGTTGAAAAAAATGACGTCCGATACGTCCTTTCTTCTTGCGAATGAACTAGTAAAATAAAGTTGGAAAACTGTTGTAACGAGGTTTACTGTGGCTCAAGATGAGGAAAATCAACGATAAAATTTTTTAATATATGTAGAGCATACAGGAAATTACCAAACATCGCTGAAGATGACCTGAAAAATATAAATCCATGGATGAAATTGAACAACCAAGACTATCAAGTGTGAAAAGATCAATCTGAGCAGCTAAGGCAAAGGGCGCTGAAAAAATGTCTGAAGTAATGATAAACGAAAACAAAGAAATATGAGGTTAGAATAATTGCGAAAAAGACAATTATAACAATTTAAAACGAAACTGAAAAAGAAGAATATGCGGTTAAGAGATAAGCGACAGCAGTACTTTACAAATAGTCAAAATAAATGTAAAGAACAAGAAAATATATGGTTACAAAACAAGCGATTCAAAGGTTACCGCAAACTAGCCAAAAGCTGAAAAATTGTGCTTTTTAGAGAATTTTTAGAGATGTTTTCTTACGAAAGGATATAAACTTGTTCAAAACATAGGAAAATAGTTCTTCTTAGAGAATTTTTGAAGATTTTTCTTCGGGGATTATATAAATTGTTCAAAACATAGCAGAATAGTCCTTCTTAGAGAAATCTTAAAGATATTTACGTAGAAAATCATTCAACCCTACCCAAAACGTAGGAAAATAGTCCATGACCACTATAAGTATCATTTTCCACATCATGAACTGTATCCTTCCGTTTCATAATTATCGATTCAAAGTTTATCAAATCTAACTCCAAATCGTGCATGTGCACGTCTAATAGTTTGCTCTCCCAGTAGGATTTAAAAAACTACACACTGAAATTTTACTTTTTCGTGTTTTCGAATCAACTTTTCCTCAGAAAATACTCTTGTGTAGCCTTAAAGCAGTGTCCAGGATTAAACATTTTTCTGTAGATATACTACTGTTTAAATTGATGCTTTTTGTACGCTTTTTTTGGTCTTTCTTAATTTATCAGTGATGTAAGTATGCTGGGGGGTTGCTACCCTCCATCACTTTTGACTCTCAAAAAGGAACTAGAACTTCAAATTTTTTTACCCAATCAGCCTCCTCTACAGTTTATACAACCATACCTCCCATAGAAACCTTAAAAACCCATGGGCATAGCTTACAACCCTTGCTTCTAAGTTATGGGGTTTCTTTCAACCCCAAAAGCCTTGTTATATGAAATTTAGACTGTTTGAATAAAATTGCTCTCTCAAAATTTCTATTAGATGCCTCTTGGAACCATATGAAGTTTTTGTTAGTGTGTGTGGGGGGGGGAGTTTGACTTTGAATTCTGTTTTGAGTTCATTAAAATTTGTCTTAATCTAATATTCGAGCCTGAGCTACTACGGTCAAAGTCAAACTCTCTTACTGCTTCGTTATCAAGTTTTGTAATTGTGACAAAAAAAAGGCGAGCTTAAGAAATAGAATAAAAAAATTTAAGTAAAATAGATGATAAACAAAAGAAAATATGAAAAATATGAAAATATAATATATAAAAATAGTAATAATAAGTAAACTAAAAAATAGCAATATATAATATATTAATAAAATAAGCAATAAAATAATATATTTCAAAGAAATTCAACGTACAGTTCCCTTGTTGATACAGGGGGGGGGGGGGGGGGTTTAAATCTCAAGTTGAAAGAGTGCCTTTTAAACCTGTATGATAAGCTTTATTTATAGTATTTATTTTTACAACAGTATCCCAGGAAGAAGGTCCTCATACTTCTGGAGATCGGGGGAGTGCTTTTCCTTTTTAGACGGAAGTGTATAACAGCAGCATTTTCAGTAAATGGAAAAAATAGCTACGTTAATATTTGTAACAAATACAATGCAACTAATGTACAAAAAAAAAATGCCAGATTTGTCCTGATGCCCGATGCCAAAGATAGTCCTGATGTCAAAGATTGTCCTGATGCCAAAGATAGTGATATCTTTGTTAAAATTGAAAAAGCCTTGGTTTTAAAGCTTCCGAGGACAAAGAAATGTAAAAAATCACTATGACTTTAAGTTACAAATAAATGGGGGGGGGGGAAGTTAGTTCAGTTTTTCAATGAAAATACCATTAAAAGGTATTTGTCAAAGGATTTCCAGAATCTAGCATGGAGGAGCAAAAATCTAGAAGAGTGGGGGGGAAAGGGTCCCTATGCAAGCTTTACCGTCACCGTGTACCAGGTCACCGACGCCGTGCCGTCGAAAGCGTGCTTCGAGAGGTGCGGCGTGACGAGGTCGGAGAGGTCGCTGAAGGCGATCCCCTGCTTCGAGCGCCCCGCGCTCGGCGTGACCTTCAGGATTGCACGTCTCATCGTCTCGTACTTGTCGAGCGCGATGGACACTCCCTCCTTCTCGGGATCGGGGTGCAACGCCTCGATGCGCTCCTCGGCACTGCGCTTGGCCATGCGAACAGGCTAGCTCCCGAACCGCGCCGCCGCGACCCCACCTAACTGAGACTTGTGGTGAACTCTATTATTCCCGATGAAGTAGTAATGCAGAATGGCCTGCCAACGAAGAAACCATTTCTTTATGTTGCTGATGTTCTTACTTCCCTCATTAATTTGTGCTTGAAACAGGGAACGTTTTCTGACCGCTTGAAAATTGCTAAGATTACCCCTACTTTTAAAGGCAGTAATAAGAATGATCTTGGAAATTATCGGCCTATCTCGGTCTTACCTGTTATTTCTCGTGTGCTAGAAAGGCGTATTAACACTAGAGTTTATGATCATTTGGAACTACCCATTTCAATTTGGAAACTTAGAAACCGTTCTACCCTAAAAAAAAAACAACAAAAAAAAACAAAAACAAAAAAAAAACATTAGGTTTCAATTTGCGTATAGATGAGCCTAGCCGAGAACGATGACAGACAAAAATGGATGATTGTAGCCGCATACTCATCATACAATACAACATGAAGGATTATTTTCGCCGTCGAAGTGTCTGATTTCTTTCTAAACTTTTGGGTTTTAGTATACAGGATTTAAAGTTCTGAAGTAAACTCTTCAAACTTTAGTGGGTACTTGAATTGCAGATCTACTTTTTTCAGATTGTAAGCCTTGGAAAAGGGGTTCCTAGAATCTTCCAAGCCAAACTGATTAGAACCTATTGTGGTACTTATGTATTATACACCACTCAATCACGTTTACGCTGTGTAAAACTCGAGAACAAACCGGTTTCTCCGTTACTTTAGAAAACAAATTTGGGCTATATATTTGCACATTGGAGGGCGGGGATAAAATATAGCGGGTCTGCATGCAAAATGTGTTAGATACAATTATTCTGCATATTATAAAGTAAGGATTCTTTTCAAACTTCAAACAAAGTCATTTTAAACAATATATTTATCCAATAGATCTTAGTTCTTTTGCATCAGCATGATGCTGCAGATAGGTTAAGAATACAAATATCTACTAATGAATAGATACAACAATTAATGTTATGAAAACAAACAGAGAAATGTGTCATTTAGTGCTGTATCTGGCACCATCAGGGGATGGAGGGTCAGGAAAGATTGTCATAGTCAGAGCAATTCCTAGGGTCTGTGGCTGGATGTGCAGCTAGGGGGGAGGGGACTCTTCCCAAACCTCCAAGGCACCAGCATGGTATGCTGTAAAAACAAAGGGGTGGGGAATGAGGCCTAGTTGTCCTCCAACTTTTTGGTTGCTTAAAAAGGCAATTAAAACTTTCTATTTCTTATGAACATTTTATTAGTAATAAATATATGCAACTTACAAATCAACTAACGTAACATTCTTCTATATTTGTATGTTTTTGTTACGGATATGTCAGGGTTCGTCCCCTCGTCAATAACTCACCCTTTTTCACTAAAGCTTGAATTTTGTCTCAATTCTTTAATAATGACCCCTTAATAACAAAGGTCGCAGAATAAATAGTTAAATTATGTTGTCATTTTAGATGTACGTTTTTTTATTACTTGTGTTTTAGACCTATTTTTAGTTCGTGCCGATTATCCTTGGGCCACATTATAGCCTCTCTTATGGGTTTAGTTAAAATTAATTACTACTACCTTCTTATATATGTTCCTAATTCATTGAGTCGAGCCATGTTAAACTTTTAGGCGCAAAGTTTATGGTTAACCAATTAGAGTGAAGATTTAGCTCATTTTTTCTTTTCAATTAGGTTCGATGGAAGCTTAAAATAGTAGCTTCCTAACTATATAGTAAATGTTATAATCAAAATGTAGCCTTGTCAAACAGAAACATTTCTACAAATCGAGTAATTGTGCTGATGGTATTTTAACAAATCCTTGATAAATCACAGTATCTATATGTCATATTTAATTATATCACCAAGTCTCTTAGAAATTATTTTCATAGAGCCAAGGCTTTCATTTTCTCCTTACAAATCATTCCGGTGTCTAATATCGGTACCTTATCCTCTTAAGCACCTGTAAGGTCATTGTTAATTCAATAAGTAAGGTCATTGGTAGTTTCAAATTTAGTAAATGAAAAATGAAACCAGTAATGGCAAGGAAGCATTTTTATTATTGGAATTTTGTGTTTTAGTAATCGCATCTTGTTTTTTTTTTGCGGCTGGGATATCGCGATGGAAGTTTCAAGACTTATTTTTGAAGGGGGGGGGCAAGGGGATCTAGAATTTATATTTTGGGGAGGCACAAGTTTCATACAACAGGGTTTTTAGCTAGAAATGTTATTCCTAAACCACGTAACGGATCTTAAAGATTTTTATAGTTCTCGATTAAAATATACATATTTTCTTTTCTGCGTCAAATTCATCGAATGAAAAATTTACCGACGCCGAGGCCGCGGTCTACCATCATCAGGATGGCTTCGATGGAATCCAATTCGATGGCGTCCTGGACGCGGATTCCGCGGTCCTGGAGCGCGCCACTGACGATGCGGCCGATGCCGGCGTGGCGGTTGAAGCGGATGAAGGGGCGTTCGCGCAGCAGGGCGTCGGTGGCAGCAAACAGCAGATCCAGCTTGTCTCGGCTGCGCTGCTGTTGGGGCTGAATAAAGCTGGCCATCCCCCATCATACCCCGCAAAAAAGGGGTCGGATCCATTTACTGCCGCTCAAAAAAGGGTATTTTACGGAAAGTTTCTCTCCAAAAAATTTTTCTCAGGAGAATATTCCCCCGTGAAATTCCCCCACAATTGATTTTAAATTTAAATATCTTGGAAAAATTAGGTTAGTATTATAAACTAACCCGTCCGCTGTTGTTGTATAACCAATATCCGAAAAATGTAAATAATGCGAACGAAAGCACATGTCAAATATTTGTGTTCAAGTGTCTCAAAGTTCAGTCAGCACAAAAAGTATTCAAAAAATTAATAGGGCCTTGTGTGTGGGGGGGGGCCATACCAAAGACCTTGCTGTCGATTACGTGGCCGCGTTCTACACCACCTGGCTGTTTAACCTCGAGCGCGCGATCCTCGCGCTCGCCGTCAATCGCCCGTCCAGCGACGAACAAGTGCTGGCGCTGGCACTGGGCGAGTGCGATCGGTTCGCGGCGTGGTCGGTTGAAGCGCGCGCGAGCAACGAACTCCTGCTCTGCGACATGCATGGCCGCACGCGCTCCTGGCTCAGACTGGATCCGCCGGGCGGCACTGACAACGACCTGACCGTGCTCTGGTTTGGCTCGGCGGTGGTGCCGGCAAGAACGGGCCCTGTTGTACTTCTCTTATTCAATTCTAGAATTTAGAAGTTGTTCCTCTTTTTGGGGATATGCAAATTGCACCGTTCAATTACGTGAAGAGATCCAAGAACTATGATATGTCAAAATGGCCACTTTGTGCACCTGGATCTGAGAGCCCTCAATCCAATTTGATGATACATTTGCCACAAATTCGAGAAGAGAATATGAAGTTTACCAGCGAACTTGCAAGACATAGTAATGAGGTGAGTATTGCAATAATAACTTCTTTTTTTATTGTTTAATTTAACGGATTTGCTTCCGCGCAGATGGGGGAATTACCAACGATGGCATGGGGCTGGACGATATTTTTATCGGGAAGCAACTGGAAAACGACCTGGTCATGGTCAATGCTATTAATACCGGCTCCGAGTGCGGCAGCGCATCCGATTCTATCACAGTTGTAGTTGGAAATTACGGACAGACTACTCAAAACGGATTTCAAATTAGCTATCAGGTAAATGGGGGAGAAACGGTTACCGAAGAAATTAGCAATATTAGTTTAGAGCCGGGAGAACAATTGAGTTATACCTTTGAAACGCCTTTTAATTCTGAATAGCCAAGGCTCAGGGTGTTTTTTCACAGTTAAAAAAGGTTTGGAAGAATAGGAAAATTAGTCTGCAAACCAAGATGAGAATATTGGAAGCTTCAGTGATGACAGTGGTCAAATACAGCTTAGAAGCATGGGCGCTACAAAAAGTGGATTAAGATTTACTAGATGCTTTCCAGAGAAACTGTCAACGATCTGTTCTGGGCAACCGGCTAACTGACAGTATTTAAGCAGTAGGCTGTGCGGGAAATGTGGCTCAATCCCGTTTTCTAGAGCTATAATGAAAGAAAGGTTGGCAAGGACTTGAGCCGCCGCCGCCGATCAAGGGAAACGGTTACGAAACTGAAGATGCCGATCCGCTGCCCGCCGATCTTGGCACCGCGGTGGAGCTGGCCAAAAATTCGGACTTCGTCAAAGGCGTCCTCGGTGAGGACCGTCTTGAGATTCTCGTCGGCCAGGCGGAACGCGAGTTGGGTTTCATGGCGGACCAGGTCACCGCGGTCGAGGTCGAACGCTATCTGACGAACTTCTGATGAGAGGCGCCCGCGGCACAGGAGCCGCGTCCGGGACCATCAAGGACAGCCAGCTTAAAAAAAAACCTTACCTGAAATTTAAACCCTGCCTTCTCTGCCCATATTCATACTCGCATGTTTCTTCCTGGACAGTTACACACCAAAGAATTGCCTCAATAATTCATTGTGGATTCCAAATAATGCAAAAAATATTTATTTGAAAAAGATTTAGAAAAACGATTAAACCAAACAAAGTTCTAGTCTGGACAGTGCTTAATAAGTCCAGTCCAACTGGGGCAAGCTGTAATGTAGAAAGCACAGATTTTCAGTATTTTCTCCTTGCAGATGCCTTCGTTTGTAATCATCACTGAAGCAGAGAAAGAGAGAAAGAGAGAGAGAGAAGCAGAGAACAGTGGCTTCAACCTTCAACCTTCGCCGCTGATTCAATCTATCGATCAGCCATCCTTGAAGCACAGAGTTCCGATGCCGCTGACATTGCAATGAAAGTCATCCCGGCCCTTGCCCACTTCACGGATGACCACGCCAAAGATGCCAAGTGCCTGGATGCCAACATGCACAGCCGCCATCTGGTTTACTTTTTGTGGGGCATTGCCATCCAGTCCATCCTGGCCACACCCATCAGCCTGAGTCAAGCACTCAGCAAAAAAAGCAAAACATGAAATGCAGAACTTAAGAGATGACCAATAAATAAGTAAACCTAATAATAATTATCATAGTTTCCGCGGTAGCTATCAAAATAAAGAGCAAAAGAAATAGCTGCAAGTAAAGAGCAAACCATGGCCCAGAGTAGCCCAAAGTTTAAAAATTCTTTTTCAAGAAAAACTGATTAATAGGAAAAAAATTCCTAGCAGCTGATTAAGAAATTATTCAGAAACTATCGTTCCGATTAATCTTCATACTGAATGTTATCTTGAAAAAATATTTACGATAGGCTGTAAATGTAGTCTCTGTCATCCCGCCGGGATGATTGTAATCGATATGAATCTTATGTAATCGATATTTTCAATACCGTGCCTAATTTTTGGGTGTTTTCAGATTTTTCATATTCGAAAAGATCCCTCAGCAAAAATAAACTATGCTTATTTTGTCTTCAGCCCTTTCTTTCACTAAGATCACATGGTTTGGTAATAACAAAAAGAAAATAGTGTATTGGCGTCAAATCTATTGCCATCTGATTTGATATGAAAAGCTTTTGGTGAAATTTATGATATTAATTGCCGGAAAGGCAATGCTCATTGATGCCGGTTCCGGACTGAAAACAACAGAAGACGGTGTTGAAGATTTTATAAACGATCTGATTGATGCCGGCGTCATTCAAAGTTTGGATTTCATTGTGGCCACCCATTATGACGAAGACCATATCGGCCGCATGGAGAATGTATTTCAATTGGTACCCTTGCCAGCCACGGTGATCTCCTACGACCGCGGTACGGCAGGCGGCGTTCCCAGTACTTTTGCTTATGGTGATTACTCATTCGCTGCGGGATTGAACAATCGCACGACCATTAGCAAATATTGATAATGGTGAGGACAGACAAACGCACACTAATTCACTTGCGGCACTGATCCTGTTTATGTCAAACAGACTTGATAGTGGACCAAAATAAGAACTAAAAAGCTTCAAAACGATGGTTATAGAAAGCAAACGGACAAAAAAAAAGAAAAAAGAAAACTTAAGCTAAAAATTTAAGAATTAAAAATTGTTTCAGAAATTTCGTCTAAATGGCCAAAACCTTGCAGTTTAGTGAGACAAGAGAAAAAAAAAGAATTATTAATGAAGTGTTTTAACATTAAGTTTAACTCGTGCCCAGGCGCAGTGCATGCGACATCAGGACGGCGGGCCGTACCGACGGCCGGGCACATCGCGGGGGACACGTGCCATGAACAAGATGGTCAGGCCGCCGCCGGCGGAAGACGCGGTTGCGGGCGACCGCAAGGGAACAGCTTGGATCAAGCTGAAACTCAGGCAGTCGATTATCGACGGCGTCTACGGCTTCGGCGAGCGGCTGCCGGCGGAGCGCCAGATGGCGCTGACCTACGGCAGCTCGCGGGGCACGGTGCGCAAGGCACTGGAGCACCTTGAGGAAGACATGGTAAATTCAGCCTACCGATTATTTTCTATGGAAACCAAATTTTTCAGCATTGCTTATGCATTAAATATAAATGCTCACCAGAACGAGGCCGAAGGCCTTAACCGAGTGCGTTGATTTTTGAATTATATTCAACTTGATGGAGGTGAATCAAGACTCGAGAAAGTCATGGCTAATTAGAGTGAAGCCATTACAGACAGTTTCTGTGAGAGGGTGGTATAAAATGATTAGTTTCACTTCATAATGATAGTCTATCATCCATCCTAGGGCAGAACTAAGGTAAATAGGCATGGTAAGTGCGTGGTTAAAACACTCCGGTTTGGCAGCATCGCACATCCGCTTTGAGGAGCACGCTTTGGCGGGCCAGCATGTTGGCGATATGGTGTTGATGCGTGGGCAACGGCTGTTCAACGTGTGGCAGGAGCAAGGTCGGCTGGCACAAGCGCTCCGGGGTGTCGCGCGCGATTTGGAACTGCCGCGTCGTTTGGAGCGCCCCCACTTGCTGACGTTTGCATCGGGAGGTCAAGCTACACAGGCACAGACTGTGAACGTGTTCCAGGGCGGTATACTGATGCATCAACTGGTGCTTAGGAGTCTTTGCCCGACATCATGTATCACAGGAGCGTATAAACGTCTCCACTGTGCGCTGGAGACCGGGCCACCAGTAATCTCGACCAATGAGCTCGAGAGTTTTGGCCACTCCAAAATGGCCAGCCAGCGGAGAGTCATGACAGGACTGCAGAACTTGGAGCCTGGAAGCCCCATCTGGGATATATAAAAGGCCATTGCGGAACACCAGTCCATCTCGCACTTCAAACTGCTCAGACTGCTCGGAGGAGTCGCCACTGCGATCTTGGAGAGCAGAAACCACTTTCTTTAAATGAAACTCAAAAGTGGAAATAAAAAAAAAAACAGGGCTCGAACTCCATAAAAGCAAAAAAAAAGGAACAAGTTAACCACAAGTGGCAAGATAAGAAATGACAATAATTATTGCGACAATAAACACTAAAACAGAAAGAGGCAAATGAGCCCAACTAATACAAAACGATGCTACGCAATGCAGCTCAAGAAACATAAAAATGTAGCAGATGAAAGCATTATATGGCGCAAAATGACTAAAAAGAAAATGTGTGAGCGCATCACAATGTCTTGAGTTCTTATTGGACGTGTATCAAAGTCTTACCCCTTTGACGAGTTACGATCAAATATATGCACAGACAATGGGACTGCGAAGAATGTTGTATATCGTCAAGTTTTATGCAGTTAAAAATTAGCACCTTGCATACGGGTTGCTTTGGGGGGAAGGGGGCTTAGGCTTGCGGCTCAGATAGAAATTACCAAAGAAAGCGTGTCGATGCATTACAAGAGAAACACGAAACCTGGCTTGCAGCTGAAAGAGTATGTAAAAAAAGGAATACGTGTCGAGGAAGTACCAGAGTATATCAGAGGAATTACGCTGAAAGGTCATCAGTTCAAAACTTAATTTTATAGTAATTTTTAAGTTTATTTTAAATGTTACAAAAAGTAAATAAGAAAATATTTGCAATATAATTCGTTTTCAATAAAGCACCAATTTGTAGGTTTTAAACTTTCACAGTTAGGGAAGGAGGTAGTACCCAAACCCGTCTTTATAGCTAATTTTGTACATTTCGAGCTTGATTTGCATACTCAATTCAAGTGTGACTGATTCTGGTCGTTTTGAGTTTGAATTATTGTAGATTTTTATTTCTTCTGATTTTTGGGTTTCATCGGGTAATTTCGACTAGTTCCCTATATCGGAAATACGATTTTAGGAGAATTTTTCGCCGGAAGATCGGATGCAAGTTTAAATAAAAAACAAGAGCTAAGAGCTCATATGGTACTTATGACGAGGTCGAAAGAGCCAAGAGCCAAGAGCTCATTTGGTATGAGCTCTAGCAAAATTCTAAGAATCAATAGATTGCTTTAAAAGCAAAATCAGAGGCTTAATGCCAGTCGGGATTTAAAATAAGAGCTCTGAGTCACGAAGTCCTTCTAAGTATCAAAATTCATTAAGATCTCAAAATTTCTTGAAAATTTAGCTTCCTGCATCAGTTGTAGTCGTAATAGTAGTCGCAGTAGTAGTATTAATTATATGCAGTATTATCCGAAGTTTATGCGATCACCCCTTCAATATAAAACTTGTGTGCCCTCGGGGCATAACTTACAACCCTTGCCCTGAGGGTTGTGGGGGTTTGTCATCCTCAAAGACATAATTTATGGGCCTTTGCATTACGTTGAAAAAAATGGCTATTTTAAAATTTTGGTTGGATTTATTCGGTGAAATAGTGGGCATGGGAGGGGGATGACGGAAATTTCCAGCGAGGAGGCCATTCGGGACTGCGACTGCTTCTACATTTCCTACTACTACTACTACTACTACTATAGAACTAAATCAAAACACTTTAAGTGCATCCAGGTCGTCAAAAAGGATTATCTTCAATTTCTCAGGAATTTACCAAGGTTATTCAGTTGCAAATTGGAGGGAATGTTGAGGGGGATAATGAACTCAGTCGAAAGACTATCTACATCCAGGTGCTGAAAAGGCGTATCTGTAAGACTTAAGAAACTACTAAGAGCATTTAGTTAAACTTTCAGAGGAACCTAAACCCTTTCTGAGATAGTAAGAAGTCAATTAACTAGAATTTTACCATATTATCTATCATTTATTGAATAGTTATTTGGCCTGAAGCCTGAAAGAGCAAATAAAAAGTAGGTTGTAAATATGAGCTAACAATTCAACCAATCAGAATACCTACTGCTGCCTGCAGGGCTCATGGACTAATTTGCTCTGCTCAATAGGTAATATTTACTCTTAAGAGTCACTATTCAACCAAATTTGTTTCACCAAGGTCTTCCCATAACCAAATAATCTTAGAACAAATTTAATCTCATACGTTTTCGGCGGAGATTTTGTGCTTGGGGTGAGTTTCCATGGGGATAGCTTTCCGTGCGGAGGAAATCTTCGAGGGTGAACTTGCAAGTGGAAATTTTAGACTGGGGGGATTTGACAGAATTTCTAAACGAAATTTCTTTTTATTTTTCTTATTTCTCTTTGCCTCCTCAATTTTGTATATGGAGATGTTCCGGAGGAATTGTCCGGGGGAAATTTTCTAGCATGTTTGGACTTTCGCGAAATAATTTCTAAGCAAGGAGGATTTCCGGAGTGATCGGAAAAACGATGCATTTTATAATTACAGAATAGAAGAGTAAACAGGAGATGAATTCCGGTCAAAACTGGTCTAGCAACACTGGATTGTTATTACACTTAGGTCCTAAACACATCATAGATTGTTCAAGCTTGAAGGTTATATGCGCATGTTTTCCAGAATGTATTTTTTTACAAATGCATTTAGATTACTTTGTAAAGTATATATGAGCACCAAGCAAATTTTTTTCAAGTAAATTTTCCAAAAAACACAGCGTAAACTGGGCTTTATACCTTCAGATTATTTCGAGTCGTTAATCTATTTCGACTGACGGACTGACTGACTGACTGACTGACTGACAGACTGCCTGACTCACTGACTGACTGACTGACTGACTGACTGACTGACTGACTGACTGACTGACTGACTGACTGACTGACTGGCTAACTGACTGACTGACACACTTCCCCTCTACATAACTACCCCACTCCTACCCTTTTTACTCCGTCACAACTGTAAATCCAATGAATAACAGAACTTCTGTTACTTTATCGGGGAAACTATGCGATTACAGCAGAAAATTTGCTCTCTAGGTTTCATCAACGCCAGCTGCCACTAACTCAACAAATATTTGCATCGCTGGCAATTTGTTATGTAAAAAAGAATTTATGATAGAAGCTGCATTTTTTGGGGAAGGGAGCTGAGTTAGATATAAAATAGCCAGAA